>CAMZMU010000050.1:22855396-23455396 GCA_947311845.1 Poa pratensis | reverse complement strand
CACAGCCAATTTTGAATTAACCACTATCCTTAACATGTCTTTTTATTTCTCAAGCTATGAGTAGCATTTTAAATTTATTTTTTTCCGATATGGTGTATTATTGTCGTGTGGATGTACTCAATTATTTTCAGATTTACAGACTTTTAGAAGGTGTTTCTGAACTTGGGTGGTGTGCACCGGAGTACCGAACAAGTGTGCATGGATTCTGATCACCAATGAATATGTTTAGGCGTTAAAAGTCTTTTAAAAAAAATGTCTTTTAGTTTAAGCAAACTTTGATTTGACTGAAATCAACAACAACAAACAACAACAAAGCATTTCATTCCCAAACAAGTTGGGGTAGGCTAGAGCTGAAACCCATAAGATCTCGAAACTAACTCATGGTTCTGACACATGGATAGCTAGCTTCCACGCACCCCTGTCCATGGCTAGTTTTTTGGTGATATTCCAATCCTTCAGATCTCTCTTAAGTCTTAACAGGCTCCTCCCATGTCAAGTTTGGCCTACCATGACCCCTCTTAACATTATTTGACGGAAATCAACCACACTCAAATTTTAACCGAACTTTGATTCGAGACAATCAGTCAAACTCTTCGGCCTAATCTCAAGAAGCTTAGAAGACACTAGTTTTGTTTTGTATAGTTCAATTTCTGCGCGTGCCTTTTTTCTTGTAAATTGTAAACTAAATATTGAAGACCATATTATACATCAGAACATCTTGACAGACTTGACGCTGTTTGTTTTGGAAAATATCTGGTGAAAAGCATGTTTGAAAGTTAAAAAATAAAAAAGGCCAGTTTATTGCGTAGGTGATGTTTGTTTTGGGCACACCTCCCAAATGAATATGGGTTTGAACTTGAATTTCTCATTTTATATGACATCAGACCCCTAACGTACAGAATTTCAGTATTTTTTTTTCAAAACGTTTTAATGTTATCACAGCAGAGTTTTCCCATAGCTTGATTTACCTGGCACCGCTCGTATTTTTTTTGTTTCGTTCTGTTTTGTTCGTCTTATCAAGTAATCATTGGGCACTGTCAGGGCTTGGTTGCAGTCATGGCTCTACATATTATAGAACTTCTTAGTTTAAGCATTTTAATGATTGTTTCCTTTTGCAGGTGCTCCATATGTTTAGGTGACTACACCGAGAAAGAGATTCTACGGATCATACCGACATGTCGTCATAACTTCCACCTTGCCTGCTTAGATGTATGGCTGCAGAAGCAGACGACTTGCCCAATGTGCCGGGTCTCATTGAAAGAGCTACCTAGCGGGAAAACTGGGGTAATACCTGCAGGTGACATCCCTCAACCTCCTGCCCTCACAGAGAGTACTGTTAATCCAACACCCGAATGGTTCCTCCCTGCTCATCAAGTTCACAGAAGCCAGCAGAACAGCTCAGGCACGCAAGAACCAGTAGAAATGGTTATTGAGATCCGACAGTAAATATATAATGATGTTGTTATGGAAGAAAAGGAAGAGAATATGCAATTAAAGTCCCTGCAACATTCCCATCATTGCTTCCCTGCATTGTTTCAGCATCAGAGTAAAACTAGAATCGTATGGAACCTCGTTGCAAGTAACGTGTAAGCATTGGATGTACATTTTCATTGTAGATTAGCATACTGTATTATATTATAGGACACTCGACAGTCGACGCTCTTGATGCTCTTTTCTTATGCTAAAATAGCTAAATCCGAACTAACAAAAAATAGCTTGGAGTACACTAAGTCCTTTATTAGGAAAACCCAACATGACGCATCCTAGTGATACGAACAGTTCTTTTTTTCTGGGAGAATCAACAGGTAGTAACCTAATTGCATGTTGGAAATTGCTAAGGCCTTTAGGACCATGGTCCAGGCCTCCAGGGTCCTCTATTTGACGCTTATTGTTAACTAACCACGTAGAGTGGACAGGCCCGTTTAGTATCGAACTGGGCTGCGCTTCTGTAAGTAACCATCAACGAAAATCATTTTTTTGGGGAGAATCAACAGGTAGTAACCTAATTGGGGAGCTCCTTTACACCGCCTGGTCGCTTACGCCCTGCGCCGCCTACATGCTTCGTCTGTTGGGCCGGCCCATGAAATTCGCGCGCGCTCGCTTCTTCTGCATTTTCCTATCGCGCGCTGGTCGAAGCCATTGACCAGGGTTCGACTCCCAGATATTTCGTGTACTGCTTCTTTGGCTTTTAATTATTTCGTGTACTGTTTCTTCTGCGGTGCGCTGTTTTGACTCCCGATCTGATTTTTTTTTTAATTTTTGGTCGACTCCTGATCTGTTTGCTTCTTCGTGAACTGATAAACGTTTTGCTTCTTCGTTGCTTGGCGTGTTTGAAGCTGGGAGCATAAACGTTTTGCTTCTTCGTTGCTTGGCGTGTTTGATAAAAGTTCAGGATTTCTTCTGAGATGAACTGATTCATCTCATCAATTACGAAGCCAGCAAACCAGCTTTAGAAAATCGTGGCTTTGTTTTTTTAGTGGTAGACACTGTTACATGGTTATTTTGCTTGTACGTTGAACAAACCATGTACAAAACTAATTGACTCAAAATGAAAAATTTGGAAAAATTGAATGAACAATAATTGTAACAAAATGGAACCATTTTTAATTTGGAACCATTTTTAATTTGTAACCATTTTTAAATTTGGAACCATTTTCAAAAATTGAACCATTTTCAAAATGGAACCATTTTAAATTCGGAACCATTTTTAAATTGGAACCATTTTCAAAATGGAACCATTTTTTAATTTGGAACCATTTTCAAAATGGAACCATTTTTTAATACGGAACCATTTTAAATTCGGAACAATTTTTAAATTGGAACCATTTTCAAAAGGAACCATTTTTTTAATTTGGAACCATTTTTAAATTCAGAACCATTTTTAAATTTTGAACCATTTTTAAATTTGGAACCAATTTAAAAAATGGATGCATTTTCAAAATTGGAACCATTTTAAATTCGAAACAATTTTTAAATTGGAAACATTTTCAAAATGGAACCATTTTGAAATTTGGAACCATTTTCAAATTGTAAAAAATGGAACCATTTTTAAATTTGGAAACATTTTCAAAATGGAACCATTTTAAAATTTGGAACCATTTTAAAAAATGGATGCATTTTCAAAATTGGAACCATTTTCAAATTGTCAAAAATGGAACCATTTTTAAATTTGGAACCATTTCTAAATTGTTAAAATGGAACCATTTTTAAATTTGGAACCATTTTAAATTCGGAACCATTTTTAAGTTTGGAACCATTTTACATTTGGAACCGTTTTCAAAATGGAACCATTTTATAAAGTTCGAACCATTTTAAAAATGAAACCGTTTTAAAATTTGGAATCATTTTTAAATTTGGAACCATTTTCAAAAATGAGGAATTTTCAAATTTGGAACCATTTTAAAAAATTGAACCATTTTCAAAATGGAACCATTTTAAATTCGGAACCATTTTCAAAATGGAACCATTTTTTTATTTGAAACCATTTTCAAAATGGAACCATTTTTTTATTTGAAACCATTTTTAATTCGAAACCATTTTTAAATTCGGAATCATTTTTAAGCAGAACCATTTTTAAATTTGGAACCATTTTCAAAATGGAACCATTTTTAAATTTGGAACCATTTCAAAAAATGGATGCATTTTCAAAATTGGAACCATTTTAAATTCGGAACATTTTTTAAATTGGAACCATTTTCAAAATGGAACCATTTCCGAATTTGGAACCATTTTCAAAATGGAACCATTTTTAAAATGGATCAATTTTAAATTCGGAACCATTTCAAAAATTGAACCATTTTCAAATTTGGAACCATTTTCAAAATGGAACCATTTTTAAATTTGGAACCATTTTAAATTAGGAACCATTTTTAAATTTGGAACCATTTTTAAATTTGGAACCATTTTCAAAATGGAACCATTTTTAAATTTGGAACCATTTTCCAAATGAACCCGTTTTCAAAATGGAACCATTTTAAAATTTGGAACCATTAGAAATTCGGAACCATTTTTAAAATTGGAACCATTTTTAATTCGGAACCATTTTTTAATTTGGAACCATTTTCAAAATGGAACCATTTTTATATTTGGAACCATTTTCAAAATGGAACCATTTTTAAATTCGTAACCTTTTTCAAAATAGAACCATTTTTAAATTTGGAACCATTTTTGAAAATGAAACCATTTTAAATTTGGAACCATTTTCAACTAAAGTGACGAGTTAATTAAATTAAGGAACCAAATTTTACTGTTGGGTATGGTTAACCAAATTAGGGTGAAACAAAAACTACTGAGCCGAAATTATGGTGAACCGTAAGTAATAATGAAACGTTGTAATATTGAACCAAGAACGACAAACCAGAAAATTAATAAATCTAAAAAAATTAAATGACGAAAACCCACAGATTCATGGAATCATTGCACGGCGCTCCACGACAAAAACAGATATTCATTTCAGAGATGATTTCGTCTATCAAAATGAAAATAAATGATTGAATTTTTGGTATCATCTAGTAGACGGACAGTATTAGCCTTTGGTTACGCCAGGCCACTACACACATCATCTATTATATTATTAAGACAACAAACAATTAACGGTGGAGATTTTTCAAGATGTATAGACGGTAGAGATTTAAAGCATGTTAGGCAGGAAACGGATCACGTAACTAGGCAACCCACGTAAAGTTTAGGCAGTATATGGCTAGAGGATGTCACCATCATCCACGGCACGTACTACATATAGAATCATTGATCTTGACGTATACAAGATGGACTCTGATTGATTAATGCATGTCCGGTACGATGTGCAAATAAGAAGATCCAAAACCATTGCCTGATCGATTTCCATTGTAGGAAGATTTTTCTGCAAGGAGACCAGCCGTCCATTGGTTGAGAGCTCGAACACACGCGACGATGCCATGACGCGCAGCTGATCGGAAGCTCGCAAGAATCGCGAGAACATGATGGCGATGCATACAGCACACGCCGACCTCGCAGGAATATCTAGCAAAACACCATGTTTTTTTCGGAGAGGAATCAAGAAGACATGGCCGTAGACTTGCAAACACGAGGAAGAAGATGGTATGCAGACATCTTCCAATCGGTAGATCTCGGCAGTTGATCGTATGGCTGTCAGTGTCTTCTTCATCGGCCCAGCATGAGGGAATCGATCTGGCTATTAGTTTTCCACGACGGGAAAATCTTATTCTACTCTAGATCTTATCGATCGGTCCCTAGACGGCTAGGCACACATCCAATAGAATTCTGTGTTCATGTCGTATTGTATCGTATACGAAGGGCAATGAGGTTGTGCCGGGAGGAGCAGCACACAGTTGGCAACAGGAGAGCTGCTGCGATTACGATTCTAATTACATGCATGTTTAATGGCAGCAGATCAAAGTCCCTCACGACAGATTGAAGACATGGATACATATCCAGACAGGTCGATGATGTCCGGTTCAATCAGCAAATCAAACGTACAGCAACACGCCCAGGATATGGAAGGCCCCTCACCCAGGTGAAATCTTCAACTAATATGGAAATCCCCAGGTAATAGCTGGCTGCAATCTTCATGTGTGTTTAGATCTTCTCATCCCAACTTGCAGTTTTCTCACGAACAATCAAATAAAAAAGGTCAGCAAGGACCTTCCAAAGAAAGAATACAACGGTAGTGCACGGTCATCCGAGATGAACTCCAGTAGCCTGTCCTAGCAAAGGAAAACGAGCTTGATAGCTGATTTTTTTTCATATGGAGCTTTCTTGACGAAGTTAATTAGATTTTCAAGCCTCGCCATTGACGCTTGGAATCCTGGCCCGTGACAATGCGCACGTCGTAAAAATTGACCTTCACGATACCAACACTAATGTTTTTCGGCTCTCTACAGGTTTCTAACCCTTGGCTAGGCCAATGGAGGTGCAGCATGGTCAAGTGGGCTGCCGGCGGGAGAGGCAACAACGACGAGCTGCAAGACTCCGACGAGATCCCTGGCCGCGGCAATGGAGGTGCAACACAGTCCAAGCGGGCTGCCAGCAGGAGCGGCAACAACTGCGAGTTGCACGGCTCCGACGATATTCTAGGCGATGCCAAGTCACCAACGGAGAAGCAACACGATATATCCTAGCGGCCTGACAGGAGGAGCGGACACAATGGCGACCTACACGGACCTAACCTGTGTCCTATCAATCCTAACGCATGGCGGGCGGCAGCAACAACCAGGCCAGCAACGGTACCAAAAACAGCGAATTGCCTCCTTAATTCACTGGCTAATCGATTAGGACGTCACTTTCTTTGATATGCCTACTTCGCAAACTAGACCAGGGAAAATTAGACAGAAAGTATCTCCAATATAGAAATAATATCTTGATTAATATCTCTTCGTTCATCTTTCTTGGTAGAAATTTAGCTTCATGAGATAGCATGCAGGTATCATGTGTGATTGCAATCTAACCAAGACAGATTTGTTTTTGCTGATCCTCAGTTCTCTGCTAGGGAATCCAACGCCCAGATTCTACTGTGCTAATCAAGCGCCTTATGTCTTGCATCAGGTTGAAATTGTATACCTCCGGTAAGACAGCCTACCCATTAACTATTGATATTTTTCCTCTACGAAATAGCTACCTTTTTTTATAAATCAGATTATAGGACGTGCAGATTAGAAGTACTACAGTGTCAAGACTTAAGTTATGGTTTCGATGTCTATGCACGTTTGATAAATTGCTTTTTGACGTTTGATAAATTGCTTTTTGTTGCATGTTCGAACCAGGTAAATTCTATTAGTTGTAGGAAAATCACTCTTTATCACCCTGTATCCCTTCACGTATGAAGGTGTGTACAAAATATTATGGTAGTCATGGAGCTTGAAAAATAATGAAGCTACTACCGATGCCTTGACATTGATAGACACATTGTCTAGCATATATAATCAATGTGAATTTGCACGTTTCACAGATTAAACTGATTATTTGCATCATTGATCGAGGAACGCAATTTATACTGGCGTGGATGATAATCAAACTCGGGAAAGTCTACTTTGGAGATTCATCATAATAGTAAAAAAACAAAATCCTGTATGAATATCAAAATGACAATGAAGAACAAAATTATTATTTTTGTTCCATGAGAATCACGGATAAAATTCAAGAAATAGCCTATTTTCTGAATAACTTTTGTATGCAAATTAGTCGTATGACTTAGGAGTCCAACTGTATTAATATATGAAATCAGAGAACAAATTGTGGTTTTCATGTAAATAAATATTCATGAGAGAGGTATGTACTGACAGACGAAAAATTTAAATATAACATGTCTCTGAGTATAATATTTCTGGGTTCGGTACCAGGGAAAATAAACAGTTGTGATTAAAATAGTCTAGGCCTATTGTAGGTATCACTAACATAATTCAGAACAACGAAAGTGAAAGTGTGATACACTATAAAGAATCCAAGACTATATGCATGCACTAGGGACGATGGCTTTCATACCATTTTTGGTATGAGAAAGTAGGGAGGTCGGGAGCAATGGAATTAAGGTGCACATTTCCATGAAGTGGGTTCGTTGGTATAATTCACAAAAATACAAAACAGGTTACACCAATAAAGGCAAAAAGTATATTCTTGAATGAAAAGTCAAATCATATTTCTATGAACATTAATTTTGTCTACTGTATAGGAGAGACATAGTCGAGGACACTTAATACGAGATTAAGTAACTTGCGGTGAGAAAATATATTATAAATGTCTACCTAACAACACATATACATCTTAAATTTAATGCAAGTATTAAAAAATATGCGATGTACACGCCGTAGAATATCTAGCCGCACAAATGCGCGGGCCACCCCGCTAGTTGGACCGAAAAAGAACATCTTCCGGTTCTTCCAGATGCATAGTCCAAATGCCAAACACAGGGAAACATCTACCAGAGAGAACATAAGCTTTGGGTTCACAAAATTTTAAGTGAGAGGGCGCATAATTGTTGATATTAAAAACATCATAACACCCTCATGAGACCATACTCGCTGTTGTCGACCAACATTATAGACACCAGTTTATCCATGAGGATTTTACCATTAGTAGTATACTTGGCCCGAAGCACATTCACCTCATCTATTACCACTGTATCACTGCTAGCGAAAACAAACTGACATGGCACCATCATCAAATCCAAACACTGTAATGATCATGTCCTTACTGAACTTGAATCTTTTTTATTTCTGCCGAGAACCCCACCAAGATGAGAAAATTGCTTCTTGAATTGATCAACAACGCTGACAAACATAACAACCATAGAAAAAGTAAAGACCTTGGGTAGAGAAAGGTTGTCCTCTCTGTGCCGTTTGTAGTCCTTCGGCAATTGTGGATGATATTCTAGTATATCCCGGAATATCATCTCCCTTACATCATCCTTCAACATATTTCTCTGCTCAAAGTCAAACTCCAATTTTTCTGATTAACTAACAGGACAGTTCTCTCTCAGGTTTGGAAAGGCCTCTAAAGTATGTATCAGTCAATGCCTAAAAAAATATAAATAATGAAGGAAATACTATGATTTAGTCCAGACAAGTATAACCAACTGGCGCTGCAAGCCGGATCACATGCATGACCTGACAGAGAGAAAAAAGGAGCTCAGGATGATAAAATAGCACCAAAAGACTACCTCTTCTGCATTTGGACAGTCCTTCGGATCAAACGCTAATGGCTTTTCCAAGAGTTTTAGTCCCAAAGGATCTGTATTGGGAAATTTCTAAGAAGTTGGAGCTGGGTCTTTCTTTCTCATACTGCTCAAACACTTTCTTGCTCTCTCATTCCGAACCTGGAAAGGGGAAAAAGAAACATGAAAGTTGAATCTTGTGGTCACTGAAAACATTCACAAGGTTTAGCAGACATAGTCTTCCCCTGAATTTAGTACCATGCCAGAGAAATTGTATTGCTCATGAATATTGTGCTCGTCAATACTGTCTAAGAATTAAATCAAGCAACATATAATTTGCAAATTAACATGCTCAGAAATAGTGTGGTGTCTACCCTGCAGTATTAAACATACTGGTATAAGAAACTGAAGTGGAATTACCATCATGTCCAAAAATAAAAAAGTCACCACAAAGCTATCGAGCTAATGCTACTGGTACCAGATTCCAAGCAATGGATTCGATTAAACACAAACATAGCACATTTAGGTGAGCTCTGTAGCACATCGGGCGCCATCACTAGAAAATCCAACACAAACAGTAACACAATCATCTAAAATAACCAGATCCCGATCATTCTCCAAAGAAGTTAGATGGCGCAAAGCTAGGATACTAAAACGAGGGATTCGGCAGAAAAAACCACAGGGCCCAGCGACGCACCAATAAACATCTCCGTAGAAAATCGATAAACGCGTGCGATGTGGAAGGCGAACTAGACAATTAGGGCTTGAGCTCGTAGATCGTGGATGCAAATAACCATATAGAAGGACGGGAATACAGGAATCTGGATCCACCATGGACGGGAGAGGAGAAGAACACGAAAGCCACGATGGTTTAGTACATGGATGAATACAGCACGAACCTAGCGTAGCATCAAGGAAACCAGCGGCCGAAGAAGAACTCGGGAAATCTCTCCGGGTAAGGGGAAATCTGGAATCGCCTCGGTCTCTCCGGAACAGAACGGGCGAAGAGGAAAAGAAGAAATAGGTCGCAGTATCTGTCGTCGCCTCGCCGCTCTCGAAACAGTAAAGCCGGCCAAATAACGCTTCGCGAACGAGCTCCTTCAGGCGGCGCTGAAGTTTAGGGGCGCTAACGGGCGGCATTTAGGTTTCGCCACCTAATTGCATGTTGGAAATTGCTAAGGCCTTTAGGACCATGGTCCAGGCCTCCAGGGTCCTCTATTTGACGCTTATTGCTAACTAACCACGTAGAGTGGACAGGCCCGTTTAGTATCGAACTGGGCTGCGCTTCTGTAAGTAACCATCAACGAAAATCAGTCAATGACTATGTGCAGGTTTGATAAAAACAAAAGCTACCGTGACGCACCTGAATATGAATATCCCTAAAAAAGGTGTGTACTAGAACTTTTTCGAGATAAAACGTCTAAATTTATGACATGTCTAAAAGGTATTGGAAATTTTTCCTTTTTATTAAATCTAAAAAATTATATCATGTTCCTAATATTTTACAAAGTTGGTTTGACAATAAAAAATATGTTTTGCATTGTAATAAAAATCTCACATGTCAGAACGAGCAAACATTTCTAGAACATATGAACATTTTCTTGACCGCGTGAAAAAACAGTTGAACCCCTGAGCATTTATTTCAAACAAGTGAACATTATTTTCAATATCTGAACGCAAGTTTTTCAAACTCGTGATATTTTTTCAACACATGAACATTTCTTATAAAACATGAACAACTTTTTTGAGATTTATGAAACATTTTTTTTTCAAACTCAATGTTTACGTTCACAGATCTCGAAAAACGTGCATATAACTGCTGCGATTTTGTGGGCTTCTTTCTCCTTTGTGGACTTATTGTTTTCTAGGCTCCTTCTGATTTTGTCTTTTGATCTTCTCTTTTATCTTTCTCCTTTTTTCGTTACCTGAGGAGACGGTGCCCTATAGAAAAATAAGAGCCACCAGTTATTAGTCAAATTTCTCCCTACAACAACTCTTAAATGTATGTGATGTTGGTTGTTTGTTCACCAATAGAGCGAAATTGATTGCCTCGGTTACCACATACTCTATCTACTATACTAATGTATATGTCACGAATATTTTGATTAGTTAACTCTATTGATGTACATATATTGATGTGTCTTTTTTTCACAAAAAATAGGATTACAATGGTAGCGAGGCGCCCGTGGTGACTTCGTAAATCTCAAGACTCGATTTGCCAACTCAGTATTTCGGAGGTGCTCATAGGGGTAGGGTGTGCATGCGTGTGTTCATAGGGGTGAGTGTATGTGTGTGTTTGTGAGCGTCAGCGTTTGTACTGTGTTTCGCATAAAAAAAGTAACATACACGAGTTGAGATCATATACTTCTTTGAGCCGTCTAAAACTTTAACAAATCTTCAAATAAATAATATTTGGTTCACATTGTACACATGAAATCACAATTTTCTTGCTTACATAGTTTGCGTCTTACATGATATTCCTTAGTACAATGTCATGTTGACATGTGCATGATATCTAAAACTTTAAGCCTCATTTTTTAAATCAAAATAAAATTTACTATGAATCTCTCCTATCTAAAAAGAAGCGTAAGGTTTCCTATTCCGCTCTTTCTTTCACGCAACTTTCGTATGTACGTTCCTTCCGCCTCATTCCTTCTCAATTTGATTCCCCCCCTATCTCTGGCCCACGTCTTATTATCTTACTAAATAAATTCTTATTTTCTTTCGTAAGGTAATAAGTGCTTACCAAATAAAATCCCAATTTAATAGGTAAAGCAAATAAATTCCATTTTCTACAAAAACACATTACCAAAAAGATGGCGCTCAATCATTGTGATGGGCTAACTTTCACAGCTAACCTATTATTGATGCCCATTTGAATGCATGGGGAATTACCTAGTGATAAATGAAGAATGTTCATGGCATCAAATCATGTAAACTTTATTATAGTATGCATGTAAATGAGAAGAGAGAGATGCACTTTTCCATGTTTAATAAGTTTAATGAACAAGGCAAAAATGGTACTACAAATTAATCTAGAAACTTGCAAAATATCCTGAGAAAAATCACATTCAAAACAAAAGAAATACTATGGATAAACCGATGGAATTCTAAAATATAAATGTTTTTAAAATTCTGAACATACCCTTTTCTAAATTTCCGCAAATTGCGATGGAAAATGCAGAACTTTCTTTTCTAAAATTTTATAACGTAGGAGTATAAATAAAGAAGGAACACGTTCAAATTTAGCAGAACTATGTCTATAGATGTGTAATCTTGGATTAGTAGCTTTATGGACAAGTGCCGCACGTAATTTGTCCTTTTCCGTGTAGATAATGTTGAACTCTACTAGTGTGCAAAATCTCAATGCAAAATTTGGTATCTTTTTAGACTGGGAAAAGAAATACAAAATATGTAGATCTGGATCGGTGAACATTGCACAATTTTAAAAACTTGAATTTTTTGACAGATTTATCATCTTTGTGTAGCCTAGAATACGACGAATTTTGCGTTGAGATTTTACACACCGGTAGAGTTCGACGTTGTCTACACCTAAGATTTTTGTTTCAAATTTTTTAGAAACTATAAAATGCGGACTTTGATTTTCTTGGCTCCATAGAGCTCGGGTTCCATTTTCACTTCCGGTTTCTACAATCAATACATGAGTATATAGGTTGTATAACATCTTATATTATATTATGTTATCGGAGGGGTTACATTAGAACTGTAGCCATGAGTTGGAAAACTATGCTAGGTTGACGGACAGCACTGGCTTTTGGCTAGGTTCTGGACGTAATTTGTCCTTTTCCGACGCAGACAAGAGGATTTCCCACTAATGAATCAGCATCAGCCATCGCCCTCCTCCGTGGCTTTCCCCCGCGCTGTGCAGTGCACTCGCGCGCAACGTCTGCAGCGGTCGCGGCCTGAGGTGACGCGAGCTTCGCCGTTCACAGCGGTTACAGTGGCAGCTTACACTTGGCCAGGATGCAAAGCCAGGTGTAAACCGTGTCAACTGCCGAGATACCGACAAGCAGTCGATCGCCCGTCGCATCCCCAATCGCGGGATGAGACGGCTAGAACGCGGCAGTCATGGCGCCACCGTCGTTTTCGCCGCTTACAATTGGAAAGCATCTGGCGGCCGGCTGAGCTGAGTGGGATCGACCTTCTCACGTCGTGGATCTCCGTTTGGCAGCCAGCTCTACACGGCTGCTGCCGTCTCGTACTCTCGTCTGACATATGTATCAACCTGTCGCAATTTGTTGGTGCACGCTGCCGCCGGCGTGCTGAAGGCTGCGGCCGGCGCGAACGCACACAAAGTAAGAAAGTAAGGAGTGGAGGTATAGTTCTCAGAAAACTTGCTTGGAGTAACTTGCTTTTACCTTGGGGTGATTGGTTATTTATAGGCAAAAGCTAAAATCCGACCATTCCAGAAAAAGTAACTAGCCCAATAGTACCGAGTAAACCCCAAGTAGGGAGATTTTACGGTACATCCTACTACACATTTTAATGTGTAGTATATGCGTAATCCAACGGTTCAAATCGATTGGGCCAGTTTTGGGCCAATACATAGAGGCAATTTCCGTCAGGGGTAAAATTGACCTTTAATTCGTTATTATTATTATCAATCCTAATTAATCTGCAATAAGTTAAATAACCACGGCCAATCACGGATCGTCTTCCTCGAGACGTCTAACCATAGCTGCGGTTGTACTGTCCACCAGGCACCAGCTGCAGCCATGGTAGTCTACCGCATGCGCAACCGCCATCGTCAACAACTCCGGAGCCTCACGCACAGCGTACCTGTCATCCCTGTGATCCCGGCGCCGCGCCTCGCACGGCTGTCATTCTCGCATGCCTCGTTGCCCCCCGCTCTGTGTCTCTCACAAAGGTGCTCAGCCGTGATGGCAACGCTGAGGAGCGGTCCTCTGTTCAGGAACTGATGTCCCCGACTTTGCCTTCTTTACGTTTTAGATGTGATGATGAGGATTATGATTCAGAAAATGTCGGCCGTATCAGGATACACGCGAGAACTTGGGATGAGCAGCACGTACTAGACTACTAGCTAGCTGATCGATTCTCTCAACAAAACTAGACTTCGTTCTGTTCATGATATAAATGGATACGGTCTGGGGTGAGTTCTGGGCAGGGCTGCGGCGACGGCCGGCGGCGGCGGCCGTGACTCTTATGCCGCGCATGTTGAAACGTGCGGGATGGTTAGGGATCTTTATAATGTGAATTTCCAAGTTCCAACCAAATCTGGCTTCTTTCGTATTTTTTCCTCGAACCTGGCCGCGGGAGTTCTAACAGTGAATTCCTCAAAATGCCCTTGACAACTCAGATATACTACACGAAAGTCTCTGGTAGTAAAACGGATCTGGACCATCAGATCTTGTCGATTAAACGGCCCATATTAATTTGATGTACCGTAAAATATCTCCCCAGGTATGGGAAATGTACATTTTTTGAATTAACGAGCGGGGAAATTGAATCTTGGAAGTAAAAGATGAAAAATGTTCGTAGATTCTAGAGGTTCTAATGGCTAGTTTGTGTCCTTGGAATGTGGTCATTCGGTAGTACCGATATGGGATTAACCTCGAAGGTCAGGATGTAAGTGGTAGTGGCATCCACTGGGCCCGTATACGCCGCCCGCGAAAATTAGCCTAAATGGCGTATGTGGCCTACCACCTAATTAAGTGACATATGTGGCAAAACCAGGAAAGCCCACTAGCGCCAGCGGCCCAAGTATATCGTCTTCCCCACTGCGATGAGGAGGCGAGAACAGGAACTCGACACTGCCAACGTCTTGGGGCGCCGCCACCGTGCCGGGATCTTCGGCCGCTGCTAGACGCCCCTCCGCCGCCGAGCATCTCATCTCGTCCCCCGCGTTGTTGAACTGCATCTCCCCTCGCCCCCCGCGTAAAGATCCCCCGCCTCCCGTCCTCAACTCTCGCGCGCCGATCTGACTCCAGCCGGGGACGGAGGCGACCGCAGCGGTGGCGGAGCTCTCTCCCGACAAAAAAAACGACCTTCTCCGCCCTATGATTCCTCCTCTGCGCTGCGCCGGAGGGAGCCCTCCACGACGGAAGTAGCAGGTAGCTTCCCTCCCCGATCTACTCTCCTACGTGTCCCATCTCGTCTCGCTGATTTTTTCTCGTTCGGATTTGCTCGGCTACAGCAAATCGTCGCCGGACCGGTCACCAGCCACAGAGGGGAGACGAGGGCAGGAGGAGATGGCTCCCTCGCGTCGGTTGACTATAAACATGCTTACCATCTAGATAGTCGCTCCTAGATCCTCTCCTGGCATCTTAAGGGACGATTGATGGTAATTGTTTTGAAAAATACATTATATTTTGTTAGTTAATTTGATAGTCAAAGCTAGGATCAAACCTCGAGGAGGCCTTATAACCCCTAACACAGGGAGTAATAATATTACACATTATATATGCACTATATTATGTTTATGACCATCCATACAACATTCAATATCCCATTCATGTGCCTGCATATTTATTTTTGTTACCATTATTTTACTTTTTTGGCGTGGTACTATTTGTTGTTCGTTAACACTTGGTAATTCCAACTTACATTGTAGTGTAGGCTATAGAAAGATCACAAAATCATGGTTCCTAAAAGTTAAAAAAATAATCCCTTTGTTCCTAATATAAGATGTTTTTTTAAATGAAGGCAAAAGCTTTGCCTCATCCATTAATTAAGAAGAAGGTGCCCAGTTTATTAGCGGAAGAAACCGGGCGAAAACCATACAACAAACACCAACACCACAGGGAGGAGCTCACTCGACCGCAACACATAAAACAAGCAACACCAAAGCAACAACATCCCACTACGTACGTATAGCAACCGCGAGCTGACGACAACTCTAGGACCACGCATGTGTCGATGCTTTCCTTGCTATTCCCCTCTTTCTTCTTTTGCTCAGCTTTTTCCATATTCACAAGTATCTAGACATGTTTTAATGTGTATGTTAACCCATTTCAGTCTGTATCTAGTTCACATTTAAAATATCTAAAACATTTTATAATTTGAAATGGAGGGAGTAATTCTCATTTGTTTTGTTTGTGTAGATCACATATGGAAAGATATTTCACCATAAATTTGGTCGTACATAGTAGACATGTATACGTACTTGCTAGCTTTTTTTTCAAAAAAAAATCTTGAAGCAAAAATAAACTTTTCAAATTTAAAAAAAGAGATCGCTAGAATTCAGTCCAACCTGGCAAATAAAATAGAAGTTAACATGGCAATTTTTTTAGATAAAGAGCATATATTAATATCGCGAAGATACCAATTACACCCAGCCTCGGCAACAACACATTGTCATAATGGCACTACGAATGCACATGGCTGAAAAAGAAAGAAGAATTAAAAAAAAGTCCCGCTACAGCGATCAGATCCACAACACCCGAAGTCCAGCCCCTCCAAAAGCGACGCCTCCAAGAAGGAAACAGTGCACAAGCGCCGTCGTCGCCCGATCAAAGACCCTAATTTTTCACCCTGGAGGAAGTCCTCGCTTGCAAAAAACAATGACTTCAACTAGACCATTGCCATGCACAACAAATGAAGGGTAGACCTTGTATTTTCATCCTGCAAGGTAAGACTGTGGAGTTCTCGTGTGATGTCACCACCACTAACAGTCGCTGCTGCGAGTCCCAGCTCACCAAGCCAGTTTCTAATCGCCACAAAGTCTCAAACCACCATCGCTAGTCCTCATATCCCGGCTTTCATGACATTCTCCACATCTGCCTTCACCATGGATCGTTAAAGACATATCTCCTTGTGGTAACAGACAACCGAGCTTCACAACGCTCTCTCTGAAACCAAACGGTGAGAAAAAAACATGGGTGCGCATGACCGAATCCCATCCGATCCAGCAATCTCCAGGCATGAGGCGCCCAATGGAGTTCGCCGTGGAGCCTTGCGGAACTCGACACTCCGGCCAAATCAATGAGGGCCCACATCCAACAGATTTTCGTCTTCACGCGGGAGAAACCCTAGGACCGCCACCTTTATTCGCAAGATTAGCAGGCCCTCACGCCTCCAGTTGCCATCCAGCGGGACGACATCAGAGAAGAGGGCAGCACCGTGCACGGCTGCAGAGAGACGGCGAGAAACCGCCACATCCCACAGCACCAGTCCAGGTTGGGTCAATTGGTCAAGATCGAAATCCATGAGAGGCCCAGATCAAGGCCCAGATTGCAAACCCAAACTCCCACCAACGTGACCGGAACAACATGGCAAATTAGCCAACATGGCGCGATTTTGCTATAGAATTGAACGCGGCTCACAAGCTCACAAGTTTATGAATCCACTTTCAGATTTGCAATTTGGTGAGTAAAATGCATCTATAGTCCAGGAAGTTGCAGGCCACGTCCACAATGGTCCTGGAAATCACGAAATGCTCTGTTTCAGTCCTGGAAGTTGCGCACGATGTCCACATACGGTCCTGGATATGGTATGAGCTGACGTGGCTAGTGGGCGGGCCCATGATGGCGCGGAGCGAGGCCTCACAGAACAGTTATGTTGTTCTAATCGATTGTCTCTTACCGGTGGAACCCTAGATCAAGAAAATTCCCCACCCGAGGCACGAGAGAGAGGAAGCTAGCGGCGACTGGTGGAGCTTGGCGGCGACGGTGGGAGTTCGTCGGAGAAGAAAGGAAAGCAGAGGCGAGGGCTGGTGCTCCGTTCCTGCCTCTATTTCTTCATGGGCGGAGACGACAGCTCGTCGCAGGACATGGAGATGCGCCCGCGGTTTCCGCTTGTAGGCTGAAATCGGCAGAGAAGGGCTAGGAGGCTGCCGGCGGCGAGGTTGCTGCCCACGTGCCTCCGTGGTCTAGGACGGCGTCGAGATGCTGGCTGATGTCTACGCACGCTTCTAATCTTGTAGACAGTGTTGGGCCTCCAAGTGCAGATGTTTGTAGAACAGCAGCAAGTTTCCTTTAAGTGAATCACCCAAGGTTTATCGAACTCAGAGAGATAGAGGTCAAAGATATCCCTCTCAAGCAACCCTGCAATTAAGATACAAGAAGTCTCTTGTGTCCCCAACACACCCAATACACTTGTCAGTGTATAGGTGCACTAGTTCGGCGAAGAGATATTAAAATGCAAGTGATATGGATGATTATAAGTAGTAATTGCAATCTGAAATAAAAATGGCAGCATGCAAACATGAGACAAAATGAGAGTAAACGGTGTTTCAATGCTTGGAAATAAGGTCTAGGGATCATACTTTCACTAGTGGACACTATAAACAATAATAATATAATTGAATACATAGATATCTCCTCTTCACTATGCTACTTTGAGTTATTCTCTCGTTGGATAACGAACACCAATCAACTGCGTAGGGCTATAAAAGCACACCTTAAAGTCGCATTCCACATCTAGGGAACCCCACACTGTCAACTTGAGCACCGTAAATAGTACTAGACAAACACCGCAATTTCATAGAGACATCCAACGCAAATAATAACTCATGATAAGTATTCCTGTAATCTTTAGCCTAAGAGCCACACACGGTGCACACACTATCAACTTCGCACCGTGGGACAAAGGTGACTCCGGAGTATACATTAATAAAACCACTCAAGTAGCATATAAGATAATGAAGAGTAACATCTATGGATTCAACTAGATTACAAAGCTCATGATCACATAAAGATCACACCATGGGAGAGAGAGATAAACCACATAGCTACCGGCATGAGCCCTCAGCCCCGATGAAGAACTACTCCCTCCTCATCATGGGAGGCAGCAACGGCGATGAAGATGGCGGTGGCGTCGATGGAGATGGCTCCGGGGCAATTCCCCGTCCCGGCAGGGTGCTGAAACAAAGACTTCTGTCCCAAAATTAGGGTTTTTGGTGGCGGCGGAGCTACGGAACTCTTCTGGAGAAATCGTCGATCCTTTTTTAGGGTTTTCGGGCGAAGGCAATATATAGGCGAAAGAGCGGCATCGGGACGCACCCGAGTCAACCACACCACCCCTCGGCGCCACCCCCTTCTTGGCCGCGCCCAGGCATGGTGTAGAGGCCGTGGGCCTCCCTCGGACTTGTCCTTCTGGCCCATGGAGTCTTCTGGTAAAATAGTGATGTCCGTTAATTTTCGTCCAATTCCGAGAATATTTCCAGACTAGCTTTTCTGGAATACAAAAACAGCAGAAAACAGGAACTGACTTGGCATCTTGTTAATAGGTTAGTCCCAAAAATGTATAAAAGTGATATAAAGTGATGCAAAACATGTAACAATTGGTATAAAACAGCATGGAACATCAAAAATTATAGATACGTTTGAGACGTATCAGCATCCCCAAGCTTAGTTCCTGCTCGTCCTCGAGTAGGTAAACGATAAAAACAAAATAATTTTTGAGGTGACATGCTACCATCATAATCTTGATCATATAATATTGTAAGGCACATGTAAATGAATGAAGTGATCCAAGTCAATGGTCTATAGTTTGCTACCAAATAGATAATGAGTAAACAATGAATCACACAAGCTAAACGTTTTCATGAATAGTACTTTCGAGACAAGCATCAAACAGTTTTGCATAAGTGTTAACTCATAAAGCAATAGTCTCTAATAAAAGGTATTTAATCAACACAAAGGAAGAATTAAGTTTCAGCATTTGCTTCAACTTTCAACATATTTATCTCATGGATATCGTCAACACAAAGTAGTATAACAAGTCCAATACGTAGCATATAACGCATGTTGTAACAAAGTTGACACTAGTGTTTGCTTGTGGAAGACAGAAAGAATAGGAAAACTGACTCAACATAAAAGTAAAAGAAAGGCCCTTCGCAGAGGGAAGCAGGGATTAAGTCATGTGCTAGAGCTTTTAGGTTTTTGAAAGCATATAGAGATTGCATAAAATATTTGATACTCCTCCCAACCTTGCTAACACAAGCCATGGCTAACCGAATCCTCGGGTGCCTTCCATCAATCACATACCATGGAGGAGTATCTATTTTTGAGAGGTGTTTGTTAATTGTCAACGAATGGTAGCGGGTGAGAACAGTATTCTACCTGTCAAACGGACTTTTAAGAGCGGCTCCCATGAAGGACGTTATTTCTACCAGCAAGGCAGATCATCCCTCTTTCTCTTTGGTTTACACACATGCAGGTATTTCACTGTTTGTCATTGCTTACTGATGAATCAGGGCAAAAGTGTGAAGAGAATTAATGGTTAAAGTTGTAATTAATTGGGACTGGGCACCCCGTTGCCAGCTCTTTTTGCAAAATTAGAGGATAAGCGGATGTATATGCCGCTAGTCCAGGTGTAAAAGTCCATTTGACAAATAGAATAAAGAATAACCACACTAATTCCTCATGAGCTAGTAAACATTGACACAAAAAGGGAATAATAACATTTTGAATAATTTAAAGGTAGCACATGAAAAATTTACTTGGAGTGGCAAGGAAATACCACATATAGGTAGTTATGGTGGACACAAATGGCATGGATTTTGGCTCAAGGATTTGGATGCACGAGAAGCATTCCCTCTCAGTACAGAGTTTAGGCTAGCAAGGTTTATGTAAGCAAACAAGAATATCAACCCGTACACCAAGTTTTATATGACAAACATATTGCAAACGTTATAAGACTTCATACCGTCTTCCTTGTTAACCAAACCCTGTTATTAGAAAATATCTAGACCTTAGAGATACCACCGATGCAAACCAAATTTTCAACAAGCTTTACGGTAGTTCTTCACTAATAGGCTTAACTCATGTGATGCACAAATTTAATCATGATCTACTTGTTAACTCAAAACAATTGACAAGCATCAAGTTATCCAAATTAGTGATCTACAAGATTAAGCAAGTTTTTCCTTATACCAATTACCACATGCAACATTTTCTGAACCAACCAAACACCAATCAATTTATTTAACAACTCTCCAAACAATATAAGTGAAGCAAGAGAGTACTTTCTACAAAAGAAAGCTAATAGCTCTGACAAGAGATACATGAAAACAAGAGCTAAAAGCTGAACAGCGCTAGATATGAATACTCAACAAATATAAGTGAAGAATAGGAGTATTCTCATGAAAAAGCGGAGCGTGTCTCTCTCCCAATCAAGAATGCTAGGGTCCAGTCAAGCTTTATTGAAAATAAAAGTACAATACTGAAAATAAAAGCACACAGACGCTCCAAGAAAAGCACATATGATGTGAAAGAATTAAAATATAGTTTCACTAGAGATGACCTGATAATTTTGCCGATGAAGAAGGGGATGCCTTGGGCATCCCCAAGCTTAGACGCTTGAGTCTTCTTGAAATATGCTGGGGAGATCCATGGGAGCCTCCCCAAGCTTAAGCTCTTCACTCTTCTTGATCCTATTATATCATCCTTCTCTCTTGACCCTTGAAAACTTCCGTCACACCAAACTCAAAGCAAATCTCATTAGAGGGTTAGTGCACAATCAAAAACTCACATGTTCTATAAAGACGCAATATGACTTGTTACTTTAAACATTAGCTACTGCCACTGATGTTATGTGAAGCTCTTCCACCCAAAAAAGAATTTCACTCAACACTAGTAAAAGAGAGAATGCAAAATAAAAGGCATAATCTGTCTAAAACAGAACAGTCCGCAAAGACGAATTTTTTCGAGGCACTTACGGCTCAGATCGAAAAACTTTGAACTAACGAAAGATGCATACATATCTGAGGATCACGCACAAAAATTTCAGATTTAAATAATTTTTCTGTGATTTTACAGAAGCAAAACGGTGAACAGCAGAAATCTGTTCCTGCGCAGAAATCCAAATCTAGCATCATCTTCCTATTAGAGGCCTTACTTGGCACAACAATGCAAAAAATAAAGATACAAAGGCATTGATACAGAAGTAAACAACCTTGACTCAAAAAAAAAAAAAAGCAGAAATAAAAATAATGGGTTGTCTCCCACAAGCGCTTTTCTTTAAAGCCTTTTAGCTAGGCATGATAATTTTGATGATGCTCTCATATGTATAAGAGTTGAATATGAAAGAGCATCAAGAAGCAAATATCAAACACATTTAAGTCTAACCCACTTCCTATGCAAAGGAATCTTGTAAGAAAAAAATCAATAAGCACAAAGCATAGGAAGGCAAAACAAGTGCAACTTCAAAAATTTCAACATAAAGAGAGAGACTTAATATTATTGAGATATATGAAACCGTGTCTCCCTCTCTCATAAGGACCAGTAGGTCTTAAAGTACCCAGCAAATAAAAGCAAATCAAGAGAAAGCTCAAAACCTTCATCATAAAGAGAGAAATTTAGTAACATGAAGATTTCTATAACCATACTTTCCTCTCTCAAAATAATTTTCAGTGGCATCATGAATAAACTCAACAATATAGCTATCACATAAAGCATTCTTATCATGATCCACATGCATAAAAGTATCATTACTCTCCACATAAGCATAATAATTTATTAGTAATAGTGGGAGTAAAACTATCACAACATCATTGTAATCATCATAAATTGCAGGCATAGTATAATCATAATAAACTTTATCCTCCATAGTAGGTGGCACCAAAATACCACTATCATTATAATCATCATAAATTGGAGGCAAAGTATCATCAAAGAAAATTTTCTCCTCAAAACTTGGGGGACTAAAAATATCATATTCATCAAAACCAGCTTCCCCAAGCTTAGACTTTTCCATAGCATTAGCAATAATGGTGTTCAAAGAATTTATAGTAATAACATTGCTACCACTATTATGCAAACAAATTTCCATAGGTTTTTTAATTTTCTCTTCAAAAGCATCATGTCCTAACTCAAGATAAATTTCATAGAGCTCTCTAATTTTTTTGTTGTTTTCCATTAAGCCTAACTAGTGAAATAAAAACAAGAAACAAAAAGATATAATTGCAGAATCTAAAGGAAATACCTTCGAGCACTCACACGTCAGCAACAGTGCTAGAAAATAGCTAAGTAGCTGGAGGATGTGAGTACCTTTTACCTTACCTCCCCGGCAACGGCGCCAGAAAATAGCTTGATGTCTACGCACGCTTCTATTCTTGTAGACAGTGTTGGGCCTCCAAGTGCAGAGGTTTGTAGAACAGCAGCAAGTTTCCCTTAAGTGAATCACCCAAGGTTTATCGAACTCAGGGAGGTAGAGGTCAAAGATATCCCTCTCAAGCAACCCTGCAATTAAGATACAAGAAGTCTCTTGTGTCCCCAACACACCCAATACACTTGTCAGGTGTATAGGTGCACTAGTTCGGCGAAGAGATATTAAAATACAAGTATATGGATGATTATAAGTGGTAATTGCAATCTGAAATAAAAATGGCAGCAAGCAAACATGTAGCAAACTGGTTGTAAACGGTGTTTCAATGCTTAGAAACAAGGCCTAGGGATCATACTTTCACTAGTGGACACTCTCAACAATAATAATATAATTGAATACATAGATATTTCCTCTTCACTATGCTACTCTGAGTTATTCTCTCGTTGGATAACGAACACCAATCCACTGCGTAGGGCTATAAAAGCACACCTTAAAGTCGCATTCCACATCTAGGGAACCCCACACTGTCAACTTGAGCGCCCTAAATAGTACTAGACAAACACCGCAATTTCATAGAGACATCCAACGCAAATAATAACTCATGATAAGTATTCCTGTAATCTTTAGCCTAAGAGCCACACACGGGCGCACACTGTCAACTTCGCACCGTGGGACAAAGGTGACTCCGGAGTTACATTAATAAAACCACTTGAGTAGCATATAAGATAATGAAGAGTAACATCTATGGATTCAACTAGATTACAAAGCTCATGATCACATAAAGATCACACCATGGGAGAGAGAGATAAACCACATAGCTACCGGTAGAGCCCTCAGCCCCGATGAAGAACTACTCCCTCCTCATCATGGGAGGCAGCAACGGCGATGAAGATGGCGGTGGCGTCGATGGAGATGGCTCCGGGGGCAATTCCCCGTCCCGGCAAGGTGCCGAAACAGAGACTTCTGTCCCCAGAATTAGGGTTTTTGGTGGCGGCGGAGCTACGGAACTCTTCTGGAGAAATCGTCGATCCTTTTTTAGGGTTTTCGGGCGAAGGCAATATATAGGCGAAAGGGCGGCATCGGGAGGCACCCGAGTCAACCACACCACCCCTCGGCGCCACCCCCTTCTTGGCCGCGCCCAGGCATGGTGTGGAGGCCGTGGGCCTCCCCCGGACTTGTCCTTCTGGCCCATGGAGTCTTCTGGTAAAATAGTGATGTCCGTTGATTTTCGTCCAATTCCGAGAATATTTCCCGACTAGCTTTTCTGAAACGAAAAAATAACAGAAAACAGGAACTGACACTTTGGCATCTTGTTAATAGGTTAGTCCCACAAAATGTATAAATGTGATATAAAGTGGATGCAAAACATGTAACAATTGGTATAATATCAGCATGGAACATCAAAAATTATAGATACGTTTGAGACGTATCACTGGCCGTCGCACTCTAGAGTAAATAAATCACTTCCTTCATCTGCAAATTCAACCGAAATTTTTGCAAAAGTTCAGACCTTTGCCTTTACCCGAACATAAACCCTAAGCATCAATCTACTCCAAACACTACAATTCGTAGCACCACATGAAACGTTCAAGTCTACCATAAAATTACTCCGAAACAACGAAAAAATTGGAAGCAGAAGGAGGAGAAATCGACTAACCATAGACAGGAAGCGGGTCTCCTTCCCGCCGGCGAACGGGCGCCCTCTCCACCATCTCCGCCACCAAACTGATCGCCTTGCTTCGCCGCCACGGTCACCTCGCTCGCCGCCGTCAATAGACTACGTCAACCCCGTCAATCAGCTTCTGGCGGCGTCGATCATGTTCCGGCCCGCACCGACGCCGGGAAGCCTCGACCTATCCATGGCGAGAAGCAGGGGAAAGCAGAGGACGTGGACTGGAACTGACTCGTCCCTTCGATTGTAGGGGAAAGCAGAGGACGTGGACTGGAACTGACTCGTCCCTTCGATTGCAGGGGCCGATATGCAAATTTCAGCTCCGAGATGGCGTTCCTCCCCTCCCCACCCTCCCCACCCAGCTCCTCTAGCCATGGCGTCAGGATCTGATCATGGAGGCGCTTATCCACTGGGATTTCTCACCCGGCCTCGCGGTCGAGGCTCAGGTTCGTCACCGTTTTGGATCCACCGTTCACTTCTCCCCCGCTTCTGGTCTCAAAGAGTTCTTTCTAGTGGTTTCGTTCTCGTCGGCCTCATTTGTTCTCTCCGAGGAGTCCGTTGGTTTGGCTCTTCAGTCGTGTATTGGTGGGGATCGATTGGGTTTTCGAGTTTACAAGCAATCGGATAGAAGATTCAGGTTTTCGGTGGCTTCTAGCCGGGTGGGTCATTTCATCTATGGGTTGCGCGATCGAGTTTGGCCTGATTTTGTCTGCCATTTCAGTCTTTTTCGGGGTACCCATCCGTCTGTGTCAGGCTTTCTTCACCCGGAACCGATTTGGAATTCTTCCTCTGAAATTCTTGAGGTTTCTCAGCGGTCTCCCACGGCTATTCGTCCCAATCTGGATTTTCTGAAACAAGGTGCTAGGAGGGATCGTGCAGCTTTGCTTGAATTATCTAAGTTTGACTTGGCTGGCAGCTCCTGTCCGCCGCGTTCTTATTCTGTCCTGCCTGAGATTAGTTTTGGCTCTTGGGATCCTGTTACTTGCTCGCCGGAAGTTTTGCCGGAGAATCATGCGGCGGCGCCGTCAAGCATCGTTTTTGGCTCAGTAATTGCTCCTGCTCTGTCGGTTGGTCATTCTGGTGGACAAGGAAGATTCTATTCACAACGTTTTGTCCGGGATTTGTGTGCCCAGTTGCCTATTTCCTCTCTTGAGCACCTGGAGGATCTTCGCTTTGCACGATATTCAGAGGCAGATATTATGAGTGCATTAAATCTGCCGTTAGTTCCGCCTAAAGATTTGGTTTACGAATTCTTGGGTCGGTGTTCTAAATGCGGGCTTCATGATCACCTGATTTCGCACTGTCCTGGAGTCTGTCCCCACTGCCAAATTCTAGGATTTCGTTGCGTTGATTGCTCTGAACCTGAACATGCATCTCTGATGGTCTCCTGTTTGGATGATAACTCGAGCCCGGTGCCGAATGAGGATACTTCTAATTCCAGCCCGTTAGGCCCTCTGATGGATTCTTCTCTGACTGGGCCTTTGAGCTGTTGCTATCGTTGCTTAGAATTGGGTCACTTCCGTCGAGATTGTACTAATCAGGTCAAATGTTTGCATTGCTACGGTTGGGGCCACATTGCCAGAACTTGCCATCTGCGGCAGAGCTGCTCTTACTGCCACCGTATCTGCCATGATATTGTTTGCTGCCCGAATATCTCCTGCCGTCGTTGCAAGAATTCTGGTCATAATGAGAATCGTTGCACTTCTAGTATGAAATGGGTTAAGAAAGGAATGATTGTGCCAACAAATGGAAACCTTAATCCTGACGTTTTGGTTCCTTCTGAGCTGCCTCTATCGCATCCTTTGGGCTCAAGTGCCTGGAACGAGCATGTTGAAGAGATGGAACTGGCAGCAAGTCAGCTCCAGATGAGTGTGCCCACCTGGCCTTCCTTCCTCCATTTCCTAGCCTGGATGGCTTGTCGCCTGGCCATTCGCAGCATCACATCCCCTGAACTTAGTTTTGCAGCTAATTCTCATGTGCAGGCACCTTTCTCTTATGAACAGATGATACAGCCGGCAGATTCAGTTAGCTGGGGCTTTGCTGACGCCGTTCTTCACCTGATCAATATTACCTTGGCACCCTGGAACCACCTGATGATTATATTTTATGTTCCTCGCCACATACTGCTAGAAGACTCTGATGATGAAGACTCTGATGATGAAGACTTTGATGATGAGCTGGACCATGAGGTTTCTGATATTGCTGAAGGTTCTGAGCTGCCCACGCCGACAGAAACTCTGACAGAGGTGGTCTTTGATACTGCTGAAGCTGTTGAGCTGCCTATGTCGACAGAATCTCTGACAGCCGAGCCACACAACTCTGCATCCAGGCTACTGGCTGCTTCTGCTCGAGTTCCATCATCTGTCTCTCTCTCCAGTGCTCGCCCCTGCTCGAGCAAGGCTGCCACACCATCAGTAAGCACTCAAGCAAGGCGCTCTCCTCGCCTTGCCAATAATGGCTTCAAGTATGAAGCACTCGTGAATGTCGGGTTGGGGCACATGCCTTCTCCAGTACCGAAGGCCAAGCTCCCCAGAGTCCTGCAGATCGAAGAAATGCAGAAGATCGGTATTGAAGATTGCCACATTGACCCGGACGAGCTGTCAGTGGAGCAGCTCATG
The DNA here is from genome assembly GCA_947311845.1 of Poa pratensis. Classification (NCBI taxonomy): domain Eukaryota; kingdom Viridiplantae; phylum Streptophyta; class Magnoliopsida; order Poales; family Poaceae; genus Poa; species Poa pratensis. Next base: position 23,428,431 of record CAMZMU010000050.1, on the reverse strand, counting down.
AAAAGCCGCGTTGATTAGCAGCGTGTGTCCGATCTACGTCTGAACCCCGTTGCGCTTCGTCTGAATTGAAATATGTCTCAGTTAAATCGTTTGCGTCTTATTTGGCACATCCTCTGCTGGAATATCAGAGGGATCAATAGCCCTGACAAATGGCCATTAGTACGCGATAAAATTGAAGAAAGCTCGGCCTCTATCTTGTGTTTTCAGGAAACAAAGCGTGCAGAAATCGATAGCAAATTCATTAAATCTTTCGCGCCAAAACGCTTCGATCAATTTGCCTTTATCCCGTCCGACGGGGCCTCTGGCGGTCTGCTTGTGATCTGGGCTAGCAATCGCTTCGCGGGCCAAATTATACTCCAGGAGAGCTTTGCTATTGCGATTTCTTTCACCTCCACGAGCTCGGCCGAATATTTCATTCTGGTGAATGTATATGGGCCATGTGAAGGTATTGAGCGGGAAAACTTTGTGGCTTGGCTTTTTCACTTAGATATCGCTGACGACACCCTCTGGATTCTGCTGGGTGATTTTAACTTCTATCGATACTCCGACAGTCGTAATCGTCCGGGTGCAAACATGGAGGATATTGCCACATTTAATGAAATCATTAGCCACCTGGGGCTAATTGAGCTTCCTATTAAGGGTCGTTGTTTCACTTGGAGCAACATGCAGGTGGATCCCCTCCTTGTCCAACTGGATTGGTTTTTTACTTCACCGTCTTGGACTTTGAAATTCCCTAACACTACTGTCAGAACCCTTGCTCGCCCTACCTCTGACCATACTCCATGTGTTGTGTCAATTGGCACTAGCATCCCTAAAGCGGCTGTTTTTCGATTTGAAAACCACTGGGTAAAACTGCCTGGCTTTCTTGAGGTAGTACAACGGATTTGGGCCATCCACTGTCCTGGAGATGCTGCCAGATGTATCTCGGCCAAGCTCAAGCTGCTACGTAAAGCCCTTCGCAATTGGAGCACGAGTATCTCTGTAATTTCTCAACTGATTGATAATTGCAATACGATCATCCTTCGCCTGGACGAGTTTGAAGAACTGCGGCCGTTACACATCTCTGAATGGAACTTTCGTAATATAGTAAAGCGTAAACTTCTGTTCTTGCTTGAGTGTAAGCAGGACTACTGGAAAAAACGGTGCACAGTTCGCTGGGCCAAATTTGGGGGAGAGAATACGAAATTTTTCCATTCTATGGCCACTATCAGGTACAGACACAATTGCATTGCTTCTCTTGAGCGGCGGGATGGTTCTTCTGCTACTGTTCACGATGAAAAGGCCGGCATTCTCTGGACTGCTTTCAGAGATCGCCTAGGGATATCTGTTCCTATTGACCCCTTGTTTGATTTCTCCTCTTATATTCAGCGTGTCAATGGTCTTGAGGCTTTGTCTGCTCCTTTTTCTCATACTGAAATTGACTCTATTGTGGCGGACTGCCCCAATGACAAGGCCCCTGGGCCGGATGGCTTCTCCGGGCTGTTTCTGAAAGTTTGCTGGCCAATTATAAAATTCGATTTCTATCGATTGTGTGATGAGTTCTGGGCCAAGTCGGTTAATCTACAGAGCATCAATGACGCGTATATCACTCTCATTCCAAAAGTCCAGTCCCCTCTTGGTCCTAACGATTTCCGGCCTATCTCCCTTCTGAACTCGTGCCTCAAGCTCCTCACGAAGCTGCTAGCAAATAGACTTCAGAGCAAAATCCTGGAGCTAGTTCATATTAATCAATATGGATTCCTAAAAACACGCACTATCCAGGATTGCATCGGCTGGGCTTATGAATATATCCACCAGTGCAAGCAATCACGCAAGGAGGCAGTCATACTGAAATTAGATTTTGCTAAAGCATTTGACATGATCGAGCACGAGGCGATCATCAAGATTCTTCGATGCTGGGGCTTTGATGAGCGATGGATTCACTGGGTACGCTGCATCTTCTCCTCTGGTACCTCGTCGGTTCTTCTTAATGGTGTCCCTGGCAAGAAATTCCCCTGCAAGCGTGGTGTCCGACAAGGAGACCCTTTTTCCCCGGTGCTGTTTGTGGCTGGGGCTGATCTCCTGCAATCTATGGTTAACCACTTGGTCGCTGCTGGCACATTGCGCCCCCCTCTGCCGATACCTGGTTCTGACTTTCCGATCGCCCAGTACGCCGACGACACGCTACTCATCTTGGAAGCCTGCCCCCAACAGCTCTTGGCCCTCAAAGACTTGCTCCACTCCTTTTCTCTTGCCACTGGACTGCATGTTAATTACTCTAAATCTTGCCTGATGCCGATTAATATTACTGCTGATAGGCTGGCAGCTCTGGCTAATATCTTTGGGTGTACAACCGGCTCGCTCCCCTTTACGTACCTGGGGCTTCCTCTGGGTTCTACCAGGCCATCCATGCAAGACCTGTCCCCAATCGTGGACCAGGTAGAGCGGCGTCTGAATGCCAGTGTGAGGTTCTTGGATTATGGGAGCAGACTTACCTTCATTAACTCAGTTCTCTCGGCTCTCCCGATCCACTTCCTGTGCTCACTTAAGATTCACAAGGGGATTATCAAGCTTTTTGATCGTGTTCGTCGCCATGCGCTTTGGGCCAAAGAAGATGACTCCAACTCTGTCCACTCGCTAGCATCCTGGTCGCTGGTTTGCCGCCCAAAGAAACACGGAGGCTTGGGTGTTCTTAATATGGAACTTCAGAACTCTGCACTGCTCCTCAAACAGCTCCATAAATTTTTCACCAAGCAGAACATCCCGTGGGTTAACTTGGTCTGGTCCTCGTATGATCCATCCGCTCCCCCACAGGCACAATCCCCTCGTAGATCTTTCTGGTGGCGGGACATTTTCAAGCTGATCCATATATATCGTAGCATCACAAATTCAGTTGTGGCCAGCGGACAGACAACTCTCTTGTGGAAAGATTTTTGGCATGACGAGCAATTGATGTGTGATCGTTTTCCCAGGCTGTACTCCTTCGCTATGAACGAGGATGCCTCTGTCTTGGATTTGGCTCGGATGGGGGATTTGTCTTCTAGGTTTGCCCTGCCTCTGTCTCCGCAGGCCTATGAGGAACTGGAGCAGGTTAACCACATCGTTGCTGCCCATACTTTGGTTCCTGACAGTCCAGATGTCAAGATTTTTCCGTGGGGGAACTCAACGTACACATCAGCAAAGTTCTATAACTTCATGTTCTCCAACCTTGAGTGTGATGTGTCTCTCCAAGCGATCTGGGAATCAAAACTATTACCCAAACTTAGGGTGTTCGCTTGGCTTATCCAGAAGGACAGGTTAAACACAAAAGACTTGATGTCACGTAAGCACTGGAACTATGATGGTGGCCCTGAGTGTGTGTTATGCTCTAGACGTTTGACTGAAACAAGAGATCATCTATTTTTTGAATGTGATTTTGCGGCCACCTGCTGGAGCTTCGTTGGGATTCAGTGGGATATAACACGGCCTATCTCTAGCCGCATTGCCACTGCTAAAACCTTGTTCCAAGGCCCATGTTTCATGGAGGTTTTAGTTTGCGCCTTTTGGAATATTTGGAGAGCCCGCAATGATCTGATCTTCAAGGACCTCCAGCCCTCGATGTCAAGATGGAAGGTGCTATTCCAACATGATGTCATGCTTCATCAGTACAGGGTTAAGCCCTCTTTGGTGCCCACGCTTCTCCAGTGGGTTCTTGATATCCTATCCTAGTTTAGTTCTCGATGAGTGTGTGCTCCTGTATTTTTGTTTTTCAACCGCCCTGAATTTTGGCAGAGAGTTGTAATCACTTTGTAGTGAAAAACCTCTGGTTTTTCACCACCTTCATATATTAAATTACACCGTAGGGAAAAATCCTGATTTTTCCCTACGGTACCTCTGTCAAAAAAAAAAGATATGCAAATTTACCATGGGTTCTGGCCTCGCTCCAGCGCATACCGTCAGCGCATACCGTATCCAGAACCGTCCATGGACATCGTGTGCAACTTCCAGGACTGAAATGGAGCGTTCCGTGACTTCTAGGACCGTTTTGGACGTCGCCAGCGACTTCCAAGACTGCTACTGCATTTTACTCCAATTTGGTGGAACTAAACTGTATATGGCTGACAAAGTTCAGTGACAGGCGTGACGCACAATATGATTTTCTGTTCATTGGTAAGAGACGAGTGACGTGTGTGGTTTGTCCTTTTCCCCGATGCAGACATAAGAATCATTACCCACTAATTACTCATTAAACGCCGCAGCAACTGCTCGATATGACCTGCCACCCTCCTCCGCGTTGACACGGTCGCGGGTCTGAGGTGAGGTGAGCTTCAACGTTCACAGCGGTTACATTAGGAGCTTAATTACACTCGGCAGTTGGCAACTATATATGCAGCGCCAGGTGTAACCGTGTTAACTGCCGAAGCACTGACAGTCCGTACGTGAGACTCTTGAGCCGGACAGGGGTCAACGTCGCCCGTCGCATCGTGGGATGAGACGGTAAGAACGCGGCGGGGCAGTCATGGCGGCATGGCGCCGCCGTCGTGGTCCATCGGAAATCATCTGAAGAGGCCACGAGCTGAGTGGTCGCGGATCTCTTGGAGCCAGCTCTACACAGCTGCTGCCGTGCCGTCTGACATATGTATCAACTATTTGACATGAACATTTTGGAGCCAGTGCGTGTGTCTAATTAACATTTCTAGCATGAGTAGTCCAATAAGGTTTTGTCACCTTTCATGCTTTGATATTTGTCTTTGGTGGTTGTGGATTTGTGCATTTGTAACGCAGAGGATCTTTTAGTCAGTTTGTTTATAGCGGGGAGTAATTTAGACTATTAATATGCATGTGTTAATAGTCTATGTTATTATCTTCATAGTGCAAAAAATATAAAGTTAATATCATATATGATCTCATTTGTTAACTTGTAGACTCATTTTTTTATAATGTTATGTGATATATGGTAACATAATATGTTACTCTTGTCTCTGTCATCTTTAATTAGCTGACACATCATTTTTCTTATCTAGGTGGAATGCATGTTAACAGTTATGTTACTCCCATGTCACCATGGGTAGTCTAAGAGTCATCCGATGTGACCGTCAATAGTTATGCACATAAAAATTGATGAAATTTATTTGTGCGAAGATAAGTCAATTACCCTCGAAATAGATTTTCGCCCCGCCTTATAGATTTTTTTTCGAAATGGGGAGAAGACCTAGACTCTGCATCACGAGGATGCACACTGCCATTTTATTTCATTTTTGAAGTAACAGGTTCCAATTATTACAAATCATGCTTCAGAAAGCGTGGCGATAAACACTAGCCATCGAAAAACAAAAAGAATGAAACACTTATGTATCATTTAATCTATCGAAGATCTGCCAGCCAGCTAGGTTGTAGAACGCCCGAGCGACCGCCCCAAGCTGGCCACACCCAGAAGCCACTTCCTTCCGTTGCTCTAGGGGGAGGAGGCAAGTGTTGGAGATATGACCTAGAGGCAATTAATAAAGATGTTTTATTTGTCATATCTCAATTGTTCATAATAAGTTTTGTACCATGCTATAACTGTATTAAGCGGAAACATTAATACACGTGTGGTATGTAAACAATCAGGTCCCTAGTAGCCTCTTAACTAGTCCATTGGGCAACAGATGATCAAGGTTTCCTGATCATGGACATTTACTCAATTGACAATAGAGTCATGTCATTAGGAGAATGATGTGATGGACACGCACTCAAGATATATAGAAACGTAGTGTTCATACCTTTGACCGTGAGATCATATCTAATCGCTGTTTATGGAAGGTGGTTAGATTGCATCAAACGTCATGTCTTATCTAGCGTGACAATAAAGGTGTCCCTTTCGGGTATCCGAAGGAAGTGGTCGAGGCGAGTGATCAAGAGCGGGATTTGCCAATCCACATAGCAGGATAGATACTCTGGGCCCACTCGGTGAGATTACATCAATGAGCTTGCAAGCATGTGACTAGGTCACGAGGATGTAATATCACAGACGAGTAAAGATGGAATTGTCAAGTGACGAGATCAAGCTCGGTAATCGTGATACGGGAGAACGAGTCTCAGACAATCTAAGTATCGTCAGGCAAAAGGTTGAAACTGGACGTCTAAGGATCAAACGATAAAAAAGACATTCGTGGAAGCACATGGACTGTCACGGTTATCCAGCCACCGTTGATAGTCATTGATCGGAAAACGTGTCTCGATCATGTCTGGAGTGATCCCGAACCATAGGGTGACACACTTAAGGGTAGGCGACGGTTTTATAATGATTGGATATTAGGAGAAACTTCAGGAGAACACTGGAAGTGTTTCGGGATATGTCCGATGATGATCGGAGGGAAACGGAATAAGTTTCGGAGCTTGAATAAATTAAATAATATGTATTTAATATTAATTAGTGTAATTAATGATTAAATATATTTTTATTTTATTTTATTTCGAATTTTAAAAGCATTTTCACCTAGATGGGCCTTAGAGGCCCATTAGGGGAAAAAACCCAAAAGGAAAAAGGAAAAAAAGGGGAGAGGGCTGGCACTAGTAGGAAACCCTATATAGGTAGGTTGGTATTTTGTGGCGCACCCTTAATCGGTGCGCCACAGAATTATTTGAAATCACTTTCTGTGGCGCACCGCTGTTTGGTGCGCCACAGAAATTTGGAATTCTGTGGCGCACGTAGCTGGGTGCGCCACAGAAATTTGTAATTCTGTGGCGCATCACTGTTTGGTGCGCCACAGAAATTTGGAATTCTGTGGCGCACGGAGGTGGGTGCGCCACAGAAATTTGGGAAAGTCATATTTCTGTGGCGCACCCAGCTCCATGCGCCACAGAATTCCAAATTTCTGTGGCGCACCAAACAGCGGTGCGCCACAGAAAATCCCCATCCCCGCACTGTTGGTCAAACCCAGCTAGCCCCACACACGCAACGTACACCACACACCACACAGCACCGATCCCCCTTTTCTCTCTCCCCCTTATCCCTTCCCACCGTTCTGCACCACGCACACACACCGATCCACCTTTTCTCTTTCTTCTCGCACCTACCCTTTCTTCTCGCCCCGATCCCCTTTCTTCTCGCGGACATGCAGGCGGCCGGGATGCGCCCCAGCGCCGCCGCCTACGCGCGCCTCATCAGCTCCTCGAGGGCCTCCTCGCCCGGGCGCACTTCCGCCACGCCGACCGCCTCCTGCTCCAGATGGCCGACGCAGGGGCCCATGTCGAAGACGGCGTGGTGGCGAGGCCCATGTCGAAGACGGCGCACCCCGCCCTCGCCAGCCCCGCGAAAAGCACCGTGCTGAGGCGCGACCCGGACAGCCGGGGGTCCCGGCCGACGGACACCCGCAGCTTCCGCTGGTCTTCCTCTGCGCCCGGCGCCCGCGCCATTCTTCTCCCGCAGCCACTCCCCGAAGCTCTCGCCGATAACCTCGACGGCCAGCGGCGTAAGGTCGACGGGCCGGCCCTTCTCGCCTTCCAGCGCCACGCCGTGCACGTCCGGCCCGTTCTGCAGCCTCCGGATCACGTCGCCCTCCTTGCCGCCTGCCGCCGCCGACGCGGCCAGCGTGGCCTCGAGCCGGTCGCTGCCCGTCGCCGCGGCTCTTATCACGTGGCAGCAGCGCCTCCTCCTCCAGGCGCGAGGAGAAGACCGGAGCGCGCGGCCCCTTGCGTGCTCGCATCGCCGCGCTGCGAGTGCTCCGGCTCGAGCGCGGTCGCATTTTTTTTTAAATCCGAAAACGAACTTCTGTGGCGCATGCTTGCGAGTGCGCCACAAAATCCTCCACTTTCTGTGGCGCATGGAGCCGGTGCGCAACAGAATTCAAAAATTTTGTGGCGACGATTCTGTGGCGCACCGGCCGTGCGCGCCGGGTGCGCCACAGAATTCAAAATTCGTGCGCCACTGTTAACGTTTTCTGTACTAGTGTGGCCGGCCTAGGTGGGCCACATGGGGCCCACCTAGGGCCGGCGCACCAACCATGGTGCGGCTGGCCATGTGGAAATAATCCCACATGGCCATGCCAGCAACGTTGGCTGCCCACCTCCTCCTTTAAATAGGGTGCACCCTTGCCTGGAAAATCATCCATCCTTTTTCTTCTCTTCTAACTTGAGCGTGGTTTCGTTTCTGGAGCTGCGTACGAGGATAGAAGTTTCTTCACCATACGCACACCGCCGTGCTGGTGGGTCCAAGTCTTCGCTTCCGCTGCTTCGCTGGATCTGGAGCTCGGAGGTTGTCGTTAACTCCGTACGTGTGTAGAGCTACGAGGTGCTACACGGGTGGCACTGGAAGTACGTCTTCTTCCACTACACGACCTTGAGGTCGGCGTCGTCGGCATCATCAACAACGCTTGTGCGGGAGCGTAATCCCCGCTTTCGGTCTACAAGGGTATGTACATCGATCCCTCCGTTACGGTATATCTGCATAGTAATAGATCTTGACTAGTTTATGGTTATCGTTGCTAGGATTTTTTTGTTTTCTGCCTACGATTCCCTTCAGCAAGACCACGCGCCAAGCAGGGACATATCCTTGTAAATAACCTGCAAATAATTCATATGTTTTGATTTGTTAAAAACCAAATCATCTCCACAGGGACCAAAGTATAGCACACACGTCTACTCATACACGTGCTTTATCTATTTTTTGCATCCCTCTTAACCAATTGCCAAACATCAATTGCCAAACATCTTAGCAATAAAATCCCTTTATCTAAAAAAATTTGCCAAACATCAATTAACATGCATGCTGATGAGTTGTAGCCCATTTATTATTTACGTTTATCACATGGTGATTAAGTCAACGAAGGATATATTTCTTCGACTGAGGAAGAAAGAAATTAGTATCTACAAGACCGTCGATGTCGCGAACGAGGAGCGGCCAGTCTGTTCGTAGCCATCAACGTCGAAAAACCCTCTATGGATAACCAAGGGGACCATGTAAAGTGCAAGCACGAGGAGGGCGTAAGTACACCGGTGTTGAGGGTGTCGCCTCCGCGGATGCGTCGTCGGCCAGCTCGGGCCGCGACGCGCGACGTACACCGTCACGGATGCCCCGGCCCCAACTCTTGTCAAGGTCGAGCTGGTCCCGATGTGGAGGAGCCCAGACGCGTGTGGCTGCCAAATGCTCGCATCCTCTAGACTATACATGCCTTGGATGGATCCGGCTATGCGTACGTATACGTTTGTGCGTGTCTACACGGTCGTGGACGACGATATATATTGCTGGGACCCTTATACACCTACACGAGTTCTCTAGCTTCATGCCTCACCAGCAGTGACCAGTCACTACTTGCTACTGTTCTCGCCTTTGTGCTACAAAAGCATCGCCAAATGGGTATTTTTGGACCTGCTCATTTCAACAACTGCAAAAAAACTGCTAAGTCATTTCAACAACTTCATTTCTGTTGCAGCGTCCGCACCATCACGCAGCGCACGCACACACCTGCCCATTCCATCCCCCCCCCCCCCCCCCCCCCCCCCCCGCGCTTCCCCTGCTATTGCCGGCATGCGCAGGACATCCTCTATCACGACGTTCAACCACTAGTACAGAACGACACAACAGAAACAAGTCAAAACGCTCATCGAAAACGGAGAAAGAGTTTGTGTCCCGAGCCCCTCTCCGGTTAGGTTTGTAGTGCAGCCGGTGCGCGGATCCCCTCCACATCCTTACCAGCGGCGTTCGAGCCTGACCATGGATGCCCTTTATGGAGATCTGGGTCTCATGCCTGAACATGTCGTGGGGTTGTCGCCGGCATCTCTAGTAGCTCCACCGGTAGCAGCTCGTGCGCCACATTCTCGCGATGGCTAGGACCTGACGAGTGCGCCGCAGAGCGGGCGCTCCCCATGGCGGGAGCATGAGTATCTCGTTCCGGTGAGCTAAGCAATATGAGGAAGAAAGAGATATTTAATTAAATAGCCGCCTGTGCTGCCACATCAGCCTGGTAGATTGGTCCCACTAGTCAGATTTGCAATCTTAAATGACAATTAGTGCATTTTGCAACGTCAAGCCTCAGAACTGGTAGTTTTCTGGAAATATAAACCTAAAAAATGGTACTCCCTCTGTTTAGGTGTATTGTGACTATAATGAATTGCACCGTGACCAAGGTTGGTTTTTACTGGTTCCAATCGATCTCCTCTTTTCGTGCATGCATTGGTGGCACGGGAATTTTGTGTACATGCACTGGTTGTTGCGTAGTCTTGGTCCACCGATTTATTAGCCTAACTAATGGATATGCAAATAGTTTTTCATAAGAGGCCTAATACACCTAAACGGAGGGAGTACCAAGTTGTTAATCTAGCCCCACTCTGATAGTTTTATGTAATTTACTCGTTCTTAATTAGTGGTGGTGTCTCGACGGTGGAGGTGCTTCTTCGTGTGAAATTATGGTCCACCGCCTCAACCCTCGTCCTGGCATGGCTTCGTTGACGATGTTGGGTGCTAATAGTGTCTTTATTCCTTTCATTTTGTCTTATTGTTATCTTGGTATTCTCCTAGTTGAAAGGACAAGGATGTCGCCTAGAGGGGGGGGGGGGGGGGGGTGAATAAGCGATTTAAAACTTTTCCAGTTAGGCTTGATAATTGCGGAATAAAACTAGGTGTTTAAATTAACAAGCCAACAACCTAAATAAACTAGGTCACCTATGTGCACCAACAACCTATACTAAACAAGACAAGCAACAAGGTGATAGCAATAAAGGATACTTCAAGCACGAAGGCTATCACAATGTAAAGTGCATAAGTAAAGAGCTCGGGTATGGAAATAACCGAGACACGCGGAGACGACGATGTATTCCCGAGTTCCTCCTTTTTAGGGGAGTACGTTTCGTTGGAGGGGTGTGAGTTTCAAACTCAAGACGCCACAAATGGCCTCACCCTATTCTCCGATGAACCTTCCCCAAAAGCTCGGTTCACCTTCCACTATTGATTTCCTTTTGGGCGGAAATCGAGTCCCTTACAACAATCTTGGGGCACAACCCACAAAAGGATTGGAAGCTCTCAAGTGATCGCAAAAGGCCTCAACCGCCACAAAAGGCGTCTAGGGTCCAAAGACCCAAGAGTAACAAGCTCACGAATTTTTACTTCCACGAATCCTCGTGGAGAGCACAAACCGATGCACAAAAGCAATGGCAAGAGCACAAGTGCTCAAATCCTTCACTCTCAAATCCCACCAAAAGCAACTAATGCTTGTGGGGGGAGAAGAGAGGAAGAACAAAGAAGAACTCAACAAATTAAACTCCAAGATCAAGATCTACTAGGTTCCTTCACTTAGAGGAGGAATGGATTGGTGGAATTGTAGATCTAGATCTCCTCTCTCAAATCCCTCAAAGATATGCAAGAATCAAGAGAGGAATTGGGAGAGGGGCAAGCTTTCCAAGGTCAACAATGGAGGTGAGAGAGGGGGAAATTTCGTGCTTGGAAGAGCTGACCCTTTGGGGAAGAAGGGGGGGGGCTTTTTATTGGTCCCCAGAAAAGAGCCGTTGCAGGAAACTTACACCGGAGACTCCGGTCCGGACGGAGACTCCGGCCTGACTAGAGACTCCGGTCCACTTCCGGGGAACTTCCGGGCACGATACAGCAGCTGCCGTCCATGGAGGCACAAGTGCCAAACCGGCAGGCCGGAGACTCCGGTACCCCTGAGTCCGGAGACTCCGGTGTGAACACACCGGAGACTCCGTTCTAGGGGCACTGGAAACTCCGGTCTGGATTTCCTACAGCCACTCAGAAAACCTGAAATGCAATAACTTTCTCGTTTGAACTTCAAAACAGGTGAAACCAATTTTGTTGGAAAGGTAACGACAAGAGCTAAGTTGACACACATGGGAAGGTGTGGAACTTTCCTCACGGATAAACTGATAATATTTCCAACACGAAAACGCAACAAGTTTTCAAACCAAAATCCGTTTTCGAAGAAATTGGGCTTGTCATGAAGATGACGACAAGCACCAAAACCCAACTAGTAGAAAAGCCAAATAAGAACCAAGAAAGATGATGATGTCAAGTATGCAAAGGTTTGATCTCTCCACAAAGATGCGATCAAGTTACTCACTTGAGAGCCCCTCTTGATAGTACACCGTCTATCCTATAACCCGGTCTCCCACAAACAACAAGAGACCGGTAAAATAGAAACCCTATCAAGATCATACCTTTGCCTTGCGCATTCCACTTGAGCTAGATGATGACAATCTTGATCTCTTCAAGTGGACCACCTTTATTGATTGCGCTTTGCTTGGTGAAGACTCACTTATCGCTCCCCCATACACTAATATGGGATAACCTCTATAAGACACATCTTCACTTGACCAATATCTCCAAATGGGTGACAAGCTTCAAGCATAGGATTTCTTCGATATGCTTCTCTTGAACTTGCACTTCATCTTCTTCTCTTAATGTATATGATGACTTGAATATTGCTTTGGTCATCACTTTATCTTCTTCTTTCAATCTTGATACCAACACTTGGTGTTCAAGCATTGCCAATGGACAAGCCCTACAAGTAGGGGTGAAAACGGAGCGGATATGGTCGAATAGTAGTGAAACCATGTCCGTAACCATATTTTTTCCGGATACGGAGTCGGAGCGGATAGTGGCCGGATACGAATACGGAATCGGATCCTGCCGGTTACGAATATGGATCGAATATGGGGCGAATATGGTTCGGTTGCGGATAAACATTTTGTCGGATGTATTTTTGAAAATAGGACTGACATATAGAGAATATTATGAATCAACTTACTCCACATTAACTTTATGTATTGTGTAATTCTAAGACAAAGAATTTTGTAATAACTCATACTTTCATTTCCAAGTGGCTACTTAGTTTTTCCCTTGAATGGGCTAAGGGTGCCTCCAACGAATGTGATTCACAAACATGGTAAGGCCTTGACAAAAAATTTATGGAGTTGTGTAAGTAATTAAGTTATATCTTGACCAAACCTCGGTCACCTGAGGTTTGAGGTATTATTTGCCGGATATTGCAGCGGATACTTGTCGGATATAACCGTGAAATATGGTATATCTTCGGATACGGACGAATATTAGTAAAACCACATCATTTTCCGTATCCGTGGATTACTATCCGTATCCACGACCGTATCCGTCAACTATCCACCAAATCCGTATTTGCCTTCCGTGAGCCTCCGGTCGGTCGGTCGGTCGGAAATAATCCGTACCATTTTCACCCCTACCTACAAGGATAGCTCAATGCAACCATTAGTCCATAGAGATTATCATTAATTACCAAAACCACACATGAGGGCTCATGCACTTTCACTGGTGTCCGGTGATGAATCGGCAGTTAAATAACCCGCTTTATGAGGGTGCATCTCTGTCATGGTGCGTCCATCGGTCTAAGTTACTGAAGGAGATATGCCCTAGAGGGAAATAATAAATGTATTATTGTCGTATCTCATATGTGTTCATAATTAGTTTTAGACCATGCTATAACTGTATTAAGCGAAAACATTAATACACGTGTGGTATGTAAACAACCAGGTCACTAGTAGCCTCTATTTAGCTAGTCCATTGGTTAATGGATGATCGAGGTTTCCATATCATGTGACATTTATGTCAATTGCAATGGAGTCATATCATTAGGTGAATGATGTGATGGACATACCCAACATAAGTATTATGATGTGATCGATGTTCAGCGTCATGATAGTTATAAACATAGTAATCTAATCCTTAGACCGTGAGATCATATTTAATCACTATCTCTGGAGGTTGCATTGACTACATCAAACGTCACACATAGCCGGGTGATAATAAAGGTGTCCCTATCAGGTATCCAAACAAATAGGTTGAGGCGTATGGATCAAGAGCGGGATTTGTGCATCCGAAGGTCGGAGAGATACTAGTTAGGGCCCACTCGGTGAGATCACATGAAAGTGTGCAAACACGTGACTAGGTCATGGGATGTGTGATCATATGAACGAGATAACAGGTGTTTCTTAGTAACGAGATAGAACTAAGGTATCGGGATACCGATGATCATGTCTCGGACAAACACAGTATCGAGCCACAAAAGGAATAGTATATAAATGTTAAGGTTCAAGCGAATTATTTCATGGATTGCATAGGGGCCATCATGGGTTTCCAGATCCCGCTGTTGGTCATTGATCGGAGAGATGTCTCGATCATGTCTGGAGTGATCCCGAACCATAGGGTGTCCCACTTAAGGGTAGACGACGCTTAGGAATAGTCTTGACACCGAAGAGAAAATAGTGAAGAGAACCAGAAGTGTTCCGGGACATATTCGATGGAGTTCGGAGGGCAACGAAAAATGTTTCGGAGGTCGAATAAATTAGATAACATGTATTTAATATTAATTAATGTAATTAATGATTAAATATATTTTATTTTAATTAATTTGGAATTTTTAAAGGCAGCCCACCTAAATGGGCCTTGACCAAAGGGAAGAAGGCCCATGGGGGGGGGGGGACTTCCCCCCTTGGTGCGAGTTAGGAGGGGGCTGCCCTAGGTGGGCCAAATGGGGCCCACCTAGTTGCGGCACACCCCTTGGTGTGGCTGGCCATGTGGGAATAGTCCCACATGGCTAAGCCACCAAGGGTGACACCCCTCCTCCTCCTTTATATAGTGATGCCCCCATGGCTTTTGAAGCACACTCAATTCTCTCTTTCTCTCTCTCATCTCCTTCGTGGTTCCGCAAATGGAACCGTGCGGGAGTTGGAGGTTTCTCCACCATACACACACCGTCGTGCTGCTGTTACTTCGGTCCAAGCTACTCTTCTTCCGCTACTTCGCTGGATCGGAGGTCGGAGGGACGTCGTCTACACCGTATGTGTGTAATCCCTTGGAGTTGCTGCCCTTGCGGCACTTGGAGCTTGTACGACTACCCGACCCTGAGGTCGGCATCGCCGTACGTCTTCATCATGTGTCGTCATCGAAACAGATCTTTTGATCGTCGACGCCTACGGTCTTCGAAGGTATGAATATCGTTCCCTCCGTTACTTTATATCTGTATAGTATTAGATCTTGGCTTTATCGGGTTTCGTGGTTAGGATTTTTTTGTTTTCTGCACCGTAACCCAACAGTTACTCACCCTTTATAGTGGGAGATTAGTCAAGTTGTGAAGGTATGGTCTTCTAAGAATTCCTTGTCGAATGCTTGGAAGAACATCTAAATGCAATTTTCGAAGCTAAAGATGACCTCTCCGGAGTGCTTTTATGTAACTCAATGTTCTTTCTTGGTCATTTTTCCTTTCGTTATTTAGTTTGATGTTACGTCCTCAGTTTATTAATAAAGTCAGATCATTAGTCTAGAAAAACTAATAATTTAAGAAACAATAGCATGTGGTGTAATGCAACATTTTGTATCATACATCACATACCGGTCCAATTTATTAGTAACAATATTCAATCTTTATAGTCCTAACCAGAAAATATAAGTTATGAAATCATGGACACTACTACGAGCTTACAAGTGGCATCCAAAAAAAATCCTTAGAATTGTGCAAATCCCAGAACACATAATATGTGGCGCAAATATTGTAAGAAATCAACCAAATCATTGTATCCCACTCCGAGCAAATCTAGGAAAAAATACTAACATTGTCGAGTAGCTTGATAAATGCAAAAACTTGAATGACTACTCATTTTCTTTTGTAATTTGTTTTGGCTCATTTAACCACTAACTAGTGTAACTTCGACAATTAGCTCTCAACTGTATTGCGAAATGACAAAATTAGTCTAGAAGTTCACAATAATCGTACATTGTGGAGGTAAAGTTCTAAAAACCATGTAGATGTACCCACTTCACCGCAATACACATGCAAAATAGGCCCGAGCCACCGGTTGGCTATACCACCCCATGTATAATCGTACGATGGAGCTTTTAGATTCGGGCTGCCGACACAGCACTCCAATCTAATTAGAGCTAGTACCTGCAAATGACCTGAACCAAACTGGCCACATGCACCTGCTTTCCTCAGCGCCATACCCAGAAGTGGCCTGCTCATTTCAATGACTTAATAGTGATATTGGTGAAAGAACTTCTGTTGTTATGACCGGCGAGGACCACATTTAAAGCGGACGCCCTTCAGATTTACGAAGGAAATGTTCGTTACAGCTGTTGGCAGCATATATATTGAGTAAACCCAATCTTGTCGAACGTACAATCTCCCCTTTTCCAAACCTAGCTAGCTGGAAGGCCAAATAAATTGAGCGCACGACTTGGCGGCTAGTCCTATCACCATGCAAGCTTTATTGTGGGCATTATGTATATATTTTTGTAATTTCGCTGAATCCGCGTCCAGATTATTGCAGTTAATTAAATGATAGATAATCTTTAGCATTTTCTGTGCTGAACTACTATAGAATTTTGGGCACTATATTTTTCCCGCACTATTGAAACATGATATCGCTACAAACAAAGACAATTTCCATCGTGGTGGAGAAGGACCACGCAGGTCACAGTTACGATTCTTTAGTGATACTGCTTCTAGTCAGCACGCCTATTTAATTCACCTAGTCCATGCCACTATTTACACAGTACTGGAGCGGCTACTCTTACACCTCGAAGCAGTAAAAACAATCAGGTCTTTCTTGCATTTAACACGTACGTGCAACCGTATTGGTCTTGCTCCATGCGCAGCCCTCTGACCAGGCGTGCACGGCCGCACTGACCCAATGACCTTTTTCAGCAACGTATAATTAGCAGCTAATTGCAGCTCTTACGTTTTTTCCGATTGATTTACTCGGTATGCACAGCTGACTGACAATGCAGACCGAATCTCCAAGGCCTGATCAAACGGCTGCCAAGCATGGGGTATAGCCCACGGGCGACCAAAAATCCCTCTAATAATTTAAGAAACAATAGCATGTGGTGTAATGCAACATTTTGTATCATACATCACATACCGGTCCAATTTATTAGTAACAATATTCAATCTTTATAGTCCTAACCAGAAAATATAAGTTATGAAATCATGGGCACTACTACGAGCTTACAAGTGGCATCCAAAAAAAAAATCCTTAGAATTGTGCAAATCCCAGAACACATAATATGTGGCGCAAATATTGTAAGAAATCAACCAAATCATTGTATCCCACTCACCGAGCAAATCTAGTAAAAAATACTAACATTGTCGAGTAGCTTGATAAATGCACAAACTTGAATGACTACTCGTTTTCTTTTGTAATTTTTTTGGCTCATTTAACCACTAACTAGTGTAACTTCGACAATTAGCTCTCAACTGTATTGCGAAATGACAAAATTAGTCTAGAAGTTCACAATAATCGTACATTGTGGAGGTAAAGCTCTAAAAACCATGTAGATGTACCCACTTCACCGCAATACACAGAGTGCTTTATGTGCTCTGTGATCCACTACAAAATAGGGTCGTGCTACATGTGCGGAGCCCATAGTATAAGAGAAAAAAAAAGAATCTTTTGAAAACAAAACATAAATTTAACAACAGTACCACCTAACCCAAAAAAATAAGAGTCGGATTTTACAAATCAAGAACGTGAACAACAAATCTGAGTTGGGCCCCACAGCTGAGGCTTCTGCTCTCCTATATATAGTTACTGTGCACGTACATAATAAGCCGCTCAGTTACTTCGCATGCAACTTCACATGGAAATGCCTTGTAGATTCCCGAGCAACAAAATATTTATAACAATAAGACAAGAAGTGTTAATCTTCTGTTTCTTGCAAGTGTTAAAATCATCCGTGCAGATTAAGTACATCATTTCAGAAACCGCAGAATAGAAAAAAAAAACGTAACTACGATAGCATTGCCCAATTCGAATCCTACATGATTTCATTTGCATGACAAGATTTTATTACTCCCTCCGATCCATATTAGTGGGCATAGCTTTGTCTAAATTCATATGTATCTAGTTAAGTATTTAGACTAGATACATGTGTATCTAGACAAAGTTGTGCCCACTAATATGGATCGGAGGGAGTATTATTATTTTCAGAAGGTTTAAGTTGATTGGAAAAATATTCTATAAAATGCAGTTCAAGAAACTTTATAAAAATCATGTAGGATTCAAACCTAAAGATCAAATGTTATGTGTATTGTGTTTTTAACGATTTTAATCCTCCAAAATTCCTATAAAAATATTTTGAATTAAGGAAGTCCTCGGCCATGACACACACCTCCATGACAACAAGAAAAAGATCTAAAGCGACCAAAAGCTTGAAGTAAGAAACAGAAGGCGGAAAAACGAAAGCTACGCATCCTTTCATGACTAGAAAGCCCGAAAGCGACATGATTCTTCCCCAAATTTACCTTAGTTTGTTTGCTTCCCGGGCGCCAGCTCACCGAGAGCGAACGCCATGGCGTCCCTCACGCGCGCTTGCCGCCCTCTTCTTCTCCTGGTCTCCCCCTTATATAGCCGAGTTCCTCCTCGTGCATTTTTCGACGAACTGCATGCACGCCGCCGCCGGACACTCCCCCAGGCCCCACTGATACCCACCCACACACACCTCGGCCATAGCTGTTTATGCCCCATAGCCATTAACTATATAAGCTAGCTATAGCTAGTGCGGTGCCGCCATTACCTTAGCTCTCTGATCAAACAATGTCGACGGGGAAGCACCCTTTCTACCGCGGCATCCGGAGCCGGTGCGGCAAGTGGGTCTCGGAGATCCGCGAGCCTCGCAAGGCGCGCCGCATCTGGCTCGGGACCTTCCCGACGGCCGAGATGGCCGCCGTAGCCTACGACGTGGCCGCCCGCGCGCTCCGCGGGCCCGACGCGGTGCTCAACTTCCCCGCCATCGCCGCCACGCGCCCCGCGCCGGCTTCCACCTCCGCCGACGACATCCGCGCGGCGGCGGCCACCGCTGCCGCCACGCTGGAGCACGATCGGGCCGCAGGCAGCGGCATTGCTCCGGCACAGCAGCTGTTCGGCGGGAGTAGCAGCGCCGCCGCCTCCACAGGCGGCGCGGTGCAGCATGACCAGTCGGGCATTGGGTTCGACCAGTACTTCCTGGACGAGGAGGCCCTCTTCGAGACGCCGCAGTTCCTGCGCAACATGGCGGCCGGGATGATGATGAGCCCGCCGAGGCTCAGCCCTGACTCCTCCGATGAATCGCCCTACCCTTCCGATGCCGGGGAGAGCCTCTGGAGCTACCGTGACCCATAGACCATAGCTCGATCATCGATCATCCTACTGTCGTGGTCACGTCGATACTTACTACTACCACTGATATTGCTGCTACAGTACTAGTGAACTACTGCTGAAGTTGGAACCTGAAATATTGAGGAGATCGGTAAGGAAGAGGCGCATACCGGTTTGGAGCCCCGTTTTTTTCTCTCCGGTAACGCATGGCAAATGTTCTACCTCTATCTCTCCTCTACTCTGTCTATCTAATTTTTTCCCCTTCTGTTTCGAGTGTTTTGTACCTTCTGGTTTGATGAGAGCCAGAAGGGGAGGGCCTCTCCTCTGTCACTAGCTTGGGCTCTGTTTCAAGTATCAGACCTTGGCAGTTTATAAAGCTGCTGAGGGATATACTTGCTTAAAATGTCAAGTAGGTCACGAGGAGGGAGGCGTGTATGCACTGTTTATGTGGATATAGCTGTGTAAGTTTGTACTGCATGTGCAAATTGATAATATATGTTCTGGGGGTGGATTGGTTATAGGATGTGCGCACAGTGCATCGCTCCACCTTTCCCCTTTTCCAAACACTCGTTGCTGATGTCAATTTATTAGTGTTAGTGAAGTGTGTGCAGATGTGTGAGCTTTCCACGACAGGTTGTCAGACATTGAAAAATATGAAAACAGCAAAGACTGGGGTAGACATATTTTTTGATGTCTTGATAATCAGCATAGTTCTACTATATGTAATTTTGATGGTTAAAACTTATAAAATCTGCATGCTAAAACTATTACTCGAAGTGAATCCAAGAACATGTTTTCTCTCTAAAGATATGCATAGGTTGTTATGTTAGTGCTATCTTATTATTCAAGCCAACATTATTATGTGTAACCGTGAGATTTCGACATAGGCTATAGGATTATTAACCAACAACTTTCCAGTGCTGCTTCTTCGAAACTCCTTGGATGCGAGCACATGACTATCTTTACCCTCGATAAAAGGGGGTGCATAACTATCTTTGAGATTGCTCTGGCCCAAAAACAAAAATATCTCTAAGATCAACACTTTTCTAGAAAAAAAAGACAATGGCCCCATCATCCATTTTTCAATAGACATCTCATATGTGTCTAACATGAAACACATTTGCTTTTGATGTACCTAGCTTCTTTGAATTGTACAAATTTGTAGATCTTTCTGTAGGATTTCAAGCAATAGACATTTTACTATGGAATACCTTTGGATCAAAAGAATGATTCTACCCGAATTTCTACAGATTGGATTCATATCCCGAATTTTGTAGAAATTGGTACATGTAATCTAACTTCCATTTATGCGACGACCACGTTAGGCTGACGCATTTTCTTATATAGATTTTCGTGTTCCGTCCAAATAACCATTCCTACAACTTTTATGAATTTTGTAATCCTCTTTTTTGCTATCAGATTATGTGTTTTTCTTATCCTAGTGTTTCTCAAACATGCCGAGAAGAGAGACCACAAATAGTACAAGACCTACTAAAAAGGAAAGCCAATTGTTCAAATTTGGTCTATACATTCAGCAACTGAAAAATTGGTTGTGAAAATAGCAATAATCTTTGTTGTTAAAAGTAGCATCTTTAATAAACAAGTCATTTGGCTACAATTCACATTAGAATTCATCCTTTTTTAGTTATATTTAAAATGGTGACATGTTAAACACACATTGCACGTACGTACATATGTACATACATACATACATACATACATGCATGCATGCATGCATACGTATGTATGTGCGTGCGTACATACACTGAAATAAATTAAAATTCAGTGTGACTCGCTGTTTGACTAAAAAAATTATTATACGATGAGAATAAGTATATCCGCATACAAATAAATAATCCTACAAAGTTTCGGATTAAAATTTTACTCAAAAACTATTAGTCGAATTTGGAGTTGAACATGTATGCGATCATAGTATATCCTACGAAGTTCTGAATATTTATAGGAAAAATCGCAAGTTTTTGTTTATGTTGTCGTGCCTTAAAAGCAACGTTGGATGCCCAGCGACACACTATGCTAATTAATTCAGTTTATAAAGCCACAAGAAATATTGTATTAATTTTATGTAAATCACAACCATATAAATTGCACATGGTTTGATCTGAAATAGCATCGGGGAAAGTGTGTGACTTGGCAACAAAATTACCATGAACTTTTGTTTGTCTGTTATATGTGAATTGATGTGTTCACAAGGACAACTGACTTCATTGATTCAAAGAAATTTCATGGATTTTTCCCATAGGATTTGGAACTAAGTACTTTCTAGTGGAGGCCGTTAATTCATAGGACAGAGAGACATGCATTCAAAGAAGTTTCATGATCCTTTAATAATCATCAACAACAAATCAAGAATACAAATATGTTTGAGCATAAGAAAATTATAAGTTTTTTTTTTTTTTTTTTTTTTGGATCACCTAGCGACGATTACAGCCACTGAAGCAAGACGAAGGCGGGCAAATCTTGTGGTGTGTTAAACTCCTTTGATATCGATTCATATAGTTTTTAATCCTATATGATTCAACAGTGCATAACATTTCAATCATGTGATCTTCCCGTACTCTAGGAGAAAGAATGTCCAGCTCTAGTGCATGTCCAAGAGACCAAAAGTGCATAAAATTTCAGGCCAGTATGACCTAGAAGCTGTAGTAGTACGCTCTACGGCATGTCCAGCTCTAGAAAGAAAGAATGGGAGAAAAATCACAGCAGTATATCACAGCAAACAGCGAGTTGCTGACCTCCTCGGGCAACACGTGCCCGCCCCCGTCCTGTACACACCTGAGGCAAACATGAGAGGAATACTGACGAGACGACAAAGCAACGCTGCAGCGTGGCCAACCTTTACCCGACTGTGGGCCGGCAGCAGCATGGGTTCTTCGGCAGGTACAGCCGGTGGTCCAATCCCTGACCCTGGGCTGCAGTGTGGCCCGACGTCTGTCCAGATCGACAAAGCCCAACCGCTTTGACGCCTGGAACTCGTACGGACCGCCTGGCGCGTCGGGATTCGATTGGATCGTCGCTGTGCAAGTGCAACCCACCGCACGGCGGCGCTGGGTGGGAATCATGGCGTCGCGGACGTATGTGGACGGCGTACGGTTCGTGCTGAACTGAGATCTTTTTTCTGCTGGACTACATGTCGATGTGGGATCCATCATTTTTCTTTTCTGGGCGGGATCTATTGTCTCAAGAGTCAAGACTAGTCGTAATAACCAGAGTGCATGGAGGCTATTTTACTACAACCGATAGACAAATATGCAGAAATGAAACAAATTTTTCGCAACTAAAACAAAATTCAAAACAAGCAACTTTTTCTACTTCTTCATGTTCATATCATTGGTAACATGTGATGGTTCGTTTTTCAAAACTATTTATATTTTTCATTTTTTGTGATTATCATGTGTGGCAGTATTTGCGGTGCCATCCCAAAAACTACCTAACGAAATAGCCTGCAAGAATAGCAACACGGTGAATGTAATGCTAGACCGCGCCTTGGAGCAGAGTCTGTCAGGACCGTTGCTTACAACACTGATAATGACGGTTGAATCGTGTTCAGCAAGAAGGCGTGAAAAGAGGTCCTCGTAGGACAACAGAGTTGACTCTTGCCCCAGATCTTACAATGTGGTTCTCTACTTTTGACTGGCAGGCACCCGCGTAGGGCAACGAAAGAGTAGACAATGGTCATGACAACGGTAAGTACTACCAAGAAAATCACTTGAAGCAAACTCTGAGAGATGAAGAGAGAGAAGTTAGCCACAACCACGATCATCGGAGGAAGCTAGATGATTGTGATTGACATTATTTAGACTTTCTAGTTTGTGGATGATAACGGTTAGATTCTTTAAGATACAAAAAGTTTCTAGTTAATAAAAACAAAGTTGAGAGAGACGTTCATAAATAACTTTTGTTTTAGTATATATGTTGGTGTCATTTCCGTGATTCTGATTATTGTCGTTTTGATTGATTTGATGATTATTGTTATTTATTCTACTTGTACACAGGTAATTGCTCGATGTGCCCAGTATGCATGACTTCCGCGTGAGCAAAAGTTGGCCAAAGAAAAATTGACTAGAAAATACACTAGTGGCATATATTTACGTGTCATGCCACTGGTAAATAAGATACTGGTGACGTGTGTTGATTCACTTGAAGCAAACTCTGAGAGATGAAGAGAGAGAAGTTAGCCACAACCACGATCATCGGAGGAAGCTAGATGATTGTGATTGACATTATTTAGACTTTCTAGTTTGTGGATGATAACGGTTAGATTCTTTAAGATACAAAAAGTTTCTAGTTAATAAAAACAAAGTTGAGAGAGACGTTCATAAATAACTTTTGTTTTTGTATATATGTTGGTGTCATTTCCGCGATTCTGATTATTGTCGTTTTGATTGATTTGATGATTATTGTTATTTATTCTACTTGTACACAGGTAATTGCTCGATGTGCCCAGTATGCATGACTTCCGCGTGAGCAAAAGTTGGCCAAAGAAAAATTGACTAGAAAATACACTAGTGGCATATATTTACGTGGCATGCCACTGGTAAATAAGATACTGGTGACGTGTGTTGATTCTGCACACCCACTAATATTTGTGTTACTGGTGACGTGGTGTGTGCACACCACTTATACATGTGTTATTATTTGCGTGGGATGGCACACAAAAGGTAACAATAACAGTGGCGCCATATCAGTGACGTGACACTCCCGCGTCCCTAGTACACTTTTTGTCACGCACTGATAGGCTTTCTGCACTGCCATCAAACCCCACAGTAGTGGCGGTGCCAGGAAATTGTGGTTGGATATTCATTGTAAAAACTAATTTGGCTCTAAATGCAATATATGCACAAAACAGTACACCAATAGCAATATAACTCTGCAATAGCAATACGTGAATACATCCAGTACCTTTTAATTGATAAATTGATTATATCCCATCTTACAATATAACTTTTCGATCTCCTTTTTGGAATGGCATCCTCATCCTTTATTTGATTGAAGAATTCTCTCTCAACAAACAATTGTTCAAGTAATCATCACCCATTCTGTTCCTTAGCTTAATTATTCTTCACATAGTTCATTGAAGAGAATACCCTTTCAACACTAGCAGTAACTACTGGCAGTATCAATACCAACTTGAGAATCTTTTAAACAATATAATATTGTTCATGCTTGTTTTGTCTCGACAAGCATAACTGAAAGCTGACACAAAGTCTTCAAGTTTTGAAACCTTTTATCTCTACGCACATGAGTAACATATGCAGCAAATAGACGAAGTGGATAGAATACTGCCATGCAAGAAAGTAGATCCGTGTTTACCTCATCAAATCTTCCATTCAGCTCACTAATTTGCCTATCAATGACACTCACATAAAGCGATGGTAATTCATTGCACCATTATAGAAACCCCTTCTAGGCCGACCAATGGGAAAGTAAGGACCCTCCATATCAAAAACTTTGATCTTATGCTTTGTACAATAAGATGTGACCTTTTTGAGAAAATCATCCCATCCAGGATCAGTCCTCAAACACTCCAAAAGATACTTTGTGACATCAACGCTCAAAAGCATGAACAATATCTTGGTCTTGCTTTTGCAAAGCTCTACTCAACTCATTGTGTATCCAAATATTTCTTGCCTCAAGTGCCCATGAAAGACAAACTTAAATGATCAAAGTGGTGTCACTATGGATAGAGACGCTTGGGCCTCCGCGCTGTGGTACTCTTTTCCAATCTGACGAGGACTCGTCGTAGTGCACCATACATAGAGGTGACATGGTTCACGGTTTTGAAGTGAGAGCCCTAACGTGTATTACATGGCCTTCCCAAACCCATTTCCTAATTCAGCCCACACCCCGTTTCTACTTCTTCTAGTTCCAATGCATCAATGAGTTCCTCAGCCTGAGCTATTCGAAGCATTCACATAATTTTACAAGGCATGCCAAGAGCATTTAACAAGTGTGCAAGCTATTGAAAGAACCAAGTACAATCACCACTCTCCTTAACAACGGCAACAAGAGTTAACTGTAGTTGATGGGCAAAACAATAAACATAATAGGCAGAAGGAGACCCATCCATAATCAGCTTTTTCAAGCCATTAGCATTACCTTTCATGTTACTACTCAATCATATCCTTGCCCACGAACCATTGCAAAGGTCAAATTGTACTTCATGAGCATTTGCTGAATTGCAGATTTAAGTGTCAAAGAGGTAGTATCTTCAACATG
Organism: Poa pratensis; assembly: GCA_947311845.1. Taxonomy (NCBI): domain Eukaryota; kingdom Viridiplantae; phylum Streptophyta; class Magnoliopsida; order Poales; family Poaceae; genus Poa; species Poa pratensis. Next base: position 23,403,141 of record CAMZMU010000050.1, on the reverse strand, counting down.
AGCAAGACCAAGAAATCTTTCAACCGCCCTTCCTTTCTTGTCCACATAACCCAAGCAAACAACGAACTGTTCATTCGGATACACATCACTAAACTCATATGCAAGTATTGAAAAATTGCCACCATCAAGTTCTTTAATGACTAGTTTAGTAGTCTCATGTGCACAACGTTTTATCAACTCATGTTGTATATCATGGTGAGTCATTCTGCAATTTTGTGGAGCATTGTTGAGAACAACCCTGTCAACCTCTTCAAAAATTCCTGCTAGCCATTTTAAAAGCTTAAGGAAAATTCCTTTTATTTAGTGAGTCTTCACTTTCATTATGTCCTTTGAATGCCAAGCCTTGGTGCAATAAAAATCTCAAACATTTGAGTGTCCATGTCAAACGCTGCTTATACAAAGCCTTGTACTGTGAGGTGTTCGAAGCAAAAGACTCCCAGATTGATGCTTCAGGTGTAGTGAACATATTAGACTTCTCTTGAGCTTGAGCATGAGCACTACTAACATCACCTTGATGTTTATTAAATCTCGACTTGATGTTCCAGTTCCTAAACCCATTCTTCACAAATGCATCTCCACCGACACATCTTGTCTTATCCTTGAACAAATAGCAAACAAGGCAGGAAGCAACATCTTTTTCCACACTATACTCAATCCATGGATCGATATTTTTTAAACCAAACATGGCAAAAGAGAAGCTCAACTCCACTTTTATTTGTCAACTTAAACTTATGAATCTTTGGTTGACATGACCCCATCTCAATATATATGCTTCTTACTCAATCTTGGTCATTGACAGCATACACTGAGATGGGAATCCGCTTCCCAGGATCATGTTCGAGTGCCTCTAAATCTGCTTGTATTGGTTCATCATCTTCATCAATTGCTTCATCATCCTCTACAATTGGGGTTAGGGTTGGGATTGCTCCTCTGCTCTCCGGTTCAGGTTCCGCATCCGGTGCTTGGACTAATGCCAATTGCAAATTGTTCTCAGACTGAATATGAGAGGTACAAGTACTTGATGCAGCAGCTGTCTATTCGGCGTGGATGATTCATCTGTTTTCTTTGCTTTTGAAGCTTTTTCCCACAATGTAAATATGCTACTACCGGCAGCCCCACTCTTCTTTTTCATCTACAATACAAGAAAAAGGGGAATTCAGAAAATTAAAACTTTCACCTATAATATTAGATTTACTACTACTAATTGTCTAGTATGAGAGGGTGGAGCAAATCAGGAAACATAAATCCAGCAAATCAGGGGCGAGGCGGACATGCTAGGGCTGGCTTCTTCCGCAGCCGTGCGTGTGTTCCATGTGTGGTCGATAGAAATAGGGGAGTGCGTGCGTATGCGCGAGAGTGCGAGCGAAACTGTGAAAGGAGGCGTGTGTCAATGTCTCTGTGGGCTGGGCTCTTGCTATGCGCGCATCTATGGGCTGGGTTGATATGTACTAAGTTGTTTTCCTCGAAATCATGGGTATTCATATGATTGCATGTGCACACGTAGCGCCGCCGGTGCGAATAAAGCAGAATTGTTGTCGTACATTTCTTAAAGATATTCTTGTTGCCAATATAAAACGGAAAACGTTGTTTAACAGCCGGCTGTAGCTACAGCCGGTCGGTGACGCGCGCGTCGTTTCATTCATCCTGTCAAGTATCGCTGTTGTTTTAGTCCCAATTCCATCGAACCATCGTACCACCCACCCGCGCGCCTCCTCGTGGTCCATTCCACCCGGTTGGTCCCAGGCTGTAGCTAGCTAGTTCCTAGCGCATGCGCTCTCTCTCAGCTAGCTAGCACTCCTTCTTTTGATCTTTTCATAGCTAGCTAGCTGCTGCTCCGGTCACATGTGCACGCACCAAAATATTTTGCCAGATCTCACTATTACTTAGCTAGCTATATGCCTCCTAAAAGTGCTACATGTGTTTGTATTTTTTATGTTATGCCTCCTAAATATGCACCATTTCTATTTCTTGGTAGCATGTCGAAAATTCAAACTGCTACATAACTTGATAGTTTTTGCACCATCAGTGTTATTTTCTTGCATCACAAGGACAACAAATATGCACCATTACTATTTCTTGGTAGCATGTCGAAAATTCAAACTGCTACATAAGGATGACTCCAACGGGGCGACCCATCGAGTCCGCGCGCGTCCGTCCCTGTCCGCGGGAGCCAAAAACACGGCCCAACGGGGCGACGCAAACGGACCGCGGTCCGTTTTTTGGTCCGCCGCGACGCATTCCTGGCCCAAATTTGGGCCACCGATGCGTCGGGCCGGACGCTCGCGGACCGTTCCTGCATCCTCCCCGTGTCCGCCCTGGCCCCGCGTGTCATCGTCTACAACGGCCACCTACCCGCAATAATTGTGGCGGTGGAGCTGTATAAATCGCGCCAGCCGGCCAAACCCTGGGGCACAAACCCTAGCACTCCTCCCCAATCGCGCCGGCCGGCCAAACCCTAGCCACGGCGGCCACCATCTCCAAGCTCAGATCCACGCGCCGGAATGGATCCGCCGCCGCCGCCGCAGCATCTGGTGGACGAGGTCGAGCGAGCGCGTATGAGCGCGCGCGGGTGCTATCGCGGCAGCTTCTCGCGCCGGATGGCGACCAGCCCGGCATGGGCCGGCATGATTCCCCAGCCGCCGCGTCCGCGCCTGACGGACGCCCAGAGGAGTGCGGTGGAGGCGGCGTTCACGGACTGCGCCGACAGCGACGAAGAAGAGTACGCCGCCGGTGTCGCAGCGGCTGCTGTCGCGGCGGCCGGTGTCGCGGGGGATGGCGCGCCGCCGGAGCCTCCCATTGGCGTGGGCGGCCCTGCTCACATCACCGAGGAGGAGGCGGTGGATGCAGCCCACATGCAGCTGAACGCGCAGAGGGCGGCCGCGTTCATGTCCGCCGCGCGCGCCTATGCCGACGCTGCAGTGGAGGAGGAGATGAAGCAAATGCGCCGCGCCGAAGAGTCCAAGAAGCGCGCGGCGAGGCGCAAACGGCACCGGGAGGCCTTGGCGGCGGCCGAGGCCGCGAAAGGAGCAGGCAGCTCCACCTGATGTCATATCCCCGCCGGCGTGGCCGCCTATGTGCGGCTCATTTTCCACTAATACCGGCGCCCGCTACGTGTTTCGTAACTACAAAATGATCAAAGAACATTGAGTCAGCCAGCCCTGGCTGGCCAGGGCCGCGATGAAGGAAGAGCCAGCAAGTCCGTTGCAGAACGGGCATGCTGCGTGACGTTCCTCAAGGCCGCAGCCCCTCTTTGATCTTCCCCCTTACCGGCCGGTGGTCGGTTATTAATTTTCTTCAAGTTTAGGTTTAGGTTTTAGGGTTTAAAATTAGGAGAAAGTCCTAAATTTACTATGTAATTTTAGTTTTAAAAATGTAATCCTAGTATTAAAAAAAGTTTGGGGAAAAAATGGCAAGCAGACTCAATGCGTCGGCCCCGTTGGGGGCACTGGCCAGAAAGGGGCGGACATGGGCCGGACGTGCGTCCGTTCCCCGACCCAAACGGACAAAACGGGGACCAAACGCGCGTCCGTCTGGGTCGCCCCGTTGGAGTCATCCTAACTTGATAGTTTTTGCACCATTAGTGTTATTTTCTTGCATCACAAGGACAACAAATATGCACCATTACTATTTCTTGGTAGCATGTCGAAAATTCAAACTGCTACATAACTTGATAGTTTTGCGCCATCAGTGTTATTTTCTTGCATCACAAGGACAACAAATATGCACCATTTCTATTTCTTGGTAGCATGTCAAAAATTCAAACTGCTACATAACTTGATAGTTTTGCACCATCAGTGTTGTTTTCTTGCATCACAAGGACAACAAATATGCACCATTTCTATATAAACAATCGGTGTAATTTCTGCTAGTATCAAATTTGCTACAAGCAATGTCATAACAATGTTACATTGGTTGACTGAAATTATTTTTAAATTTTATTTGCTGCATCGTTCTGTAACAACATGTTATACATTTATGTGTACATTAGCTTGTGTTCGGAGTAACAATGTGTCTTTGTAGTGTTGTGCTATATACGGACTAGCTAGCAGCAGCTAGGGCTTGCACCACATGTATGGCAGTGGCAGGCCTGCAGCAAGCCTACCTAGGCCTTACCTCACGTCCCTTCTAGTATGGAGTAAAAACAACAGCGTGCAGCTAGACAGTAGCAATGTAGTACTTGCGAGTCTCGCTCAGCTCCTCCCACGCATGAATGCGAGAAAAGTCGCACACGGATTGGGTCTCGGACGGATTGAAAGCGACGTCTCGCCAGATCGGAAAGCGACGTCTCACGCGCAAGTCGCAATTTAGCTACCGCACAACGTGCATCGGACGGCTGTCGAGGTGGCTGTAGGAACGCGTCGGTACACCCGACTGACGCGTAGCGCGCGCCATATAAAACAGGTAATTTAAAAGATGAAAATAAAAGAACACAATACATGTAATTGGGCCTTAGTAGGAGCGGCCCATGATGGGGCCGCTGCAGGCGGGACCGTTTGCGTCCTGCATTGAGCGCATAATAGGAGCTAATTGCACCCTGAGAAACAACAAGAGCAAAGCCCAGCCAACAATACCCCTTCCCAGTCAGCTTGGTGCCCCAGAAGCCCCACCATGGCTGCGCATGCGCGTCACCGTCGCTTGCGTGCAGCCTTGATCCGTCTCAAACGTATCTATAATTTCTGATGTTCCATGTTGATATTATACCAATTGTTACATGTTTTATATACACTTCATAGCATTTTTATGCATTTTCTGGGACTAACCTATTAACAAGATGCCACAGTGCCAGTTCTTGTTTTATGCTGTTTTTGTATTCCAGAAAAGCTAGTCTGGAAATATTCTCGGAATTGGACGAAACTTGGACATAACCTACTATTTTTCCAACACGAAGACGGAGTCCAGAGGAGACACGGAGGGGAGCCACGTGGCGCCCACACCATGGGGCCGCGTGGGCCCCCCTGCCATGCCGTGGGGTGGTGTGGGGCCCTCGTGGCTCCGCAGCCGCCGCCCTTTCGCCTATTTATTCCTCCCGACGCGAAAACCCTAAATACCCGAGCCATTATCCACGAAAAGTTCCAGAGACGCCGCCGCCGTCAACCCTAGCTCGGGAGGGTTCAGAAGCTCTTCCGGCACCCTGCCGGAGAGGGGAATCATCACCGGAGGGCTCTACATCACCATGCCTGCCTCCGGAGTGATGCGTGAGTAGTTCATCCTTGGACTACGGGTCCATGGCAGTAGCTAGATGGTTGTCTCTCCACTTTATGCTATCATGTTTAGATCTTGTGAGCTGCCTATCATGATCAAGACCATCTTATTGTAATGCTACATGTTGTGTTTGCTGGGATCCGATGAATATTGAATACTATGTCAAGTTGATTATCAATCTATCTTATATGTTATTTATGATCTTGCATGCTTTTCGTTACTAGTAGATGCTTTGGCCAAGTAGATGCTTGTAACTCCAAGAGTGAGTATTTATGCTAGATAGTGGGTTCATGCCTCCGGTAATCTGGGAGAGTGACAATAACTTCTAAGATTGTGGATGTGCTGTTGCCACTAGGGATAAAATAACCGATGCTTAGCTTAAGGGTACGCGTTAGGTCTAATGCATTTGTTTACTTTACGCACATTACTTAATGCAATTATCCGTTGCTTGCAACTTAATACCAACGGGGAACTCGGTATGACAACCTGGCGGTGGATTATTAGTCATAGACTCTGTTGGATAACGGTCTATGTATTTTGTCGTAATGCCCACATGAATATCATAGTAATCATCATGTCATATATATGCATTGTTATGCGCTCAATATTTTGTCAATTGCCCAGCTGTAATTTGTTATGGAGAGACACCACTAGTGAACTGTGGACCCCGGTCCATTCTTTTACACTGATAATACAACCAACTGCAAACACTGTTCCTTTTCATTCTCTGCAATTTACTACTGTTTTCCACACCATACGTTTAATCCTTTGTTTTCAGCAAGCCGGTGAGATTGACAACCTCACTGTTTCGTTGGGGCAAAGTAGTTTGATTGTGTTGTGTGCAGCTTCCACGTCAGCGCGCCACTGACAACCTTCCGAAGTGATTTCTTGCTCCTACTGGTTCGATTAAACTTGGTTTCATACTGAGGGAAAACTGCTGCTACACTGCATCATACCTTCCTCTTGGGGTCTCCCAGCGAACGTGTGATCCACGCAATCAAGCATATTTTCTGGCGCGTTGCCGGGGAGCAGAAGCACTTCGGTTCAGCAATCTCCTTGCCTTCCTTCCACACGCCATATTTTCTGACGCCATATTGGGAAGCAAGAGGATTTCTGCAAGGGGAGTTTCACGCTTCCAATCTCTTTACTTTGTTATTGTCTTGCTTAGTTTATTTTTATCTAGTCTTGTTTGCTTTATTTATCAAAAACACAAAAAAATAGTTTTCTGCATCTAGTTTATTTCGGTTTGTTATTATGTCTAGTTGTTTACTTGCTATCAATGGCTGGTCTCTCTGAAGCGAAATCTTATTGGCTAAGTGGGTTCACAGAGGAACAACAAAATTATTATAAGGAATACCGCTTATCTCAAAAAGGGAAATATTTATGGGAACAAATAAGTAGATTGAATTATTTTGCTAAAAACTTGTGCTCTACTTATGATGAATCCTACTGCTTTAATGAATCTTTATGTTGTAGAAGGCATAAACACCTCCCTTTCCAATGTGATTATAATGATAATGAAACCTTGGCTGCTTATGCTAAAGGAAACTATGACTTTGTTAATCTTGAACAAATTGAAGAATTTTTTGTTTTTAAGGGTGCCTATGAAATTGCTGGTTATATTCAAGATGATGATGCTCCTTATAGATCTGAACTTTTGCTATGCTTGGATATTGCCTTGAGTATTATAATGATAATCCTTATATTACTGAATTTCTTGAGAAAAACATCTCAGAAGAACCATTGTCTTGCAGGAACCTGTGAAGAAGAAACTAGCTGAAGCTGAAAGCTCATTGGATGAAAAAGAGGAGAGAGTGATGAACAAAAGGAGGATCTACCTGCCTAAAGATAGTAACTCTTTACTCTTACATTATTTGATCACCCTCCATCCTTATCAAAGGAGGATGAATGTTATGTTCCTGTGGATTCTCTTGAAATATTCCCTATGAGTAAAACTTGTGGAAATGAGTATGCTACTGTTATTTATGATAATCCATGCTATTTTGATAAATCTTATGATAATCCTTTATTTGTGTAATTTCGAAATGCATGGTAATGAGAAAGTTTGTTTAGAAAATGTTTATGATAAAGCTCTAGATGATGGTCCTATATTGCTTGATAATATTATGTATTCTACTAATGAAAATGGGATAGGAGAGGTCTTGAATTTATCTAGATGGAGTCCCATACCTCTTGAGAATGATCAATCATCTTGTTATAAAATGGTTAAAAGTGGGTTTGAAAGTTTTAATCCCACTATTTTGGAGCTTGATAAAAAGTATGTGTTTGTAGATCATGAAAAGCATGCTTTATGTGATAGTTATATTGTTGAGTTTGTTCATGATGCTACTGAAAATTATTATGAGAGAGGAAAATGTGATTGTAGAAATTTTCATGGTACTAAAACACCTCTCTATATGCTGAAAGTTTTGAAGTTGCTCTTGTTTTATCTTCCTATGCTTGTCACTTTGTTCTTTATGAATTTATTTGTACAAGATTCCTATGCATAGGAAGTGGGTTAGACTTAAATTTGTTTCGAATTTCTTCTTGATGCTCCTTTTGTTCATTTTCTATTTTTATGTGAGCATCATTAAACTATCAAGCCTAGCTAAAAGGCATTAAAGAAAAGCGCTTATGGGAGACAACCCATTATTTTATTTCTGCAATTTTTCTTTTTTTTAGTCAAGGAGTTGTTTACTTCTGTAACAATTCCTTTGTATCTTTATTTTATCGCATTGTTGTGCCAAGTATTGCCTCTAATAGGAAGATGATGCTAGATTTGGATTTCTGCGCAGGAACAGATTTCTGCTGTTCACCGTTTTAATTCTGTAAAATCACAGAAAAATTATTTAAATCTGAAATTTTTGTGCGTGATCCTCAGATATGTACGCATCTTTCGTTAGTTTAAAGTTTTTCGATCTGAGCAACGTAAGTGCCTCGAAAAAATTCGTCTTTACGGACTGTTCTGTTTAGACAGATTCTGTCTTTTATTTTTCGCATTCTCTCTTTTACTAGTGTTGAGTGGAATTCTTTTTTAGGGTGAAGAGCTTCACATAACATCAGTGGCAGTAGCTAATGTTAAAAGTAACGGTCATGTTTGTGTCCTTATAGAACATGTGAGTTTTTGATTGTGCACTAACCCTCTAATGAGAATTACTTTGAGTTTGGTGTGGCGGAAGTTTTCAAGGGTCAAGAGAGAAGGATGATATAATGTGATCAAGAAGAGTGAAGAGCTTAAGCTTGGGGATGCTCCCATGGATCACCCCAGCATATTTCAAGAAGACTCAAGCGTCTAAGCTTGGGGATGCCCAAGGCATCCCCTTCTTCATCAGCAACTTATCAGGTCATCTCTAGTGAAACTATATTTTAATTCTTTCACATCATATGTGCTTTACTTGGAGCGTCTGTGTGCTTTTATTTTCAGTATTTTATTTTTCTTATGGTCAACTTGATTGGACCCCAGCATTCTTGATTGGGAGAGAGACACGCTCCGCTTTTTCATATGAATACTCCTATTCTTCACTTATACTTGTTGAGTATTCTTATCTAGCTATTGCTATGCTTTTAGCTCCTGTTTTTCATGCATCTCTTATTCAGAGCTGTTAGTTCTTTTAAAGAAAGTACTCTCTTGCTTCACTTATAATTGTTTGGAGAGTTTATGTTGAAATAAATTGATTGGTGTTTGGTTGGAACAGAAAATGTTGCATGTGGTAGATGGTATAATGGAAAAAGCTTACATATTCTTGTAGATCATGTATTGGATAATTTGATACTTGTCAATTGTTTTGAGTTATCAAGTAGTTCATGTTTAAGCTTTTGTATCATGTAGTTAAAACCTATTAATGAAGAACTACCGTAAAGCTCGTTGAAATTTGGTTTGCATGATTGGTATCTCTAAGGTCTAGATATTTTCTAGTAAAAGGGTTTGGTTAACAAGGAAGACAGTGTAGAGTCTTATAATGCTTGCAATATGTTTTCATATAAGCCTTGCTGTGTCGGTTGATATCCTGTGTTTGCTTCAAATAACCTTGCTAGCCTAAACTCTGTACTGAGAGGGAATGCTTCTCGTGCATCCAAAACCTTGAGCCAAAATCCATGCCATCTGTGTCCACCATAACTACCTATATGTGGTATTTCCTTGCCATTCCAAGTAAATTTTTCATGTGCTACCTTTAAACTATTCAAACTTTATTACTCCTATTTTGTGTCAATGTTTACCAAGCTCATGAGGACGGGGTGGATGTCTTTATGTCAACTGTCAAACAGACTTTACCACCGGACTAGCGGCATATACATCCGCTTATCCATTAATTTTGCAAAAAGAGCTGGCAAATGGGGTGCCCAGTCCCAATTAATTACAACTTTAACCGCTTAATTCTCTTCACATTTTTGCCCTGATTTATCAGTCAAGCAATGACAAACAGTGAAATATCTGCATGTGTAAACAAAAGAGAAAGAGGGATGATCTGCCTTGCTGGTAGAAATAACGTCCTTCATGGGAGCCGCTCTTAAAAGTCTGGTTGGCAGGGGTCATATTGTACTTTCCATTTTCTGATTCGTTGACAATTAACAAACACCTCTCAAAACTTATTTTTACTCTCTATATGATTTCAAAAACTTAAAAAGCTCTAGCACATGATTTAATCCCTGCTTCCCTCTGCGAAGGGCCTTTCTTTTACTTTTATGTTGAGTCAGTTTACCTACTTCTTTCTATCTTAGAAGCAAACACTAGTGTCAACTTTGGTGCAACAATTTTTATATGCTTATATTGCACTTATTATATGCTTTGTGTTGACAAATATCCATGAGATATATATGTTGAAAGTTGAAAGCAATTGCTGAAACTTAAATCTTCCTTTGTGTTGGTTAAATACCTTTTACTTAGAATCTATTGCTTTATGAGTTAACTCTTATGCAAAACTCTTTGATGCTTGTCTCGAAAGTACTATTCATGAAAAGTTTTTGCTTATATGATTCAGTTGTTTGCTCATTATCTACTTGCTAGCAAACTATAGACCATTGACCTGGATCACTTCATTCATAACATGTGCTTTACAATATTATTTGATCAAGATTATGATTGTAGCATGTCACCTCAGAAATTATTTTGTTTTTATCGTTTTACCTACTCGAGGACGAGTAGAACTAAGCTTGGGGATGCTTGATACGTCTCAAACGTATCTATAATTTCTGATGTTCCATGTTGATATTATACCAATTGTTACATGTTTTATATACACTTCATAGCATTTTTATGCATTTTCTGGGACTAACCTATTAACAAGATGCCACAGTGCCAGTTCCTGTTTTCTGCTGTTTTTGTATTCCAGAAAAGCTAGTCTGGAAATATTCTCGGAATTGGACGAAACTTGGACAGAACCTCCTATTTTTCCAACACGAAGACGGAGTCCAGAGGAGACACGGAGGGGAGCCACGTGACCCACACCATGGGGCCGCGCGGGCCCCCCTGCCGCGCCGTGGGGTGGTGTGGGGCCCTCGTGGCTCCGCAGCCGCCGCCCTTTCGCCTATTTATTCTCCCGACGCGAAAACCCTAAATACCCGAGCCATTATCCACGAAAAGTTCCAGAGACGCCGCCGCCGTCAACCCTAGCTCGGGAGGGTTCAGAAGCTCTTCCCGGCACCCTGCCGGAGAGGGGAATCATCACCGGAGGGCTCTACATCACCATGCCTGCCTCCGGAGTGATGCGTGAGTAGTTCATCCTTGGACTACGGGTCCATGGCAGTAGCTAGATGGTTGTCTCTCCACTTTATGCTATCATGTTTAGATCTTGTGAGCTGCCTATCATGATCAAGATCATCTTATTGTAATGCTACATGTTGTGTTTGCTGGGATCCGATGAATATTGAATACTATGTCAAGTTGATTATCAATCTATCTTATATGTTATTTATGATCTTGCATGCTTTCCGTTACTAGTAGATGCTTTGGCCAAGTAGATGCTTGTAACTCCAAGAGTGAGTATTTATGCTAGATAGTGGGTTCATGCCTCCGGTAATCTGGGAGGCATTTACTTTACGCATATTACTTAATGCAATTATCCGTTGCTTGCAACTTAATACCAACGGGGAGCTCGGTATGACAACCTGGCGGTGGATTATTAGTCATAGACTCTGTTGGATAACGTTCTATGTATTTTGTCGTAATGCCCACATGAATATCATAGTAATCATCATGTCATATATATGCATTGTTATGCGCTCAATATTTTGTCAATTGCCCAGCTGTAATTTGTTCACCCAGCATGTTAGTTATCTGTTATGGAGAGACACCACTAGTGAACTGTGGACCCCGGTCCATTCTTTTACACTGATAATACAACCAACTGCAAACACTGTTCCTTTTCATTCTCTGCAATTTACTACTGTTTTCCACACCATACGTTTAATCCTTTGTTTTCAGCAAGCCGGTGAGATTGACAACCTCACTGTTTCGTTGGGGCAAAGTAGTTTGATTGTGTTGTGTGCAGATTCCACGTCAGCGCGCCACTGACAACCTTCCGAAGTGATTTTTTGCTCCTACTGGTTCGATTAAACTTTGGTTTCATACTGAGGGAAAACTGCTGCTACACTGCATCATACCTTCCTCTTGGGGTCTCCCAGCGAACGTGTGATCCACGCAATCAAGCCTCTAGCTGGCTCGACAACCAAACCGCCTCGCCAACTAACTCCCCGCGGATCGGCTCAGTCACACGTAAATCGCCCTTCACTTCACTCCGGCTGGCTCGTCGTGTTACCCCGCGTTTACAGCAGCGAAGCGCACGCATTCTTTCCCATCAAAACCCTCAAATGCATAGCTATTATAAACTGCCGCCGGATCTTTTCCGTCGAGTCTGATGGTCTATCTGTGGAAAATGCAGATTGTTACTTTGCTGTCACCCAGCAGCAAGTCGCTACAGAAGCTTCAGTTTGCGTAATTTCAGTATACAGGCACCATGCCAGCATCAAGGTTTACGTGTGAATTTTATAATGATCAAATCCAGGGGGCATGATATAATTACTAACTCTCTTTTGGCTCTCTAGTCTGTAGTCACTGCACTCGACTACTTCGTTGCAGATAGCAACGACTAACAACATTTACTGACGATTTTGAAGAAGAAAAAAAGAATTACTGAACACAACACTTTTGGAACGTCTAGCATAACCAAAATACTCTACGGCTGTGTTTGGATGTTGGTATTGGGGGATTGGAATCAGCTATTTGGAATTTACCTACCCGAATTCTGGTGTTTGGCTGCTTTAGTCTTTAGGCCTCAAAAGGCGCCTCAATTCCAAGCGCACCCCCTCGCCTGTGTGCGCGCACGCTCGGGAATACGGAGGTCCCAACCTCCGTATTGGTTTGGAAACGAGCTCTCGTGCCTCTTCGCTCCGTCTCCCTCCTGGCGACTCGCAGTCTCGCACCAGGGCGGCGCTCCCGTCTCCCTCCTCCCGTGCGGCAAGCTCCCCTCCCGTCTCCCTCCTCCCCGGCCGCCCCCTCCCCTCGTCCCCCCTTGGTCGACCTCCTCCATGGTTGTCCTACACCCTGCCCGGAACCCTAGATGGATGGGCAAAACGGCGGCGGGAGGGGACATGGCGGCTAGAGTGCTAAACTTTCACGGCAGGAAGAGGAAAGATTATTGGAAGTGCTTCGAAAACACCGAGCAGCTATGGGATATACTCTGGATGATATTAAAGGGATTTCTCCTTCTATATGTCAACATATGTTAAATATGAAGTCTAGGCCTTCCCACCAGTTAGAACTTTTGGGATAATTGGTTAGTGCAACTGTTGAACATGGTATCTGAGCCAAGAGGTCTCAAGTTCAAGACTCGGCCAACGCACTATCATTTAAAAATAGTTGCATCAGTCATCAATCCCACGTCTGAGGGTCTTCCTGTACGTCCACAGCCAAGACGCGAGGGGAATGTTAAATATAAATCCTAGTCCCTCCCATCAGTTCAGACTTTTGGGATAATTGATTAGTGCATCTATTGAACAACATACAATTAATCTAGAGCCCGACGCAAAGCCAGTTGTTGATCACCAACGATGTTTAATCCCAAAAATGAAGGAAGTAGTAAGAAATGAAATTCTCAAGCTTCTTGAGGTAGGTATAATTTATCCTATTGCTGGATAGTAGATGGGTTAGTTCTGTGAATTGTGTTTCTAAAAAGGGAGGTATGACTGTAGTTGCAAATGATAATAATGAACTTATTCCGCAAAGAACTATGGTTGGTTATAGAATGTGCATTGATTTTAGAAAATTAAATAAAGCTACTAAGAAAGATCATTACCCTTTACCCTTTATTGATCAAATGTTAGAATGGTTATCTAAGAACACCCATTTCGGGCCTCCCCTTGCCATGCCAACTTGATACATGGTTTAGTAACAATGTTGAGCAGCGCAAGGTTCAACCAGACATCCTTTTTTGTTGATAGGTTTTGAGGTAGCTTACCGCTCATGTAAAACGGTAGTTCAACCAGGCATCTTAAATATTCTAAGAATAACACTAATCAATACCAGTGTCACCTGTGCGGCTCCTAGCCTGCTGGCTGCTACTTTGGAACTAAAGGTGCATAAAGGCCCAAAAGCAAGAAATGATTTAAGAGCCATAGTGTTGTTTCGAGACTAGAAATAGTAAGACATGATAGTTATTGGCAAAGCAATGGTCTGCAAGCTTAACATGACAAGCTGAGTGGATTATGTGGTAATTTTATAAGGCACAATAACTAGGAAATTCAACCATCATTACTATTATTATCGCTACAAGAAACCCACGACAACCATATATAAACTCAGCGGAGGTAGAGAGTCACATTATACTCGATGATATCTCCCTTGGATGGGTTCACGGAGTTGAGACAATCAACGCATACCGTCCTGAGCAAGCCGTACCCTTGGGCCATTCGGAACGCACCACGACCACCAATAACAGGAGCTCCCTGCTTGGATTACTGAATTGGTTTCTCGAGAACATCACGAATGAGCTGCCTTTGAACGGACCATCGGTCATCTCACAATCGATAGTTTCCAAGATCGTGTACCCATCTTTCCCCGTTTCGATGTACATGCCTTGTGCATTCCCGACCACCTTAGATGTACTCATGGGCCCCTCGGTGAGCACGTCGTCGAACACGTAGACAGAGCTAAAGGGCACTAAGCCACGAGCATGGGCTGTGGCATTGGTATTTTGTGCGACGAGGACTGAGGATGGATCATTACCACCATGGGTGTTGTGGAGGTAGAAGCGGAGGTTCTCCACATTCCCGCTTCCACCAACCGGGGAAGCATTGCATTGGAGAGAAACAAGGAGGATGGCGAGAAGCAAGAATGAAATTCTCATCTTGTGTTCTTGACTTCTTGTGGCTTCCTATTTGCGAATTGGATGTGATAAGTGAGAAGGTTCGGTATGTGTATTTATAGGTGGGGAGGAGGATATCTTTGGTATTCTTCATATGGAAGTAATTAGTGGTATAGAGAAGTAATTAATGGTATAGAGATGATGATAGTATGGTATTCTATATCTATAGAAATAATTAATGAACACATTTAAATACCTCCTATGTTTGGGGAGAAATTAATATGATCCATCTATAGAATAATTGGTACTCCATAATGTATTTGGAAGGGACAACTAATTGTCCACGAAAAATTAATTGTACTCCATAATGTATTGTCACCGAGATCTTCCCGGTGCTCAACCACGACACCGACCGCGATGATGCGCACGCCTTGCCAATGGTATGAAATAAAAATCTTCTCTAGCTTTTAGGCAACTTAACTGTAATTGATGATTAGTACTACCTCTGTATCAAAATATAAGATGTTTTAGCATTTTTCTCATACAGATGTACCTAGACGCGTATTAGTGTGTAGATTTACTCATTTTACTCGGTATCTGGTCCATAGTGAAAATTTAAAACATCTTATATTTTGATACGGAGGGAGTATCAAGTAGTTCAATTGGAGCTTAAGTGAGTCGAGTGCAATCGAAATGTAAAAGTAATTATGTTCTATGTTGGCTCGGCAACGGTGCGGTGATACCATTTACCCGACAAAGACTATAGGAGTATGAGAAGGAACCATATGCGGAATTAGTTTTCTTATTTCCATTTTCTTCCTTGCGTAAACACTTGTAGTACTAATTTATGGATAAGAAACGGCAAAGAGATTTCTTGCTCCGGGTTGCAGTGCTCCCTCTAATTTTTTAAAATTAAAAATCATACTTATAAATTTCAAAACAAATCTGACAACAATTCATGTTGTTAATGATATATCCCACGTACGTGCAAAATCTTGATTTGAAATATTTTCTATTCAGATCTACGCAAAGATGATAAATGTGTGATGTAAATGTACGTACTTTTAAATATTCAAATATATAACATTTATCATTTTTTTAGCCCAGAGGGATTCGGTGATCAGGTGCATCGGCGTCTTGAGGGTGCGGATACACTAGGGCAAAAGTAGTTATTTGCGCAGCTGTCCACATGAAAAAGCTGCAACTACTCTGCCTGCTTCGTTGTTCTTTTGTGTTGACTGGGCCTGCTCGTATCACAGTGATACTATCACTGTTGGGCTGGTCGCGCACGGAGTGGGCTGTAGGGCGCGTGCGGGCGAACTAGCGCGGCTGATTTTCTCTCCAGTAAAAAAAACCTTAATTTTTTTCTCTACAGCAAATATACGTTCTCAGCGAGCTTTTTTTTTGAATTTTTCCCACGTATATTCAAACGAAACCACATACAGCGTACATAGTAGAAAAACACGTACAGAATACGTAGAGGAAAAAGGACCAAGGGTCGAAGACCACGCCCTCGCCGGCGTCGGAGTCGAAGACGACCATCAGCCGCCTCGCCGCAGTCAGGGAGATCTTTTCCCTATAGAAGACGCTGCCGTGCCCCTCCGCCGCGCCGCGCCGGAGTTGAAGACGATGAACGACCGGGGCAGCGCCCCCCGGACCCAACCATTCCTCTTTGCCGCAGCCGCCGTCGAAGCCGCCGCCGGAGGAGGTCGTAGAACTCGATCCGTCCGCCGCCAGATCCACCGCCGCCTCGGATCTGACGGAAAGCAAAAGATCACGAGCGCCACGCCGGGCCTCAGGATCCAGCCAGTCCAGCGCGAGGGGGAGGAGCTCCGAAGACCTCCGCCGCCGGAGAAGCACACGCCGGCACCAAAACCACCCGCCCGCAGCACCCACTCCTCCAGAGCGCCGCCGGCGAGAAACCCGCCCTACCCTACCGTAAATACATGCCGGAGCCGGGGATCCCCCACCCTCCCGCCGCCGAAGCGGCCGGCGGAGGGGAGGAATCCCCCGACTCGCGGCGCGCACGGTGGATCGACGGCTCGCTCCAAAAATCGCCTTCCTTCCTCTTGCTACAGTAGCGGGGCGGGGAGGGGATAAGGTGATGCTGCTGCAGTTGGCCGCTCACGTTCTCAGCGAGCTGCTCGCTCCCGGGATGACGCGATACGCCAGCGATCTCGCAACTCGCAGTTCACACCAACCAGCTCTTCCAGCCTCTGCCGGTTGCCTGTTAGCACCTCTACGACTACTGGGCCACCAGCCCACGGCGATGGCAGCCCAACACAAGAAGCGGCCCGGCGCACAAGCTCACGAACCTGCCAGGCAAGCACCCGCGTCACCGGTGACGTGTGGACAACATAAAAGAGCAACTCCTTCTCCGAGATCGGCATCGAGGCTTCGATCAGGCAAACAGCGGCGGCGGCAACAACTACCAAACCCTACCCTATCCTACCGGTACTCTCCTACAAATTCGGCACTATGTGCTTGTAATCCGACAATTGCTACTCAAATCATGTATCTGAACTCGTACCCGTGAGAGTGAAACACTGATTCCCCCGAGTAGCTAACATATTGGTATCAGAGCCCTTCGATCTGGGCCGGAATTTTCTTCCAAGCCTCCGATCTGGCGACGGCGGCGTCGATCATCGAGACGCGCAAGCAGAAGGCCGCGCGCATCGCAGACACCATGGGCGACGACGAGAAGATCACCAAGGCGGATATGAAGGAGATGTTCAAGGAGTGGAGATCCGAGATCAAGAGTGATGTTCAAGAGGAGCTCAGCTCGTGGCAGCCGAAGGTGGACAAGCAGATCTACGGCCTGCAAGTCGCCGTCGATATGCTTCAACAACACGTCTACAACGACAAGTTCCACGACGCAGAGGAGGCGTCACCGCACGATCCCCACGATCCCGGCACATCGCAGGAATCCTCACCAACAGAGGATCCGCTCACCTCTACTCCTCGGGCCAAGGGCCACGGCGTCGCATCACCTTCACGGACGGCGACCGATAGAACCACGGTTCCGGAGGTCCCTCCGGCCAACGGTACGGTCGCTATCCATAATACCCAAATTGTTCAGTCTCTGTCAGTCGAGTCTCCACATCTCGGTGCGCCAGCGCCCCACCGATGCCGTTTCCGGTATTCGATGGTGAGAATCCTCAGTTGTGGAAGGATCTGTGCGAACAGTATTTCATGGTGTATAATGTTCAGGAGTCTCATTGGGTTCATGTAGCTACACTCAATTTCTCACGTTCGTAAGAAGCTACTAGGATGCAATTGGGAAACTTGTGTAACATCATGTGTGTGCGTTTCGGTAGAGATAGGCACCAGCAATTGATTAGACAATTTTATGCCATTAAGCAAACGGGTACAGTGCAGGAATATATAGATGCCTTTGAACATTTGATGAATCAACTAATTTCATACTCTGATGAAGTTCATCCATACTATTTCCTGATGAGGTTCATTGGTGGACTTCGGCTGGATTTGCGCAAGGTTGTCATGGTGCAGCGGCCTCTAGACTTGGACTCGGCATGCGCTCTCGCATTGGTGCAGGAAAAGTACATGATGGCATTCACCAAGAATATGCACATCTTCATGAACATGCCCAACGTCAAGCACAGCGCAATCCGCCTGCTTTGACGCTACCACAACCACGCAGGTCACAATTGTTAGACATGTATAGTCTACTTTACTGTATATCCCCATTGTATAAGGGGTTCTCTGCATATTACCACACATGTACATGTAATGGCCTTTGGCCCCCTGTGAATACTAGTTGCTCATTTCTCCAACATGGTATCAGAGCCCAGGTTAGGGTTAGGCTCTCCTCCCGCACGTAGCAACTCCGTAGCAACTCCGTGCTGCTCCACCGCCGCCGTTGCCGGCCGGTGCTCTCCGCTCGAAATCGAGCTTGCTGCCTCTTCCTTGCCGGCCCTTTCGCCACTGTGTCCATCCCCGTCGCGGAATCGAGCTGCTCCGGTCCATCCCGTCGCGAAATCGAGCTGCTCCGGCCCATCCCCGTCGCTGCCGTGGTCCGACATCTCTAGGCTGCTCCGGCCATCTCCAAGCCGGGTCACCACCGCCCTAGTCCGTCCTCGGCCCGGCCCCGCCGTTGGCGTTTCGCGGCTGCGTCACCGTCGTCCGGCATCCTCGCCAGCCGCGCTGCCGCCTCGGCCGCCGGAGCTCCGGCCGACTTCGTCCCAGCCCCTGCCGTCCCGGCCATCGCCGGATTGAGGTGCACCTGCGCCTGCCTGCCCAGCACGTGGCTTGCTGCTGCTTCGATCTCGATCCAGATCGGGAGAGTTCGTGAGTTGACTTTCTTCAAAAAAAAATCAGACATCCCGCGATGTCTTCTTCGAGCTATGTTGCTGTTCCTCGGTGCTCCGTGATCTTTGATGACACCAACTATGCAGAGTTTGTGGGTTTTATGCGTAACCACATGCGCGGCCTCCTGCTATGGGGCGTTCTCTCTGGCGAGGTCTCCTGTCCGCCGTGCCCCGTTGCTCCTGTGGCTCCTACCCCGCCGGTGCCACCTGTTCTTCCCGCAGGTGCTTCACATGCTGATAAGGATGCAGCCAAGGATGCTGATGATGTTGCAGTTGAAGCCTATGATCAGCAGGTATCAGTTTACTCGGATGCTCTTTCTATCTATCGGGATGAGTTGGCTGCTTACACTCATTGGTGCAATGATGATGTTCGTGCTGCTGCTGTTCTCACTGCCAGTGTTCTACCTCAGTTTGCTTCTGAGTTTATGGGATTGGGCATTGCTGCTGCGATGTGGACTTATCTTTGTCAGCGCTATCAGCCCTCTGGTGATGCTCTCTACCTATCTGTGGTGCGTCAGGAGCATGAGCTTCAGCAGGGAGACTCTACTGTTGATGAGTTCTACACACAGTGCTCTGCCATCTGGAGTCAGCTTGACTCTCCGAGGACTGTTGTTTGTGGTGCTTGTCGATGCTGTCAGACAGTGAGGTCAGATTTGGAGTTTCAGCGTGTCCATGAGTTCTTGTCTCGCGCTCACTTGCTTGCCCGTGGTCATGTTCCTATATCAGCGGTGCTTGCAGAGGATCGAGCTGAGGAGACACGCCTCCGTTTTGCTGGTTTGCTTGTGGTTCCCACTGTGCTAGCTGCTCGAGCTCCTGTGTCGTCTGCTCCACCGCTGCTTCCCACTCCTTCAGGGGGGTGGGCGGGCGTCCTCCTTCTTCAGGAGGTTTTAGGCGTCCTCCTTCAGGAGCGGGCCGGTCTCGCTCTCACACCTTCTGTGGCTACTGTAATGTGGCGCCCCGACCGCGGAACTATACAGTGATGCTGTGTGTCACCGGTTAAGCGATACAAACGGAGGTTACGGGTTTACCAGTCCCCGGCCAAAACCTTTGGCAGGCGTTGCTCGGAATGGATCATCGGCACGCAACACCCCGATTGATACCTTAACGCAGGCACAACTATCAATGCATAATAGAGAGATCAAGACTTGTGGAACAACTGGCACATTACAGACTCTACGACTCAAAGCATTACAGTTCAACTCTTATAATAGAGAAAGATAGCAAATATTACAACCAGAGGTCACCGACCCAACAGTACATCATGCGGAAGCGAAATAAGTTGTTCTAACAACAAGATCAAAATTATGGCCTAAGAGGCCTACAGATAAACATTCCCAGCGCCAGCTGTCCCGGAGATGTCCCAAGCTGCCACATGGGAACCCCAGACTACTCGTCGACGTTCACAAAGAACCCGCCTTCAAGGTCGATGAAGTCCTCCTCTGAAAGAATCAACAAAGCAACGTTGAGTTCGACGAACTCTGCAAGATTACTAGAGCTACTAGCTCGATGATTGGCTTACAAAGGTTTTATGGCTGTTTTGCATAAAACTAGTTTTCTTTAGAAAAGACATAACTCCATGGCATCGACTAATCAGAATATTTTCAAAGGGGTAAGAAGTAAACTCTTTTCTTCTGATCATCTTCAACAACCACCACCATCCATCACTGCACCTGTCTACAAAGGCACCTCCCCGAATCACCTTCGAGGAAGTTGATAACCCCCAAGAGCAGGGGATCACTGTAGCACCTCTCAATGTGGAAGTAAGGTATCGATCCGCAGGAGCAAGAAGGAAAAGTTATCTATTCCCTACAACTAAAGTGTCACAAGTTTTAGTTGATTATGCACTAAACAAGTTTAAGGAACAAGAAGGTTGATTTAATGGATGGGAATGTAACAAAACAAGAATGTAAAAGTGTCCCAATCCTCTTCAATGCAAGAGGACAAGACAAAGGTTTTCTCTTATAGGAACAATGGACATGGGTTCATGGGTTCACTTAATCCTCTCTCTCTCATCTACGGTGATTATCATGTTATAGATAAAGTACACACAATTGTCATGTTTTAATGGTAGCTTTTAATGACGGCTATATGTCCTAAAACACATAGTTGAAAGAAATACTCATTTGTGTGCTATGTCACCCCGCAAGGCTAGCATGGCTGCTGTCACTCCCACATCATACTCTTTCTTTTTACCCCCAGATAAAGGATGTTGGGCTGTATTTCACATGTCACTCAATACATATGCCGTGTCACATCGGCCATCCCGTACCTACATACATCATACTTCATAATGGACAATATTCTAAACACTAGTGCAATGATTCATAATTCGTGTGCATGACCACATCTCTCTCATCTATCCACACTTGGTGGTGTCAATCACCTCATGACAAGGATAAACAAGGCATTATGCATAAATCAAACCATCACATGCATCATAGAATATCTCCAAAGTATGACAAATCATAAAAGCTCCAACACAACGGTAAATGCATAACAAATCATCTCATACCACAATATCCACCATAGGAATTACATAGATGACCGTAATCATGTTCAGCAGCTCATACGGTACTAATTAGTGAAGCTCAAAGAGAGGAGAGATACATAAGTTACCACCACAAACCCAAGTCCAGGGGGTGGACTACTCCCCCTTCATCATGGAGACGGTGGAGAAGTCGTTGGAGAAGATGGAGACCACCCCGGCAGCGCCCCGCCGGAGTTTTCCCCCTCCAATCTGCAGCTCCAGGTCTCTGTTTCGTGGTTTCTGTGTTTCGGCGGCGCTCCCTTTCGCGAAAGCCCTGGGGGTCTATATATAGTCGTTTTTAGGTCAAGACGAAGCTTCGGGAAGAAAGATCGACGGCAGCGGAGGCCCGAGGGCCAGGATGGGGACCCCACGCGGTCAGGGAATCTGGCCGCGTGGGCCCACCCCTTTCTGCCTTCTGGTCTCCGTTTCTTCGATTCCTTTGCGCCTACGTTTCGTTCCTTCCAAAAAAGTGATCCCCGTAAAGTTTCAGGTCATTTGGACGTCGTTTGGGTCCCTGAAACATCAAAATATAGAAAAAGGGGTTTTCTGACAGCGCAGGGTTAATTCCAGAAAAATGGGGAAATTGTTAATTATCCCCAAAACTCAATATAAATCATGAATATAACCCTTATATGATGCAAATAACATGGAATAACATGTAATAAAATGTAAAGTTCATGTATGCATTTTACATGCATCAACATCCCCAAGCTTAACCCATGCTCGTCCCGAGTATGAAGGTGATAAAACTAACATGGACTTTGCATTTTAATACTATCAATGGATATCAAAGGTGATTACTATTGCTACATAAAGTCAAATGATTCATTCTTCAAAGGAATAACAATATGCAAGATAAATTATGAAGTGATATCAAATACTCAATGTAAAGATGTTCAATGATAAATTCACAAAGTGTAATATAGAAGAAAGTACTATGGACCAAATGTATGCATAATGAAAAGTAAAAACATCCTATGGTGGTCATAGAGTACTTCTTATGAAAACTGAATATAAAAGGTGGACACTTTGGATAGATAAATAAGTAGAGGTAAAGCATGAATAAGTTTCATCTAACTTCCAAACACTTCTACTTAAGTTAATGCTTGCAATGTGGTAGTCATTGGTGTGGAGCTCTCATTACCCCTATCATAGCATCTTGAATGATTAATGTTTAAAGTGAAAGCAAATATGAGTGGTGTGCTTGACAATGTATTGGTTGAATGTCTCATGTCCCTTGAATACAAGTACCTACACCATGTGTTACTCACTTTGGTCCACAAAGTAAATTCAAATAAAGGTCATTGCAAGTAATAATAGTATCATCAAGAACTGCACTGGGGTACCTCTTGCCCCTTGACATGAACAAGCCCATGTCAAAACAACAAGACAAACAGACAATGAACAATCTCAGCACTCTTTTATTTACTATGGGTATAGCTTTTTATTATGAGGTGCATCACTGAATGAACATTATGGTTATGCTGTAAATTTCCACCATGAATGATGCATGGCTTAGATTAGCGGCCCAGGCATTTCTCTAACCATTTATACAAACTCTTTGAACTTACTAAGTATCCACATTCATTTCACCCATGATAGGCATCCATAAACAAAAGTACATGACATCAACTAAATATAAATAAGTGCAATGTTGAAAGCTTGCCATGTGACAGCACATATGGGCTAACTCCCAACCAAAACAATTGTCAAGCCCACAACTTCATAATTTTAATCACAATGGTTCATGCTTATTAAATGCAATAAAAGTAAATTGTGCATCAAGTTCGTGAGAGCTTTTAACCAATTTTTCCCATGACAATCAATAACATAAGCATTTAAATTCAGAAATGTAGATAACACAATATAACATGATAAACATACTTGGAATAGCATAAAGCTAATAGGTAGATATGGTGGACTCACTAGAAAAACTTTGGTTGAAGGTGTTGGTAAACAAGCTTTTTACTTGTTGTAATTTTTGGGCTAGCAATAGGGAGAAAGTTGACCATCTAAATGCATACATAAGTGTCCATAGAACTAATCAATCCATGTTAAACCAAGTAAAGTTAAAATTCAACATCTAAACATGGCATAAGATAGCTCTTGACAACACTCTTGCAAATTAACATTCATTCAAAGCACATGAATTATGCAACTATATGTATCTTTTAAAATCAACTCAAACATCCCTATCCCAATATATTTAATAGCATCCAACATAATTCAACCCAAACTTCCAGTAGCTCTCTCATATATAAATGATAGTGGTGATCTCAAGAAAATAAAAATCAAACCGAAATAACAAAAGCAAAAGAAAACAGACGCTCCAAGTTTATACGATAAAGTGCTTTGATCAAAAACAGAAGTTAGACGTGTGCAAACCGCGAGTGTGTTGGTCTAGTGGGGTTGTCTTGACATCCCCAAGCTTATGGTCTTCACCATCCTTGGATAGCTCTTGGTGCAGCTCCTCTAATCCCTGTGAAAAAACTTCAAAACACCGTTTCTCCCATTTCTTTTCTGTGTGGTGATATTAGTAGTGATAAACAAATAGGTTCCTTGCTGCATAAAATCCTTAGGAAAAAATTCATATGAATGTCCAGAGAGTATATAATGTTGTATTCCTACTCATAAACTCAATTGAATCAAAAAGATTCAAGCAAAAAGCTCAAAGAATGCATCAAACAATATCAAGACAGAATCTGTCCAAAAAACAGCAGCAGCAAAACGCATTTTTCTACCCTACTTAAACTCGTCAGAAAAATCTGAAAAAAATCACGTATACAGAGGATGAAAAGTTGAAGCTATGGTTCAAATTACAGCTCAATCGGAGTTACAGATAAAAAATGAAAAATCAAACCGTACACAGACTTCGGAGAAGATGGAGACCACCCCGGCAGCGCCCCGCCGGAGTTTTCCCCCTCCAATCTGCAACTCCACGTCTCTGTTTCGTGGTTTCTGTGTTTCGGCGGCGCTCCCTTTCGCGAAAGCCCTGGGGGGGTCTATATATAGTCGTTTTTAGGTCAAGACGAAGCTTCGAGAAGAAAGATCGACGGCAGCGGAGGCCCGAGGACCAGGATGGGGGACCCCACGCGGCCAGGGAATCTGGCCACGTGGGCCCACCCCTTTCTACCTTCTGGTCTCCGTTTCTTCGATTCCTTTGCGCCTACGTTTCGTTCCTTCCAAAAAAAGTGATCCCCGTAAAGTTTCAGGTCATTTGGACGTCGTTTGGGTCCCTGAAACATCAAAATATAAAAAAGGGGTTTTCTGACAGCGCAGGGTCATTTCCAGAAAAATGGGGAAGTTGTTAATTATCCCCAAAACTCAATATAAATCATGAATATAACCCTTATATGATGCAAATAACATGGAATAACATGTAATAAAATGTAAAGTTCATGTATGCATTTTACATGCATCAGAAGTCAACCTTGCATTCTTGGTAGTACCTTTAGTACTCAGGTTTTAATCATTCCGTTCAAGTTTTCTATGGTCTCTGAATCCGGCACCAAGTCGTCCTTAACCGTGGACACGGCTTTTCGAAAAGATTTACCCTGCAGGGGTGTACTGTTTTTAACCACCGGTACCGTCCGTCTCATTGCATGACATTAGCTCTCTTCCGGGGAAAGCCGGCTGAGTGGGACCGGTTACAACCTTTACCTTGCTTGAGACTAACCCAGGATCATCAGTGAGGACGGGACAGGTTCAGTGCCTCCAACACCCTGCCCCGTGGCCACTCATTTTCCTAAACACCACCATCCTCATCCCAGTCCAGACCACCATCTTCACGCACGCGCAAATGGAAGCTCAAACTAGAGGACCCTGGCTAGCCCGCCAAGTTAGTTGTCGATAGGGATCCCATAGGCCCACCGATGGAAGCACGCTCAGTCTTGGCTCGAAGGGGAGAACTCGCAATTAGGCGGCGAGAACGAGACAACCCACCACATCCACCGTGGCCTCTCATCCCCGCCTTTAAGCATGTTTATTATCGGTATCCACATTTCTCCACCATCATCCGGACATTCCATCAACAGTTCCAACAATGAAATATCCACCGGACAACTAAGCATTTAACTAAGCATGGATAAGCATATACATAACATAGTTAAGTAACTCAGGCCAACAAAGCAATCCTATGGATATTAGGAGG
This sequence comes from Poa pratensis, assembly GCA_947311845.1. Lineage (NCBI taxonomy): Eukaryota > Viridiplantae > Streptophyta > Magnoliopsida > Poales > Poaceae > Poa > Poa pratensis. Next base: position 23,377,635 of record CAMZMU010000050.1, on the reverse strand, counting down.
AAACAGGTAATGGCATCGGAAACATAATGCAACTAATAGGATACTCTAATCCAACCAAACTGACATTTGGAACCGCATGCAATATTATAGTGGAGAAAATATTTGCGGAAAACATAGGAGGAGACATGCTCAGAGGAGGATTACGCTTGCCTTGTTCAGCAGGCTGGTAATACGGGTCGTCAGGGTATTGTGGAGAAACCCCGACTCCTTGATCTAACGATGTATAAGAACACCGGAAAGCAAAATCAAATACCACACCATATAAAACAAGTGCAATGCACAAGCACATGATGATATGATATTTTAAATGCACCATAAAAGCATTGAACATGACCAACAAGTTAAATGGGGTCCCAATTATATTTATTGTATTATTGGGAATAATCCCCATATTTAAACTTAATGGAATTAGCCATCCTTGAAAAGTACAGTACTGAAATATTGCCCAAAAAAGCATGCAATTGATGTTACTGGATACCTCATAATTTTGTGAGCATTTTGATATAAGGAACACATTTTTCTGATGAACCAATTGAAAGTTACTGCATTTTCAATATTTGGTTTAGTGCTGCCATTTTATTAATTTATTTCTAGCAACATGAAACTAAGTATCCATGATTGGGAATAAGATGAAACATGAAGTATATTTATTGCTGAACATTTTGGTATATCACACTTAATTTTTGGAGCAATATTTAATAAGTTATGAATTTTCCAAAAGCAATTTATTTTCTGCCATTTTCATACGGTGCAAGAAAACAGTCATTTAAAATATTTATTTGAACAAGAATTTGATGTCACAACATTGGGTTTGTTCTCCTGGTCATTTAGAGACCAAGTTTGTATTTTTGTGACCCATAGTTAAAAAGTTATGAATTTCCCAAAATTGCCCATTTCACAGTTGCATTTGTATTTCAATTATTTTCACAATTTAAAATATTCATTTGCATGGATGAGTTATACTTTTGGGTAGGTTTCAGTTTTCTGAACATTTTGATACCTCGTTTGTAAATTTTGGACAAACAATTTTAAAGTTATGAATTTTACCAAATTCCTTTGAACTTACAACCATTTGGATCATTTCTTTTAATTCTCAGAAAACTCGAGCTGGACCTTTTTTTACCGAGCCAGTGGCTAGCCCAGGTCACTGACCTGTGGGCCACTGCCACGCTGGCTTGCCATGTAAGGCGCGGGCCCCGCGGTAGGTTTGACTGCGGCGGCGGTGCACGGACTGGCGCGCTCGGCGCGGTGATCACCGACGGCGTCGCGCTTGGCTCCGGCGAAGGAGCACGCGCCAGGACGGATTAATAGGAGCACTCACGCGCACGGCTACGGGGTGACTGGGGACGGCGCTATGGACCATTTGGTCGCCGGGAAAAGCTCCGGCGACGAGGCCGTGCGGCGGCGCGCTACGGTCTACGGCGGGCTACGGATACACGGCGAACTAGAGCGCTAGAAGGGAAACGGAGATGTCCAGCGGAACCGCAAGCTCACCCTCGTTGTGTGCGAAGTGACGTCTTGGCCGGAGGTGGACCACAGCGGCGGCGCGAAGCTCGACGTTGCTCGGACGGCCGCGGGGAAGACGGAGATGGCGGCGTCGATTCACGGCTTCCCGGTTCGATTCCTCTGGCGGAGAAGGAGAAGAGGACGCGGCGGAGATGATGGTGCTCGTCGATCTGCTCGTGGAGTCCTGGAACGGCGGCGATGCGTCGACGAACGCGAGCTACGGCGCGGCCATGGCTGCGGAGAAAAGGGGAAGAACAGAGAGAGAGGACTGGAGAAAATATCGGGGGAGAGAGAGAGGGAGAGCACGCCTAGATGGTGGTCTTATCCACCTCGCGTGGACAACGGCGAGCGGTGGGCAGGGCAACGGCGGCGAGCTGGTGCGTCGCGAGCAATGGCTCGGTCGCTACAGGAAGAAGAAGATGACTTTGCAAGGAACCCCCTGGAAGACTTTTCCATATTACAACTAGGTCCTTTTCTGTTTATTTTAAAATCCAGTAGCATTTCTGGAATTTTATTGAGCCACTTAAACATTTTACAAAAATCTGAGAAAATTCATGTGGCCTCCCAATAACATGTAGAAGCATCACAAAAATTGGCGTTGCAAAATAAAATGTTTTGCACAACTTTTGTTCATAGGGTTTGAATTTGGCATTTTTCTTAAATGCAAAATTTATAATCCTTTAGAATTTTGAAGCAAGTTCAAAATATTAAATCTTGAACTCTTGGAACTTCCTTGACAACATATATTAGCTCCAACTAATTTTTATTGTCAACAATTTTGTCAAACTCATTGTAATTAAGTTTCGGCATTTCTAGCCATTTGTTTTGAAATGGTGCCAAACCAATGTTTTATTGTTTAGCAAATTAATATGGATGCCATGATGCAACGAAACATAAAAAGTGGAAAAATTTACTCACATTTTTAGGTTAAAAAAAAATTCGGGCTATTACATGTAAGAAGCCGGGTCACCCAGAGTCGATTGTTACAGGAAGCAGCGTGTGTCGTGGGTTTGTCACGTCAGATGTCATGGATGACTTCGTAGGTGTGGGATTTGCGCGAGTCAATCGTCTCCGAGCTTGGGATCGCAGGAACAAGGACGAACACAGATTTACCCAGATTCGGCCCCTCAATGTGAGGTAAAGACCTACTTCCTGCCTACCCTAATTGGTATTGATATGATATATGTGGTGTTACAATGGAGGCGATCCGATCTGGGAACTCGCCGTAAGAGCTGGGTTCTAGGGCTTGATAGCTTCACCCTGTCTAAGTCCTGCGAGTCCTCTTTATATGCACAGAGGCTCGCTAGGTTACAAAGGAAACTTCCACCACAAGGAATATATCGACCGGAACCTACTTGGAGACTAACTCCTCCTCACGTTTTCCAGGATATGTCTTCTAGATCCTTCTCCTTGTGGTGGTACGATGTTGGGCTTGCTTTCATGCAGGCCTTTATTGTGCGAGTAAGTTGAGTCGCACTTTACCAAATATGGGCCGCGGGTTAATCTACAAAGTATTCCCCCGACATTAGCCCCCAAGTTCAGCTTGGACTTCGGACGAAGGCTTCTTTGTCTTATTGAACCATTGAACCGCTCACATGAATGTCCCAGCTGAACTCCAATTTTTGTATCGCCATTTGCGACTTATAACCTTCTTAGCGGCTCAAGGGCGCGACTCATCTGGTTGTGCCTGTTGGTTTTCAGATCTGAGCGTCTTCCGCGCCTGGGCTTTTTATGTTGGCCCATCGGCCTCCCTGGCATTCTACTTCAATTATGCCGCCGCTACTCTTCTCCGCTGCCTTTGGTTCCGCTTCTTGCGCTTGCAATCTTCTGGCGGAAATCCCCTTGGTTGAAAGAGATGTCTTGCCGTAGCTGCAACTGGGAAGGCTCGTGGATTGATGAGGTATTTTTGGAGTCTTTAGCTGCTCGTGGCCTTCTTCCTCCGAGGGATCAATGCGAATGGCGCGCCGCTGGCGAGGAGATAATTCCCGATCCACAGCCAGGAGAAGTGGTGATTTTTGCGGAACACGTCGAGCGCGGATTCAAGCCTCCTGGTTCTCTTTTCTTTCGCTCCCTGATGCAGCGGCTGGGTCTTCGCCTTCATGACATCGGTCCCAACTCAATAGTGCAAGTGAGTAACTTCCACGTCCTTTGCGAAGATTACTTAGGTATCTCTCCTTCAATAGACTTCTGGCTCGCTCTCTTTAGCTGCAATAGTAAAAAGAAGCAATAGATGCATCTTTCCTCCAATGCGGCGCCATATCTTTTCAACGCCGTAAGGGTAGTATTTTCCCAAAGCTAGCCCTTGCCAAAAAAGTTAAGGACTGGCAAAGAACTTTCTTTTATTGCAAAGATACTTCCCCTGAGGGCGAGATTCATCTCCCCCCTTGGTCTCCACTCCCTTTCGAGGCTACCTCTGCTTTGTCTTCCAAGCCCGATCCTTCCTCGTTGGCCTCCATCGAAATTCTTTTAGACAAGGTGAGGGCGCTGACGCTCCATGGTCTTACCGGATTGGATCTTATATCTTGCTGGACCAAATGGCGAATTCAGCCTGTGAGTCGCCGTCTGCGACTTATGATGGACTTCACCTGCCATGCCGATGACGTTGATCGTACTTGCCCTGAAGATTGGGACAAAGGGGAGTGGATAAACTTCATTCGCCGAGTGACGAACGAGACATTGACTCGTATGATAACGTCGGTCTTGCTCCCTTCTGGGCTGAACACAAGCCTTTTGTGGTAATTTTTCTTGTAACTTTTTCCCTCTAGGATTCCTTCTTCAAAGTTGACTATTTCTGATGTTGATTCTCTTTCAGATCGATCCTTACTTTTGGACTATCCCATCCGAAGAGGAGACCGGCTCAGGCCAAGAAACCACTGTGAAGTTGCCAGAAGAAGTCGCTGATCCTGGCGAGGAAATGATCGCACATGGCACTGTTTCCGAGCCTGGTGGTAGCACATCTGAAGAGGAGCAACAAATGGCCAATGCTCTCTTGTCCACGGCTCCAGGCACATCTTTCCTGGCGCTTCCTGAAGTACCTCGCAGGTCCTCTAAGCATCTTCTCTCTGAGAGCTCAGAAGATCCCTCGCAACCTGAGAAACGTCGCAAGGCCTTGGCGTTGCTTGTGGATATCAAAGCTGCCAAATCTTTAAAACTTGCTAAGCCTGGCAGCGCTGTACTTTCCTCCGAGCCTGCGGTGAAGAATTGTCCCTCGACAAGCTCGGGTATTTCTTTGCATATTCTTTTCTTTGTATTCATGTGTCTTTATGAAGGGTTGTTTATTCACTGTTGTTTTTTCTATCCCGTAGGCTCAGACCTGCAAGATTTGTCTTCTCCTTCTTCTGGTTGCCTGATGAGGAGCGTCCGTATTGCTTCTGGGTAAGACTTGCTTTCCTTCTATAATGTTGTGCTCATTTTGGTCTATAACCATCAATATCTTGCAGGGCCATGGTTGGAGGAGATACAAAGTCTACCTCCTCCACTGATCTTTCTCAGCCAACCACGAGTGAAGGTGATGTTGCTGGCGAGAACATGGGAACTAGCGATGGCGCGACTTATCTGAAGCCTTCTTTAGAAGAGGGTATTGCCGATGCGGCTCCTGCCGTGGTTCCAGTCGCAGCGCCATCTGCGACTCCTAATGTTGATGGGATGCCCCTTCAAGTTGGAGCTCCTATTTCTGAAGCGGCTGTCCTCCCCAGCGCTAGTAGCTCCAAATCAATTGCAGATGCCATAATCGATGCTGGAGATAAGCACGCTGCTTTATTGCGCGACCTGGCTGGGCAATTATCTTCAAGTCGCCGGGTACGCATACTGTAGCCCCCAAGGATCAAGACCTTGTGTCAGTTCGCAGGGTGTTGATTCTTTCTTTTTTCCAAGCTTGGAGCCCCCAAGTATCTTTCAAAATTGCTTATATTCCGTTTACTCGCAGCTTGAGCTTTCTTCGCTTGCTGCTTCTGACGCAATGAAAGCCAAGGGCATTTCCTTAGATAAACCTGAAGTGACGCGATCTGCCTTGGGACATCATAGCGATATCATTAAGAACCAAGTGCAAGAAATACAAATACTCAAAGATCAACTTGACTCCTGTGAAGAGCAATTTAAGGAGCTCGAAGCAGACTCCAAGCAGCGACTAATGGAGAAGGATGAATTGATAAAATCCTTGCGAGAGGGGCTGAATCTCAAATCTGAGCTGCTTGATCGGCTGAAAGGAGACCATGTGAGGGAGCTCGCCGCGCGAGATGAGAAATATAACTCGCTGCTCAAGGCTTTTGAGGGTTTTGGATCTGCTGTTAAATCAGCCATTCTACAACTCGCTGGTACATCCCTAATCCTTTGTCTCTTGATCATTTATATTGAGTGACCATCATGAGCTGCTGATCTGAATAATATCTTGTTTTTTGTTGCAGGGCCTGGTGCTCCGGTGTACCGCTCCAATTTGAAGGATCAACTGGAATATCTTCAAGATTTTAGCCTGCGCCTTCTTAAAGTAACCAAAGAGGTTATGACAAAAATCGCCCCTGCGACTGATGCTCCAGATTCATGTGAGTTTTGGCTGAACAGGCTATTTAAGGCTCCTCACTATGTCTCTGATTGGAAGGGGTCTTCTGCTCGCTCCGGAGCTGCTCATGTGTTAACATTACTCCGAGCATATTATCCAGAAATAGAGGTAGGCAAGGTTGCTCTTCATGACCGGGCGAAGCGCGCGGATGGTACTGAGCTTCCAATGAGTGAATACTTCGACATCTGGAAGGGTATGCGTGGATACGCCATATTGCTTGTTAAGAATTTAGACTTGGGCTCTTATCTGGGAAAGTTCAACCCTGATGGTAGCAAGGCTGCGAAGGAGAAATCCACTGGGGCTGAATTATCCCGAGCTTCCGATCCATCCTCAGAACCTGGTGGTCCTTCCGCTCCAGCCTCGAGGCAAGCCGCGAAGGCTTCTGTTCCTGCGACTCGAAAGCAGAAATAAACATCCAATAGTAATGTGCGACTCGTCAATAGTGACTTGCCCGTTAGTATGTAAAAAAATTGTGTACTATAAGCAGTACTTTTGTGACCTATAAGCAGGTTCTTTTATGATACTTCCATTAAGTAGACGCTCGCGCGGCTCAGTATTTCCTAGGAACATGTGTGTTCAGGGTCGAGAGCGGCCATGATAGGCAATCAAGCTCGATTGACGCCACACCCCAGTACTTTGGCCGCATAATGCAAGACGCTTCTAGCTTAAGGACTGCCACTCGTTTGGCAAGGGTTGAGGTAGCGAGCTGTGCTCACTGTGCTTTGTAAAAAAGCCCTCAGGGTTGGTGATGTATGAAATTCAAAAGACTCAGCGACTCAATGATAGTTGAGGCGAAACGACGAACCCTTGAATGTCAAGGGTGCCGGCTTTATTTCATAACCACTCAATTTTTACAGGGTGAGACAAAGACGATGCAGACCCTTTAATGCGAGTTTTCTGTTCCTCGCAGGTCATGCATACTTGATACTCATCGCACTCATTTGCGAAATAATACTCCTGACGGAGCGGGTTGAACACCTAGTTGGTTCATTTTGAGTTGCTAAAAGCGACTCGGGTCGAGCATGATAGCTCCGATGTTTTCATGCCAAAGTGAGGGTCAAATCTTTTGATAGGGTAGCCGCACTGAGTTGCGACTTACGCTGATTCACGTCCTTGGGGGATGAGTCGCGGGGGGTAAGGTTCACAATAGTTGGGCCTCTCTGACTTGGGTTGTTGATTGATATTGGATCTATGCATATACGCCATCTCTTGTTTTGTTTTTGTATCAAAGCGATTCCTGGAGTATTATCTTCCTGATTCGCGACTGTATGGTTGGAATTCACCATCTGGTGGGCGCGTCCTGCGTCCGTCCATTCTGGTCCCCAAGGCGACTCGCTTTGGGCTGCGGAGGTTTACTGATGGCCTGAGACCATGTGAGGAGTTGGCGATGCAAGCTTCTTCTGCAATTGCTGAGCCTGCTTCCTCGCACTCTAGCGCTCTCTGTCTGTCTCCGTGCACCGTGATCACGCCGTTTGGTCCTGGTATCTTTAACTGCAGGTATACGTAGCAGGGGCGGGCAGTGAATTTGACATAAGCTTCTCTCCCGAAGATCGCATGGTATGGGCTTTTGACTGCTACGACCTCGAAGCTCAGGAACTCTGTGCGGAAGTTTCGCTCGGTCCCGAAGCTGACTTCGAGGGTAATTTTTCCTATAGGTCGGTGATTATTCCTGGAATTATGCCTTGGATATCCTTCCTTGTTGGCTGTAGCTGCCGCTCGGGTATGTTCATTCGACGGAGCGTGTCTTGGTATAGGATGTTTACTCTTCCTCCTCCATCCATGAGGACTTTGTTCAACCTGTATCCCGCGACTTGCGGTGTAACAACGAGAGCCAACTGTCCTGGATCTTTTACTTCTGGGGGATGATCGTCGCGACTCCAAACAACCGATCGCTCTGTCCAACGGCGGTGTCTTTCCAGAGTTGGGATTGAGTCGCGGCTCCATCTGCTATTCATTTGCCTTCTATTGCCCGCTGTTTGCATCCACGGTATGAAATTGCCCTATGTTTCTTCTTACTGAAGTTTCAGGCTTTTGACAGGAGTTCTCCTTGTCCCTATGCTGCATTGGTCCGCTGTGAGTCGCGGTTGATGAATCTCCTTCCTTCCATCGCCTGTAGTAGTGACACTGTGCCTTGGTGTGACCCGCGGGTTCCATCTCTTCTGCGGTGTAAGTCGCAAGGACTATCGAAAATCCCTTTGGCGCTGTTGGGGAGTGACTCCTTGTCTCTTTTCTGCTCCCTAAGTTGATGCTTACAGTGTTCTGTTTCCTTTGAGATTGGCAAGGAGCCGCTTGCCATCTTATCTGTCTCTGCGTGCTTGTTAGTAGTCGCCGAGAGTTGGCCGAAAGTATTGATCTTATGTTCAGTGCGGCTTAAGGTACGCACCGGCGGCTCAAACCTACAGTTCTTTCTCATAACTTGCACTTCAGATTGCGCCGTGGTATCTTTGGCAGAGTCAAGGATCCCTGTGACTTGTTTTATCCAGTCGCTGGTTGATTCGTTCTCCTTCTGGATCCACTGTCTGAGGTTCTTCACGCCCTCTATTTGGAACCTTTTGATGAACTTATCCTTCAATTCCTCTCATGAGTTTATTGACTTTGGCGGCAACCTTAGCAGCCAATCCCTGGCTTCTCCCTGTAGTACCAAGTGAAAATATTTTGCGAGCACCTCCTGAGTTACACCGATTCCTGTCATGTTTATTTCATAGTCCTCTATCCACAGGACAGGGTCTAGATCATTATGGTAGGTCGTGACTTGCTGCGACTCGCCGAAGTTCGGTGGGAAACGAGTGAGCCGTATTTCCTCCCCGAAACATGCTGGTCCTTTCAATAACGAATAGGAGCTCACAGGTGCCGTATCTTCATCTGAATCGGTTTCAAGCTGGGTTGGTTGAGTCGCATCAAGCATCTGCGGCTTACTGTCAGCCTTACTCTCTTACCTGGTGATATTTGCAGACCTGCTAGCTGGTTGTCTAATTCTTCCACATTGCATCCTTCCTCGCCCCACGATACCTCGTGTTGGGCTCGTTAGGCGTAACTCCATACATGTTTGCTTGCTGTAGGGCGGCAGTCTGTAGCAGATCAATCGCATGGCGAGCGTCCTTATCAGCTCGCGTATCTCCGACTGGTGCTATTTTTGATAATATCCCGATCGCGTCGTGCATATTGCTTTCCGGATTATTGTGGAACTTCTGCTTCATCTCTTGCCTCCCTTTGTCAGTCTTGGTGCAAATCGCCTGCTGCTTTTGCTGCCAACGCCTCAGTCGTTGATCTTCTTCCTGGAGTTTTTTGCGCTCTGCCGCGAGCCTTTGCGCTTCTTCACAAAGTTCCGCCCGACGGCTTCGATTTCTTCAATTTTGGGATTTTTCTCCCGGCTAGGCAGAGGTTCCCAGATTGGTTTTGACGGGACGGAGGCAGGTGTTTTTGCTCCGGTCTTTGCAGTTCTTCTAACACGCGGACCCTAACTGGCCGCAGTTCCTCTCCTGATTCGTCCCCTTGAGTCGCGTCTGAAGATCTGCGACTGACGGACCCAACGAAGATTTTCACAGACCCGACGGGAATAATATACCCAAATTCAACGTGATCTGCCTCTGGTCCCCACTCTGAGTCGTCGATGAAGGGAACACCATTGATATCTTCCACTTGGCCGATGGCGATGTCCTTGAACCCTGATTCCGATCCTGCACGGAACGTGACGCTCTTGACCGCAGGCCCCACGGTGGGCGCCAACTGTCGTGGGTTTGTCACGTCAGATGTCATGGATGACTTCGTAGGTGTGGGATTTGCGCGAGTCAATCGTCTCCGAGCTTGGGATCGCAGGAACAAGGACGAACACAGATTTACCCAGGTTCGGCCCCTCAATGTGAGGTAAAGACCTACTTCCTGCCTACCCTAGATTGGTATTGATATGATATATGTGGTGTTACAATGGAGGCGATCCGATCTGGGAACTCGCCGTAAGAGCTAGGGTTCTAGGGCTTGATAGCTTCACCCTGTCTAAGTCCTGCGAGTCCTCTTTATATGCACAGAGGCTCGCTAGGTTACAAAGGAAACTTCCACCACAAGGAATATATCGACCGGAACCTACTTGGAGACTAACTCCTCCTCACGTCTTCCAGGATATGTCTTCTAGATCCTTCTCCTTGTGGTGGTACGATGTTGGGCTTGCTTTCATGCAGGCCTTTATTGTGCGAGTAAGTTGAGTCGCATTTTACCAAATATGAGCCGCGGGTTAATCTACAAAGTATTCCCCCGACAGCGTGACCTGAGTCGCTCCTCTCCTGTGACTCGTGCGCCTTCACCGACCTCGTCACTCACTGATCAGGATATTGTGCGGCTCAAGCGTATACTGGCTTCCTCGGGCTCTTCCTCGACGGGCACTGTTGCCTCGCTGACTGCTTCCACTACTTCGCCGCCACCACCGTCTTCACAGTCAGGTACATCTTCGTGGGTTCTAGATTCTGGAGCTTCTTTTCATATGTCTTCTGACTCTTCCGCCTTGTCTTCTCTTCGACCTCTTGAGTTTCCTGTCAATGTTCTCACTGCCGATGGCACACCTCTTCCTGTTGCTAGTTGTGGCAACCTTTCTACACCGTCTTTCTCTGTTCCTAGTGTTTCTCATGTTCCTCGTCTTACCATGAACCTTTTTTCCGCTGCCCAACTTACTGATTCTGGTTGCCGTGTCATTCTTGATGCCGACTCTTGCTTTGTTCAGGATCGTCGCACCAAGGCACTGGTTGGAGCTGGCCCTCGACGCCGTGAGGCTCAGGGCCTTTGGGAGGTTGACTGGCTTCGTGTTCCTTCCGCTGCCACCACACCCGCCAGTTCACATGCTCTTGCCGCCTCCTCTTCTGCGTCCTTCCAGCAGTGGCACCATCGACTTGGTCATATATGTGGCTCTCGCTTGTCCTCGTTAGTGCGTCAGGGTGTCTTAGGATCTGTCTCTGGAGATGTCTCTTTACATTGTAATGGTTGTAGACTTGGCAAACAGACTCAGTTACCTTATCCTACGAGTGAGTCAGTATCTCATCGTCCTTTCGACTTAGTCCATTCTGATGTATGGGGTCCTGCTCCCTTCGATTCGAAAGGGGGTCATCGCTACTATGTTCTTTTTATTGATGATTTCTCTCGCTACACTTGGCTCTATTTTATGAAATCTCGCAGCGAGGTTCTCTCTATATATAAGCGCTTTGCTGCCATGGTTCACACCCAGTTTTCCACGCCCATTCGTGTTTTTCGTGCTGACTCGGCTGGTGAGTATATCTCCCAGATGTTGCGTGGTTTTCTTGCCGAGCAGGGTACTCTTCCCCAATTCTCTTGTCCTGGTGCCCATGCTCAGAATTGGGGAAGAGTACCCTGCTCGGCAAGAAAACCACGCAACATCTGGGGAAGAGTACCCTGCTCGGCACGTCAGAAGGATCATCCACGACACGTCAGAAGGATCAGTTTGTAACTGAGTCGCCCTCGTGTCGTGGATGATCCTTCTGAGTCGCCCTCGTGTCGTGGATGATCCTTCTGACGTGCCCTCCACTTCTGGTGCGCCTCCCTCCCCGTCTACGCTGGTTCATAACCTCCATGCTCGGCCTTCGTTACGACCTCCTCATCGCTATTCTCCTTCCCAGTATGGTCTTTCTGCTGTTGCTGAGCCCACTTCCTATCAGGATGCCATGGCTCAGCCTGAGTGGCAGCTTGCGATGGCTGAGGAGATTGCTGCGCTTGAGCCCACTGGCACGTGGAATCTGGTTTCCCCTCCTCCTGGTGTTCGTCCCATCACGTGCAAGTGGGTCTATAAGATTAAGACTCGCTCCGATGGTTCTCTTGAGCGTTACAAAGCTCGTCTTGTGGCTCGTGGCTTTCAGCAGGAGCAGGGACGTGATTATGATGAGACATTCGCTCCTGTGGCCCACATGACTACCGTCCGCACTCTTCTTGTTGTGGCTTCTGTTCGTCATTGGTCTGTGTCTCAGCTTGACGTTCACAATGCTTTTCTCAATGCTGAGTTGCGTGAGGAGGTTTATATGCAGCCACCACCGGGGTACTCTGTTCCTGATGGTATGGTCTTCCGCCTTCGGCGCTCCCTCTATGGCCTCAAACAAGCCCCTCGCGCCTGGTTTGAGCGTTTCGCCTCTGTAGTGACTGTTGTCGGTTTCTCGCCTAGCGACCATGACCCGACGTTGTTTGCCCACACCTCTCCTCGTGGTCGGACACTTCTCCTTCTATATGTTGATGACATGATCATCACTGGCGATGACTCTGAGTACATTGCCTTTGTTAAGGCCCGCCTCCGTGAGCAGTTCCTAATGTCTGATCTTGGTCCACTTCGCTATTTTCTCGGGATTGAGGTTTCTTCCACCTCCGATGGCTTCTTCATCTCCCAAGAAAAATATATTCATGATCTTCTTGCTCGTGCAGCGCTTGGTGATGAGCGAACTGCTGAGACTCCTATGGAGCTCAACGTTCAGCTTCGTGCTACTGATGGTGATCCCCTCACTGACCCCACACGCTATCGCCACCTTGTTGGGAGCCTTGTCTATCTTGCTGTCACTCATCCAGATATCTCATATCCTGTTCACATTCTGAGTCAGTTTGTTTCAGCTCCCACCTCTGTCCACTATAGTCACCTTCTTCGTGTTCTACGATATCTTCGTGGCACGATCTCTCGCCGTCTTTTCTTTCCCCGCTCCAGCTCCAGGCCTACTCTGATGCTACATGGGCTAGTGATCCTTCTGATCGCCGCTCGCTGTCTGCTTACTGTGTCTTTCTTGGAGGTTCTCTCATTGCCTGGAAGACAAAGAAACAAACCGCTATTTCCCGCTCGAGTGCGGAGGCTGAGTTGCGAGCGATGGCTATGTTGACGGCTGAGGTGACCTGGTTACGATGGTTACTCGAGGATTTTGGTGTCTCTGCTGCTGCACCGACTCCTCTATTGTCAGACAGTACAGGTGCTATCAGCATTGCGCGTGACTCGGTGAAGCATGAGCTCACCAAGCACATCGGTGTGGATGCCTCCTTTGTACGTGCTGCTGTGCAGGATCAGACTCTCGCTCTTCACTATGTGTCCTCTGAGTTCGCTACAACAGGACAGAGATTTGGTAACACAATCATGTAACACATAGTAAAGTATGTTACAGGTAAAATTCTGGTAATACATTACTTGTGTTGCAACGATTGATAGTAACATAAACATTATATGGCCCGAAATTGTGTTACAGATATTTGACCAAGTAACATATAAATATGTGTTAGTGGTAACGTGTTACAAAAATATTTGCACAGTAACATATAAATATGTGTTCTAGGAATGTGTTACAAACTTCAGAGAGAGTAACACGTCATGATGTGTTGACTGTTGATCTATAGTGTTACAAGCTCTATTTACGTAAAAATATAAAAAAGTAAAATTAATTGCATGTGTATATCACCGAAAGCACTAGTCCAAAAATAAGCCGACGAGAGCAGTTTTTCTTTAGCATCCTGAGAGCAGGTATTCGGTGTACCCTGAGATCTGAAGCCCATTAGGTGCGCAGCATGAGATCTGAAGCCCATCAGCCTAGTAGAGTGATGAGCATGTGCATGTCAGCACGTACAGGCTAGCCCGATCAAGCCTTCCCGTAATAAAAAAAAAAAATCTGCGTCTACTCTGTACGCATCATTTGTCCTAGCAATATACTACAGTCCCCTAAAAAAAGCAATATACTACAGTAGAATCCCAAGTTACCCTTCTTATCTTCTATCCCCTTCCAAAATTTATTAGGAAGAGAGCGGCAGCAAACAAACTAGCAGCCGGCTGATATTGTGCCAGTACAACCCAAGAGCAAATATACCCGGCCGATATTGTGCCAGTACAACCCAAGAGCAAATATACCCGGCTGATATTATGCCAGTACAGCCTAATACCTATACTATTTTGCACATTGCCTAGCTGACAAGGAAGCAAGACGGACAACACCCAGCTGCAAGTGCAAGGCATCGCACTCGCAACAACGACCAGCACCAGCGTCCAGCTGCAATTGCAAGGCACATGAGTCAAACAAGAACATGGTTGTTCACAAAAACAAAGAGAACTTCGATTCATATGTCCAGGTTTTGACACCAAGCAAACATCCAAATAAATGAGAACGTCCATTTCAAAAAGGAGTAACTTCAGTTTATAATTGGTATATCTAAAATAATATTTCTTTGACAAATAGTCTATATATGCCCACAGAAAATCTGTCATACATGAAGCTTTACGTAGTACAATTTTTTCTGAAATTTTCCAAGCTTCAGCTTCCAAGAGCAAAAACCATGCAAACATATACCAGTTCGTGAATAGAACACATAGCTTCCTCCTTCAGTTCAAAACAATTCTTCTAATCTCAACCCCCAAAAATCCTGAAATTCAGATTCAATGAAGCTTTTGAGCAGAAGGTCATTGCAAATTAGAACGGTCAAGTTAAACTGAATACATATATGGAGGGCACTTGTAATATATTGTTAACTTACGACTTATATTAGAACATGAGATTTTTCTAGTTTGCATCAAGTATATTTTCCAGGTACACACAACATGTATGATTCAGTACATGTGCTTAACCCAACAGAGTGGACAGAACACACGAGGGACAGCAAAAGCAGCATCATGCATAACGAGAGTGAGATATACCAGGAACATAACATCCATATCTAGGAAAAGGGACCTCCAGGTAATAAACATATCTTTATTAAGAGGAGAAGAACAGTAGAACATCATCTCATATAGCTTCAGAAAACAAACATGACACTGAAGGTCCTTTCTTACTATAGCTTCGATATGTTCATGACATTTTGGTTTTGTGTATACCAAAGAATTAATTAACTGGAGTTATCTATTGAGATCGCGCACATGCTCTGACCAATACAAACTGATCTGTTGGAACAAATAAGAAATCATATGGTTTGACCAGTCCAAAACAGAATATAAGATCAGATGGTATATCAAATCAATCTTTCATATAATTATCTTCCCAATATTGAAGAAAACATGGCACCATAGGAAGCAGCATAATATAGATACAGCAGGGTAAAGATTAAAAACAGGGATAATTATGAACATGGAGGGGACGAAGTGGCCATCATCAGCAAGTTTACCTCAAATCGATTGATCTCAAGAGGAATTAAAATCTTGATGGAAGATCGATCTGTGAGCACAACATACAATGATTCTTAATGTCCTGCAAATTCAGCTTTTTTCTGGAGGTAAAAAAGACAATATATATAATCAGGAAAATGCTGCTGCTCAAAGATAGAATTACCCTTATATGATTTCTCTCAACTATTCTTCATTGATCAAAGCATTACTATTGACATCCACCAATGTTCCCTCAACGTCGGATCTAACCCAATGTTTATCTTTCCTCTTCTTTTTAAACATATCCGTAAGGTGAGAAACATGGAATGGCTCAGCTTCTATGTCTCCTGTGCATTCTTTACTTCCTGTGTCGCATATATCTCTAGGTAGTTTATTCTGCATCACCACTGACCAACCTGGGTTCAGTTCATCTTCCACGTAAAACACTTGATCAGCTTGGTTGGGAAAAATAAAAGGCTCATGGTCAATCTTGTCTCCTTTGTGCATCAAATGTGAGAAGTTAACAAGCGTGTAGCCATACTTATCCTTTTGAATTCCTTTATCAGAAACATCAATCCATTCACACTTAAACAAATCCACCGAAAATTGACCAGAGTAGTTCAATTGGATAATATCAATTATCTTGCCATAGTAAGTCACATCATCTAATACAGGGGTCGCATCACCTGATGCAGCATATGTAGATGTTTTGGCACGTACCACCACTCCACTATTTTGAGTCACCCTGTCCAAGCATTTAGGCGATGGCGAAGGGGAGGGGGGTGTTAGCACCTCTACGACTACTGGGCCACCAGCCCACGGCGATGGCGGCCCAACACAAGAAGCGGCCCGGCGCACAAGCTCACGAACCCGCCAGGCAAGCACCCGCGTCACCGCTGACGTGTGGACAACATAAAAGAGCAACTCCTTCTCCGAGATCGGCATCGAGGCTTGGATCAGGCAAACGGCGGCGGCGGCAACAACTACCAAACCCTACCCTATCCTACCAGTACTCTCCTACCAATTTGGCACTATGTGCTTGTAATCCGACAATTGCTACTCAAATCCTGTATCTGAACTCGTACCCGTGAGTGAAACACTGATTCCCCCGAGTAGCTAACATTGCCCCTTCCGTTCCACTCCACAGTGCCGTTCCATCGTTCGCGGCCCCGTCGCCGTCAAGCGACCACGCCAATCACAGACCGTGCTCACCGATAACCGCCCCGACTCCGGCCTCTCCGCGGCCCGCCCAATCAATGGGCTCGCCCGCCCCCAACCTCACCGCTCTCGCGATTCACCGCAGCGGCGGGCGCCTGTTCGAGCGGTAGGGTGTTCCGCTCGCCGTCGTGGGTTGCGGGAGCGAGGCCTCAGGGGGATAGGGAATGATGTTCGGGTCGGTGCCGAATCTCCTCAGCGCGGCGCTCGGCTTCGGCATGACCGCCGTCTTCGTCGGGTTCGTCTGCGCCCGGTTCCTCTGCTACCGCGCCCGGGGCGCGGACGGCGGCGGTGCGCAGCCGGCGCTGGACTTCGACGCTGACTTTCCCGCAGATCTCGACCGCCCGGTGCGTGCCAGTGCCACACCCTTTTCTTCTGCTGCTGTGACTCTACTGCGCATCAGTTTCCGAAAGGGGAACAAGCAATTCGTTGCTGGAGTTGCTGTAGTAGTAATTGTAGTGCCATGGTGTCTGCCTACATAGATGAAAGTGTCTGTGTTCTGTTTGCTATAGCTACTGAAAATGGGAAGATGCGTGCAGCCAAAATAAAGGAGGATTAGAATTAGTTTAGATTATTTCCTAAATTGTAATCTCTTTACTCGGCAACCAAGCCACCTCCTTATACTATTTAATCGCATCAAGGGATCCAATCAATCTAAGTACAACAATTACAATTGCCAGTGCCACACCCTTTTCTTCTGCTGCTGTGACTCTACTGCGCATCAGTTTCCGAAAGGGGAACAAGCAATTCGTTGCTGGAGTTGCTGTAGTAGTAATTGTAGTGCCATGGTGTCTGCCTACATAGATGAAAGTGTCTGTGTTCTGTTTGCTATAGCTACTGAAAATGGGAAGATGCGTTCAGCCAAAATAAAGGAGGATTAGAATTAGTTTAGATTATTTCCTAAATTGTAATCTCTTTACTCGGCAACCAAGCCACCTCCTTATACTATTTAATCGCATCAAGGGATCCAATCAATCTAAGTACAACAATTACAATTGCCTTCAATGTGATTACTGAACTTCTCTGTTCATGGAGTACTATGTATCCCATTTCTAGGCATTACACCCATGGTAGCATTTGATAATGGACCACTTTGAAACTTTAGTAATACTAGAGATTCAGAAGCTTTGGCCTCGTAGACCCGATATAGGCAGACTTATATTTAGCTTTCTGGTTCTCTCCTCCTGATTTTCGACTACTATTTGTACGCCTCTGTTCTACTCCCTCTGTCCGAAAATAATTGACTTATATTTGTCTAAATTCGGATGTATGTACACACTAAAACATGTCTAAATACATCCGTATTTGAAGAAATCCGTGACAACTATTTCCGGACGGAGGGAGTACTATATATCTATCCATATTGGTTGTAATAATATCTTATATTATGGGACGGAGGGAGTAGTATTTTGTGGCTTTTCGCCACAAAGGGAGCGATAGTGTTCTTGATTCAGTGACTTATGCTCTCTGCAACATAACATTATTCCTTGGTCCAAATACCAATAAAAATTATAGTAGTATGACCCTTACGAACTTCAAAAGAAGGTGACTGCGTCCTAATCTATGGTCAAGAACAAACGAACTTTGAATCTTCACAGAGAAATAGTGAGCTATATTTCCGGGAAGAACTCAAAAGCTACATAAACCATAGACACACGCTGTGTTCTAGGAGGCTGTTGATATCTGTTCAGTTGTCACCTCAGTATTTATTTCCTTTTTGTTTTTGCATATCCCTTTGTTTTGAGTAAACTTGATGATCGAGCACAAATGCAGCAATTCTCTGATTTGTCTGTTTCAGACTAATGTTTAATTTTCTTTTCAAAATGTCAAGTGACCAAAAGTATATTTCTTATGCAATTACTGTTATGAATTATACAAAGCATCTTTTCGAAGTTATTTGTGTGATAAGTTGTAACTGTTATGTTTACAATCATGTCCGCAATAGTTGAACCACCTGTTTACATTAACAGTATATAAAATCTTCATCACAAAGATAACAAATATATCAAACAGTAACTTGTGAATTTGTATTTATCGATGTGCCTTTTTATTCCTAGTCAAGCTAGTACAAAGAGTTTAAAAATTAGGACTACATAATGTTAGGATCAATGTCCAATATTGTATTAGTATCTTTTTCTTTAAAATAACACTATCCTTTTTCAGATAGAGCATGCTCGTTGCGGACTGGAACCTTGGGTTATTTCTGCTATTCCTACCATGAAGTATAACTTTGAGGCTTTTCATTCAAAAGATGATGCCCAGTGAGTGCAACTATCCTGTATGAACGAAAATTACTTACTTCGTTGTTTACTGCTAGAATTTACATAATTTTAAACGCCAACGTTGGGAGGGATTCATCTCTTAGTTGCTGCCTGATGTTTATCAATTGGATAGGTAGTCGTATACACCTCAGGCATTTGAAAGCTTAGCTGGTAGTTTCAGTAGATGGAGTATGAGAAACCCATATGTGTTTGTGTAAATATGTACGTATTTTGGCAATGCTGGTCAACATGTGCCAATCTGGAAGCATAGTTTGGTGCATCAAATGAATTATGGTGATAAATAATTGCATGCATTGTGCTCGAACAAAGCCTTACAGTCAATCTTTTATTGGTATTTTTTATTAGTTTGTAAACCTGCAGAACTGCAGAAGTTAAACATAAAATTAGGGGTGTGCAAAACACCAAAACGTGGAAACCGTCCAAACCAGCCAGCGGTCACCTAGTTCATTTCTCTTCACAATTTGAATCCTTCCCTCAGAGCTAGTACAAAATAATGAACTAGCCTAAACCGGCTAAACTGTGAAACCGTTTTTGCACAACTCTATAAAATTTGTCCATGCTGTGCAGTACCAAATAGTAGCTACAAGTGAAGTGTTGCTTGTCTTTATGGTTCCTGTTTCCAAGATAAATTTGGTGTGGAAATTTTAGACATGTACATAAGTTTTAATTGAACATCCATATTCTTTGGGGTTATTCTGGGACAGGGCAGCATGCACTTTTTGCCAGGTGTGCACCCCTTAAAAGTTTGTAAAATTCTTGAAAAAGCTACGACATACATCAGTTATGCTACAAAATTTCAGATCCAAATTTAAGCCATGGCTCGAGAAACACAAATCACAAACTCAGCTATGATGGTGTTAACGGGCTCAATTCACAGCCAATTTTGAATTAACCACTATCCTTAACATGTTTTTTTATTTCTCAAGCTATGAGTAGCATTTTAAATTTATTTTTTTCCGATATGGTGTATTATTGTCGTGTGGATGTACTCAATTATTTTCAGATTTACAGACTTTTAGAAGGTGTTTCTGAACTTGGGTGGTGTGCACCGGAGTACCGAACATGTGTGCATGGATCTCTGATCACCAATGAATATGTTTAGGCGTTAAAAGTCTTTTAAAAAAATGTCTTGTTAGTTTAAGCAAACTTTGATTTGACTGAAATCAACAACAACAACAACAAACAACAACAAGGCATTTCATTCCCAAACAAGTTGGGGGTAGGCTAGAGCTGAAACCCATAAGATCTCGAAACTAACTCATGGTTCTGACACATGGATAGCTAGCTTCCACGCACCCCTGTCCATGGCTAGTTTTTTGGTGATATTCCAATCCTTCAGATCTCTCTTAAGTCTTAACAGACTCCTCCCATGTCAAGTTTGGCCTACCACGACCCCTCTTAACATTATTTGACGGAAATCAACCACACTCAAATTTTAACCGAACTTTGATTCGAGACAATCAGTCAAACTCTTCGGCCTCATCTCAAGAAGCTTAGAAGACACTAGTTTTGTTTTGTATAGTTCAATTTCTGCGCGTGCCTTTTTTCTTGTAAACTAAATATTGAAGACCATATTATACATCAGAACATCTTGACAGACTTGACGCTGTCTTGTTTTAGAAAATATCTGGTGAAAAGCATGTTTGAAAGTTAAAAAATAAAAAAGGCCAGTTTATTGCGTAGGTGATGTTTGTTTTGGGCACACCTCCCAAATGAATATGGGTTTGAACTTGAATTTTCTCATTTTATATGACATCAGACCCCTAACGTACAGAATTTCAGTATTTTTTTTCAAAACTTTTTAATGTTATCACAGCAGAGTTTTCACCATAGCTTGATTTACCTGGCACCGCTCGTATTTTTTTTGTTTCGTTCTGTTTTGTTCGTCTTATCAAGTAATCATTGGGCACTATCAGGGCTTGGTTGCAGTCATGGCTCTACATATTATAGAGCTTCTTAGTTTAAGCATTTTAATGATTGTTTCCTTTTGCAGGTGCTCCATATGTTTAGGTGACTACACCGAGAAAGAGATTCTACGGATCATACCGACATGTCGTCATAACTTCCACCTTGCCTGCTTAGATGTATGGCTGCAGAAGCAGACGACTTGCCCAATGTGCCGGGTCTCATTGAAAGAGCTACCTAGCGGGAAAACTGGGGTAATACCTGCAGGTGACATCCCTCAACCTCCTGCCCTCACAGAGAGTACTGTTAATCCAACACCCGAATGGTTCCTCCCTGCTCATCAAGTTCACAGAAGCCAGCAGAACAGCTCAGGCACGCAAGAACCAGTAGAAATGGTTATTGAGATCCGACAGTAAATACATAATGATGTTGTTATGGAAGAAAAGGAAGTGAATATGCAATTAAAGTCCCTGCAACATTCCCATCATTGCTTCCCTGCATTGTTTCAGCATCAGAGTAAAACTAGAATCGTATGGAACCTCGTTGCAAGTAACGTGTAAGCATTGGATGTACATTTTCATTGTAGATTAGCATATTGTATTATATTATAGGACACTCGACAGTCGACGCTCTTGATGCTCTTTTCTTATGCTAAAATAGCTAAATCCGAACTAACAAAAAATAGCTTGGAGTACACTCCAAGTCCTTTATTAGGAAAACCCAACATGACGCATCCTAGTGATACGAACAGTTCTTTTTTTTTTTGGGAGAATCAACAGGTAGTAACCTAATTGCATGTTGGAAATTGCTAAGGCCTTTAGGACCATGGCCAGGCCTCCAGGGTCCTCTATTTGACGCTTATTGTTTTTTTTTTTTTTTGAGAAAACAGTCCGCCACTTTATTACTCCGAAATAATCAATGGTATACAAAAAACGTCTGGTGGATGGAACCAGACATGTCGACCCACACCAAGGGAAGTAGACGACCTAGCTAAGCCATGTGCTTCCTTGTTCGACGACCTTCTTTCATGCACGAACGCAACGGCATCAAAGTCAGACGATCTGGACTTTATCTCGCTAACAACACTGCTGAATTTGGCCATATACTCTCCGTCCATACTGTTAATCACCTCCAGGCAGTCAGAGGCGATTTTGATCTTGGTAAGGTGGAGATCAAGCGCCAGAAAAGAGCCTCTCTGCACGCCATCGCTTCGAGGACTGCCGGATCATTTATTCCATGGATAACAACTGATGATGCTCCCAGGAACTCACCAAGGAACTCACCATTTGATGAGCGGCAGACGGCAGAAACTGCACCAGCTATCCCCATCTTCTTAACCACAGCATCAACATTGATTTTCGCTATACCAGCCGCTGGAGCTATCCATCTAGCTCTCGTTGCTGCTGTCACAGGTTTTGCTGTTTTCCTCTTCTCGCTTGGAGACGCCTGCTGTAGGTCTCGCAAGACGGACTCCACAAACGAATGTGTGGATAGTGGGCTCTGATATATATCCTCATGAATGGCCTTGCGTCGAGCAAACCAAATTGCCCAAAGAGTTACTAGGCATCGAGTTAAATCCTCATGATTCAGAGTCGAGATCATTTGACGCTTATTGCTAACTAACCACGTAGAGTGGACAGGCCCGGTTAGTATCGAACTGGGCTGCGCTTCTGTAAGTAACCATCAACGAAAATCAGTCAATATGTGCAGGTTTGATAAGAAAAAAAAGCTACCGTGACGCACCTGAATATGAATATCCCTAAAAAAAGGTGTGTACTAGAACTTTTTCGAGATAAAACGTCTAAATTTATGACATGTCTAAAAGGTATTGGAAATTTTTCCTTTTTATTAAATCTCAAAAATTATATCATGTTCCTATTATTTTACAAAGTTGGTTTGACAATAAAAAAATATGTTTTGCATTGTAAGAAAAATCTCACATGTCAGAACGAGCGAACATTTCTAGAACATATGAACATTTTCTTGACCGCGTGAAAAACAGTTGAACCCCGTGAGCATTTATTTCAAACAGGTGAACATTGTTTTCAATATCTGAACTCAAGTTTTTCAAACCCGTGATATTTTTTCAACACATGAACATTTCTTATAAAACATGAACAACTTTTTTGAGATTTATGAAACATGTTTTTTTCAAACTCAATGTTTACGTTCACAGATCTCGAAAAACGTGCATATAACTGCTGCGATTTTGTGGGCTTCTTTCTCCTTTGTGGACTTATTGTTTTCTAGGCTCCTTCTGATTTTGTCTTTTGATCTTCTCTTTTATCTTTCTCCTTTTTTCGTTACCTGAGGAGACGGTGCCCTATAGAAAAATAAGAGCCACCAGTTATTAGTCAAATTTCTCCCTACAGCAACTCTTAAATGTATGTGATGTTGGTTGTTTGTTCACCAATAGAGCGAAATTGATTGCCTCGGTTACCACATACTCTATCTACTATACTAATGTATATGTCACGAATATTTTGATTAGTTAACTCTATTGATGTACATATATTGAGATGTGTCTTTTTTTCACAAAAATTAGGATTACAATGGCAGCGAGGCGCCCGTGGTGACTTCGTAAATCTCAAGACTTGATTCGCCAACTCAGTATTTCGGAGGTGCTCATAGAGGTAGGGTGTGCATGCGTGCGTTCATAGGGGTGAGTGTATGCGTGTGTTTGTGAACGTCAGCGTTTGTACTGTGTTTCGCATAAAAAAAGTAACATACACGAGTTGAGATCATATACTTCTTTTAGCCGTCTAAAACTTTAACAAATCTTCAAATAAATAATATTTGGTTCACATTGTACACATGAAAATTGCAATTTTCTTGCTTACATAGTTTGCGTCTTACATGATATTCCTTAGTACAATGTTCATGTTGACATGTGCATGATATCTAAAACTTTAAGCCTCATTTTTAAAATCAAAATAAAATTTACTATGAATCTCTCATATCTAAAAAGAAGCGTAAGGTTTCTTATTCCGCTCTTTCTTTCGCGCAACTTTCGTATGTACGTTCCTTCCGCCTCATTCCTTCTCAATTTGATTCCCCCCTCTTATCTCTGGCCCACGTCTTATTAACTTACTAAATAAATTCTTATTTTCTTTCGTAAGGTAATAAGTGCTTACCAAATAAAATCCCTATTTAATAGGTAAAGCAAATAAATTCCATTTTTCTACAAAAACACATTACCAAAAAGATGGCACTCAATCATGGTGATGGGCTAACTTTCGCAGCTAACCTATTATTGATGCCCATTTAAATGCATGGGGAATTACCTTGTGATAAATGAAGAATGTTCATGGCATCAAATCATGTAAACTTTAATATAGTATGCATGTAAATGAGAAGAGAGAGATGCACTTTTCCATGTTTAATAAGTTTAATGAACAAGGCAAAAATGGTACTACAAATTAATCTAGAAACTTGCAAAATATCCTGAGAAAAATCACATTCAAAACAAAAGAAATACTATGGATAAACCGATGGAATTCTAAAATATAAATGTTTTTAAAATTCTGAACATACCCTTTTCTAAATTTCCGCAAATTGCGTTGGAAAATGCAGAACTTTCTTTTCTAAAATTTTATAACGTAGGAGTATAAATAAAGAAGGAACACGTTCAAATTCAGTAGAACTATGTCTATAGATGTGCAATCTTGGATTAGTAGCTTTATGGACAAGTGCCGCACGTAATTTGTCCTTTTCCGTGTAGATAATGTTGAACTCTACTAGGTGCAAAATCTCAATGCAAAATTTGGTATCTTTTTAGGCTGGGAAAAGAAATACAAAATATGTAGATCTGGATCGGTGAACATTGCACAATTTTAAAAACTTGATTTTTTGACAGATTTATCATCTTTGTGTAGCCTAGAATACGACGAATTTTGCGTTGGATTTTACACACTGGTAGAGTTCGACGTTGTCTACACCTAAGATTTTTTGTTTCAAAAAATTTAGAAACTATAAAATGCCGACTTTGATTTTCTTGGCTCCATAGAGCTCGGGTTCCATTTTCACTTCCGGTTTCTACAATCAATACATGATTATATAGGTTGTATAACCAAGAAGGCGTTTTGGCTCCCGGGAGCATATGCTCCCGGTATGTTCAAAAAAATATCACAAATTGAAAACTTTTCAAAAAAATCCGAAAAAAATCATGCACGTACCTGACGATGTCACGCACGACCGTGTCAAATTTCGCACCGAAACGACATCGTATGCGCCCTGTGAAAAAATGACAAAATTCTGTCAGTTGACATCTTATATTATATTATAAATTGAATTTCCGTTGTATAACATCTTATATTATATTATATTATCGGAGGGGTTACATTAGAACTGTAGCCATGAGTTGGAAAACTATGCTAGGTTGACTGCTCCCGGGAGCCAAATTGAATTTCCGTTGTATAACATCTTATATTATATTATATTATATTATATTATCGGAGGGGTTACATTAGAACTGTAGCCATGAGTTGGAAAACTATGCTAGGTTGACGGACAGTACTGGCTTTTGGCTAGGTTCTGGATGTAATTTGTCCTTTTCCGACGCAGACAAGAGGATTTCCCACTAATGACTCAACATCAGCCATCGCCCTCCTCTGTGGCTTTCCCCCACGGTGTGCAGTGCAATCGCGCGCAACGTCTGCAGCGGTCGCGGCCTGAGGTGACGCGAGCTTCGCCGTTCACAGCGGTTACAGTGGCAGCTTACACTTGGCCAGGATGCAAAGCCAGGTGTAAACCGTATCAACTGCCGAGATACTGACAAGCAGTAGGGATCAGCTAGCACTCGATCGCCCGTCGCATCGCCAATCGCGGGATGAGACGGCTAGAACGCGGCAGTCATGGCGCCACCGTCGTTTTCGCCGCTTACCATTGGAAAGCATCTGGCGGCCGGCTGAGCTGAGTGGGATCGACCCTCTCACGTCGTGGATCTCCGTTTGGCAGCCAGCTCTACACGGCTGCTGCCGTCTCGTCTGACATATGTATCAACCTGTCGCAATTTGTTGGTGCACGCTGCCGCCGGCGTGCTGAAGGCTGCGGCCGGCGCGAACGCACACAAAGTAAGAAAGTAAGGAGTGGAGGTATAGTTCTCAGAAAACTATGCTTGGAGTAACTTGCTTTACCTTGGGGTGATTGGTTATTTATAGGCAAAAGCTAAAATCCGACCATTCCAGAAAAAGTAACTAGCCCAGTAGTACGAGTAAACCCGCAGGTATAGGAAATGTACATTTTTTGAATTAACGAGCAGGGAAATTGAATCTTGGAAGTAAAAGATGAAAAATGCTCGTAGATTCTAGAGGTTCTAATGGCTAGTTTGTGTCCTTGGAATGTGGTCATTCGGTAGTACCGACATGGGATTAACCTCGAAGGTACCGGTATGAACAAGACTTCCTCAAGAATTGAGTCGGACATCAAACTTCCAAATGCCAGCTCGGAGGTAGCGACCGGATTTAACTTGGAAGTGCCGACCCTATTGATTAGACTTCCCTGGACTTAATTTATTAAAGGCCAGACGCCAGAGGTTCGGGAAGCACTACGGACTCGGTAGTGCCGATAGGAACAGAGACTCATCAAAACATGCCTCTGCCAGTGCCTCTAATTCGCATGGTCGGAAGTAGCAGGTATGTGAAAAGGATGGAATTTGGACATGTTTAGTGGATTCTGAAGGAAAACTTTGTGGGGATCATCTTTTTCTCTTGCTTTGCAAAGTGCCCCTCTTCATAGTACTACGTAACTTTGACTCGTGACAATAGAAATTGCATTTCATAGGAGCCTGCACATTTTTCTGGGTTTTGAAAGGTCACCAAGCATTGATTCACTCTTGAATCATGCATGATCCACTTAAGCTTGACTTGATACAGTTTAAGCATCACTACTTATCATAAGCAATATCCACAAATCATGTCTTAAGAAATATTAACTAAAATCCTGCAATACGTCAATAGTGTTATTTTTTTTAAGGAAATATGTCTATAGTGTTAGTTCCTGACTTGTCTTGTATCATCTAAAATCCTTATAGGGATCCTAAATGTACTTTCATCTTTGTCGATAGGGCGGTCTCTACTGTAATCAACATAACAATTTCCTCCTTCTTCACGACTATGTTACCTCCATCCATGTATGAGCAATCCGCTTAAGGGACGATTGATGGTAATTGGATGGCTATAAACATGCTTGCCATCTAGATAGTCGCTCCTAGATCCTCTCCTGGCACCGTTATGTTGATGGACTTTTGCTATTCCTAAATGCTTGTTACTAGAGCTTGGTAACAAGATAAACGATAAAAAACCATATTTGTATTTGTAATATTTTTATCTTTGGATTGTACATGCAAAATGTATGACCTATTTTATCTACAAACAAGCGACCCAGGAGTGACATATCGGATATCAATATAAGTTCTATGTTTGAGGATTTACATGTGTCTATTAAACTTAATGTGTTGCTCTCGCAATCTCAGAAAATAGATCACCTTAATTACCTTCTATGTAATCACGGTGACAATTGAGGCAGAATAATAGATGAAGGATCCCTCTATTTTTACAACACACAACATAGGAGAAACATGCCTAGAATGAATAAATACTATGAGCTTTGACAACTACTCCCTCCATTAGGGATTGATATTCCCCTTAAAATATGCACCCATGTTTAACCATAAATTTAACATACAAAATATAAATTATATGTTACATAAATTATACCACTGGATTCATATTCAAAAGAATTTTAAAATGGCATAATTGTTTTGAAAAATACATTATATTTTGTTAGTTAATTTGATAGTCAAAGCTAGGATCAAACCTCGAGGAGGCCTTATAACCCCTAACACAGGGAGTAATAATATTACACATTACATATGCACTATATTATGTTTATGACCATCCATACAGCATTCAATATCCCATTCATGTGCCTGCATATTTATTTTTGTTACCATTATTTTACTTTTTTGGCGTGGTACTATTTGTTGTTCGTTAACACTTGGTAATTCCAACTTACATTGTAGTGTAGGCTATAGAAAGATCACAAAATCATGGTTCCTAAAAGTTAAAAAATAATCCCTTTGTTCCTAATATAAGCTGTTTTTTTAAATGAAGGCAAAAGCTTTGCCTCATCCATTAATTAAGAAGAAGGTGCCCAGTTTATTAGCGGAAGAAACCGGGCGAAAACCATACAACAAACACCAGCACCACAGGGAGGAGCTCACACGACCACAACACCTAAAACAAGCAACACCCAAAGCAACAACATCCCACTACGTACGTATAGCAACCGCGAGCTGCCGACAACTCTAGGACCACGCATGTGTCGATGCTTTCCTTGCTATTCCCCTCTTTCTTCTTTTGCTCAGCTTTATCCATATTCACAAGTATCTAGACATGTTTTAATGTGTATGTTAACCCATTTCAGTCTGTATCTAGTCCACATTTAAAATATCTAAAACATTTTATAATTTGAAATGGAGGGAGTAATTCTCATTTGTTTTGTTTGTGTAGATCACATATGGAAAGATATTTCACCATAAATTTGGTCGTACATAGTAGACATGTATACGTACTTGCTTGCTTTTTTTCAAAAACAAATCGTGAAGCAAAAATAAACTTTTCGAATTTAAAAAAGAGATCGCTAGAATTCAGTCCAACCTGGCAAATAAACTAGAAGTTAACATGACAATTTTTTTAGATAAAGAGCATATATTAATACCGCGAAGATACCAATTACACCTAGCCTCTGCAACAACGCATTGTCATAATGGCACTACGAATGCACACGACTGAAAAAGAAAGAAGAATTACAAAAAAAAAGAAGTCCCGCTACAGCGATTAGATCCACAACACCCGAAGTCCAGCCCCTCCAAAAGCGACGCCTCCAAGAAGGAAACAGTGCACAAGCGCCGTCGTCGCCCGATCAAAGATCCTAATTTTTCACCCTAGAGAAAGTCCTCGCTTGCAAAAAACAATGCCTTCAACTAGACCATTGCCATGCACAACAAATGAAGGGTAGACCTTGTATTTTCACCCTGCAAGGTAAGACTGTGGAGTTCTCCTGTGATGTCACCCCCACTAACAGTCGCTGCTGCGAGTCCCAGCTCACCAAGCCAGTTTCTCATCGCCACAAAGTCTCAAACCACCATCGCTAGTCCTCATATCCCGGCTTTCATGACATTCTCCACATCTGCCTTCACCATGGATCGTTAAAGACATATCTCCTTGTGGTAACAGACAACCGAGCTTCACAACGCTCTCTCTGAAACCAAACGGTGAGAAAAAACATGGGTGCGCATGACCGAATCCCATCCGATCCAGCAATCTCCAGGCATGAGGCGCCCAATGGAGTTCGCCACGGAGCCTTGCGGAACTCGACACTCCGGCCAAATCAATGAGGGCCCACATCCAACAGATCTTCGTCTTCACGCGGGAGAAACCCTAGGACCGCCACCTTTATTTCCAAGATTAGCAGACCCTCACGC
The DNA here is from genome assembly GCA_947311845.1 of Poa pratensis. Lineage (NCBI taxonomy): Eukaryota > Viridiplantae > Streptophyta > Magnoliopsida > Poales > Poaceae > Poa > Poa pratensis. The sequence goes on along the minus strand of CAMZMU010000050.1, from coordinate 23,348,602 downwards.
CTCCAGTTGCCATCCAGCGGGACGACATCAGAGAAGAGGGCAGCACCGTGCACGGCTGCAGAGAGACGGCGAGAAACCGCCACATCCCACAGCACCAGTCCAGGTTGGGTCAATTGGTCAAGATCGAAATCCATGAGAGGCCCAGATCAAGGCCTAGATTGCAAACCCAAACTCCCACCAACGTGACCGGAACAACATGGCAAATTAGGCCAACGTGGCGCGATTTTGCTATAGAATTGAACGCGGCTCACAAGCTCACAAGTTTATGAATCCACTTTCAGATTTGCAATTTGGTGAGTAAAATGCATCTATAGTCCTGGAAGTTGCAGGCCACGTCGACAATGGTCCTGGAAGTCACGAAATGCTCCGTTTCAGTCCTGGAAGTTGCGCACGATGTCCACATACGGTCCTGGATATGGTATGAGCTAACGTGGCTAGTGGGCGGGCCCATGATGGCGCGGAGCGAGGCCTCGCAGAACAGTTATGTTGTTCTAATCGACTGTCTCTTACCGGTGGAACCCTAGATCGAGAAAATTCCCCACCCGAGGCACGAGAGAGGAAGCTAGCGGCGACTGGTGGAACTTGGCGGCGACGGCGGGAGTTCATCGGAGAAGCAAGGAAAGCGGAGGCGAGGGCTGGTGCTCCGTTCCTGCCTCTATTTCTTCATGGGCGGAGACGACAGCTCGTCGCAGGATATGGAGACGCGCCCGCGCTTTTCGCTTGTAGGCTGAAATCGGCAGAGGAGGGCTAGGAGGCTGCCGGCGGCGAGGTTGCTGCCCACGCGCCTCCGCGGTCTAGGACGGCGTCGAGATGCTGGCCGTCGCACTCCAGAGTAAATAAATCACTTCCTTCATCTGCAAATTCAACCGAAAATTTTGCAAAAGTTCAGACCTTTGCCTTTACCCGAACATAAACCCTAAACATCAATCTACTCCAAACACTACAATTCGCAGCACCACATGAAACGTTCAAGTCTACCATAAAATTACTCCGAAACAACGAAAAAATTGGAAGCAGAAGGAGGAGAAATCGAACTAACCATAGACAGGAAGCGGGTCTCCTTCCCGCTGGCGAACGGGCGCCCTCTCCACCATCTCCGCCACCAAACTGATCGCCTTGCTTCGCCGCCACGGTCACCTCGCTCGCCGCCGTCAATAGACTACGTCAACCCCATCAATCAGCTTCTGGCGGCGTCGATCATGTTCCGGTCCGCACCGACGCCGGGAAGCCTCGACCTATCCGTGGCGAGAAGCAGGAGAAAGCAGAGGACGTGGACTGGAACTGACTCGTCCCTTCGATTGCAGGGGAAAGCAGAGGACGTGGACTGGAACTGACTCTTCGATTGCAGGGGCCGATATGCAAATTTGCCATGGGTCCTGGCCTCGCTCCAGCGCCGTCAGCGCATACCGTATCCAGGACCGTCCATGGACATCGTGTGCAACTTCCAGGACTGAAATGGAGCGTTCCGTGACTTCCAGGACCGTTTTGGACGTCGCCAGCGACTTCCAGGACTGCTACTGCATTTTACTCCAATTTGGTGGAACTAAACTGTATATGGCTGACAAAGTTCAGTGACAGGCGTGACGCACAATATGATTTTCTGTTCATTGGTAAGAGACGAGTGACGTGTGTGGTTTGTCCTTTTCCCCGATGCAGACATAAGAATCATTACCCACTAATTACTCATTAAACGCCGCAGCAACTGCTCGATATGACCTGCCACCCTCCTCCGCGTTGACACGGTCGCGGGTCTGAGGTGAGGTGAGCTTCAACGTTCACAGCGGTTACATTAGGAGCTTAATTACACTCGGCAGTTGGCAACTATGCAGCGCCAGGTGTAACCGTGTTAACTGCCGAAGCACTGACAGTCCGCACGTGAGACTCTTGAGCCGGACAGGGGTCAACGTCGCCCGTCGCATCGTGGGATGAGACGGTAAGAACGCGGCGGGGCAGTCATGGCGCCGCCGTCGTGGTCCATCGGAAATCATCTGAAGAGGCCACGAGCTGAGTGGTCGCGGATCTCTTGGAGCCAGCTCTACACGGCTGCTGCCGTGCCGTCTGACATATGTATCAACTATTTGACATGAACATTTTGGAGCCAGTGCGTGTGTCTAATTAACATTTCTAGCATGAGTAGTCCAATACGAAAGGTTTTGTCACCTTTCATGCTTTGATATTTGTCTTTGGTGGTTGTGGATTTGTGCATTTGTAACGCAGAGGATCTTTTAGTCAGATTGTTTATAGTGGGGAGTAATTTAGACTATTAATATGCATGTGTTAATAGTCTATGTTATTATCTTCATAGTGCAAAAAATATAAAGTTAATATCATATATGATCTCATTTATTAACTTGTAGACTCATTTTTTTATAATGTTATGTGATATATGGTAACATAATATGTTACTCTTGTCTCTGTCATCTTTAATTAGCTGACACATCATTTTTGTTATCTAGGTGGAATGCATGTTAACAGTTATGTTACTCCCATGTCACCATGGGTAGTCTAAGAGTCATCCGATGTGACCGTCAATAGTTATGCACGTAAAAATTGATGAAATTTATTTGTGCGAAGATAAGTCAATTACCCTCGAAATAGATTTTCGCCCCGCTTTATAGATTTTTTTTTCGAAATGGGGAGAAGCCCTAGACTCTGCATCACGAGGATGCACACAGCCATTTTATTTCATTTTTTTGAAGTAACAGGTTCCAATTATTACAAATCATGCTTCAGAAAGCGTGGCCATAACACTAGTAGGGATAAACCTTTTAGTGGCGCACCATTTTGGTGTTTCTGTGGCGCATGGGGCATGCGCCACAGACATCACGCCACAAAAATATTTATTCTGTGGCGCACCCCGTCCGTGCGCCACAGAAAAAATTTCTGTGGCGCACCCCCAGAAAACAGATGCGCCACAGAAAACAACAATTCTGTGGCGCACCACTACCCGGTGCGCCACAGATTTTTTTTTTTGAATTTTAAAAAAAGGGCGGCCAGATCTAGATCTGGATTTTCAAAAAATTCAAAACAAGATCAAAAAATTCAAAAAAAATCAAAAAAATCAGAAAATGAAATAATTTGGAAAACCCTAAATATTTGAATTTTTTGAACATTTTTAACACTCGAAGCATATCTCAAATGATGACTTCCCAGTAGGTCACCCATCCTCAGATTGCTCCAACCCAAGCACGCTTAACTTCTAAGTTCCATTCAATTCAACTACCCTCATGCTACTCATGTTCTTATTGATAATAGTATCATATCAACCCTCTTAACCCTTGTGTATGTGTATATATGTGTGTAGTTTATGTATGGTATGTGTATATATGTGTTTGAAAATCCAAAAAAAATTAAAAACTTCAGAACGAAGATAAAAAAATCCAGAAAAATTCAAAAAATTCAAAAAAATTCAAAAAATTCAAAAAAATCAAAAAATCCAGAAAACTTCAAAAAATCCAAAACTTCAACAAATCCAAAAAATTTGAATTTTTTTATTTTATTGATTTTTTTTTTGATTTTGTAGAAAAAAAACTTCTTTTTGAAATAACTTTTTACTCTTTTCGAATTTCCCGATTCTGAGAAAAGTTCACCGGGTAAACCCGGGTGAAATCGAGTTCCTTTTTTCTCACGATTTTTTTGATATATTAAACGCATTTTTTCGACATCGTATGCAAAAGTTATGCCCCTGCAAAGTTTCTTTTTCTGTTTTTTGCAAAAAAGGTCAAAATTCATATTTCAAAATTTCTATACCAACTAGACACTATAACGAAACTACAAGTCAAACGATTTTATTTTTTGAAATTTTTATCATTTTCTTTTCTTGTTTACAGAACAGAAAAGGCGATCCACGGGGGGGGGGGGGGGGGGTCATGCGTGAGAGGGAAAAAAAATTCTGTGGCGCACCAACCTCCATGCGCCACAGAAATGTTTCTGTGACGCATGGAGCACGTGCGCCACAGAAATGTGACTTTCTGTGGCGCATGGAGTATATGCGCCACAGAAATGTCACTTTCTGTGGCGCACCTTGCCATGTGCGCCACAGAAATGTCACAATTCTGTGGCGCACGCTCCCCATGCGCCACAGAAAGTCACATTCTATGGCGCACATGGCAAGGTGTGCCACAGAAAGTGACATTTCTGTGACGCATGTGGCCTGGTGCGCCACAGAATGTGACTTTCTGTGGCGCATGGAGACTGGTGCGCCACAGAATGTGTTCCACAGAAAGGCAGTTTCCTAGTAGTGTAAACACTAGCCAGCGAAAAACAAAAAGGATGAAACACTTATGTATCATTTAATCTATCGAAGATCTGCCAGCCAGCTAGGTTGTAGAACGCCCGAGCGACCGCCCCAAGCTGGCCACACCCAGAAGCCACTTCCTTCCGTTGCTCCAGGGGGAGGAGGCAAGTGTTGGAGATATACCCTAGAGGCAATTAATAAAGTTGTTTTATTTGTCATATCTCAACTGTTCATAATAAGTTTTGTACCATGCTATAACTGTATTAAGCGGAAACATTAATACATGTGTGGTATGTAAATAATCAGGTCCCTAGTAACCTCTTAATCCATTGGGCAACAGATGATCAAAGTTTCCTGATCATGGACATTTACTCAATTGACAATGGAGTCATGTCATTAGGAGAATGATGTGATGGACACACACCCAAGATATATAGAAACGTAGTGTTCATACCTTTGACCATGAGATCATATCTAATCGCTGCTTCTGGAAGGTGGTTAGATTGCATCAAACATCATGTCTTATCTAGCGTGACAATAAAGATGTCTCTTTCGGGTATCCGAAGGAAGTGGTTGAGGCGAGTGATCAAGAGCGGGATTTGCCAATCCACATAGCAGGATAGATACTCTGGGCCCACTTGGTGAGATTACATCAATGAGATTGCAAGCATGTGACTAGGTCACGATGATGTAATATCATAGACGAGTAAAGATAGAATTGTCAAGTGACGAGATCAAGCTCGGTAATCGTGATACCGGAGAACGAGTCTCGAACAATCTAAGTATCGTCAGGCAAAAGGTTGAAACTGGACGTCTAAGGTTCAAACGATAAAAAAGACATGCGTGGACGCACAGGGACTGTCACGGTTATCCAGCCACCGTTGATAGTCATTGATCGGAGAACGTGCAGTGTCTCGATCATGTCTGGAGTGATCCCGAAACATAGGGTGGCACACTTAAGGGTAGGCGACGGTTTTATGAAGATTGGATATTAGGAGAAACTTCAGGAGAACATCGGAAGTGTTCCGGGACATGTCCGATGATGATCGGAGGGAAACGGACTAAGTTTCGGAGCTCGAATAAATTAAATAATATGTATTTAATATTAATTAATGTAATTAATGATTAAATATATTTTTATTTTATTTTATTTCGAATCTCAAAGCCATTTTCACCTAGATGGGACTTAGAGGCCCATTAGGAGAAAAACCCCAAAAGAAAAAAGGAAAAAAAAGGGGAGAGGGCCGGACGGCCTAGGTGGGCCAAGGGCCAGCGCACCAGCCATGGTGCGGCTGGCCATGTGGAAATAATCCCACATGGCCAGGCCAGCAACGTTGGCTGCCCTCCTCCTCATTTAAATAGGGGTGCACCCTTACCTAGAAAATCATCCATCATTTTTCTTCTCTCCTACCTTGAGCGTGGTTTCGTTTCTGGAGCTGCGTACGAGGAGAGAAGTTTCTTCACCATACGCACACCGCCGTGCTGCTGGGTCCAAGTCTTCGCTTCCGCTGCTTCGCTGGATCTGGAGCTCGGATGTCGTCGTCAACTCCGTACGTGTGTAGAGCTACGAGGTTCTACACGGGTGGCACTGGAAGTACGTCTTCTTCTACTACACGACCTTGAGGTCGGCGTCGTCGGCTTCATCTACAATGCTTGTGCGGGAGCGTAATCCCCGCTTTCGGTCTACAAGGGTATGTACATCGATCCCTCCGTTACGGTATATCTGCATAGTAATAGATCTTGGCTAGTTTATGGTTATCGTTGCTAGAATTTTTTTTTTGTTTTCTGCCTACGATTTCCTTCAGCAAGACCACGCGCCAAGCAGGGACATATCCTTGTAAATAACCTGCAAATAATTCATATGTTTTGATTTGTTAAAAACCAAATCATCTCCACAGGGACCAAAGTATAGCACACACGTCTACTCGTACACGTGCTTTATCTATTTTTTGCATCCCTCTCAACCAATTGCCAAACATCAATTAACATGCATGCTGATGAGTTGTAGCCCATTTATTATTTATGTTTATCACATAGTGATTAAGTCAACGAAGGATATATTTCTTCGACCGAGGAAGAAAGAAATTATTATCTACAAGACCGTCGATGTCGCGAACGAGGAGCGGCCAGTCTGTTCGTAGCCATCAACGTCGAAAAACCCTCTATGGATAACCAAGGGGACCATGTAAAGTGCAAGCACGAGGAGGGCGTAAGTACACCGGTGTTGAGGGTGTCGCCTCCGCGGATGCGTCGTCGGCCAGAGCTGGCCGACGACGCGCGACGTACACCGTCACCGATGCCCCGGCCCCAACTCTTGTCAAGGTCGAGCTGGTCCCGATGTGGAGGAGCCCAGACGTGTGGCTGCCAAATGCTCGCATCCTCTAGACTATACATGCCTTGGATGGATCCGGCCATGCGTACGTATACGTTTGTGCGTGTCTACACGGTCGTGGACGACGATATATATTGCTGGGACCCTTATACACCTACACGAGTTCTCTAGCTTTATGCCTCACCAGTAGTGACCAGTCACTACTTGCTACTGTTCTCGCCTTTGTGCTACAAAAGCATCGCCAAATGGGTATTTTTGGACCTGCTCATTTCAACAACTGCAAAAAAACTGCTAAGTCATTTCAACAACTTCATTTCATTTCTGTTGCAGCGTCCGCACCATCATGCAGCGCACGCACACACCTGCCCATTCCACAACCCCCCCCCCCCCCCCCCCCGCTTCCCTGCCTACTGCCATTGCCGCCATGCGCAGGACATCCTCTACCACGACGTTCAACCACTAGTACAGAACGACACATCAGAATCAGGTCAAAACGCTCATCGAAAACGGAGAAAGAGTTTGTGTCCCGAGCCCCTCTCCGGTTAGGTTTGTAGTGCAGCTGGTGCGCGGATCCCCTCCACATCCTTACCAGCGGCGTTCGAGCCTGACCATGGATGCCCTTTATGGAGATCTGGGTCTCATGCCTGAACATGTCGTGGGGTTGTCGCCGGCATCTCGAGTAGCTCCACCGGTAGCAGCTCGTGCGCCACATTCTCGCGATGGCTAGGACCTGACGTGTGCGCCGCAGAGCGGGTGCTCCCCATGGCGGGAGCATGAGTATCTCGTTCCGGTGAGCTAAGCAATATGAGGAAGAAAGAGATATTTAATTAAATAGCCGCATGTGCTGCCACATCAGCCTGGTAGATTGGTCCCACTAGTCAGATTTGCAATCTTAAATGACAATTAGTGTATTTTGCAACATCAAGCCTCAGAACTGGTAGTTTTCTGGAAATATAAACCTAAAAAATAGTACTCCCTTTGTTTAGGTGTATTGTGACTATAATGAATTGCACCGTGACCAAGGTTGGTTTTTACTGGTTCCAATCGATCTCCTCTTTTCGTGCATGCATTGGTGGCACGGGAATTTTGTGTACATGCACTGGTTGTTGCGTAGCCTTGGTCCACCGATTTATTAGTCTAACTAATGGATATGCAAATAGTTTTTCATAAGAGGCCTAATACACCTAAACGGAGGGAGTACCAAGTTGTTAATCTAGCCCCACTCTGATAGTTTTATGTAATTTACTCGTTCTTAATTAGTGGTGGCGTCTCGACGGTGGAGGTGCTTCTTCGTGTGAAATTATGGTCCACCGCCTCAACCCTCATCCGGGCATGGCTTCGTTGACGATGTTGGGTGCTAATAGTGTCTTTATTCCTTTCATTTTGTCTTATTGTTATCTTGGTATTCTCCTGGTTGAAAGGACAAGGATGTCGTCTAGAAGGGGGGGGGGGGTGAATAGGCGATTTAAAACTTTTCCGGTTAGGCTTGATAATTGCGGAATAAAACTAGGTGTTTAAATTAACAAGCCAACAACCTAAATAAACTAGGTCACCTATGTGCACCAACAACTTATGCTAAACAAGACAAGCAACAAGGTGATAGCAATAAAGGATACTTCAAGCACGAAGGCTATCACAATGTAAAGTGCATAAGTAAAGAGCTCGGGTATGGAAATAACCGAGGCACACGGAGACGACGATTTATTCCCGAGTTCCTCCTTTTTAGGGGAGTACGTTTCGTTGGAGGGGTGTGAGTTTTAAACTCAAGGCGGTACAAATGGCCTCATCCTATTCTCCGATGAACCTTCCCCAAAAGCTCGGTTCACCTTCCACTATTGATTTCCTTTTGGGCGGAAATCGAGTCGCTTACAACAATCTTGGGGCACAACCCACAAAAGGCCTCAGCCGCCAAAAAAGGCGTCTAGGGTCCAAAGACCCAAGAGTAACAAGCTCACGAACTTTTACTTCCACGAATCCTCGTGGAGAGCACAAACCAATGCACAAAAGCAATGGCAAGAGCACAAGTGCGCAAATCCTTCATTCTCAAATCTCACCAAAGGCAACTAATGCTTGCGGGGGAAGAGAGGAATAACAAAGAAGAACTCAACAAATGAAACTCCAAGATCAAGATCTACTAGGTTCCCCTCACTTAGAGGAGGAATGGATTGGTGGAATTGTAGATCTAGATCTCCTCTCTCAAATCCCTCAAAGATATGCAAGAATCATGGGAGGAATTGGGAGAGGGCAAGCTTTCCAAGGTCAACAATGGAGGTGAGAGAGGGGGAAATTTCGTGCTTGGAAGAGCTGACCCTTTGGGGAAGAAGGGGGGCTTTTTATTGGTCCCCAGAAAAAGAGCCGTTGCAGGAAACTTACACCGGAGACTCCGGCCAGACTAGAGACTCCGGTCCACTTCCGGGCACGATACAGCAGCTGCCGTCCATGGAGGCACGAGTGCCAAACCGGCAGGCCGGAGACTCCGGTACCCCTGAGTCCGGAGACTCCGGTGTGAACACACCGGAGACTCCGGTCTAGGGGCACTGGAAACTCCGGTCTGGATTTCCTGCAGCCACTCAGAAAACCTGAAATGCAATAAGTTCCTCGTTTGAACTTCAAAACAGGTGAAACCAATTTTGTTGGAAAGGTAACGACAAGAGCTAAGTTGACACACATGGGAAGGTGTGGAACTTTCCTCACGGATAAACCGATAATATTTCCAACACGAAAACGCAAAAGTTTTCAAACCAAAATCCGTTTTCAAAAAACTTGGGCTTGTCATGAAGATCACGACAAGCACCAAAACCCAACTAGGAGAAAAGCTAAATAAGAACCAAGAAAGATGATGATGTCAAGTATGCAAAGGTTTGAGCTCTCCACAAAGATGCGATCAAGTTACTCACTTGAGAGCCCCTCTTGATAGTACGTCGTCTGTCCTATAACCCGGTCTCCCACAAACAACAAGAGACCGGTAAAATAGAAACCCTATCAAGATCATACCTTTTCCTTGCGCATTCCACTTGAGCTAGATGATGACGATCTTGATCTCTTCAAGTGGACCACCTTTATTGATTGCGCTTTGCTTGGTGAAGACTCACATATCGCTCCCCCATACACCAATATGGGATAGCCTCTATAAGGCACATCTTCACTTGACCAATATCTCCAAATGGGTGACAAGCTTCAAGCATAGGATTTCTTCGATATGCTTCTCTTGAACTTGCACTTCATCTTCTTCTCTTAATGTATATGATAACTTGAATATTGCTTTGGTCATCACTTTATCTTCTTCTTTCAACCTTGATACCAACACTTGGTGTTCAAGCATTGCCAATGGACAAGCCCTAGAAGTAGGGGTGAAAACGGAGCGGATATGGTCGAATAGTAGTGAAACCATGTCCGTAACCATATTTTTTCCGGATACGGAGTCGGAGCGGATAGTGGCCGGATACGAATACGGAATCGGATCCTACCGGTTACGAATATGGATCGAATATGGGGCGAATATGGTTTGGTTGCGGATAAACATTTTGTCGGATGTATTTTTGAAAATAGGACTGACATATAGAGAATATTTGAATCAACTTACTCCACATTAACTTTATGTATTGTGTAATTCTAAGACAAAGAATTTTGTAATAACTCATACTTTCATTTCCAAGTGGCTACTTAGTTTTGCCCTTGAATGGGCTAAGGGTGCCTCCAACGAATGTGATTCACAAACATGGTAAGACCTTGACAAAAAATTTATGGAGTTGTGTAAGTAATTAAGTTATATCTTGCCCAAACCTCGGTCACCTGAGGTTGAGGTATTATTTGCCGGATATTGCAGCGGATACTTGTCGGATATAACCGTGAAATATGGTATACCTTCGGATACGGACGAATATTAGTAAAACCACATCCTTTTCTGTATCCGTGGATTACTATCCGTATCCATGACCGTATCCGTCAACTATCCAACCGAATCCGTATTTGCCTTCCGTGAGCCTCCGGTCGGTCGGTCGGTCGGAAATAATCCGTACCATTTTCACCCCTACCTACAAGGATAGCTCAATGCAACCATTAGTCCATAGAGATTGTCATTAATTAACAAAACCACACATGAGGGCTCATGCACTTTCACTGGTGTCCGGTGATGAATCGGCAGTTAAATAACCCGCTTTGTGAGGGTGCATTCTCTGTCATGGTGCGTCCATCGGTCTAAGTTACTGAAGGAGATATGCCCTAGAGGGAAATAATAAATGTATTATTGTCGTATCTCATATGTGTTCATAATTAGTTTTAGACCATACTATAACTGTATTAAGCGAAAACATTAATACACGTGTGGTATATAAACAACCAGGTCACTAGTAGCCTCTATTTAGCTAGTCCATTGGTTAATGGATGATCAAGGTTTCCAGATCATGTGACATTTATGTCAATTTACAATGGAGTCATATCATTAGGTGAATGATGTGATGGACATACCCAACATAAGTATTATGACGTGATCGATGTTCAGCGTCATGATAGTTATAAACATAGTAATCTAATCCTTAGACATTGAGATCATATTTAATCACTATCTCTGGAGGTTGCATTGACTACATCAAACGTCACACATAGCCGGGTGATAATAAAGGTGTCCCTATCAGGTATCCAAACAAATAGGTTGAGGCGTATGGATCAAGAGCGGGATTTGTGCATCCGAAGGTCGGAGAGATACTAGTTAGGGCCCACTCGGTGAGATCACATGAAAGTGTGCAAACACGTGACTAGGTCATGGGATGTGTGATCATATGAACGAGATAACAGGTGTTTCTTAGTAACGAGATAGAACTAAGGTATCGGGATACCGATGATCATGTCTCGGACAAACACAGTATCGAGCCACAAAAGGAATAGTATATAAATGTTAAGGTTCAAGCGAATTATTTCTTGGATTGCATAGGGGCCATCATGGGTTTCCAGATCCCGCTGTTGGTCATTGATCGGAGAGATGTCTCGATCATGTCTGGAGTGATCCCGAACCATAGGGTGTCCCACTTAAGGGTAGACGACGCTTAGGAATAGTCTTGACACCGAAGAGAAAATAGTGAAGAGAACCAGAAGTGTTCCGGGACATATTCGATGGAGTTCGGAGGGCAACGAAAAATGTTTCGGAGGTCGAATAAATTAGATAACATGTATTTAATATTAATTAATGTAATTAATGATTAAATATATTTTATTTTAATTAATTTGGAATTTTTAAAGGCAGCCCACCTAAATGGGGGGGGGGGGGGACTTCCCCCCTTGGTGCGAGTTAGGAGGGGGCTGCCTAGGTGGGCCAAATGGGGCCCACCTAGTTGCGGCACACCCCTTGGTGTGGCTGGCCATGTGGGAATAGTCCCACATGGCTAAGCCACCAAGGGTGACACCCCTCCTCCTCCTTTATATAGTGATGCCCCCATGGCTTTTGAAGCACACTCAATTCTCTCTTTCTCTCTCTCATCTCCTTCGTGGTTCCGCAAATGGAATCGTGCGGGAGTTGGAGGTTTCTCCACCATACACACACCGTCGTGCTGCTGTTACTTCGGTCCAAGCTACTCTTCTTCCGCTACTTCGCTGGATCGGAGGTCGGAGGGACGTCGTCTACACCGTATGTGTGTAATCCCTTGGAGTTGCTGCCCTTGCGGCACTTGGAGCTTGTACGACTACCCGACCCTGAGGTCGGCATCGCCGTACGTCTTCATCATGTGTCGTCATCGAAACAGATCTTTTGATCGTCGACGCCTACGGTCTTCGAAGGTATGAATATCGTTCCCTCCGTTACTTTATATCTGTATAGTATTAGATCTTGGCTTTATCGGGTTTCGTGGTTAGGATTTTTTTGTTTTCTGCACCGTAACCCAACAGTTACTCACCCTTTATAGTGGGAGATTAGTCAAGTTGTGAAGGTATGGTCTTCTAAGAATTCCTTGTCGAATGCTTGGAAGAACATCTAAATGCAATTTTCGAAGCTAAAGATGACCTCTCCGGAGTGCTTTTATGTAACTCAATGTTCTTTCTAGGTCATTTTTCCTTTCGTTATTTAGTTTGATGTTACGTCCTCAGTTTATTAATAAAGTCAGATCATTAGTCTAGAAAAACTAATAATTTAAGAAACAATAGCATGTGGTGTAATGCAACATTTTGTATCATACATCACATACCGGTCCAATTTATTAGTAACAATATTCAATCTTTATAGTCCTAACCAGAAAATATAAGTTATGAAATCATGGACACTACTACGAGCTTACAAGTGGCATCCAAAAAAAATCCTTAGAATTGTGCAAATCCCAGAACACATAATATGTGGCGCAAATATTGTAAGAAATCAACCAAATCATTGTATCCCACTCCGAGCAAATCTAGGAAAAAATACTAACATTGTCGAGTAGCTTGATAAATGCAAAAACTTGAATGACTACTCATTTTCTTTTGTAATTTGTTTTGGCTCATTTAACCACTAACTAGTGTAACTTCGACAATTAGCTCTCAACTGTATTGCGAAATGACAAAATTAGTCTAGAAGTTCACAATAATCGTACATTGTGGAGGTAAAGTTCTAAAAACCATGTAGATGTACCCACTTCACCGCAATACACATGCAAAATAGGCCCGAGCCACCGGTTGGCTATACCACCCCATGTATAATCGTACGATGGAGCTTTTAGATTCGGGCTGCCGACACAGCACTCCAATCTAATTAGAGCTAGTACCTGCAAATGACCTGAACCAAACTGGCCACATGCACCTGCTTTCCTCAGCGCCATACCCAGAAGTGGCCTGCTCATTTCAATGACTTAATAGTGATATTGGTGAAAGAACTTCTGTTGTTATGACCGGCGAGGACCACATTTAAAGCGGACGCCCTTCAGATTTACGAAGGAAATGTTCGTTACAGCTGTTGGCAGCATATATATTGAGTAAACCCAATCTTGTCGAACGTACAATCTCCCCTTTTCCAAACCTAGCTAGCTGGAAGGCCAAATAAATTGAGCGCACGACTTGGCGGCTAGTCCTATCACCATGCAAGCTTTATTGTGGGCATTATGTATATATTTTTGTAATTTCGCTGAATCCGCGTCCAATTATTGCAGTTAATTAAATGATAGATAATCTTTAGCATTTTCTGGTGCTGAACTACTATAGAATTTTGGGCACTATATTTTTCCCGCACTATTGAAACATGATATCGCTACAAACAAAGACAATTTCCATCGTGGTGGAGAAGGACCACGCAGGTCACAGTTACGATTCTTTAGTGATACTGCTTCTAGTCAGCACGCCTATTTAATTCACCTAGTCCATGCCACTATTTACACAGTACTGGAGCGGCTACTCTTACACCTCGAAGCAGTAAAAACAATCAGGTCTTTCTTGCATTTAACACGTACGTGCAACCGTATTGGTCTTGCTCCATGCGCAGCCCATCTGACCAGGCGTGCACGGCCGCACTGACCCAATGACCTTTTTCAGCAACGTATAATTAGCAGCTAATTGCAGCTCTTACGTTTTTTCCGATTGATTTACTCGGTATGCACAGCTGACTGACAATGCAGACCGAATCTCCAAGGCCTGATCAAATGGCTGCCAAGCATGGGGTATAGCCCACGGGCGACCAAAAATCCGCTCTAATAATTTAAGAAACAATAGCATGTGGTGTAATGCAACATTTTGTATCATACATCACATACCGGTCCAATTTATTAGTAACAATATTCAATCTTTATAGTCCTAACCAGAAAATATAAGTTATGAAATCATGGGCACTACTACGAGCTTACAAGTGGCATCCAAAAAAAAAAATCCTTAGAATTGTGCAAATCCCAGAACACATAATATGTGGCGCAAATATTGTAAGAAATCAACCAAATCATTGTATCCCACTCACCGAGCAAATCTAGTAAAAAATACTAACATTGTCGAGTAGCTTGATAAATGCAACAAACTTGAATGACTACTCGTTTTCTTTTGTAATTTGTTTTGGCTCATTTAACCACTAACTAGTGTAACTTCGACAATTAGCTCTCAACTGTATTGCGAAATGACAAATTAGTCTAGAACTTCACAATAATCGTACATTGTGGAGGTAAAGCTCTAAAAACCATGTAGATGTACCCACTTCACCGCAATACACAGAGTGCTTTATGTGCTCTGTGATCCACTACAAAATAGGGTCGTGCTACATGTGCGGAGCCCATAGTATAAGAGAGAAAAAATGAATCTTTTGAAAACAAAACATAAATTTAACAACAGTACCACCTAACCCAAAAAATAAGAGTCGGATTTTACAAATCAAGAACGTGAACAACAAATCTGAGTTGGGCCCCACAGCTGAGGCTTCTGCTCTCCTATATATAGTTACTGTGCACGTACATAATAAGCCGCTCAGTTACTTCGCATGCAACTTCACATGGAAATGCCTTGTAGATTCCCGAGCAACAAAATATTTATAACAATAAGACAAGAAGTGTTAATCTTCTGTTTCTTGCAACTGTTAAAATCATCCATGCAAATTAAGTACATCATTTCAGAAACCGCAGAATAGAAAAAAAACCGACTACGTTTCGTTTTCCCCTCCTCTCCCTCTACAGTGCAGAGAGGCGACAGGGCGGAGAAAAAGGTTCCTCTCCTTCTCGCCGGAGCTGGAGCGGATCTCCGCCGTCTCTCGCCGCCTCGGCGGTGGGGGGGGGGGGGGGGGTGGGGATCCTGCTCCCGGTTCTCCGGTGTGTAGATAGAGTAGGATTAGGTTCCCTCGGGGGCGAATCAGAGAGGGATTCGGCGCCGATAGGGATTTGCTGTTCCGGCTCCCTTCCTCTTCCTCGCCGGTGTCGGCGAGTGGGGGGCGTTCGTGTTTCGCTTCTGGTGCAGGTTCTGCGGAAGATGGGTGGTCGATCTTGCGCGGCCAAGCCGTTCCGGCGGCGACGGGCGCGGGATCTGGAGCTGCCGAAGGCTTGGCCGTGCGTGTTCAGTGTGCTAGATTCTGCTGCTTGCGGCGGATGGCTCTTGCGGTCGTCGACAAGGTTCGTGGTCTTCACTTCTCCATGGTGCAAGTGGTGCTGCTCTCTTCTTCCTCTCCGGCGTTGTCGGCGTTCTGGAAGTTGCAGTGGCTGCGGTGGTTCGGCGGCGTTCTTCGCTGCCGTTGTGCCAGTGGCGTTTGCGTGCGTTGTGACCAGTGTATTTCTGTACTTTGTATGCTTCTACTATGAATATACACTGGTTTCCCTTGTTCAAAAAAAAAAAAAGAATAGAAAAAAAAACGTAACTACGATAGCATTGCCCAATTCGAATCCTACATGATTTCATTTGCATGACAAGATTTTATTATTATTATTTTCAGAAGGTTTAAGTTGATTGGAAAAATATTCTATAAAATGCAGTTCAAGAAACTTTATAAAAAATCATGTAGGATTCAAACCTAAAGATCAAATGTTATGTGTATTGTGTTTTTAACGATTTTAATCCTCCAAAATTCCTATAAAAATATTTTGAATTAAGGAAGTCCTCGGCCGTGACACACACCTCCATGACAACAAGAAAAAGATCTAATGAAGTATGCCCATCGAGCTAACAGACATTACTGTAAAAAAAAATCGCATCCAAAAGCCTGATGTAAGAAACAGAAGGCGGAAAAACGAAAGCTACGCATCCTTTCATGACTAGAAAGCCCGAAAGCGACATGATTCTTCCCCAAATATACCTTAGTTTGTTTGCTTCCCGGGCGCCAGCTCACCGAGAGCGAACGCCATGGCGTCCCTCACGCGCGCTTGCCGCCCTCTTCTTCTCCTGGTCTCCCCCTTATATAGCCGAGTTCCTCCTCGTGCATTTATCGACGAACTGCATGCACGCCGCCGCCGGACACTCCCCCAGGCCCCACTGATACCCACCCACACACTCCTCGGCCATAGCAGTTTATGCCCCATAGCCATTAACTATATAAGCTAGCTATAGCTAGTGCGGTGCCGCCATTACCTTAGCTCTCTGATCAAACAATGTCGACGGGGAAGCACCCTTTCTACCGCGGCATCCGGAGCCGGTGCGGCAAGTGGGTCTCGGAGATCCGCGAGCCTCGCAAGGCGCGCCGCATCTGGCTCGGGACCTTCCCGACGGCCGAGATGGCCGCCGTAACCTACGACGTGGCCGCCCGCGCGCTCCGCGGGCCCGACGCGGTGCTCAACTTCCCCGCCATCGCCGCCACGCGCCCCGCGCCGGCTTCCACCTCCGCCGACGACATCCGCGCGGCGGCGGCCACCGCTGCCGCCACGCTGCAGCACGATCGGGCCGCAGGCAGCGGCATTGTTCCGGCACAGCAGCTGTTCGGCGGGAGTAGCAGCGCCGCCGCCTCCACAGGCGGCGCGGTGCAGCATGACCAGTCGGGCATTGGGTTCGACCAGTACTTCCTGGACGAGGAGGCCCTCTTCGAGACGCCGCAGTTCCTGCGCAACATGGCGGCCGGGATGATGATGAGCCCGCCGAGGCTCAGCCCTGACTCCTCCGATGAATCGCCCTACCCTTCCGATGCCGGGGAGAGCCTCTGGAGCTACCGTGACCCATAGACCATAGCTCGATCATCGATCATCCTACTGTCGTGGTCACGTCGATACTTACTACTACCACTGCTATTGCTGCTACAGTACTAGTGAACTACTGCTGAAGTTGGAACCTGAAATATTGAGGAGATCGGTAAGGAAAAGGCGCATACCTGTTTGGAGCCCCCTTTTTTTCTCTCCGGTAACGCATGGCAAATGTTCTACCTCTATCTCTCCTCTACTCTGTCTATCTAATTTTTCCCCCTTCTGTTTCGAGTGTTTTGGACCTTCTGGTTTGATGAGAGCCAGAAGGGGAGGGCCTCTCCTCTGTCACTAGCTTGGGCTCTGTTTCAAGTATCAGACCTTGGCAGTATATAAAGCTGCTGAGGGATATACTTGCTTAAAAAGTCAAGTAGGTAACGAGGAGGGAGGCGTGTATGCACTGTTTATGTGGATATAGCTGTGTAAGTTTGTACTGCATGTGCAAATTGATAATATATGTTCTGGGGGTGGATTGGTTATAGGATGTGCGCACAGTGCATCGCTCCACCTTTCCCCTTTTCCAAACACTCGTTGCTGATGTCAATTTATTAGTGTTAGTGAAGTGTGTGCAGATGTGTGAGCTTTCCACGACAGGTTGTCAGACATTGAAAAATATGAAAACAGCAAAGACTGGGGTAGACATATTTTTTGATGTCTTGATAATCAGCATAGTTCTACTATATGTAATTTTGATGGTTAAAACTTATAAAATCTGCATGCTAAAACTATTACTCGAAGTGAATCCAAGAACATGTTTTCTCTCTAAAGATATGCATAGGTTGTTATGTTAGTAAATAAAGATACATAATTTCGAATAGCTCTTAAAACATTGGTGCTATCTTATTATTCATGCCAACATTATTATGTGTAACCGTGAGATTTTGACATAGGCTATAGGATTATTAACCAACAACTTTCCAGTGCTGCTTCTTCGAAACTCCTTGGATGCGAGCACATGACTATCTTTCCCCTCGATAAAAGGGGGTGCATAACTATCTTTGAGATTGCTCTGGCCCAAAAACAAAAATATCTCTAAGATCAACACTTTTCTAGAAAAAAAAAGACAATGGCCCCATCATCCATTTTTCAATAGACATCTCATATGTGTCTAACATGAAACACATTTGCTTTTGATGTACCTAGCTTCTTTGAATTGTACAAATTTGTAGATCTTTCTGTAAGATTTCAAGCAATATACATTTTACTACGGAATACCTTTGGATCAAAAGAATGATTCTACCCGAATTTCTACAGATTGGATTCATATCCCGAATTTCGTAGAAATTGGTACATGTAATCTAACTTCCATTTATGCGACGACCACGTTAGGCTGAAGCATTTTCTTATATAGATTTTCGTGTTCCGTCCAAATAACCATTCCTACAACTTTTATGAATTTTGTAATCCTCTTTTTTGCTATCAGATTATGTGTTTTTCTTATCCTAGTGTTTCTCAAACATGCCGAGAAGAGAGACCACAAATAGTACAAGACCTACTAAAAAGGAAAGCCAATTGTTCAAATTTGGTCTATACATTCAGCAACTGAAAAATTGGTTGTGAAAATAGCAATAATCTTTGTTGTTAAAAGTAGCATCTTTAATAAACAAGTCATTTGGCTACAATTCACATTAGAATTCATCCTTTTTTAGTTATATTTAAAATGGTGACATGTTAAACACACATTGCACGTACGTACATACATACATGCATGCATACATATGTATGTGCGTGCATACATACACTGAAATAAATTAAAATTCAGTGTGACTCGTTGTTTGACTAAAAAAATTATGATACGATGAGAATAAGTATATCCGCATACAAATAAAGAATCCTACAAAGTTTCGGATTACAATTTTACTCAAAAACTATTAGTCGAATTTGGAGTTGAACATGTATGCGATCATAGTATATCCTACGAAGTTCTGAATATTTATAGGAAAAATCGCAAGTTTTTGTTTATGTTGTCGTGGCTTAAAAGCAACGTTGGATGCCCAGCGACACACTATGCTAATAAATTCAGTTTATAAAGCCAAAAGAAATCTTGTATTAATTTTATGTAAATCACAACCATATAAATTGCACTTGGTTTGGTCTGAAATAGCATCGGGGAAAGTGTGCGACTTGGCAACAAAATTATCATGAACTTTTGTTTGTCTGTTATATGTGAATTGATGTGTTCACAAGGACAACTGACTTCATTGATTCAAATAAGTTTCATGGATTTTTTCCATAGGATTTGAAACTAAGTACTTTCTAGTGGAGGCCGTTAATTCATAGGACAGAGAGACATGCATTCAAAGAAGTTTCATGATCCTTTAATAATCATCAACAACAAATCAAGAATACAAATATGTTTGAGCATAAGAAAATTACAAATACGTTTTTGGATCACCTAGCGACGATTACAGCCACTGAAGCAAGATGAAGGCGGGCAAATCTTGTGGTGTGTTAAACTCCTTTGATATCGATTCATATAGTTTTTAATCCTATATGATTCAACAGTGCATAACATTTCAATCATGTGATCTTCCCGTACTCTAGGGAGAAAGAATGTCCAGCTCTAGTGCATGTCCAAGAGACCAAAAGTGCATAAAATTTCAGGCCAGTATGACCTAGAAGCTGTAGTAGTACGCTCTACGGCATGTCCAGCTCTAGAAAGAAAGAATGGGAGAAAAATCACAGCAGTATATCACAGCAAACAGCGAGTTGCTGACCTCCTCGGGCAACACGTGCCCGCCCCCGTCCTGTACACACCTGAGGCAAACATGAGAGGAATACTGACGAGACGACAAAGCAACGCTGCAGCGTGGCCAACCTTTACCCGCCTGTGGGCCGGCAGCAGCATGGGTTCTTCGGCAGGTACAGCCGGCCGCTCGCGGTGGTCCAATCCCTGACCCTGGGCTGCAGTGTGGCCCGACGTCTGTCCAGATCGACAAAGCCCAACCGCTTTGACGCCTGGAACTCGTACGGACCGCCTGGCGCGTCGGGATTCGATTGGATCGTCGCTGTGCAAGTGCAACCCACCGCACGGCGGCGCTGGGTGGGAATCATGGCGTCGCGGACGTATGTGGACGGCGTACGGTTCGTGCTCCCCACCTTGCATCTGTCTCTGCTGAACTGAGATCTTTTTTCTGCTGGACTACATGTCGATATGGGATCCATCATTTTTCTTTTCTGGGCGGGATCTATTGTCTCAAGAGTCAAGACTAGTCGTCGTGAGATCTCCAAATTTGGATAAACGGATCTAGGCACCTACAGAAGCTTGTCCACAGCCTCTGAAAAAAAAAAACAGTCGATGACTGAAGTCAGGACGCAGGCAACTTTTCACTCCAATCAATGCAATTTTCTTGCCCAAGGACTAAAAAACAAAGGCAAGTAGATAGGCAACTTAAACATGGTCAGACAATTTTTTTTTCATTGCTTACGCATTTTTTAGCATAATAACCAGAGTGCATGGAGGCTATTTTACTACAACCGATAGACAAATATGCAGAAATGAAACTAATTTTTCGCAACTAAAACAAAATTCAAAACAAGCAACTTTTTCTACTTCTTCATGTTCATATCATTGGTAACATGTGATGGTTCGTTTTTCAAAACTATTTATATTTTTTCATTTTTTGTGATTATCATGTGTGGCGGTATAACACTATTTTTTTTCATTTGCGGTGCCATCCCAAAAACTACCTAACGAAATAGCCTGCAAGAATAGCAACACGGTGAATGTAATGCTAGACCGCGCCTTGGAGCAGAGTCTGTCAGGACCGTTGCTTACAACACTGATAATGATGGCTGAATCGTGTTCAGCAAGAAGGCGTGAAAAGAGGTCCTCGTAGGGCAACAAAGTTGACTCTTGCCCCAGATCTTACAATGTGGTTCTCTACTTTTGACTGGCAGGCACCCGCGTAGGGCAACGAAAGAGTAGACAATGGTCATGACAGCGGTAAGTACTACCAAGAAAATCACTTGAAGCAAACTCTGAGAGATGAAGAGAGAGAAGTTAGCCACAACCACGATCATCGGAGGAAGCTGGATGATTGTGATTGACATTATTTAGAGTTTCTAGTTTGTGGATGATAACGGTTAGATTCTTTAAGATACAAAAAGTTTCTAGTTAATAAAAACAAAGTTGAAGAGACGTTCATAAATAACTTTTGTTTTTGTATATATGTTGGTGTCATTTCCATGATTCTGATTATTGTCGTTTTGATTGATTTGATGATTATTGTTATTTATTCTACTTGTACACAGGTAATTGCTCGAGGTGCCTAGTATGCATGACTTCCGCGTGAGCAAAAGTTGGCCAAAGAAAAATTGACTAGAAAATACAGTAGTGGCATATATTTACGTGGCACGCCACTGGTAAATAAGATACTGGTGACGTGTGTTGATTCCGAATACCCACTAATATTGTGTTACTGGTGACGTGGTGCGTGCACACCACTTTACATGTGTTATTATTTGCGTGTGATGGCACACAAAAAGTAACAATAACAGTGGCGCCATATCAGTGGCGTGACACTCCGCGTCCCTAGTACACTTTTTGTCACGCATTCATAGGCTTTCTGCACTGCCATCAAACTCCACAGTAGTGGCGGTGCCAGGAAATTGTGGTTGGATATTCATTGTAAAAAATAATTTGGCTCTAAATGCAATATATGCACAAAACAGTACACCAATAGCAATATAACTCTGCAATAGCAATACGTGAATACATCCGGTACCTTTTAATTGATAAATTGATGATATCCCATCTTACAATATAACTCTTCGATCTCCTTTTTTGGAATGGCATCCTCATCCTTTATTTGATTGAAGAATTCTCTCTCAACAAACAATTGTTCAAGTAATCATCACCCATTCTGTTCCTTAGCTTAATTATTCTTCACATAGTTCATTGAAGAGAATACCCTTTCAACACTAGCAGTAACAACTGGCAGTATCAATACCAACTTGATAATCTTTTAACAATATAATATTGTTCATGCTTGTTTGTCTCGACAAGCATAACTGAAAGCTGACACAAAGTCTTCAAGTTTTGAAACCTTTTATTTCTACGCACATGAGTAACATAAGCAGCAAATAGACGAAGTGGATAGAATACTGCCATGCAAGAAAGTAGATCCGTGTTTACCTCATCAATCTTCCATTCAGCTCACTAATTTGCCTATCAATGACACTCACATAAGCGATGGTAATTCATTGCACCATTCTAGAAACCCCTTCTAGGCCGACCAACGGGAAAGTAAGGACCCTCCATATCAAAAACTTTGATCTTATGCTTTGTACAATAAGATGTGACCTTTTTGAGAAAATCATCCCATCCAGGATCAGTCCTCAAACACTCCAAAAGATACTTTGTGACATCAACGCTCAAAAGCATGAACAATATCTTGGTCTTGCTTTTGCAAAGCTCTACTCAACTCTTGTGTGTATCCAAATATTTCTTGCCTCAAGTGCCCATGAAAGACAAACTTAAATGATCAAGTGGTGTCAATATGGATACAGACGCTTGGGCCTCCGCGCTATGGTACTCTTTTCCAATCTGACGAGGACTCGTCGTAGTGCACCATACATAGAGGTGACATGGTTCACGGTTTTAAAGTGAGAGCCCTAACGTGTATTACATGGCCTTTGATTGCGTGGATCACACGTTCGCTGGGAGACCCCAAGAGGAAGGTATGAAGCAGTGTAGCAGCAGTTTCCCTCAGTATGAAACCAAGGTTTAATCGACCAGTAGGAGCAAGAAATCACTTCTGAAGGTTGTTGGTGGCGGAATATGGCACGGCGCACACCAGGGAATCCGGCGCCACGTGGAATCTGCACACAACACAATCAAACTACTTTGCCCCAACGAAACAGTGAGGTTGTCAATCTCACCGGCTTGCTGAAAACAAAGGATTAAACGTATGGTGTGGAAAACAGTAGTAAATTGCAGAGAATGAAAAGGAACAGTGTTTGCAGTTGGTTGTATTATCAGTGTAAAAGAATGGACCGGGGTCCACAGTTCACTAGTGGTGTCTCTCCATAAAGATAACTAACATGCTGGGTGAACAAATTACAGCTGGGCAATTGACAAAATATTGAGCGCATGACAATGCATATATATGACATGATGATTACTATGATATTCATGTGGGCATTACGACAAAATACATAGACCGTTATCCAACAGTCTATGACTAATAATCCACCGCCAGGTTGTCATACCGAGTTCCCCGTTGGTATTAAGTTGCAAGCAACGGATAATTGCATTAAGTAATGTGCGTAATGTAAACAAATGCATTAGACCTAACGGCGTACCCTTAAGCTAAGCATCGGTTATTTTATCCCTAGTGGCAACAGCACATCCACAATCTTAGAAGTTATTGTCACTCTCCCAGATTACCGGAGGCATGAACCCACTATCTAGCATAAATACTCACTCTTGGAGTTACAAGCATCTACTTGGCCAAAGCATCTACTAGTAACGGAAAGCATGCAAGATCATAAATAACATATAAGATAGATTGATAATCAACTTGACATAGTATTCAATATTCATCGGATCCCAGCAAACACAACATGTAGCATTACAATAAGATGATCTTGATCATGATAGGCAGCTCACAAGATCTAAACATGATAGCATAAAGTGGAGAGACAACCATCTAGCTACTGCCATGGACCCGTAGTCCAAGGATGAACTACTCACGCATCACTCCGGAGGCAGGCATGGTGATGTAGAGCCCTCCGGTGATGATTCCCCTCTCCGGCAGGGTGCCGGGAAGAGCTTCTGAACCCTCCCGAGCTAGGGTTGACGGCGGCGGCGTCTCTGGAACTTTTCGTGGATAATGGCTCGGGTATTTAGGGTTTTCGCGTCGGGAGAATAAATAGGCGAAAGGGCGGCGGCTGCGGAGCCACGAGGGCCCCACACCACCCCACGGCGCGGGGGGGGCCGCGCGGCCCCATGGTGTGGCTGCCGTGGCCCCCTCCGTCTCCTCTGGACTCCGTCTTCGTGTTGGAAAAATAGGAGGTTCTGTCCAAGTTTCGTCCAATTCCGAGAATATTTCCAGACTAGCTTTTCTGGAATACAAAAACAGCAGAAAACAGGAACTGGCACTGTGGCATCTTGTTAATAGGTTAGTCCCAGAAAATGCATAAAAATGCTATGAAGTGTATATAAAACATGTAACAATTGGTATAATATCAACATGGAACATCAGAAATTATAGATACGTTTGAGACGTATCAAGCATCCCCAAGCTTAGTTCTACTCGTCCTCGAGTAGGTAAAACGATAAAAACAAAATAATTTCTGAGGTGACATGCTACAATCATAATCTTGATCAAATAATATTGTAAAGCACATGTTATGAATGAAGTGATCCAGGTCAATGGTCTATAGTTTGCTAGCAAGTAGATAATGAGCAAACAACTGAATCATATAAGCAAAAACTTTTCATGAATAGTACTTTCGAGACAAGCATCAAAGAGTTTTGCATAAGAGTTAACTCATAAAGCAATAGATTCTAAGTAAAAGGTATTTAACCAACACAAAGGAAGATTTAAGTTTCAGCAATTGCTTTCAACTTTCAACATATATATCTCATGGATATTTGTCAACACAAAGCATATAATAAGTGCAATATACGAGCATATAAAAATTGTTGCACCAAAGTTGACACTAGTGTTTGCTTCTAAGATAGAAAGAAGTAGGTAAACTGACTCAACATAAAAGTAAAAGAAAGGCCCTTCGCAGAGGGAAGCAGGGATTAAATCATGTGCTAGAGCTTTTTAAGTTTTTGAAATCATATAGAGAGTAAAAATAAGTTTTGAGAGGTGTTTGTTAATTGTCAACGAATCAGAAAATGGAAAGTACAATATGACCCCTGCCAACCAGACTTTTAAGAGCGGCTCCCATGAAGGACGTTATTTCTACCAGCAAGGCAGATCATCCCTCTTTCTCTTTTGTTTACACATGCAGATATTTCACTGTTTGTCATTGCTTGACTGATAAATCAGGGCAAAAATGTGAAGAGAATTAAGCGGTTAAAGTTGTAATTAATTGGGACTGGGCACCCCATTTGCCAGCTCTTTTTGCAAAATTAATGGATAAGCGGATGTATATGCCGCTAGTCCGGTGGTAAAGTCTGTTTGACAGTTGACATAAAGACATCCACCCCGTCCTCATGAGCTTGGTAAACATTGACACAAAATAGGAGTAATAAAGTTTGAATAGTTTAAAGGTAGCACATGAAAAATTTACTTGGAATGGCAAGAAAATACCACATATAGGTAGTTATGGTGGACACAGATGGCATGGATTTGGCTCAAGGTTTTGGATGCACGAGAAGCATTCCCTCTCAGTACAGAGTTTAGGCTAGCAAGGTTATTTGAAGCAAACACAGGATATCAACCGACACAGCAAGGCTTATATGAAAACATATTGCAAGCATTATAAGACTCTACACTGTCTTCCTTGTTAACCAAACCCTTTTACTAGAAAATATCTAGACCTTAGAGATACCAATCATGCAAACCAAATTTCAACGAGCTTTACGGTAGTTCTTCATTAATAGGTTTTAACTACATGATACAAAAGCTTAAACATGAACTACTTGATAACTCAAAACAATTGACAAGTATCAAATTATCCAATACAATGATCTACAAGAATATGTAAGCTTTTTCCATTATACCATCTACCACATGCAACATTTTCTGTTCCAACCAAACACCAATCAATTTATTTCAACATAAACTCTCCAAACAATTATAAGTGAAGCAAGAGAGTACTTTCTTTAAAAGAACTAACAGCTCTGAATAAGAGATGCATGAAAACAGGAGCTAAAAGCATAGCAATAGCTAGATAAGAATACTCAACAAGTATAAGTGAAGAATAGGAGTATTCATATGAAAAAGCGGAGCGTGTCTCTCTCCCAATCAAGAATGCTGGGGTCCAATCAAGTTGACCATAAGAAAAATAAAATACTGAAAATAAAAGCACACAGACGCTCCAAGTAAAGCACATATGATGTGAAAGAATTAAAATATAGTTTCACTAGAGATGACCTGATAAGTTGCTGATGAAGAAGGGGATGCCTTGGGCATCCCCAAGCTTAGACGCTTGAGTCTTCTTGAAATATGCTGGGGTGATCCATGGGAGCATCCCCAAGCTTAAGCTCTTCACTCTTCTTGATCACATTATATCATCCTTCTCTCTTGACCCTTGAAAACTTCCGCCACACCAAACTCAAAGTAATTCTCATTAGAGGGTTAGTGCACAATCAAAAACTCACATGTTCTATAAGGACACAAACATGACCGTTACTTTTAACATTAGCTACTGCCACTGATGTTATGTGAAGCTCTTCACCCTAAAAAAGAATTCCACTCAACACTAGTAAAAGAGAGAATGCGAAAAATAAAAGACAGAATCTGTCTAAACAGAACAGTCCGCAAAGACGAATTTTTTCGAGGCACTTACGTTGCTCAGATCGAAAAACTTTAAACTAACGAAAGATGCGTACATATCTGAGGATCACGCACAAAAATTTCAGATTTAAATAATTTTTCTGTGATTTTACAGAATTAAAACGGTGAACAGCAGAAATCTGTTCCTGCGCAGAAATCCAAATCTAGCATCATCTTCCTATTAGAGGCAATACTTGGCACAACAATGCGATAAAATAAAGATACAAAGGAATTGTTACAGAAGTAAACAACTCCTTGACTCAAAAAAAAAAAATTGCAGAAATAAAATAATGGGTTGTCTCCCATAAGCGCTTTTCTTTAACGCCTTTCAGCTAGGCGCAGAAAGTAAGAATCAAGTGTTTCCAAGTGATGAAGCATCAACAGAATAATTTGCTCTAACAATAGAATCAAAAGGTAACTTCATCTTCTTTCTAGGGAAGTGTTCCATACCTTTCTTGAGTGGGAATTGATATTTAATATTCCCCTCTCTCATATCAATAATAGCACCAACAGTTCTAAGAAAAGGTCTTCCCAAAACAATAGGACAAGAAGCATTGCATTCAATATCCAAAACAACAAAATCAACGGGGACAAGGTTATTGTTAACCATTATAAAAACATCATCAACTCTCCCCAAAGGTTTCTTTATAGTATTATCAGCAAGGTGAACATCCAAATAACAGTGTTCCAAAGGTGCTAAATCAAGCATATCATAGAGTTTCTTAGGCATAACAGAAATACTAGCACCAAGATCACATAAAGCATTGCAATCAAAATCATTCACTTCATTTTAATGATGGGCTCCCAACCATCTTCTAACTTCCTAGGGATAGAAGCTTCATGTTTTAATTTCTCTTCCCTAACTTGCATGAGAGCATTAGTAATATGTTTAGTAAAAGCCATGTTTATAGCACTAGCATTAGGACTTCTAGCTAGCTTTTGCAAGAACTTAATTACTTCAGAAATATTGCAACCATCAAAATCAAAATCATTATTATCAAAAGTAATAGGACCATTGTCTCCCACATCTCGAAAAATTTCAGCACTTTTATCAGGAACAGTTTCAGTGTTTTCAGGCAATTTTAAACGTTTTGCAACAGAAGTAGAGACATTGCCAACACCAATTACTTTACCATTGATAGTAGGAGGTTTGTTAACACTTGAGTTTACAGCATTTTCAGTAGTAGTAATAGTATAAACTCTAGCAATACTATTCTTTTTAGCAATTTCATCCTCTCTTGCCCACCTAGCATGTAAATCAGCTAACATCCTCACATTATTATCAATTTTAACTTGTATAGCATTGAGAGTTTTGCTCTCTTTAACATCATGAGGCATAGTTTTAATTTTTAACAAATCAACATCAAGAGCAAGACTATCAACTTTAGAGGCAAGAACATCAATTTTCCCAAACTTTTCCTCAACAGATTTATTGAAAGCAGTTTGTGTACTAATAAAATCCTTAAGCATGACTTCAAGATCAGAGGGTACACTCTTATTATTGTTGTAGGAATTACCATAAGAATTAACATAACCATTGCCACTATTAAAAGGATAGGGCTTATAATTGTTATTACCAAAATTATTCCTATAAGCATTGTTGTTGAAGTTATTATTTTTAATGAAGTTCACATCAACATGCTCTTCTTGAGCAACCAAAGAAGCTAAAGGAACATTATTTGGATCAACATGCATCTTTCCATTTGTAAGCATAGACATAATAGTATCAATCTTATCACTCAAGAAGGGTTTCTTCAACAGAATTTACCTTCTTACCTTGTGGAGCTCTTTCGGTGTGCCATTCAGAATAATTTATCATCATATCATCAAGAAGCTTTGTTGCAGCACCCAAAGTGATGGACATAAAGGTACCTCCAGAGGCCGAATCCAATAGGTTTCTTGAAGAAAAATTTAGTCCTGCATAAAAGGTTTGGATGATCATCCAAGCAGTCAGTCCATGGGTGGGACAATTCTTTACCAATGATTTCATTCTCTCCCAAGCTTGAGCAACATGCTCATTATCAAATTGTTTGAAATTCATAATGCTACTTCTCAAAGATATAATCTTAGCAGGAGGATAGTATTTTCCTATGAAAGCATTTTTGCATTTAGTCCATGAATCAATACTATTTCTAGTCAAAGATAGCAACCATTCTTTAGCACGTCCTCTCAAAGAGAAAGGAAAAAGTTTCAGTTTAATAATATCACCATCTACATCCTTATACTTTTGCATCTCACAAAGTTCAACAAAATTATTAAGGTGAGCAGCAGCATCATCAGTACTAACACCAGAGAATTGCTCTTTCATAACAAGATTTAAAAGTGCAGGTTTAATTTCATAGAATTCTGCGTTAGAAGCAGGTGGAGCAATAGGTGTACTAATGAAATCATTGTTGTTCGTGCTAGTGAAATCACACAACTTAGTGTTCTCAGGGGTACTCATTTTAGCAAAATTAAAACAAAACAGAAAGATAACAACTTGAAAATAAAAGTAACTAATTTTTTTTGTTTTTGATAAATAAAGCAAACAAGACTAAATAAAAATAAACTAAGCAAGACAATAACAAAGTAAAGAGATTGGAAGCGTGAAACTCCCCTTGCAGAAATCCTCTTGCTCCCGGCAACGGCGCCAGAAAAAGAGCTGTGCAGGAAGAAGGAGCTCTCGAAATTTCTTCTCCCCGGCAACGGCGCCAGAAAAGAGCTTGATTGCGTGGATCACACGTTCGCTGGGAGACCCCAAGAGGAAGGTATGAAGCAGTGTAGCAGCAGTTTCCCTCAGTATGAAACCAAGGTTTAATCGAACCAGTAGGAGCAAGAAATCACTTCTGAAGGTTGTTGGTGGCGGAATATGGCACGCGCAGGGAATCCGGCGCCACGTGGAATCTGCACACAACACAATCAAACTACTTTGCCCCAACGAAACAGTGAGGTTGTCAATCTCACCGGCTTGCTGAAAACAAAGGATTAAACGTATGGTGTGGAAAACAGTAGTAAATTGCAGAGAATGAAAAGGAACAGTGTTTGCAGTTGGTTGTATTATCAGTGTAAAAGAATGGACCGGGGTCCACAGTTCACTAGTGGTGTCTCTCCATAACAGATAACTAACATGCTGGGTGAACAAATTACAGCTGGGCAATTGACAAAATATTGAGCGCATAACAATGCATATATATGACATGATGATTACTATGATATTCATGTGGGCATTACGACAAAATACATAGACCGTTATCCAACAAAGTCTATGACTAATAATCCACCGCCAGGTTGTCATACCGAGTTCCCCGTTGGTATTAAGTTGCAAGCAACGGATAATTGCATTAAGTAATGTGCGTAAAGTAAACAAATGCATTAGACCTAACGGCGTACCCTTAAGCTAAGCATCGGTTATTTTATCCCTAGTGGCAACACACATCCACAATCATTACTCTCCAGATTACCGGAGGCATGAACCCACTATCTAGCATAAATACTCACTCTTGGAGTTACAAGCATCTACTTGGCCAAAGCATCTACTAGTAACGGAAAGCATGCAAGATCATAAATAACATATAAGATAGATTGATAATCAACTTGACATAGTATTCAATATTCATCGGATCCCAGCAAACACAACATGTAGCATTACAATAAGATGATCTTGATCATGATAGGCAGCTCACAAGATCTAAACATGATAGCATAAAGTGGAGAGACAACCATCTAGCTACTGCCATGGACCCGTAGTCCAAGGATGAACTACTCACGCATCACTCCGGAGGCAGGCATGGTGATGTAGAGCCCTCCGGTGATGATTCCCCTCTCCGGCAGGGTGCCGGGAAGAGCTTCTGAACCCTCCCGAGCTAGGGTTGACGGCGGCGGCGTCTCTGGAACTTTTCGTGGATAATGGCTCGGGTATCTAGGGTTTTCGCGTCGGGAGGAATAAATAGGCGAAAGGGCGGCGGCTGCGGAGCCACGAGGGCCCCACACCACCCCACGGCGCGGGGGGGGGCCCGCGGCCCCATGGTGTGGGCCGTGGCCCCCTCCGTGTTCCTCTGGACTCCGTCTTCGTGTTGGAAAAATAGGAGGTTCTGTCCAAGTTTCGTCCAATTCCGAGAATATTTCCAGACTAGCTTTTCTGGAATACAAAAACAGCAGAAAACAGGAACTGACACTGTGGCATCTTGTTAATAGGTTAGTCCCAGAAAATACATAAAATGCTATGAAGTGTATATAAAACATGTAACAATTGGTATAATATCAACATGGAACATCAGAAATTTTAGATATGTTTGAGACGTATCAGCCTTCCCAAACCCATTTCCAAATTCAGCCCACACCCGTTTCTACTTCTTCCAGTTCCAATGCATCAATGAATTCCTCAGCCTGAGCTATCCGAAGCATTCACATATTTTTACAAGGCATGCCAAGAGCATTTAACAAGTGTGCAAGCTGTTGAAAGAACCAAGTACAATCACCACTCTCCTTAACAACGGCAACAAAGTTAACTGTAGTTGATTGGCAAAACAATAACATAATAGGCAGAAGGAGACTCATCCATAATCAGCTTTTTCAAGCCATTAGCATTACCTTTCATGTTACTACTCAATCATATCCTTGCCCACGAACCATTGGAAAGGTCAAATTCTACTTCATGAGCATTTGCTCAATTGCAGATTTAAGTGTCAAAGAGGTAGTATCTTCAACATGAGCAAGACCAAGAAATCTTTCAACCGCCCTTCCTTTCTTGTCCACTTAACGCAAGCAACAACGAACTGTTCATTCGGATACACATCACTAAACTCATGCAAGTATTGAAAAATTGCCACATCAAGTTCTTCAATGACTAATTTAGTAGTCTCATGTGCACAACGTTTTTATCAACTCATGTTGTATATCATGGTGAGTCATTCTGCAATTTTGTGGAGCATTGTTGAGAACAACCCTGTCAACCTCTTCAAAAATTCCTACTAGCCATTTTAAAAGCTTAGGAAAATTCCTTTTATTTAGTGAGTCTTCACTTTCATCATGTCCTTTGAATGCCAAGCCTTGGTGTAATACAAATCTCAAACATTTGAGTGTCCATGTCAAACGCTGCTTATACAAAGCCTTGTACTGTGAGGTGTTCGAAGCAAAAGACTCCCAGATTGATGCTTCCGGTGTAGTGAACATATTAGACTTCTCTTGAGCTTGAGCATGAGCACTACTAACATCACCTTGATGTTTATTAAATCTCGACTTGATGTTCCAGTTCCTAACCCATTCTTCACAAATGCATCTCCAGCGGCACATCTTGTCTTATCCTTGAACAAATAGCAAACAAGGCAGAAAGCAACATCTTTTTCCACACATACTCAATCCATGGATCGATATTTTTTAAACCAAACATGGCAAAAGCGAAGCTCAACTCCACTTTTATTTGTGAACTTAAACTTATAAATCTTTGGTTGACATGACCCCATCTCAATATACCTCCTTCTTACTCAATCTTGGTCATTGACAGCATACACTGAGATGGGAATCCGCTTCCCAGGATCATGTTCGAGTGCCTCTACATCTGCTTGTATTGGTTCATCATCTTCATCAATTGCTTCATCATCTTCTACAATTGGGGTTAGGGTTGGGGTTGCTCCTCTGCTCTCCGGTTCAGGTTCCGCATACGCTTGGACTAATGCAAATTGCAAATTGTTCTCAGATGAATATGAGAGGTACAAGTACTTGATGCATCAGCTGTCTATTCGGCGTGGATGATTCATATGTTTTCTTGCTTTTGAAGCTTTTTCCCACAATGTAAATATGCTACTACCGGCAGCCCCACTCTTCTTTTTCATCTACAATACAAGAAAATAAGGGGAATTCAGAAAATTAAAACTTTCACCTATAATATTAGATTTACTACTACTAATTGTCTAGTATGAGAGGGTGGAGCAAATCAGGAAACATAAATCCAACAAATCAGGGGCGAGGCAGACATGCCGTAATGCCGGGGGGGGGGGGGGGGGGGGGCTCCGACGCTGCTCCCTAGTCGTATGCTAGGGCTGGCAACTTCCGCAGCCGTGCGTGTGTTCCGTGCGTGGTCGATAGAAATAGGGGAGTGCGTGCGTATGCGCGAGAGTGCGAAACTGTGAAAGGAGGCGTGTGTCAATGTCTCTGTGGGCTAGGCTCTTGCCATGCGTGCGTCTATGGGCTGGGCTGATATGTACTAAGTTGTTTTCCTCGAAATCATGGGTATTCGTATGATTGCATGTGCACACGTAGCGCCGCCAGTGAGAATAAAGCGGAAATTGTTGTCGTACATTTCTTAAAGATATTCTTGTTGCCAATATAAAACAGGTAATTTAAAAGTTGAAAATAAAAGAACACAGTACCTGTTATTGGGCCTTAGTAGGAGCGGCCCATGATGGGGCCGCTGCAGGCGTGACCGTTTGCGTCCCGCATTGAGCGCAGAATAGGAGCTAATTGCACCCTGAGAAACAACAAGAGCAAAGCCCAGCCCACAATACCCCTTCCCAGTCAGCTTGGTGCCCCAGAAGCCCCACCATGGCTGCGCATGCGCGTCACCGTCGCTTGCGTGCAGCCTCCAGCTGGCCCGACAACCAAACCGCCTCGCCAACTAACTCCCCGCGGATCCGGCTCAGTCTCACGTAAATCGCCCTTCACTTCACTCCGGCTGGCCCGTCGTGTTACCCGCGTTTGCAGCAGCGAAGCGCACACGTTCTTTCCCATCAAAACTCTCAAATGCATAGCTATTAAAACTGCCGCCGGATCTTTTCCGTCGAGTCTGATGGTCTATCTGTGGAAAATGCAGATTGTTACTCCCTCCGTTCCAATTAGATGACTTCCCTTTCTCTACATATGGATGTATCTAGACATGTTACAAGAATAGATACATGTGCATGTAAACAAATGGAAGTCATCTATTTTGGAACGGAGGGAGTACTTTGCTGTCACCCAGCAGCAAGTAGCTACAGAAGCTTCAGTTTGCGTAATTTCAGTATACAGGCACTATGCCAGCATCAAGGTTTACGTGTGAATTTTATAATGATCAAATCCAGGGGGCATGATATAATTACTAACTCTCTTTTGGCTCTCTAGTCTGTAGTCACTGCACTCGACTACTTCGTTGCAGATAGCAACGACTAACAACATTTACTGACGATTTCGAAGAAGAAAAAAAGAATTACTGAACACAACACTTTTGGAACGTCTAGCATAACCAAAATACTCTACGGTTGTGTTTGGATGTTGGTATTGGGGGATTGGAATCGGCTATTTGGAATTTACCTACCCGAATTCTGGTGTTTGGCTGCTTTAGTCTTCCGGCCTAGAAAGGAGCCTCAATTCTAAGCGCACCGCTCGCCTGTGTGCGCGCACGCTCGGGAATACGGAGGTCCCGACCTCCGTATTGGCTTGGAAACAAGCTCTCATGCCTCTTCGCTCCGTCTCCCTCCTGGCGACTCGCAGTCTCGCACCAGGGCAGCGCTCCCGTCTCCCTCCTCCCGTGCGGCAAGCTCCCCTCCCGTCTCCCTCCTCCCCGGCCGCCCCCTCCCCTCCCCTCGTCCCCTCCTGGTCGACTCCTCCATGGTTGTCCTACTCCCTGCCCTGGAACCCTAGATGGATGGGCAAAACGGCGGCGGGAGGGGACATGGCGGCTAGAGTGCTAAACTTTCATGGCAGGAAGAGGAAAGATTATTGGAAGTGCTTCGAAAACACCGAGCAGCTATGGGATATACTCTGGATGATATTAAAGGGATTTCCCCTTCTATATGTCAACATATGTTAAATATGAAGTCTAGGCCTTCCCATCGGTTAGAACTTTTGGGATAATTGGTTAGTGCAACTGTTGAACATGGTATCAGAGCCAAGAGGTCTCAAGTTCAAGACTCGGCCAACGCACTATCATTTAAAAATAGTTGCATCTGTCATCGATCCCACGTCTGAGGGTCTTCCTGTACGTCCACAGCCAAGACGCGAGGGGGAATGTTAAATATAAATCCTAGTCCTTCCCATCAGTTCAGACTTTTGGGATAATTGATTAGTGCATCTATTGAACAACATACAATTAATCTAGAGCTCGGTGCAAAGCCAGTTGTTGATCACCAACGATGTTTAATCCCAAAAATGAAGGAAGTGGTAAGAAATGAAATTCTCAAGCTTCTTGAGGCAGGTATAATTTATCCTATTGCTGGATAGTAGATGGGTTAGTTCTGTGAATTGTGTTTCTAAAAAGGGAGGTATGACTGTAGTTGCAAATGATAATAATGAACTTATTCCGCAAAGAACTATGGTTGGTTATAGAATGTGCATTGATTTTAGAAAATTAAATAAAGCTACTAAGAAAGATCATTACCCTTTACCCTTTATTGATCAAATGTTAGAATGGTTATCTAAGAACACCCATTTCGGGCCTCCCTTGCCATGCCAACTTGATACATGGTTTAGTAACAATGTTGAGCAGCGCAAGGTTCAACCAGACATCCTTTTTTGTTGATAGGTTTTGAGGTAGCTTACCGCTCATGTAAAATGGTAGTTCAACCAGGCATCTTAAATATTCTAACACTACTGCAGAAATGTTTATAGCCGCCAAGTAGTTAGTGACGGGCAAAACTGTGCCCGTCACTAGTAAGTATCACCAGTGACAGGCAAGAATAAGCCCGTCACTAGTACAAAATACTAGTGACGGGCTCAAAAAACCGACCGTCACTAGTATTTTTTACAAAGACAAGCAGAAAGAGAAAATTAATTAGTGACGGACATTTATAAATACCCGTCACCGGTAACCATATTTCGTTCTGTTTTATTTTAAGCCGATTGAGGCATTATGTATTTTAGGGTCGGTGAAAAGTTACACGCGTCACCGAAATAGTTCCGCGCGACCCAAATATTCCCGCGGCCGAAATCCCTCGCCCCGCCTTGTCTATGTTACATATGCAACGTCAAAAATTGGCCGAAAAAAATAGACAACACGCATCTATGTTACATATGCAACGTCAAAAATTGGCAGCTTCAAATTCGACTTATACTTAGAGAGGCAAAAAAGAGAAATTTCGGTGTGAATAGTGTCACTCAAATCTGACACTATTCACAGTGTAGTTTCTCTTTTTGCCTCTCTAACTGTAGGTCGAGTTTTGAGCTGCCAATTTTTGGAGGTGTACGAGTCGACTGTAAGTATGTTGTCTATTTTTTTCAGATTTTTTTACAGTTTGAAAAAATAATTAAAAAGTTGATCCTACGATCTCACCTAAGGGTGAGATCCTACCCAAGTCTCCCCCCATCGCACGACTTGGGTAGGATCTCACCCTAGGTGAGATCCATTTTTTTGAAAATTCAAAACATGTCGAAAAATTCCGAAAAAAATAGACAACACGCATCTATGTTACATATGCAACGTCAAAAATTGGCAGCTTCAAATTCGACTTATACTTAGAGAGGCAAAAAAGAGAAATTTCGGTGTGAATAGTGTCACTCAAATCTGACACTATTCACAGTGTAGTTTCTCTTTTTTGCCTCTCTAACTGTAGGTCGAGTTTTGAGCTGCCAATTTTTGGAGGTGTACGAGTGACTGTAAGTATGTTGTCTATTTTTTTTCAGATTTTTTTACAGTTTGAAAAAATAATTAAAAAAGTTCTACCCAAGTCTCCCCCGCTAAATCGCCTCGCCCCGCCTTATCTCTTCATTCTCTATCTCCCATGTTCTCTCCCACCCCGCCGCGATTGGATCTGGAGGCAACCGGCGGCGCCTGTCCAGCGGCGTGGAGGCCATGCACAACCCCTTCTTCCTCTTCCTCGACGTACTCGGTAGCACTGCCGGCGTCCCATCGACGCCGCGCCATCGCCGTCGTTGTAGATGGAGCCAGGAGGAAGCGAAGCGGAGACGTCGGGGACAGCCCACGCGGAGCCCCAAGCCGGCCACCACCACGCCCATCTCCTCAACTTATCCCATCTCTGAGCTCTCACCTCCTTCTCTCTATCTCGTATCTGCAGCTAGCGTGGCCAGGCGGCCTGCGACCAGGAAGACGCCGGCGACCACGAGGAAGCAGCTTCGGCTCCTTT
The DNA here is from genome assembly GCA_947311845.1 of Poa pratensis. NCBI lineage: Eukaryota > Viridiplantae > Streptophyta > Magnoliopsida > Poales > Poaceae > Poa > Poa pratensis. The sequence goes on along the minus strand of CAMZMU010000050.1, from coordinate 23,311,964 downwards.
CCCACCTTGCCGGCGCCCCGCCCGCCGAAGGAAGCTGCGGCAGCTCTGTACGACAGAGACGGCAACGCGGCCGCGGCCCTGCACGAAGTCCTCCACCGCGTCCTCGTCCGCCGCGGCCCAGCAAGGTAACTTCCAGATCCCAATCACCTTCGTGCTGCTTGCTATGCTAGGTATTTTCTTGCTGCATACATTCTGCTTGCTTATTACTCCTCGATTCGGTTTACCAGGGACTGTAGCTTGTAGATTGCTTCTGTTGACCTGCAGATGTTGCTGCTCTAGCGCAGTATTTTGAGGAATTGAAAAGAGGCACCGATGCTACATTTTTGTTTAACTCTCCCAGTTTACCAAATAAATCTCTGGCCTGGAATATGCTTATTTTGCAATAGCTTTAATGTTGGACTAATAGAAGAATATATTCATTTGATAGGAAGCAGCAGATCAGTCAAGAATTGTAGCATCGGAAGTCTTGGGCATTCTTTTGCTACTGGTTCTGAGGTACCCTCCCTTCCTATTTTTTAATTGTTTGTGCACATACACACGTCTGTGCCCCAAAGCCCAAATAACTCACTTGTTTCGACCTAGACTACTGAATCACATTTTTGGATGATTTCTATGCAGTAGATATTTCCCCATGGTTTGAGGATGCTTACTCAACTAGTTATCACCAATGCTAATTTTTTTTAACTCTGTTCTCACTAAACTAGTTCTCACAAGTATCCTTCGGTGTTATAAAGAACTGTTAGCAAAGTCATATTCTAAAACTCAACAAGGCATGATAATGTGTTTTTCTGGTAATAGATTCATAGTACTGCCTTTGTAGGAGAGTTCATGCTTGAGCTTTCAGCTATCAGCTTCCATATATTTTAGTACAGATGAATGACTTGATTGTAGACATAGCAAGTTTTGTGCCAAGTGTTTCAAGTTCTTGTGCTATAGTACATTCTAGTGTTTATTCTGTCCCTTGTCTCGTACCATTGCTTCTGCCATGTCTTGAAAGTTTGCCAACGAGATGTTATCATCCATTCATATATGCTTTTTAAGTTGCTATATCCTTTTTTTGCACTTGATGGCTTTCATTTTGGTCTTAGGGGATTTGAAGTAATAGATGATGCTAAGTACCGGTTGGAAGCTACATGTCCTCGAGTTTTTTTTGTCCTACAAGAGAAATATCAATTGTTTGGTAACGTTCTGTGGATGCTTTCTTGCAGGAGATAATAATGAGGAGGCAGCTAGCTCACAACTTCTGCTATTACCAGCCTCACTATGATAAGCTAGCTAGTGCTTGGAAGTGGGCTACGAAGACCTGAAGGATCATGCTTCTGATAAAAGAGAGCACATTTACACGTGAGATAATTTATGTTTGTATTTACACCTTATGTGTATATTCATCTTCTTCTAGGAAAAAGGCTCCTTCTGTTATTACTTGTTAACTAGAATTACTCTGGCTTGCAGGAGGGAGCAGCTTGAGAATGTAAAAAAGCTGATCATGTATGTTCTGAAAAGCACATTTTAGTCTGCTGCAGATACTAACATCATTCTTACCTCACTTCCTGTTGTAGTGTACCTTTCATTTTTAGTGATTGATTGTGATAGCTAGATGCTAACGGTCATATATGCTTTATTATTTTGTTGTTAACCTATGAATGCATGGCAGTGCCAGAAATGATCACTATTTATTTTTAAGCATGTTAATTGTTGATTAAGAATAAGCTATGTCCATTTCTCACTTAATGAGACCTCGAGTCACATGGTCTCCATGGTAAAACGTTGGCTGTTGCTGGCTTGCATTTCCAGTTGTGCCGATGCATGTATAATTGATGGCTCGACCTTGTAGTTTTATTGCCTCTGGTTATTCTCACTGCCTATTTGTCCATATTCTAGAACTTGGTCATGTGGTCAGGGTTAATTGTTTTTCTTCAAATTGTCCTATGTGTGTTTAACTTGCTAGTTTGTTTATCATTAGCTAGCTAGTTTGTTTGACATGTGAGCTAGCAGTCTAACAACATATACCATTGAATTTCCTTCAATTTTCTTGTAGTGTCAATGAATGAAGATGCACAAGTAGCTAATGATCATGAGGATTATGAAGTGGACGCCTGGACATATCGATGTGGCTGGCACTATTGTGGGAATATTTCTGGATTGTGCTGTGCGTTTTTGGATTGTCCTGTGTCTGATGTAAATGCCACGTTGTAATTTGGATCATGCAAGTTCTTATGTCATCGTGTTATCAGTGTAAATATTATGTCATATTGGATTATGTGAATGTTGTGCTATCTGGAATGTAAGTGGAAAACGAATTTATTTATTTTATTACCGAAATGCATACCAGTGACGGGCATGATAGTCGTCCTGTCACTAGAAAACTGCACATTACTGGGCCTTTGATCAATACTAGTGACGGTCATGTTCTATTCTGCCTGTCATTGCTATACATACCAGTGACGGGCATCTGCCCGTCACTAGTAACAGACCAGTGACAGCATATTAGTGACGGGCAGCTTGCCCGTCACTGATGAACAAAAACTGCCCGTCACTAGTAAGGGTTTCTGCAGTAGTGTAAGAATAACACTAATCAATACCAGTGTCACCTGTGCGGCTCCTAGCCTGTTGGCTGCTACTTTGGAACTAAAGGTGCATAAAGGCCCAAAAGCAAGAAATGATTTAAGAGCCATAGTGTTGTTTCGAGACTAGAAATAGTAAGACATGATAGTTATTGGCAAAGCAATGGTCTGCAAGCTTAACATGACAAGTTGAGGGGATTATGTGGTAATTTTACAAGGCACAATAACTAGGAAATTCAACCATCATTACTATTATTATCGCTACAAGAAACCCACGGCAACCATATATAAACTCAGCGGAGGTAGAGAGTCACATTATACTCGATGATATCTCCCTTGGATGGGTTCATGGAGTTGAGACAATCAACGCATACCGTCCTGAGCAAGCCGTACCCTTGGGCCATTCGGAACGCACCACGACCACCAATAACAGGGAGCTCCCTGCTTGGATTACTGAATTGGTTTCTCGAGAACATCACGAATGAGCTGCCTTTGAACGGACCATCCGTCATCTCACAATCGATAGTTTCCAAGATCGTGTACCCATCTTTCCCCGTTTCGATGTACATGCCTTGTGCATTCCCGACCACCTTAGATGTACTCATGGGCCCCTCGGTGAGCACGTCGTCGAACACGTAGACAGAGCTAAAGGGCACTAAGCCACGAGCATGGGCTGTGGCATTGGTATTTTGTGCGACGAGGACTGAGGATGGATCATTACCACCGTGGGTGTTGTGGAGGTAGAAGCGGAGGTTCTCCACATTCCCGCTTCCACCAACCGGGGAAGCATTGCATTGGAGAGAAACAAGGAGGATGGCGAGAAGCAAGAATGAAATTCTCATCTTGTGTTCTTGACTTCTTGTGGCTTCCTATTTGCGAATTGGATGTGATAAGTGAGAAGGTTCGGTATGTGTATTTATAGGTGGGGAGGAGGATATCTTTTGGTATTCTTCATATGAAAGTAATTAGTGGTATAGAGAAGTAATTAATGGTATAGAGATGATGATATATTATGGTATTCTATATCTATAGAAATAATTAATGAACACATTTAAATACCTCCTATGTTTGGGGAGAAATTAATATGATCCATCTATAGAATAATTGGTACTCCATAATGTATTTGGAAGGGACAACTAATTGTCCACGAAAAATTAATTGTACTCCATAATGTATTGTCACCGAGATCTTCCCGGTGCTCAACCACGACACTGACCGCAATGATGCGCACGCCTTGCCAATGGTATGAAGTAAAAATCTTCTCTAGCTTTTAGGCAACTTAACTGTAATTGATGATTAGTACTACCTCTGTATCAAAATATAAGATGTTTTAGCATTTTTCACATACGGATGTACCTAGACGCGTATTAGTGTGTAGATTTACTCATTTTACTCGGTATCTAGTCCATAGTGAAATTTTTAAAACATCTTATATTTTGATACGGAGGGAGTATCAAGTAGTTCAATTGGAGCTTAAGTGAGTCGAGTGCAATCGAAATGTAAAAGTAATTATGTTCTATGTTGGCTCGGCAATGGTGCGGTGATACCATTTACCGACGAAGACTATAGGAGTATGAGAAGGAACCATATGCGGAATTAGTTTTGTTATTTCCATTTTCTTCAATGCGTAAACACTTGTAGTACTTATTTATGGATAAGAAACGGCAAAGAGATTTCTTGCTCGGGCTGCAGTGCTCCCTCTATTTTTTTAAAATTAAAAATCAAACTTATAAATTTCAAAACAAATCTGACAACAATTCATGTTGTTAATGATATATCCCACGTACGTGCAAAATCTTGATTTGAAATATTTTCTATTCGAATCTACGCAAAAATGATAAATGTGTGATCAAAATGTACGTACTTTTAAATATTCAAATATATAACATTTATCATTTTTTAGCCCAGAGGGATTCGGTGATCAGGTGCATCGGCGTCTTGAGGGTGCGGATACACTAGGGCAAAAGTAGTTATTTGCGCAGCTGTCCACATGAAAAATTTGCAACTACTCTGCCTGCTTCGTTGTTCTTTTGTGTTGACTGGGCCTGCTCGTATGACAGTGATACTATCACTGTTGGGCTGGTCGCGCACGGAGTGGGCTGTAGAGCGCGTGCGGGCGAACTAGCGCGGCTGATTTTCTCTCCAGTTAAAAAAACCTTAATTTTTTTCTCTACAGCAAATATACGTTCTCAGCGAGCTGCTCCGCAAATATACGTTCTCAGGGCATCTCTAACCGATCCCCAATCGGTTAGAGGAGTAAACGGAGGAGTAAACTTTAGAGGAGTAAAAGTACTACTCTAAATGTGGTCGGCACCTAACCGAACCCCTATTTTTAGAGGAGTAAAATTATTTTTCATCATTTGCAATACAAATAGGTTGATACAAACACATATAGTATCATAGGTTTTGATACCGATACAACCGAAACACCAAAATAGATACCGATACAACTCGATACAATTGATACATAGAGAGTACATACTTCTCCCATAGATATCGATACAACCCGATAGAATCCGGCACAAACCAAAGTGTTCTTGTTATGCATTTGAACGCATAACAAGAATGTGCCATCTATTTAACATCGATGAAAGCGATCTACCATCTCCGGTTGTCTTTTCATTGAAATTCTTATGAATTTTCTCCCAAAAAAGTCGGAATGGCGGACGAACACCACTCGCTTCGTATAGTGCGTCATCTACAAGAGTTTGATGGTGCCATGCAAAATACAACTCATTGTCTTCATTCTCGGTCCATGTAGAAGTCCTTGTACTTCATTTGTAACAAAAATCAAATAAGCCACGGCTTCTTGTGCTCCAATTTTACATGACGAAAAAGAGGGAAAAAAATTCACCTTGTGTTGGTTGCGGCCGGCGGTGCCGGCGATCCATCTCCGGCAGCAGCATTGACGGACGCGGCCGTGCATCCTCCAACTCCGGCCAGAGGTCCCGCACGCAGACGAAACCCGTCGTGGGCGGCGGGGGAGGCGGGGGCAACCGCCGGTCGCGCGGGATCTGTGGTGGGCTAGGAGGAGGGGGCGAGCCGCGTCGCGACATCGGTGGTGGCCGACCACGCCACGCCGTGGTCACCGGAGGCCACGCCGGCTCCGGGTTGCGGCGAATCGACGGCGACGGAGCCCGATTTCCTCCAAATCGGGCGGCGGCCGGCGAAAACGAGCTCGCCCCGTCGATTCCGGCGACGGCGAGAGGCGGCGAGCGAGGGGGAGGTGGGCCGGAGGGCGGCGGAGGGACCGGGGTGGGGGCGGCGGGGTATGGGGGTCGCCGGCGGCGACGCCGGTGGGAATAGGTGCGGCGGGTCGGGAGGCGGGGACTTTTTCTCGGAAGTGGCCTCGGAGGAGTAAATTTAGGAGTCGGCCACCACTTTTACTCCTCCGATGAGTATAATTTTACTCCTCTAACCGTTTAGGAGTTCGGTTAGGTGCCGCCGCTGCGTATTTTTACTCCTCTAACCGATTTTAGGGGATCGGTTAGAGATGCCCTCAGCAAATATACCTCCACTCCACATTGCCGTTCCATCGTTCGCGGCCCCGTCGCCGTCAAGCGACCACGCCAATCACAGACCGTGCTCACCGATCACCGCCCCGACTCCGGCCTCTCCGCGGGCCCGCCCAATCAATGGGCTCGCCCGCCCCCAACCTCACCGCTCTCGCGATTCGCCGCAGCGGCGGGCGCCTGTTCAAGCGGTAGGGTATTCCGCTCGCCGTCGTGGGTTGCGGGAGGGAGGCTCGGCGAGAGGCGAGGCCTCAGGGAGATAGGGAATGATGTTCGGGGCGGTGCCGAATCTCCTCAGCGCGGCGCTCGGCTTCGGCATGACCGCCGTGTTCGTCGGGATCGTCTGCGCCCGGTTCCTCTGCTACCGCCCCCGGGGCACGGACGGCGGCGGTGCGCAGCCGACGCTGGACTTCGACGCTGACTTTCCCGCAGATCTCGACCGCCCGGTGCGTGCCAGTGCCACACCCTTTTCTTCTGCTGCTGTGACTCTACTGCGCATCAGTTTCCGAAAGGGGAACAAGCAATTCGTTGCTGGAGTTGCTGTAGTAGTAATTGTAGTGCCATGGTGTCTGCCTCGAACTCGCCCCTCTTTATAAATAAAGCAACATGCCAAGCAAGTCCAAACACAGTTACAAACACAAGGACGGTACTAGCTGGAAGTAGTAGCGGAGATGCGCCGAGCGGTCTCCACAAGTCTAGCGATCATGTCATCCAGCTGCCCCTGTCCCGCTGCCTAGACAACGGGTGCCACTGCTGCAAGAAAGTCAGAAATTTAAACATCGAGTCAGAAGCACGTCGGAGAAAGACCCGCTCGATCACCATCTTATTGCGAATTATCCACAGGGTCCACGTCAACGCGACAAACACACACCAGAAGAGGCGTCGCCTCTCCCCGATACGGTTCGCCTGGATTTCTAAGAACTCGCCGAGGTCCGAGGCCTGCCACGCAGGCCCAAGCACCTCGTGGACGAAGTTCCATAGAAACCTGGCAGCGGGGCAGGTGAACAGGATGTGGGTTCCCGTCTCAGGGATCCCACACATGGGGCAAGGCCCATCACCCGGCCCCTGTCGCTTGCGTACCTCCACCCCTGAGGGGAGGCGGTCCCTAAGAAGCTGCCACACGAAGATTTTGATTTTTAACGGTAAGGGGGCCTTCTAGAGTGGAGAGGCCCAAGCTCTAACTGGGTTACTAAAAAGACTCCGATAGGCCGACTTTACGGAGAACGTCCCAGAGGGTGCCAAGCGCCATGACACGAGGTCTCGGCCGCCTGGCAGCGCCTCCGGAAGTAAACTCCGTAACTCCGCCCAGGCTGTAGCCTCGGCAATACAAAATGTTCGTCGGAACGAGATGTTCCAAGTCCCATTGAGCCTCGCCGAGCCCACCAGCTGCATCGGGTCTGTGCAAATAGCAAATAGAGAAGGGAACCTATGCTGTAGCGAGCTCCCGCCAAGCCACGGGTCCAGCCAAAAGAGGGTGTCCTCTCCATTACCAATGGAGAAGCGGACACCCTTTCTAATCTCATGCTTGATGGATTGGATGGACCGCCAAAATTGGGATCCATCCTGACGGTCACAGGAAAGGAGGGGGCGGCCCTGCAGGTATTTCGCTTTGATTAGTTGCAGCCATAACCCCCCCTCCTTGATACGTCTCAAACGTATCTATAATTTTTGATGTTCCATGCTGTTATTATATCAATTGCTACATGTTTTGGTTACACTTCATATCACTTTTATGCATTTTCTGGGACTAACCTATTAACAAGATGCCACAGTGCCAGTTCCCTGTTTTCTGCTGTTTTTGGTTTCAGAAAATCTATTAAGGAAATATTCTCGGAATTGGACGAAACAAAAGACATCGTCAATAATATCACGAGGAGATCACGGAGTCCAAAGGGGAGTCGGAGCAGACCCACCAGGGGGCCACGCCACACTAGGGCGCGGCCCAGGGTGGGCCCGCGCCCCCCTATGGCGTGGTGGCCCCCCTCGGCCACCGACGCCGCCTCTTCGCCTATATATTCTCCGCGACGCGAAAACCCTATTACGGTCGATCATATTCCACGAAAAGTTCCGTCGCGGCCGTCATCGTCAATCTCGGATCGGAGGAGTTCTGAAGCTCTTCCCGGCACCCTGCCGGAGGGGAGATCATCACCGGAGGGCTCTACATCACCATGCCTGCCTCCGGAGTGATGCGTGAGTAGTCCACCCCTGGACTACGGGTCCATAGCAGTAGCTAGATGGTTGTCTCTCTACCTTGTGCCTCCATGTTTAGATCTTGTGAGCTGCCTAACATGATCAAGATCATCTTATTGTAATGCTAGATGTTGTGTTTGCTGGGATCCGATGAATATTGATACCATGTTTATTCAAGTTGTTTATCTATGTGCTCTTGATCTTGCATGCTCTCCGTTGCTAGTAGATGCTTTGGCCAAGTAGATGCTTGTGACTCCAAAAGGGGGTATTTATGCTCGATAGTGGGTTCAGTCTCTAGATATCTGGATCAGTGACAGAAAGGTCTAAGATGGTAGATGTGCTGTTGCTACTAGGGATAAAACATTGGTGCAGTGTCCAAGGGCACTTGTATTGATTACATTACACACTTTACTTCATGCAATAATCTGTTGTTAGCAACTTAATACTGAATGGGATGCGGATGCTGCCTTGAAGGTGGATTATTTAGGCATAGATGCGGTTGGAATAACGGTCTATGTACTTTGTTGTAATGCCCAACTAGATTTCATAGTAGACATCTTGGCATGTATTGCATTGTTATGCCCTCTCTATTTGTCAATTGCCCAGCTGTAATTTGTTTACCCAACATGCTAGTTATCTGTTCTGAGAGAGACACCACTAGTGAACTATGGACCCTGGTCCAATTTCCTCATACTGTTTACACAACCTGCTGCAATCATCTGTTTCCTGTTACTTGCTGTTTTTCCTGCTGTTTTCCACACCATACGTTTAACTCTTTGTTTCTGCAAGACCGGAGAGATTGACAACCTCTCTGTTTCGTGTTGGGCAAAGTTCTGGTTTGTGTCTGTGCAGATTCCACGTTGGTGCAAGCTCCGTAGCGCCAGGGGGAGTCAACATCAACAACCTTCCGATAGATCGTCAAGTCCTGCTGGATTGATAACCTTGGGTAGATTATTCAAGGGAAAACTTCTGCTGTCTACATCATAACCTTCCTCTTGGGGTTCACCAACACGTAGCCATCAAGCTGTTTTCTGGCGCCGTTGCCGGGGACTTGGAGGCTATTGGAAAGGGGAGTCTCTCAGTTCCAATCTCTTTACTTTGTTTTTGTCTTGTTTTAGTTTTGTTTTGCTTGCTGTTAAAAATCAAAAATCCAAAAAAAATTAAATTCTTGCATCTAGTTTTTAATTTCGAGTTGCCCTGCTGCTTGTTTTAGTCTTGCTAAAATGAGTAATCCTGAAAATACTAAGTTGTGTGACTTTACTAGCACAAACAACAATGATTTTATCTGTACACCCATTGCTCCACCTGCTTCTAAAGCAGAATTTTATGAGATTAAGCCTGCACTGTTAAATCTGGTTATGAAAGAGCAATTTTCTGGTGTTAGTACTGATGATGCTGCTGCCCACTTAAACAACTTTGTTGAACTTTGTGATATGCAAAAGTATAAGGAGGTAGAGAGTGATATTATTAAGCTGAAATTGTTTCCTTTCTCTTTAAGAGGAAGAGCTAAAGATTGGTTGCTATCTTTGCCTAGAAATAGTATTGATTCCTGGACTAAATGCAAAGATGCTTTCATTGGAAAATATTATCCTCCTGCTAAAATTATCTCTTTAAGAAGTGGCATTATGAACTTTAGGCAACTTGATAATGAGCATGTTGCCCAAGCTTGGGAAAGAATGAAGTCTTTGGTTAAAAACTGTCCCACTCATGGACTGACTACTTGGATGATCATCCAAACCTTTTATGCAGGACTAAATTTTTCCTCAAGGAACTTATTGGACTCGGCTGCTGGAGGGACCTTTATGTCCATCACCTTGGGTGCTACTACAAAGCTTCTTGATGATATGATGGTAAATTATTCTGAATGGCACACTGAAAGGGCTCCAACTGGTAAGAAGGTAAATTCTGTTGAGGAAATTTCCTCCTTGAGTGTTAAAGTTGATGCTATTATGACTATGCTTTCGAATGGACATGGTGTTGTGGATCCAAATAATATTCCTCTTGCTTCTTTGGTTGCTCATGATGAGAAAAATGTTGATGTAAACTTCATTAAAAATAACAACTTCAACAACAATGCTTATAGGAATAATTTTGGTAGCAACAATTATAGGCCATATCCTGCTAATGGTAGCAACTCTTATGGTAATTCTTATGGCAATTCCTACAGTAACAATAGAAGTGTGCCCTCTGATCTTGAAGTCATGCTTAAGGATTTTATTAGCACACAAACTACTTTTAATAAAACTGTTGAGGAAAAGCTAGGAAAAATTGACACTCTTGCTGCTAAAGTTGATAGTCTTGCTCATGATGTTGAAATGCTGAAAATAAAAGCTATTCCTAGTGATATTAGAGAGAGTAAAACACTCAATGCTATTCAAATTAAAATTGATAATAACATTAGGATGCTTGCTGAACTGCATGAAAGATGGGAGAGAGAAGAAAGAGAAGCTGAAATTGCTGAACAAAATAGTGTTGTTAGAGTTTACACTATTTTTACTAATGAAACAAATGATGCCTCACATGCTAATGCGCCCCCTACTGTTAGTGAAAAGATAATAAGTGTTGGTGATAATTGCTCCATTGTTTTTGATGACAACAACTTCAATTTCGAAAATTGTAACATAACTGAAGTCATCATGTTCTTGCAAAAGCTAGCTAAGAGTCCTAATGCTAGTAAAATAAATATGGCTTTTACTGAACATATTATCAAAGCTCTCATGCATGCTAGGGAAGAAAAATTAAAACTTGAAGCTTCTATCCCTAGGAAGTTAGATGATAATTGGGAACCTGTTATTAAAATGAAACTGAGTGAGTTTGAATGCAATGCTTTGTGTGACCTTGGTTCTTGTATTTCGGTTATGCCTAAAAATTTATATGATATTCTCAAGCTTGCACCTTTGGAAAAATGTCATTTGGATGTTCACTTTGCTGATTCTTCTATGAAGAAACCTTTAGGAAAAGTTGATGATGTTTTGATAATGGTTAACAACAATCTTGTCCCTGTTGATTTTGTGGTTTTGGATATTGAATGCAATCCTTCTTGTCCTATTGTTTTGGGAAGACCTTTTCTGAGAACTGTTGGTGCTGTTATTGATATGAGAGAGGGGAATATAAAATTTCAATTCCCACTCAAGAAAGGTATGGAACACTTCCCTAGGAAGAAGATGAAATACTCACATGATACTAGTGTCAAGACAAATTATGGTTTTGGATTTTCTGGTCTTGACAATACTTGATGCATCTCTTCATGCCTAGCTCAAAGGCATTAAAGAAAAGCACTTCTGGGAGATAACCCATGTTTTTATTTGCTGTTTTATTTTTGTTTTCTTGAGTCAAGGATGCTTGTTTACCTCTGTAGCAACTCCTTTGTATCTTTATTTTGCTGTTTTGTTGTGCCAAGGAGAGTTACTAATGCAAAGTTGGTTTTTATTTTCGGGACTGCATTGGGACAGATTGCTGTTCGTCACCGTTTAATTCAGTAGAAAATCAGAAAAAATCGAAAAATGCTGAAACTTTTTGTGCATGTTCCTGATGATGTTACGCAACTTTCATTATTTCAAAAGTTCTTCATCTGAGCATCGTAAGTGCCTCGAAAAAATTCGTCATTACAGACTGTTCTGGTTTGACAGATTCTGTCTTTTATTTTGCATTCTCTCTTTTACAAGTTTTTAAGTGGTTTCTTTTCGTGTAAAAGTGCCCACTTGAGCCTAGTAACAGTGGCTAATGTTTAAAATAGTTGGCTTGTGAGTTTTGTCTTTGCTAGAACTTTGAAGTATTATCTTTTAGTGCACTAACCTGCTAATGAGAAAAGCTGTTAAGTTTTGGTGTGAAGGAAGTTTTCAAGTGTTGATAGAGGAGAATGATATTACATGATCAAGAAGAGTGAAGAGCTTAAGCTTGGGGAGGCTTACCTCCCCAGCATATTTCAAGAAGACTCAAGCATCTAAGCTTGGGGATGCCCAAGGCATCCCCTTCTTCATCTACAAATTATCAGGTCATCTCTAATGGTGCTATATTTTTATTGCTTCATACTAGTGTACTCTTCCTTGGAGCGTCAGTGTGTTTTTGTTTTCAGTTTGTTTTGTTTTGTTTGCTGTGCTATACTTGTTGGATCCTAGTATTCATGTTTGGGAGAGAGACACGCTCCACTTTTTCATTAGAATACTCTTGTGCTTCACTTATACTTGTTGAGTATTCCTGTCTAGCTCTGTGATTGCTTTAGCTCTCAGTTTTTCATGTATCTCTTGTTAGAGCTTCAGTTTCTTTTGAAGAAAGTACTCTCTTGCTTCACTTATATCTGTTTGGAGAGTTGTCAAATAAGTTGATTGGTGTTTGGTTGGACCAGAAAAATGCTATGCATGTGGTAGTGGTATAAAATGCTTACATGAATCTTTTTAGATCGTTGTCTTGAGTAATTTGATGCTTGCCAATTGTTTTGAGCTGTCAAGTAATTAATGTTTAAGCTTGTGCATCATGTAAGTAATGGCTATTAATGAAGAACTACTATAAGGATTTTCTGCTATAATAATCTGTTGCATAATTGGAAGTCCATAGTAGTCTAGATAATTTTTGGATGAAGGCTATGTGTTAACAAGGAAGACAGTGGGAGTCTATGGTTCGTCAAACCTTGTGTTTTATGTACACTCTTGCTATTCCAGTTGATAATGATGTTTGCTTATAATAACCTTGCTAGCCTAAACTCTGTACTAAGAGGGAATGCTTCTTGTACATCCAAAACCTTGAGCCAAATCCATGCCACCTGTGTCCACCATACCTACCTATTATGTGGTGTTTTCACCATTCCAAGTAAATTTCTTCATGTGCTATCTACTAACTACTCAAAACAATTATCCTTTTTGTGTCACTACTTGAAAAGCTCATAAGGACGTAGATAGGTGGTCTTTATTTCCTGGTTGATCAAATTTTACACACCTGGACTAGTGGCATATACATCCGCTTATCCAATAATTTTGCAAAAAGAGCTGGCAACGGGGTGCCCAGTCCCAATTAATTACAACTTTAACCAAACAATTCTCTTCACATCTTTTTGCCCCTGATTCGTCAGTCAAGCAATGTTCACAAGTGTGTAAACAAAAGAGAAGAGGGATGATCTGCCCGCTGGTAGAAATAACGTCCTTCATGGGAGCCGCTCTTGTAAAGTTTGATCAACTAGTGAAGTAGAGTATTGCCTATTTGCTGATTTGTTGACACCTGTATACACCATTACCTTACAAAACAATATTTTATGCTCTCTATATGCCTTCGGGAACTACAGCTCTAGCACATGATGTTAATCCCTGCTTCCCTCTGCGAAGGGCCATTCTTTTACTTTTATGTTGAGTCAGTTTTCCCACTTCTTTCTGTCTACTTAAGCAAACATCATTGTCAACTCCAGTATAACAGTTTTTACATAACTTTGTGTTTGGTTGATCATATTCTTTGCATTGACATTATCTATATGATATACATGTTGAAAGTTGAAGCAAAAGCTGAAGCTATTATCTTCCTTTGTGTTGATACAAACACTTTCATGTTGAAATTATTGCTGCTGTGAACTAACTATTATGTTAGACTATTATATCTCTAAATGTTTTATAGTATTATTCATGAAAGTTTGCACTTGTGTGATCACTTATGTTTACTCTTTATTTACTTGCTTGCAAACTATAGACCATTGGCTTGGATCACTTCATTCAGATCATGTGCATTACATTGTTATTTGATCAAAGATTGTGTTGGTAGCATGTCACTTCAAAAATTATCTGTTTTTATCGTTTACCTACTCGAGGACGAGCAGGAACTAAGCTTGGGGATGCTTGATACGTCTCAAACGTATCTATAATTTTTGATGTTCCATGCTGTTATTATATCAATTGCTACATGTTTTGGTTACACTTATATCATTTTTATGCATTTTCTGGGACTAACCTATTAACAAGATGCCACAGTGCCAGTTCCCTGTTTTCTGCTGTTTTTGGTTTCAGAAAATCTATTAAGGAAATATTCTCGGAATTGGACGAAACAAAAGACATCGTCAATAATATCACGAGGAGATCACGGAGTCCAAAGGGGAGTCGGAGCAGACCCACCAGGGGGCCACGCCACACTAGGGCGCGGCCCAGGGTGGGCCCGCGCCCCCCTATGGCGTGGTGGCCCCCCTCGGCCACCGACGCCGCCTCTTCGCCTATATATTCTCCGCGACGCGAAAACCCTATTACGGTCGATCATATTCCACGAAAAGTTCCGTCGCGGCCGTCATCGTCAATCTCAGATCGGAGGAGTTCTGAAGCTCTTCCCGGCACCCTGCCGGAGGGGAGATCATCACCGGAGGGCTCTACATCACCATGCCTGCCTCCGGAGTGATGCGTGAGTAGTCCACCCCTGGACTACGGGTCCATAGCAGTAGCTAGATGGTTGTCTCTCTACCTTGTGCCTCCATGTTTAGATCTTGTGAGCTGCCTAACATGATCAAGATCATCTTATTGTAATGCTAGATGTTGTGTTTGCTGGGATCCGATGAATATTGATACCATGTTTATTCAAGTTGTTTATCTATGTGCTCTTGATCTTGCATGCTCTCCGTTGCTAGTAGATGCTTTGGCCAAGTAGATGCTTGTGACTCCAAGAGGGGGTATTTATGCTCGATAGTGGGTTCAGTCTCTAGATATCTGGATCAGTGACAGAAAGGTCTAAGATGGTAGATGTGCTGTTGCTACTAGGGATAAAACATTGGTGCAGTGTCCAAGGGCACTTGTATTGATTACATTACACACTTTACTTCATGCAATAATCTGTTGTTAGCAACTTAATACTGAATGGATGCGGATGCTGCCTTGAAGGTGGATTATTTAGGCATAGATGCGGTTGGAATAACGGTCTATGTACTTTGTTGTAATGCCCAACTAGATTTCATAGTAGACATCTTGGCATGTATTGCATTGTTATGCCCTCTCTATTTGTCAATTGCCCAGCTGTAATTTGTTTACCCAACATGCTAGTTATCTGTTCTGAGAGAGACACCACTAGTGAACTGTGGACCCTGGTCCAATTTCCTCATACTGTTTACACAACCTGCTGCAATCATCTGTTTCCTGTTACTTGCTGTTTTTCCTGCTGTTTTCCACACCATACGTTTAACTCTTTGTTTCTGCAAGACCGGAGAGATTGACAACCTCTCTGTTTCGTGTTGGGCAAAGTTCTGGTTTGTGTCTGTGCAGATTCCACGTTGGTGCAAGCTCCCTAGCGCCAGGGGGAGTCAACATCAACAACCTTCCGATAGATCGTCAAGTCCTACTGGATTGATAACCTTGGGTAGATTATTCAAGGGAAAACTTCTGCTGTCTACATCATAACCTTCCTCTTGGGGTTCACCAACACGTAGCCATCACTCCTCTCTAAGTATCCGCCACACCCATCGCAGCATGAGCGCAACGTTCATCTTACGGGATGATAAGATACCTATGCCCCCCATGTCTTTGGGGGTGCACACATCCGCCCATTTGACCATGTGGTACTTCTGACGCCCATTGGCCGCCTGTCAGAAGAAGCGTGAGAGTTCCCTGTCAAATGTGACATGCGTGCCTTCTGGGAGTATATAAGCTTCCATCAGGTACATAGGTAGACTAGAGAGACAGGCGTCAATCAGGACTGTTTTGCTCGCCTTAGAGGTGAACCGCCCTTGCCAAGGCTCCGCCTTAGCTTTGACACGCTGGGTAACCGGCTCTAGGTCCTTAATAAGGATCCTAGAGTCACTAAGGGGCATCCCAAGGTAAGTAACAGGGAAGGCAGATAACTTGCAATTTAGTTTGTCCGCTATCCGCTGTCGCTCATCAAGAGAATACCCCATGATCATGACTTCGCTCTTGTCGAAGTTAATCTTGAGGCCAGACATGGCCTCAAAGCAG
The DNA here is from genome assembly GCA_947311845.1 of Poa pratensis. Lineage (NCBI taxonomy): Eukaryota > Viridiplantae > Streptophyta > Magnoliopsida > Poales > Poaceae > Poa > Poa pratensis. The sequence goes on along the minus strand of CAMZMU010000050.1, from coordinate 23,295,794 downwards.
AGGAGAAGGAACTTGAGATTAACAATGTCAAGTTCCGGCCCCTCCACCATGATCATGGTATCGTCCGCATACTGGAGGTGGGTGATCCCACCTCCAGGGATAAGGTGCCCAACCACACCAGAGATGTGGCCGGCCGTCTTGGCTTTGTCCAAGATAGTCGCCAGGGCGTCACCGGCAAGGTCGAAGAGAAGGGGGGAGATTGGATCCCCTTGCCTCACCCCACACGAAGACCTAAAGTAAGGACCAATGTCCCCATTAATGTTTATGGCCGTGTTCCCAGACATGACAATCTGCATAACCCGGCATATGAAGCGCTCATCAAACCCACGACGCTCGAGGACCTGGCGATGAAAAGCCCAGTCCAAACGATCATATGCCTTCTGGAAATCTAGCTTAAGGAAGACACCTTTAAGATGTCTAACCTTGACTTCATGAACAACCTCATGAAGAGCCAGGATCCCGTCATGGATAAATCGCCCCTTGAGAAAGGCGAACTGATGTGGGTGAGCGAGGCGCTCCACAACTGGCGCCAAACATGTTGCACACACTTTGGCAATCAGTCTCTGGATGACATTGATCACCGTGATTGGCCTAAACTGGCGTATATCTGTGGCCCCTACGACTTTAGGGATCAAGGTAATCACGCCAAAGTTGAGGCGAGACATAACCAGTGTTCCAGTATAGAACTCCTGGAACATCGGCATAATCACCACCTCAATAACCTCCCAGAATTTCTGGAAGAAGGAGACAGGAAGGCCATCCGGACCCGGGGCCGAGTTGGCCTTCATCCCCATTATAGCTCGTCGCACCTCCTCAGGGCTAAAAGGGATAGTAAGCTCCTATTCTCGTCATCCGAGACTAAAGCCCCTAAGGGCCAGAAATGCGCGGCCAACGCTACCCCCGTGCGGGGCCCCTCCGTAAATAACTCCTTATAGAAGGAGTATGTGTGGTCGGATAGGTCCTAGGCCTCCTCTAAAAGGAGGCCATCTGCCCATAGGCACGGGATAGAGCACCTGCGACGGCGACCGTTAGCAATGGCATGGAAGTATGCTGTATTAGCATCTCCACGAAGAATCCAATTCTGACGACTACGCTGTCGCCAGAATATCCCCTCGCCTTTGTAGATCTCCATCAAGGAGTTCTCCAAAGCATACCGCTGCAACCATCCATCAGCAGACAAGCCTGTCGAGTCAGCCACCACATCGAGCGTCTGAATCTGGCCGAGGATGTTCGTCTTATTCTTTCCCACCTCTGCGCCTAAGTTCGCGCCCCACCCACGCATAAATTGGCGCACGACTTTAGCACAGTGGTGCCAAATGTCAACCGCATTATAGGCGCGGGGGGATTCGCGACCGCCAAGTCCCACTTCTGGCGAACTGCTTCAACAAAGCCCGGCTGACTAAGCCAGAACTCCTCAAAGTGGAAGCGGTTCGACCTCGGCGTGGCCCCTCCTCCGGAAGAAAGGAGGAGGGGGAATGATCTGAGCCAATCCTAGTAACCGCACGAAGCGAGCACAAAGGAAAAGCAATTTCCCATTCCACCGACACTAAAACCCGATCAAGCACACTCCGGATCGGGACCGCCTGGTTGTTGGACCACGTATAACGTGCCCCAACCCGTGTGATCTCTCGCAGTGCCAGGTCAGCAATCCAGTCGTTGAACATGCGCATCCTAGGAAGGTCCACATTATCTGAGCTCTTGTCATCAGGGGAGCGAATGAGATTAAAATCACCTGCCACCACTACAGGAGTGTGGCATCGCTCCACCTTTGACCTGAGCTCCGCCAAGAACTCAGCGGACCTCCGGTGATCCGCGGGGCCATAGACAATAATCACCTCCCAACGAAGGTTTGATCGTCTATGGGTGAGCGACATGCTCACAAAGAACTCCCCGCGATCCATATCCTCTATCTCAAAGGTATCCTCCTTTGCACCAAGGAGGATGCCCCCTGAGAGTCCCGTCGCCGGGAGCCAATGCCACGAGAACTTGTGGCGACTAAGGCTTTCCAGCTCTGAGATCGAGAAATCCTGACGAATCGTCTCTTGCAATATAATCCCACAATGTCCACATCTTCATCTCTAAGATAGTTGATCAACTGGCGGCGGCGGCCCTCCTTCCCAAACCCCTCATGTTCCAAATGAATGTGAGGACATTCATTGAGAAACAATGTTGGGGTTGGTCCCCTTAGGGGGGACCGATTGGGCCCTACTAGAGGTCGAGGGCCGGGACGCTACCTTAGGGGGCCTCCCGCGCCTCTTCCCAGGCTGGGAAGTAGGCACAGCAACTGTGGCATCCTCAGGCCTAGGAGGGGCTCCACTGCCGGACCCTTGTGCCTCCTGCACAGGTCCAGCGGGAGGCAGGGGCCCCTGCTGCTCATGCTCCGCCTGAGCACGAGCTACCGCTAGGGCCCCCTCATAGACCTCCTTAGCCTTGATGGCCGCAATCTGCTCAAGGCGAGGCCCTCGCTCTCCACGGAAAATAATGTCACAGTCTCCCGCAACCTGAGCTAGATGACCCAACGGAACAGAGTCGAGAACCGAAAATCGGGAACCAGAAGGAGGGGGGGGGGGAGTAGGGGTGGGCGTAGGTTGAGACGTACCAGTCTCACGGTCGAGCGCCTCACGACGACGCGTCGCCACCATCGTGACAGTAGGCTCCACCGCCTCGCCTCCATTCCTAGCCCTCGCCAAGCGCGCGCTGTGGCGGCGAGTGCCAGGGGAAAATGGGAAGATGCGTGCAGCCGAAATAAAGGAGGATTCGAATTAGTTTAGATTATTTCCTAAATTGTAATCTCTTTACTCGGCAACCAAGCCACCTCCTTATACTATTTAATCGCATCAAGGGATCCAATCAATCTAAGTACAACAATTACAATTGCCTTCAATGTGATTACTGAACTTCTCTGTTCATGGAGTACTATGTATCCCATTTCTAGGCATTACACCCATGGTAGCATTTGATAATGGACCACTTTGAAACTTTAGTAGTACTAGAGATTCAGAAGCTTTGGCATCGTAGACCCGATATAGGCAGACTTATATTTAGCTTTCTGGTTCTCTCCTCCGGATTTTCGACTACTATTTGTACGCCTCTATTCTACTCCCTCTGTCCGAAAATAATTGACTTAGATTTGTCTAAATTCGGATGTATGTACACACTAAAATATGTCTAAATACATCCGTATTTGAAGAAATCCGTGACAACTATTTCCGGACGGAGGGAGTACTATATATCATCCATATTGGTTGTAATAATATCTTATATTATGGGACGGAGGGAGTAGTATTTTGTGCCTTTTCGCCACAAAGGGAGCGATAGTGTTCTTGATTCAGTGACTTATGCTCTCTGCAACATAACATTATTCCTTGGTCCAAATACCAATAAAAATTATAGTAGTATGACCCTTACGAACTTCAAAAGAAGGTGACTGCGTCCTAATCTATGGTCAAGAACAAACGAACTTTGAATCTTCACAGAGAAATAGTGAGCTATATTTCCGGGAAGAACTCAAAAGCTACATAAACCATAGACACACGCTGTGTTCTAGGAGGCTGTTGATATCTGTTCAGTTGTCACCTCAGCATTTATTTCCTTTTTGTTTTTGCATATCCCTTTGTTTTGAGTAAACTTGATGATCGAGCACAAATGCAGCAATTCTCTGATTTGTCTGTTTCAGACTAATGTTTAATTTTCTTTTCAAAATGTCAAGTGAACAAAAGTATATTTCTTATGCAATTACTGTTATGAATTATACAAAGCATCTTTTCGAAGTTATTTGTGTGATAAGTTGTAACTGTTATGTTTACAATCATGTCCGCAATAGTTGAACCACCTGTTTACATTAACAGTATATAAAATCTTCATCACAAAGATAACAAATATATCAAACAGTAACTTGTGAATTTGTATTTATCGATGTGCCTTTTTATTCCTAGTCAAGCTAGTACAAAGAGTTTAAAAATTAGGACGACATAATGTTAGGATCAATGTCCAATATTGTATTAGTATCTTTTACTTTAAAATAACACTATCCTTTTTCAGATAGAGCATGCTCGTTGCGGACTGGAAGCTTGGGTTATTTCTGCTATTCCTACCATGAAGTATAACTTTGAGGCTTTTCATTCAAAAGATGATGCCCAGTGAGTGCAACTATCCTGTATGAACGAAAATTACTTACTTCGTTGTTTACTGCTAGAATTTACATAATTTTAAACGCCAACGTTGGGAGGGATTCATCTCTTAGTTGCTGCCTGATGTTTATCAATTGGATAGGTAGTCGTATACACCTCAGGCATTTGAAAGCTTAGCCGGTAGTTTCAGTAGATGAAGTATAAGAAACCCATATGTGTTTGTGTAAATATGTACGTATTTTGGCAATGCTGGTCAACATGTGCCAATCTGGAAGCATAGTTTGGTGCATTAAATGAATTATGGTGATAAATAATTGCATGCATTGTGCTCGAACAAAGCCTTACAGTCAATCTTTTATTGGTATTTTTTATTAGTTTGTAAACCTGCAGAACTGCAGAAGTTAAACATAAAATTAGGGGTGTGCAAAACACCAAAACGTGGAAACCGTCCAAACCAGCCAGCGGTCACCTAGTTCATTTCTCTTCACAATTTGAATCCTTCCCTCGGAACTAGTACAAAATAATGAACTAGCCTAAACCGGCTAAACTGTGAAACCGTTTTGCAAAACTCTATAAAATTTGTCCATGCTGTGCAGTACCAAATAGTAGCTACAAGTGAAGTGTTGCTTGTCTTTATGGTTCCTGTTTCCAAGATAAATTTGGTGTGGAAATTTTAGACATGTACATAAGTTTTAATTGAACATCCATATTCTTTGGGGTTATTCGGGACAGGGCAGCATGCACTTTTTGCCAGGTGTGCACCCCTTAAAAGTTGTAAAATTCTTGAAAAAGCTACGACATACATCAGTTATGCTACAAAATTTCAGATCCAAATTTAAGCCATGGCTCGAGAAACACAAATCACAAACTCAGCTTAATGGTGTTAACGGGCTCAATTCATAGCCAATTTTGAATTAACCACTATCCTTAACATGTCTTTTTATTTCTCAAGCTATGAGTAGCATTTTAAATTTATTTTATTCCGATATGGTGTATTATTGTCGTGTGGATGTACTCAATTATTTTCAGATTTACAGACTTTTAGAAGGTGTTTCTGAACTTGGGTGGTGTGCACCGGAGTACCGAACAAGTGCGCATGGATCTCTGATCACCAATGAATATGTTTAGGCGTTAAAAGTCTTTTCAAAAAAATGTCTTGTTGGTTTAAGCAAACTTTGATTTGACTGAAATCAACAGCAACAACAACAACAACAACAACAACAACAAAGCATTTCATTCCCAAACAAGTTGGAGTAGGCTAGAGCTGAAACCCATAAGATCTCGAAACTAACTCATGGTTCTGACACATGGATAGCTAGCTTCCACGCACCCCTGTCCATGGCTAGTTTTTTGGTGATATTCCAATCCTTTAGATCTCTCTTAAGTCTTGATAGACTCCTCCCATGTCAAGTTTGGCCTACCACGACCCCTCTTAACATTATTTGACGGAAATCAACCACACTCAAATTTTAACTGAACTTTGATTCGAGACAATCAGTCAAACACTTCGGCCTAATCTCAAGAAGCTTAGAAGACACTAGTTTTGGTTTGTATAGTTCAATTTCTGCGCGTGCCTTTTTTCTTGTAAACTAAATATTGAAGACCATATATCTCCACCACCACCACCAAACCCTAAAAAATTCCCCAATCGATAAGTAAGCTCATCTTTGAAAATAAGATTTGACGCGGAGAGAAAGAAAGAAAGAGAGGTTTCAACCCTAGCCGTCGCCGCCGGTGTCATCTGCATCTTCATCGTCGCCTTCGTCTAAAAATTGATGGGTCCTCGCCTCCTCTAGTTGCCGCTCTGGCACTAGGAGAGGTAGGGACCTCGGACCTGCGCAGGGCGCTATACAAAGGTTCTTAATGTTAGAGCTTGGTTTTGGTTGTTATCTTCTTCGTCAATGGAGATGGCTTCGTCTGCAATAAGTGATCTTCCGCGCTTCGTTCGACGGCGTGATCTCCTTCCCGACGTCAATTGTGGCTTTGGAAGATTAAATTAGTCTAGGTATGGTTCTTCAGATCTTGCTTCGCCAGATCAATCTTCGATTGTTTCTTATGGTTGCCGCGAGGAGGTTTGTCCTCGCAATATCTATCCCGGCTACTACGTCTTCGGCCATGGTGATTCGTTCTCTCGGCTCCCAACGACGTCGACAAAGTGGTTCGGTTATTTGTCCTTGGAATATCAGTGGTGGTGCTCTTGCCGATGTTGCTTGATTAATTTAATGGCCGTGTGCGTGCACAAAGCCTTGGCATTGCGGCTCAAAATTAAAAGGGGAGAAAATTCGTTGGTATTCACAGGTCTGTGGTTTGATGTACTCGGCGTTGTTCTATGGCTGCCTTCAGAAAAGTACAAGATTGTATCATGGAAGAAAAAAGGGATTGAAGATCTCATAGATTTGCTCATCTCTTTTAGTATTATTTTTGTAATCGATGTAATCGTGTATTCTTTGCTGGTTTAATATACATGGTAAAATTAAAAAAAAAAATTGAAGACCATATTATACATCAGAACATCTTGACAGACTTGACGCTGTCTTGTTTTGGAAAATATCTGATGAAAATCATGTTTGAAAGTTAAAAAATAAAAAAGGCCAGTTTATTGCGTAGGTGATGTTTGTTTTGGGCACACCTCCCAAATGAATATGGGTTTGAACTTGAATTTTCTCATTTTATATGACATCAGACCCCTAACGTACAGAATTTCAGTATTTTTTTTCAAAACTTTTTAATGTTATCACAGCAGAATTTTCACCATAGCTTGATTTACCTAGCACCGCTCGTATTTTTTTTGTTTCGTTCTGTTTTGTTCGTCTTATCAAGTAATCATTAGGCACTGTCAGGGCTTGGTTGCAGTCATGGCTCTACATATTATAGAACTTCTTAGTTTAAGCATTTTAATGATTGTTTCCTTTTGCAGGTGCTCCATATGTTTAGGTGACTACACCGAGAAAGAGATTCTACGGATCATACCGACATGTCGTCATAACTTCCACCTTGCCTGCTTAGATGTATGGCTGCAGAAGCAGACGACTTGCCCAATGTGCCGGGTCTCATTGAAAGAGCTACCTAGCGGGAAAACTGGGGTAATACCTGCAGGTGACATCCCTCAACCTCCTGCCCTCACAGAGAGTACTGTTAATCCAACACCCGAATGGTTCCTCCCTGCTCATCAAGTTCACAGAAGCCAGCAGAACAGCTCAGGCACGCAAGAACCAGTAGAAATGGTTATTGAGATCCGACAGTAAATACATAATGATGTTGTTATGGAAGAAAAGGAAGAGAATATGCAATTAAAGTCCCTGCAACATTCCCATCATTGCTTCCCTGCATTGTTTCAGCATCAGAGTAAAACTAGAATCGTATGGAACCTCGTTGCAAGTAACGTGTAAGCATTGGATGTACATTTTCATTGTAGATTAGCATATTGTATTATATTATAGGACACTGGACAGTCGACGCTCTTGATGCTCTTTTCTTATGCTAAAATAGCTAAATCAGAACTAACAAAAAATAGCTTGGAGTACACTCCAAGTCCTTTATTAGGAAAACCCAACATGACGCATCCTAGTGATACGAACAGTTCTTTTTTTGGGGGGAGAATCAACAGGTTTTTTTTAGGGGAACAACCGTCTCTTATTCATTGATAAAATTCATGGGAATACAAAAAACATCTAAACATCTGGCGTCCTACCGAGCCAGAGGTGCCGGCCGTAATCTAGGTTAGCCGAGCTACGGGCTAAACCATGGGCTTCAAAATTAGATGATCTTCGTTCATGGACAAAACTTGCCCTTTGAAAATCTCTTCTGCTCTCCTTTATTTCATGAAGGACCATATTGAATCTGCCCAGATTTTGGCTTCCGATGCTGTTAACAACTTCTAGGCAGTCCGACGCAATGTGTAGCCGTTCCAGGTTCAGATCGCGCGCCAAAGCAAGCGCTTCTCTGCATGCCAGCGCCTCAAAAATACCTGGGTCAGTGATGCCTCTGAACACCACCGCTGAAGCTCCCAGGAAAGTCCCATCTGAGTCTCGACACACTGCTGCAACAGCACCACCTGGTTGCACCTTCTTTACAGCGGCGTCCACGTTTATTTTCACACTACCCGCAGGTGGTGTGATCCATCGCATGTCTGGGTTGTTTTGCCGAGGTTGGGCATGCGTGATTGTCCCCCTCGTACTCTTCTCTGTGATCTCCTGGTCTCGTATAAAACTCTGCACAAAACAGAAGGTGGAGAGCGGGCTTTGAAAAACCCCTTCATGTATAGCTTTCCTCCTCGCGTGCCAGATAGCCCACAAAGTAACAAGACAGCACGTCAAATCCTCATGTGATAATGACGAGATCATAGCAAAAACCCACTGCTTGGCCTCCGGTTCATTTGTTCGGTCCATATGTTCAGTAATCTTGTCCGGCATCAGTGCCCACACACTCCTCGCGATTCGACACTCCAAGAGCGAGTGCCGCCATGAATCAGCCTCCCCACATAATCCACATGAACTATCATTCGCATGTTCCTATGAAATCTTACATCTCCAGTGGGTATAGAAACTCGAGCAAGTCTCCAAAGAAAGACTCTTATCTTTGATGGAACCTTCACCTTCCATAGTGAGGTCCAATTCCTCTCCTCTTGCTTCACATCCGAGGAGGCCTCCTTTTTGTGTTAATGATCATTCTATATGCAGACCGAACCATGAAGATGCTTGTCCTTTCAAAATGCCAAGACCAGAAATCATCAACTCGTCTTGTACTTAACGGAATGGATCGAATTACCTCAACGTCCATAGGCAAGAAATATTCCTCCAGCTTGCCTATATTCCAGCTTGCTGATGTGTTATCAATAAAATCAGACACCATGGCTGGTGGGTCCTTTTTCAGACATGCAAAGGGACGCATGGAGCAGTCCCGAGGCAGCCAGTTTGTATTCCATGCACTCGTTGTTTCTCCTGTCCCGATTCTGCGGATCAGGCCTTGTTTTAGAGTATCACGCCCTCTAAAATTGCACGCCAAATCTTCGAGGGGTGAGATCCCCTTGTAGCTTCGAGAAAATCATTACCCGGATAATAAACAGAATTCAGAATCCTCGCGCTCAACGTGTTAGGGTTCTCAAGAATGCACCAAGCTTGACGGGCCAGCAGCGCTAAATTGAAAATTTCTATATCACGAAACCCCAGACCTCCTGCATATTTCAGAGTAGTCATTTCCTCCTAGGATACCCAGCAGGTATTTCTTTTTCCATCACGGCTACCCCACCAAAAATTCCGCAGCAGTGCGTTTATAATCTGGCATAAATCGCGTGGTAGCTTGAAACACGACATAGAAAATGTCGGAATTGCCTGTGCTACAGCATTAATTAGAATCTCTTTTCCTCCAGCTGATAGCAAAAGTTCCATCCACCCCTGGATCCTCTTCCAAACCCGGTCTTTTAAATATTTGAAAGCTCCATTTATAGACCGTCCCACATCGGAGGGCATACCAAGGTACTTCTCACTTAGTGATTCATTCTGTATATCCAATCTGTCCTTTATCTCTTGCCTCAAAGACTCCGGACATCCTTTACTAAAAAATACCGAAGATTTATCCATGTTTATGCGTTGACCTGAGGCTTGACAGTAGGTCTCCATAACCTCTGACACCTCATCAGCTCCCTCTATGCTGGCTTTCACAAACAGCAGGCTATCATCCGCAAAAGTAAGTGGTTTACTGCCGGGGCAGAAGACGCCACTTTTAAACCCTCAAGATTTGATGATGGAACAACACTTTTAGACTTTAAAAGGCACAAGAGTCCCTCTGCTGCAAGCAAAAACAAGTAGGGGGATATCAGGTCACCTTGTCTTATTCCCCTTGTAGGTTTAAACGACTCCAGAGGTGACCCGCTCATCAACACTGAGAATGACACCGAAGAAATCATCCTCATCACCAGGCTGACCCAACTCGCATTGAAGCCAAGTCGGAGCATCATAGGTTCCAGGTATGGCCACTCCACCCTGTCATATGTCTTCCTCATATCTAGCTTGAGTGCACAATGCCTGTGCTTCTTCGCCTTATTTCTCTTCATGAAGTGTAGGCACTCATAAGCAGTGATTATGTTATCTGTGATCAACCTTCCAGGAACAAAAGCGGATTGTTCCTGTGAGATAATATCCGACAGCATCTTCTTCAACCTATTGGCGAGTACCTTCGACGCTATCTTGTATATAACATTGCACAAGCTGATAGGTCGAAATTGTCCCAGGGGCTCGCCACCTTCGGGATCAACACGATGAACGTGTTATTAATTTCTTCCGAGCTGTCAATCCCTCGCAAAATGCACAACACCGCACTTGTGACCTCAGCCCCGCACATCTCCCAGTTGCGTTGGAAGAAATGAGCTGGATACCCATCAGGGTCCGGCGCCTTGGTGGGGAACATCTGAAAAAGTGCCATTTTCACTTCCTCTTCCTTGTATGGTGCCAGCAGGTCCCCATTCATTTCCTCGGTGACCCTAGCAGGCACAGTTTCTAGCACTCTCTCCATATCGTGTGTACCCTCGGACTCATACAATGAACCATAAAAGGTTCTGGTCATATTACTGATCTCCTCCAAGTCCTCGGTCAAAAAACCATCTGGCCTCCGTAGACTCGATATTCTATTCTTCTTTTTCCTTCGGCTCGCCCTGTGATGGAAGAAATGGGTGTTTTTATCTCCCTCTGATAGCCATTGCACCCGTGACCGTTGCTTCCACATCACTTCCTCTTGGTGCTGCAGCTCAACGATATGGTCTCTGGTTTTGATCTCCTCATAGGATGGACCAACACGATTCGGTTGGTTCCGCATTCTTTCCAGTGCAGACCTTAATGTCTTCAATTGCCTTCTCACATTGCCAAACATGTCTTTGTTCCACCTGGTGAGATTGCCTGATAATTCTTCTAGCTTATGCTTCACCTCACCCGTAGAGAGAGCTGGTCCACTGTTCGTCCATGCCTGCTTTAGAACGGGACCGAAAGTGTCATGGGTTCCCCACGTGATTTCATATTTGAAACCACGGCCAGCTCTGGGCTACTGGGGGGGCTCATCCTCCATCTTCAGCAATATTGGAGAATGATCTGACGTGGCTGCCATCAAATGCCGCAGTGTGGCTGCGGGATACCGTGCACTCCAGCTCGGCGACGCAAGTGGTCTGTCCAGTCTTGCGCGGCAATATGTGCCACCTGCGACCCTCTTTTCAAATGTCCATGGTGTTCCAATGTACACCAAGTCCATTAATCCGCAAACATCAACCGCTTCACTGAAGGCTGCAATCTGGGCATTTGATCTCTCATTAACCCCGTCATGCTCACTCCTGTGGAGGACCTAGTTGAAATCTCCAATGCATAACCATGGGAGATCTGAAGAAGAACGAATATACTTCAACATATCCCATGTCTTGTGTCGTTCTGTAACACACGCCTCACCATATACACAAGTTAGACGCCACTTGTCCATGGAATTAGACGAAACAATAGCATCCAAATTTTACTGGGAGTAAGGTAAAATTTCTATATTAATATCATTATTCCAGAAAATTCCAATGCCGCCTCTACGGCCTGAACTGCTGACATCAAAGTTTCGATCATAACCTAGCGTCCCCGCTAGTCTTTCCACCCTATCTTTATGAAGTTGTGTTTCCGCAACACACAAAACGGATGGGGCATGTTCCCGAGCAAAATCTCGTAGTTCCTTTATGGTCGAGGCCATGCCTAAACCTCGACCATTCCAGCTTGAAATACTCATTGCTGACGGTGGCACTTCTTCACGGAGCCCGCCGATCCATCATTAGAATTTTGCGTCTTTCCATCTTTGTCGCCCAAGCTGCCAGAATTGTTCTTTTTCTGTAGCTTTCTTACTTCACTTGGTGACATATACTGAGGGGGTGGAGGAGGTACCAGATTCTCCCTCTCCCGACCCGCAATGTCATCCATATTAAGCTGCCTCATGGCGGTGTGTTCATCATCCTGCTCTCCCAGGTCAAGTCTTGCATTCTTCTTGAGTGGCATGGGGGTGGGAGAATCAACAGGTAGTAACCTAATTGCATGTTGGAAATTGCTAAGGCCTTTAGGACCATGGTCCAGGCCTCCTGGGTCCTCTATTTGACGCTTATTGCTAACTAACCACGTAGAGTGGACAGGCCCGTTTAGTATCGAACTGGGCTGCGCTTCTGTAAGTAACCATCAACGAAAATCAGTCAATGACTATGTGCAGGTTTGATAAAAACAAAAGCTACCGTGACGCGCCTGAATATGAATATCCCTAAAAAAAAAGGTGTGTACTAGAACTTTTTCGAGATAAAACGTCTAAATTTATGACATGTCTAAAAGGTATTGGAAATTTTTCCTTTTTATTAAATCTCAAAAATTATATCATGTTCCTATTATTTTACAAAGTTGGTTTGACAATAAAAAAATATGCTTTGCATTGTAAGAAAAATCTCACATGTCAGAACGAGCGAACATTTCTAGAACATATGAACATTTTCTTGACCGCGTGAAAAACAGTTGAACCCCGTGAGCATTTATTTCAAACAAGTGAACATTGTTTTCAATATCTGAATGCAAGTTTTCCAAACCCGTGATATTTTTTCAACACACGAACATTTCTTATAAAACATGAACAATTTTTTTGAGATTTATGAAACATTTTTTTTTCAAACTCAATGTTTACGTTCACAGATCTCGAAAAACGTGCATATAACTGCTGCGATTTTGTGGGCTTCTTTCTCCTTTGTGGACTTATTGTTTTCTAGGCTCCTTCTGATTTTGTGTTTTGATCTTCTCTTTTATCTTTCTCCTTTTTTCGTCACCTGAGGAGACGGTGCCCTATAGAAAAATAAGAGCCACCAGTTATTAGTCAAATTTCTCCCTACAACAACTCTTAAATGTATGTGATGTTGGTTGTTTGTTCACCAATAGAGCGAAATTGATTGCCTCGGTTACCACATACTCTATCTACTAATGTATATGTCACGAATATTTTGATTAGTTAACTCTATTGATGTACATATATTGAGATGTGTCTTTTTTTCACAAAAATTAGGATTACAATGGTAGCGAGGTGCCCGTGGTGACTTCGTAAATCTCAAGACTCGATTCGCCAACTCAGTATTTCGGAGGTGCTCATAGGGATAGGGTGTGCATGCGTGTGTTCATAGGGGTGAGTGCATGCGTGTGTTTGTGAGCGTCAGAGTTTGTACCGTGTTTCGCATAAAAAAGTAACATACACGAGTTGAGATCATATACTTCTTTGAGCCGTCTAAAACTTTAACAAATCTTCAAATAAATAATATTTGGTTCACATTGTACACATGAAAATTGCAATTTTCTTGCTTACATAGTTTGCGTCTTACATGATATTCCTTAGTACAATGTTCATGTTGACATGTGCATGATATCTAAAACTTTAAGCCTCATTTTTTAAATCAAATAAAATTTACTATGAATCTCTCCTATCTAAAAAGAAGCATAAGGTTTCCTATTTCGCTCTTTCTTTCACGCAACTTTCGTATGTACGTTCCTTCCGCCTCATTCCTTCTCAATTTGATTCCCCCCTCTTATCTCTGGCCCACGTCTTATTAACTTACTAAATAAATTCTTATTTTCTTTCATAAGGTAATAAGTGCTTACCAAATAAAATCCCAATTTAATAGGTAAAGCAAATAAATTCCATTTTTCTACAAAAACACATTACCAAAAAGATGGCACTCAATCATGCTGATGGGCTAACTTTCGCAGCTAACCTATTATTGATACCCATTTGAACGCATGGGGAATTATGATGACGCGGGACACACGTTCGTTGGGAGACCCCAAGAGGAAGGTATGAAGCAGTGCAGCAGCAAGTTTCCCTCAGTAAGATACCAAGGTTATTAGATCCAGTAGGAGCAAGAAGCACTTCTGAAGGTTGTCAACGGTGCCAGAAAAGTACTTGCGTGTCGAAGGGAGTTCGGCTGTTGACGTGGAACCTGCACACAACACAATCAAACTACTTTGCCCCAACGAAACAGGAAGGGTGTCAATCTTCCTGGCTTGCTGAAAACAAAGATTAAACGTATGGTGTGGAAAATAGTGTTTAATTGCAGAGAATGAAAAGGAACAATGATTGCAGTTGGTTGTATTATCAGTGTAAAAGAATGGACCGGGGTCCACAGTTCACTAGTGGTGTCTCTCCATAAAAGATAACTAACATGCTGGGTGAACAAATTACAGCTGGGCAATTGACAAAATATTGAGCGCATGACAATGCATATATATGACATGATGATTACTATGATATTCATGTGGGCATTACGACAAAATACATAGACCGTTATCCAACAGCGTCTATGACTAATCCACCTCCAGGTTGTCATACCGAGTTCCCCGTTGGTATTAAGTTGCAAGCAACGGATAATCGCATTAAGTAATGTGCGTAATGTAAACAAATGCATTAGACCTAACGGCGCACCCTTAAGCTAAGCATCGGTTATTTTATCCCTAGTGGCAACAGCACATCCACAATCTTAGAAGTTGCTGTCACTCTCCCAGATTACCGGAGGCATGAACCCACTATCTAGCATAAATACTAACTCTTGGAGTTACAAGCATCTACTTGGCCAAAGCATGCAAGATCATAAATAACATATAAGATAGATTGATAATCAACTTGACATAGTATTCAATATTCATCGGATCCCAGCAAACACAACATGTAGCATTACAATAAGATGATCTTGATCATGATAGGCAGCTCACAAGATCTAAACATGATAGCATAAAGTGGAGAGACAACCATCTAGCTACTGCTATGGACCCGTAGTCCAAAGATGAACTACTCACGCATCACTCCGGAGGCAGGCATGGTGATGTAGAGCCCTCCGGTGATGATTCCCCTCTCCGGCAGGGTGCCGGAGAGCTTCAGAACCCTCCCGAGCTAGGGTTGACGACGGCGGCGGCTACGGAACTTTTCGTGGATGGAGGCTCGGGTTCTAGGGTTTTCCCGTGAAGATGAATAAATAGGCGAAAGGGCGGCGGCTGGAGCGACCCGGGGGCCCACACCCCACCACGGCGCGGTTGGAGGGGGGCCGCGCCGCCCTAGGGTGTGGCGCCCTCCTCGGTCGCCTCCGTCTCTCCTTCGGACTTCGTGTACGTGTTGGAAAAATAGGAGGTCCTGTCCAGGTTTCGTCCAATTCCGAGAATATTTCCAGAACAGCTTTTCTGAAATACAAAAACAGCAGAAAACAGGAACTGGCACTGTGGCATCTTGTTAATAGGTTAGTCCCAGAAAATGCATAAAAATGCTATGAAGTGTATGTAAAACATGTAACAATTGGTATAATATCAACATGGAACATCAGAAATTATAGATACGTTTGAGACGTATCAAGCATCCCCAAGCTTAGTTCTACTCGTCCTCGAGTAGGTAAAACGATAAAAACAAAATAATTTCTGAGGTGACATGCTACAATCATAATCTTGATCAAATAGTATTGTAAAGCACATGTTATGAATGAAGTGATCCAGGTCAATGGTCTATAGTTTGCTAGCAAGTAGATAATGAGCAAACAACTGAATCATATAAGCAAAAACTTTTCATGAATAGTACTTTCGAGACAAGCATCAAAGAGTTTTGCATAAGAGTTAACTCATAAAGCAATAGATTCTAAGTAAAAGGTATTTAACCAACACAAAGGAAGATTTAAGCTTCAGCAATTGCTTTCAACTTTCAACATATATATCTCATGGATATTTGTCAACACAAAGCAATATAATAAGTGCAATATACAAGCATATAAAAATTGTTGCACCAAAGTTGACACTAGTGTTTGCTTCTGAGATAGAAAGAAGTAGGAAAACTGACTCAACATAAAAGTAAAAGAAAGGCCCTTCGCAGAGGGAAGCAGGGATTAAATCATGTGCTAGAGCTTTTTAAGTTTTTGAAATCATATAGAGAGTAAAAATAAGTTTTGGGAGGTGTTTGTTAATTGTCAACGAATCAGAAAATGGAAAGTACAATATGACCCCTGCCAACCAGACTTTTAAGAGCGGCTCCCATGAAGGACGTTATTTCTACCAGCAAGGCAGATCATCCCTCTTCTCTTTTGTTTACACATGCAGATATTTCACTGTTTGTCATTGCTTGACTGATAAATCAGGGCAAAAATGTGAAGAGAATTAAGCGGTTAAAGTTGTAATTAATTGGGACTGGGCACCCCATTTGCCAGCTCTTTTTGCAAAATTAATGGATAAGCGGATGTATATGCCGCTAGTCCGGTGGTAAAGTCTGTTTGACAGTTGACATAAAGACATCCACCCCGTCCTCATGAGCTTGGTAAACATTGACACAAAATAGGAGTAATAATTTTTGAATAGTTTAAAGGTAGCACATGAAAAATTTACTTGGAGTGGCAAGGAAATACCACATATAGGTAGTTATGGTGGACACAAATGGCATGGATTTTGGCTCAAGGTTTTGGATGCACGAGAAGCATTCCCTCTCAGTACAGAGTTTAGGCTAGCAAGGTTATTTGAAGCAAACACAGGATATCAACCGACACAGCAAGACTTATATGAAAACATATTGCAAGCATTATAAGACTCTACACTGTCTTCCTTGTTAACCAAACCCTTTTACTAGAAAATATCTAGACCTTAGAGATACCAATCATGCAAACCAAATTTCAACGAGCTTTACGGTAGTTCTTCATTAATAGGTTTTAACTACATGATACAAAAGCTTAAACATGAACTACTTGATAACTCAAAACAATTGACAAGTATCAAATTATCCAATACAGTGATCTACAAGAATATGTAAGCTTTTTCCATTATACCATCTACCACATGCACATTTTCTGTTCCAACCAAACACCAATCAACTTATTTCAACATAAACTCTCCAAACAATTATAAGTGAAGCAAGAGAGTACTTTCTTTAAAAGAACTAACAGCTCTGAATAAGAGATGCATGCAAAACAGGAGCTAAAAGCATAGCAATAGCTAGATAAGAATACTCAACAAGTATAAGTGAAGAATAGGAGTATTCATATGAAAAAGCGGAGCGTGTCTCTCTCCCAATCAAGAATGCTAGGGTCCAATCAAGTTGACCAAAGAAAAATAAAATACTGAAAATAAAAGCACACAGACGCTCCAAGTAAAGCACATATGATGTGAAAGAATTAAAATATAGTTTCACTAGAGATGACCTGATAAGTTGCTGATGAAGAAGGGGATGCCTTGGGCATCCCCAAGCTTAGACGCTTGAGTCTTCTTGAAATATGCTGGGGTGATCCATGGGAGCATCCCCAAGCTTAAGCTCTTCACTCTTCTTGATCACATTATATCATCCTTCTCTCTTGACCCTTGAAAACTTCCGCCACACCAAACTCAGAGTAATTCTCATTAGAGGGTTAGTGCACAATCAAAAACTCACATGTTCTATAAGGACACAAACATGACCGTTACTTTTAACATTAACTACTGCCACTGATGTTATGTGAAGCTCTTCACCCTAAAAAAGAATTCCACTCAACACTAGTAAAAGAGAGAATGCGAAAAATAAAAGACAGAATCTGTCTAAACAGAACAGTCTGTAAAGACGAATTTTTTCGAGGCACTTACGTTGCTCAGATCGAAAAACTCAAAACTAACGAAAGATGCGTACATATCTGAGGATCACGCACAAAAATTTGCAGATTTAAATAATTTTTCTGTGATTTTACAGAAGTAAAACGGTGAACAGCAGAAATCTGTTCCTGCGCAGAAATCCAAATCTAGCATCATCTTCCTATTAGAGGCTACTTGGCACAACAATGCGATAAAATAAAGATACAAAGGAATTGTTACAGAAGTAAACAACTCCTTGACAAAACTGAAAACAAAAGATAATGGGTTGCCTCCCAAAAGCGCTTTCTTTAATGCCTTTTAGCTAGGCTTGAAGATTTTAATGATGCTCTCATAAGAATAAGAGTTGAAAAACAAAGGAGAGCATCAAGAGGCAAATATCAAACACATTTAAGTCTAACCCACTTCCTATGCAAAGGAATCTTGTAACAAAATAAATTATTGAAGCATAAAGCAACTAGCATAGAAAGATGAAACAAATAAAACTTCAAAACTTTCAACATAAAGAGAGGTATTTTAGCGACTTGAAAACTTTTACAACCATATTTTCCTCTCTCATAATAACTTTCAGTAGCATCATGAACAAACTCAACAATATAACTATCACATAAAGCATGCTTTTCATGATCTACAAACACATAATTTTTATTAAGCTCAAAAACAGTGGGGTCATTAAACCCACTTTTGACAATAGTAGTATAACAAATATCATTAGGCAATATAGGACCATCATCAAGAGCATTATCATATAAACATTAGGGAGCACATTTTTACTTTCTGCAATTTCCTTTTCTTGAGTCAAGGAGGTTGTTACTTCAAATTTATCAAAAGGAGATATTTCAATAGAATCATGACATTCAACAATATAGCATTTCTCCTCCTTAGGTAGGCATGGAGGGTAATCATATAATGTAAGAGTTAAAGAGTTACTATCATTAGAAGGTAGATCCTCCTTTTGATCATCACTCTCTTCCTCTTTTTCATCAAATGAGCTTTCAGTTTCAGCAGTTTCTTCTCCCACAGGTTCCTGAAAGGTAGCAAGTTGTTCTGGAGAATAAGTTTTCTCAAGAAATTCAGTGATATAAGGATTATCATTGTAATATTCAAGGCAATAACCAAGTATAGCAAAATTTTCAGATTTATAAGGAGAATCATCATGTGAATATAACCAGCAATTTCATAGGCACCTTTAAAAACAAAAAATTCTTCAGTTTGTTCAAGATTACCAAAGTCATAGTTTCCTTTAGCATAAGCAGCCAAGGTTTCATTATCATTATAATCACATTGGAAAGGGAGGTGTTTATGCCTTCTACAACATAATGATTCATTAAAGCAGTAGGATTCATCATAAGTAGAGCACAAGTTCTTAGCAAAATAATTCAATGTACTTATTTGTTTCCATAAATGTACCCTTTTTGAGACAAGCGGTATTCCTTATATAATTTTGTTTCATCAGTGAACCCACTTAGCCAACATGATTTTGTTTCAAAGAGAGAAACCATTGATATCAAGTAAACAACTAGACATAATAACAAACCGAAATAAACTAGATGCAGAAAACTAATTTTTTTGTGTTTTTGATAATTAAAAGCAAACAAGATAAAATAAAACAAAGTAAAGAGATTGGAAGCGTGAGACTCCCCTTGCAGAAATCCTCTTACTCCCCGGCAACGGCGCCAGAAAAATGCTTGATGACGTGGGACACACGTTCGTTGGGAGACCCCAAGAGGAAGGTATGAAGCAGTGCAGCAGCAAGTTTCCCTCAGTAAGATACCAAGGTTATCAGATCCAGTAGGAGCAAGAAGCACTTCTGAAGGTTGTCAACGGTGCCAGAAAAGTACTTGCGTGTGGAAGGGAGTTCGGCTGTTGACGTGGAACCTGCACACAACACAATCAAACTACTTTGCCCCAACGAAACAGGAAGGGTGTCAATCTTCCTGGCTTGCTGAAAACAAAGGATTAAACGTATGGTGTGGAAAATAGTGTTTAATTGCAGAGAATGAAAAGGAACAATGATTGCAGTTGGTTGTATTATCAGTGTAAAAGAATGGACCGGGGTCCACAGTTCACTAGTGGTGTCTCTCCATAAAAGATAACTAACATGCTGGGTGAACAAATTACAGCTGGGCAATTGACAAAATATTGAGCGCATGACAATGCATATATATGACATGATGATTACTATGATATTCATGTGGGCATTACGACAAAATACATAGACCGTTATCCAACAACGTCTATGACTAATAATCCACCTCCAGGTTGTCATACCGAGTTCCCCGTTGGTATTAAGTTGCAAGCAACGGATAATCGCATTAAGTAATGTGCGTAATGTAAACAAATGCATTAGACCTAACGGCGCACCCTTAAGCTAAGCATCGGTTATTTTATCCCTAGTGGCAACAGCACATCCACAATCTTAGAAGTTGCTGTCACTCTCCCAGATTACCGGAGGCATGAACCCACTATCTAGCATAAATACTAACTCTTGGAGTTACAAGCATCTACTTGGCCAAAGCATCTACTAGTAACGGAAAGCATGCAAGATCATAAATAACATATAAGATAGATTGATAATCAACTTGACATAGTATTCAATATTCATCGGATCCCAGCAAACACAACATGTAGCATTACAATAAGATGATCTTGATCATGATAGGCAGCTCACAAGATCTAAACATGATAGCATAAAGTGGAGAGACAACCATCTAGCTACTGCTATGGACCCGTAGTCCAAAGATGAACTACTCACGCATCACTCCGGAGGCAGGCATGGTGATGTTGAGCCCTCCGGTGATGATTCCCCTCTCCGGCAGGGTGCCGGGAAGAGCTTCAGAACCCTCCCGAGCTAGGGTTGACGACGGCGGCGGCTACGGAACTTTTCGTGGATGGAGGCTCGGGTCTCTAGGGTTTTCCCGTGAAGATGAATAAATAGGCGAAAGGGCGGCGGCTGGAGCGACCCGGGGGCCCACACCCCACCACGGCGCGGTTGAGGGGGGCCGCGCCGCCCTAGGGTGTGGCGCCCTCCTCGGTCGCCTCCGTCTCTCTTCGGACTTCGTGTACGTGTTGGAAAAATAGGAGGTCCTGTCCAGGTTTCGTCCAATTCCGAGAATATTTCCAGAACAACTTTTCTGAAATACAAAAACAACAGAAAACAGGAACTGACACTGTGGCATCTTGTTAATAGGTTAGTCCCAGAAAATGCATAAAAATGCTATGAAGTGTATGTAAAATATGTGACAATTGGTATAATATCAACATGGAACATCAGAAATTATAGATACGTTTGAGACATATCAAATTACCTAGTGATAAATGAAGAATGTTCATGGCATCAAATCATGTAAACTTTAATATGGTATGCATGTAAATGAGAAGAGAGACATGCACTTTTCCATGTTTAATAAGTTTAATGAACAAGGCAAAAATGGTACTTCAAATTAATCTAGAAACTTGCAAAATATCCTGAGAAAAATCACATTCAAAACAAAAGAAATACTATGGATAAACCGATGGAATTGTAAAATATAAATGTTTTTAAAATTATGAACATACCCTTTTCTAAATTATCGCAAATTGCGATGGAAAATGCAGAACTTTCTTTTCTAAAATTTTATAACGTAGGAGTATAAATAAAGAAGGAACACGTTCAAATTCAGCAGAACTATGTCTATAGATGTGTAATCTTGGATTAGTAGCTTTATGGACAAGTGCCGCACGTAATTTGTCCTTTTCCTGTAGATAATGTTGAACTCTACTAGTGTCTAAAATCGCAATGCAAAATTTGGTATCTTTTTAGGCTGGGAAAAGAAATACAAAATATGTAGATCTGGATCGGTGAACATTGCACAATTTTAAAAACTTGAATTTTTGTTAGATTTATCATCTTTGTGTAGCCTAGAATACGATGAATTTTGCGTTGAGATTTTACACACTGATAGAGTTCGACGTTGTCTACACCTAAGATTTTTGTTTCACAAATTTAGAAATATAAAATGCCGACTTTGATGTTCTTGGTGATATGCATGAAATTTATATAGTTTACACCATCTATTTAAACCATTTACATCCTCTTTTACCCTCAAATGCATAACAAAATCCTTGTCAGATAGCATAATATGGTCAAAATGAGCATTTCATATACTTTCACTGTCTTATTGCAGAACAGTGCGAAAAGGCACTCTAAACATGTACATTTGGTCATCAGCTAAGGACTAAAAGGAGAAAAGGAAGTGAAGTCATGTGGATCAACTTGTGGGAGAAGAAAGGAAGTTTGAGGAGAAAAGCAAAAAAGCTAAAAAGGTGGAAACATCCCATGTGCACCATGAGCTGTGGAGGAAAGGGGGAAGCTTCCCTCTCAAGACCACACCACCAAAAAGGCAAAAATGGCTATAAAGCAGCTAGACCACCTCATGGACACATCCATCCGAAACACAACCCTCTCCACCTTTCATCAGCCACCACAGCACCTTTTCCATCACCAAGAACATCAAGAACAGAAAGAAGAAGAAGAACATGGCTCAAGAACTTCATCACCAAGAAGATTGGTGACCAATTCGTGACTTAAGGTTCAGAGCAAAAATCATCTCCTCCTCTGCCTCCACTGCTGCTCCAAGTTCTTCCTCTAAACCTAATGCTGTTGTGATCTTCAACAACACCCAAGAACAGTCAAGAACAAGCACTCCATCAAGCCCAAGGAAGAAACATCTATTCCCCTGCCTCTGTTCTGCTCGAATTCTATGTTTGAACTCTGTCTATTGTTCATCTTCCAGTGCTAAAATTCAGTTCTATTCATTTGGTTGTCAATTTGTTCAGTGATCCACTTTGTGAAGTTGTTTATGTTCGGTACATGTTTAGTACTTGTTGTTTGATCCATCAGTGATGCTTGTTAGTCATGTTTCCCTGTGATTTCGTGCTGTCCACCTCTAAATCCCACTTGCTACTATTTATTATCATGTTTTGTCTGTCATTCTAAGCTAAAACCCCCAAAACAGTTACCTTTTCTTCGTTAAAACCAATCCCTTTCATTGATCTAGCTGTGATTTAGGAACAACAATTTGTAGTTTATTCCCTGAGTTCGAACACGACACTCCACTATTACCTACTTCATCAATTTGGTGCCGTTGCCGGGGAATAGATATAAGTAGTTGTGCCAAAACTGCAGACTAGATTACCTTGTTTTACCTGCTCGTTTGAGATTTATTGCACTGACCCTTGATCAGTTTATTGGCTGTGATTGTGTGTAGGAAGATTTATTTCAGTTATGTGCAGGTTGCATGCAACAAACTGAAGAATCCCCTCTAGCACCTCTTGACCCAGAAATTGAAAGAACTTTCAGAAGGAGAAAAAGGGAAGCAGCTTGTTTGCAGGAAAATTTAGCAAGGCAGAAGAAGATGGGTGATAAAACTCTCAGAGATCTATGGATACCTCAGGAACAGAATGCAGAGAGTGCTCAGCCTGCTGTACAAGCAAACAATTTCGATTTTAAGTCAGCTTTGATATCAATGGTTCAGCACAATCAGTTTGGAGGTGCTGCTCTGGAAAGTCCTCATACACATACCGGAATTTTTTGGAATACTGCAATACTCTAGAGTACAATGGAGTACCTCATGATTTTATCAAGATGCCGTTGTTCCCATTCTCTCTTAGGGATGGAGCAAAACACTGGTTTCATGCTATGCCAGAAACACAAAAGGATTCTTGGCCACACTTGTTGCAAGCATTCTATGGCAGATACTTTCCTCCAACAAAGGCAGCTGAATTCAGAGACAAAATCACAAGGTTTTCTCAGTTTGAGGGTGAAGGTCTTTATGCTTGGCAGAGATTTCAGGGTCTGATCAAGATGTGCCAAAATCATGCTCAGGAGCCTTGGCTCATTCTGCAGACATTCTATAAGGGACTGACACATCAGACCAGAGCTTATGTCGATTCTGCAGCAGGAGGAGGTATAATGAGCAAGACACTAGATGAAGCCACTGAGCTAATTGAAAGAATGGCCTCATATAATTTCTCTTGGACCAATGAAAGGGCATTACACATCCCTCAGCCATTACTTCTCAGGTCTAACACTAATGACACTGTGGCAGATCAATTGAAAGCTATTACAAAACAACTGTCAAGTATGATGTCTGACAGTGCATCAGTGGTATCTGCTATAACCACTGGAGGATGTCAAGCTTGTGGAAATTCTGGTCATCAAATTCATGAACGCACAAACTTCATGAATGTTGAACCTTCAGTTTCAGAAGTCAATTATGCACAGAACCAAGGACATTTCTCCTAGAGCTATAACCCAAGCTGGAGAAACCATCCAAAATTTCTTACAAAAATGGAAATCAGTTTGGAAATTCCTAGTCATCAAATGCAGGGTTTAGGCAAAACCAAGGGCAAGGTCAGAGCAATTACCAAGGCAGTTCAGTTTCTTATGCGCCAATAGCACATGGCAGTTCAAGTCCTGAGATGAGAGAAATATTGAAGCAACAACAGCAAATGTTCAGTGGGATGCAAGAAACTCTCAAGCATCAGTCAGACATGTTTGTGAGTGCTATTCAACAGTTGACAGCTGGTTTGAATCAGTCATCAAATGCAAAGGCAGAAGCCAGGCTACCTTCTCAAACTGAAGAAAATCTCAAAGGACAATGTGGTGCAATAACAGTGTCAAGTTCAGTTATCACTAGAGGAGGAAAAATAACTGAAGCTATCTTACCAAAGCCAGTTGCCCCTACCTATGTTACTCCTGCTAGAAGATCACCTGAATCAAGTGAGAAACAGATAGTAGTGCCACAGTCAGTACAGACTGAACCAGTGAGCATGCCTCGAAACACTGTACCAGTACCTGATAAACCAGATCTTGAAAAATCTGTACCTGAAGCAAGAGTACCATTCCCTGAAAGATTGGAAAAAAGTAAGGAAGAGAAGCAATATGCCAAGTTTCTAGAAAAGATGAAAGAAGTTTAAGTGACAATACCAATTCTAGATGCTGTCCTGCATGTGCCAATGTATGCAAAAAAATTCAAGGAACTTCTCACCAGGAAAAGAAGTTTTGAAGAACCAGAGGCTGTTACCATGACTAGGCAATGCAGTGCTATTTTGCAGAATTCTTTGCCAAAGAAACTTGATGATCCAGGAAGCTTTTGCATTCCTTGCAATATTGCGAATAAACAGTTCACTGCACTTTGTGATCTTGGTTCGAGCGTCAGTGTGTTGCCACTGTCAGTATGCAAGCTCATGCCACTTGGTGACCTAAAACAAACACCAATGACACTCCAGCTAGCAGACAGAACTATCAGAAAGCCAGCAGGAGTATTGCTTGATATACCAATTGTGGTTGAAAAGTTTGCTTACCCTGTTAATTTTGTAGTCCTTGAAATGGAAGATACTTCTGAAACTGTTATTTTAGGAAGAGCTTTTCAGGCAACAGCTGGTGCAGTAATTGATGTCAGAGGTTCTAAGTTGAAATTGCAGTTTGGAGATGAAGAAATCATTTTTGACATGAAGCATGCAGCCCATCTACCATCTTACCAAGCACACTGTAATTCCATTGATGTTGTGCAGGAATTTGTTAATTGCACTTATGAGAAAACTGGAAACAATCTTGAATTCGATTCAGAAATTCTTGAGCAAGTTGGACAGTCAGGTTTTGCAGAAGCTTTTCACCTTGAAGCAGTTTATGAAGATGATTTGATCAGAATGGTTGAATTACCTGACAAGGAGCAAGAACCAGAACTAAAACGGTTGCCAGATGATACATCTCAAACGTATCTATAATTTCTGATGTTCCATGTTGATATTATACCAATTGTTACATGTTTTATATACACTTCATAGCATTTTTATGCATTTTCTGGGACTAACCTATTAACAAGATGCCACAGTGCCAGTTCCTGTTTTCTGCTGTTTTTGTATTCCAGAAAAGCTAGTCTGGAAATATTCTCGGAATTGGACGAAACTTGGACAGAACCTCCTATTTTTCCAACACCAAGACGAGTCCAGAGGAGAGACGGAGGAGGGCCACGTGGCACCCACACCATGGGGCCGCGCGTCCCCCCGCCACGCCGTGGGGTGGTGTGGGGCCCTCGTGGCTCCGCAGCCACCGCCCTTTCGCATATTTATTCTTCCGACGCGAAAACCCTAAATACCCGAGCCATTATCCACGAAAAGTTCCAGAGACGCCGCCGCCGTCAACCCTAGCTCGGGAGGGTTCAGAAGCTCTTCCCGGCACCCTGCAGAGGGGAATCATCACCGGAGGGCTCTACATCACCATGCCTGCCTCCGGAGTGATGCGTGAGTAGTTCATCCTTGGACTACGGGTCCATGGCAGTAGCTAGATGGTTGTCTCTCCACTTTATGCTATCATGTTTAGATCTTGTGAGCTGCCTATCATGATCAAGATCATCTTATTGTAATGCTACATGTTGTGTTTGCTGGGATCCGATGAATATTGAATACTATGTCAAGTTGATTATCAATCTATCTTATATGTTATTTATGATCTTGCATGCTTTCCGTTACTAGTAGATGCTTTGGCCAAGTAGATGCTTGTAACTCCAAGAGTGAGTATTTATGCTAGATAGTGGGTTCATGCCTCCGGTAATCTGGGAGAGTGACAATAACTTCTAAGATTGTGGATGTGCTGTTGCCACTAGGGATAAAATAACCGATGCTTAGCTTAAGGGTACGCCGTTAGGTCTAATGCATTTGTTTACATTACGCACATTACTTAATGCAATTATCCGTTGCTTGCAACTTAATACCAACGGGGAACTCGGTATGACAACCTGGCGGTGGATTATTAGTCATAGACGCTGTTGGATAACGGTCTATGTATTTTGTCGTAATGCCCACATGAATATCATAGTAATCATCATGTCATATATATGCATTGTCATGCGCTCAATATTTTGTCAATTGCCCAGCTGTAATTTGTTCACCCAGCATGTTAGTTATCTTTTATGGAGAGACACCACTAGTGAACTGTGGACCCCGGTCCATTCTTTTACACTGATAATACAACCAACTGCAAACACTGTTCCTTTTCATTCTCTGCAATTTACTACTGTTTTCCACACCATACGTTTAATCCTTTGTTTTCAGCAAGCCGGTGAGATTGACAACCTCACTGTTTCGTTGGGGCAAAGTAGTTTGATTGTGTTGTGTGCAGGTTCCACGTCAGCGCGCCACTGACAACCTTCGAAGTGATTTCTTGCTCCTACTGGTTCGATTAAACCTTGGTTTCATACTGAGGGAAAACTGCTGCTATACTGCATCATACCTTCCTCTTGGGGTCTCCCAACGAACGTGTGATCCACGCAATCAAGCATATTTTCTGGCGCCGTTGCCGGGGAGCAGAAGCACTTCGGTTCAGAAATCTCCTTGCTTCCCCTTCCACACGCCATATTTTCTGGCGCCGTTGCCGGGGAGCAAGAGGATTTCTGCAAGGGGAGTTTCACGCTTCCAATCTCTTTACTTTGTTATTGTCTTGCTTAGTTTATTTTTATTTTATCTTGTTTGCTTTATTATCAAAAACACAAAAAAAATAGTTTTCTGCATCTAGTTTATTTCGGTTTGTTATTATGTCTAGTTGTTTACTTGATATCAATGGCTTCTCTCTTTGAAACAAAATCTTTTGGCTAAGTGGGTTCACGGAGGAACAACAAAATTATTATAAGGAATACCGCTTTTCTAAAAAGGGAAATATTTATGGGAACAAATAAGTAGATTGAATTATTTTGCTAAAACTTGTGCTCTACTTATGATGAATCCTACTGCTTTAATGAATCTTTTGTTGTAGAAGGCATAAACACCTCCCTTTCCAATGTGATTATAATGATAATGAAACCTTGGCTGCTTATGCTAAAGGAAACTATGACTTTGTAATCTTGAACAAATTGAAGAATTTTTGTTTTTAAGGGTGCCTATGAAATTGCTGGTTATATTCACGATGATGATTCTCCTTATAAATCTGAAAATTTTGCTATACTTGGTTATTGCCTTGAATATTACAATGATAATCCTTATATCACTGAATTTCTTGAGAAAACTTATTCTCCAGAACAACTTGCTACCTTTCAGGAACCTGTGGGAGAAGAAATGCTGAAACTGAAAGCTCATTGGATGAAAAAGAGGAAGAGAGTGATGAACAAAAGGAGGATCTACCTTCTAAAGATAGTAACTCTTTAACTCTTACATTATATGATTACCCCCATGCCTACCTAAGGAGGAAGAATGCTATATTGTTGAATGTCATGATTCTATTGAAATATCTCCTTTTGATAAATTTGAAGTAACAACTCCTTGACTCAAGTAGAAAAGGAAATTGCAGAAAGTAAAAATGTGCTCCCTAATGTTATATATGATAATGCTCTTGATGATGGTCCTATATTGCCTAATGATATTTATTATACTATTATTGTCAAAAGTGGGTTTGATAACCCCACTGTTTTTGAGCTTAATAAAAATTATGTGTTTGTAGATCATGAAAAGCATGCTTTATGTGATAGTTATATTGTTGAGTTTGTTCATGATGCTACTGAAAGTTATTATGAGAGAGGAAAATATGGTTGTAAAAGTTTTCAAGTCTAAAACACCTCTCTTATGTTGAAAGTTTTGAAGTTATATTTGTTTCATCTTTCTATGCTAGTTGCTTTATGCTTCAATAATTTATTTTGTTATAAGATTCCTTTGCATAGAAAGTGGGTTAGACTTAAATGTATTTGATATTTGCCTCTTGATGCTCTCTTTTGTTTTTCAACTCTTATTCTATGAGAGCATCATTAAAATCTTCAAGCCTAGCTAAAAGGCATTAAAGAAAGCGCTTTTGGGAGGCAACCCATTATCTTTTGTTTTCAGTTTTAGTCAAGGAGTTGTTTACTTCTGTAACAATTCCTTTGTATCTTTATTTTATCGCATTGTTGTGCCAAGTATTGCCTCTAATAGGAAGATGATGCTAGATTTGGATTTCTGCGCAGGAACAGATTTCTGCTGTTCACCGTTTTAATTCTGTAAAATCACAGAAAAATTATTTAAATCTGCAATTTTTGTGCGTGATCCTCAGATATGTACGCATCTTTCGTTAGTTTAAAGTTTTTCGATCTGAGCAACGTAAGTGCCTCGAAAAAATTCGTCTTTGCGGACTGTTCTGTTTAGACAGATTCTGTCTTTTATTTTTCGCATTCTCTCTTTTACTAGTGTTGAGTGGAATTCTTTTTTAGGGTGAAGAGCTTCACATAACATCAGTGGCAGTAGCTAATGTTAAAAGTAACGGTCATGTTTGTGTCCTTATAGAACATGTGAGTTTTTGATTGTGCACTAACCCTCTAATGAGAATTACTTTGAGTTTGGTGTGGCGGAAGTTTTCAAGGGTCAAGAGAGAAGGATGATATAATGTGATCAAGAAGAGTGAAGAGCTTAAGCTTGGGGATGCTCCCATGGATCACCCCAGCAATTTCAAGAAGACTCAAGCGTCTAAGCTTGGGGATGCCCAAGGCATCCCCTTCTTCATCAGCAACTTATCAGGTCATCTCTAGTGAAACTATATTTTAATTCTTTCACATCATATGTGCTTTACTTGGAGCGTCTGTGTGCTTTTATTTTCAGTATTTTATTTTTCTTATGGTCAACTTGATTGGACCCCAGCATTCTTGATTGGGAGAGAGACACGCTCCGCTTTTTCATATGAATACTCCTATTCTTCACTTATACTTGTTGAGTATTCTTATCTAGCTATTGCTATGCTTTTAGCTCCTGTTTTGCATGCATCTCTTATTCAGAGCTGTTAGTTCTTTTAAAGAAAGTACTCTCTTGCTTCACTTATAATTGTTTGGAGAGTTTATGTTGAAATAAATTGATTGGTGTTTGGTTGGAACAGAAAATGTTGCATGTGGTAGATGGTATAATGGAAAAAGCTTACATATTCTTGTAGATCATTGTATTGGATAATTTGATACTTGTCAATTGTTTTGAGTTATCAAGTAGTTCATGATTAAGCTTTTGTATCATGTAGTTAAAACCTATTAATGAAGAACTACCGTAAAGCTCGTTGAAATTTGGTTTGCATGATTGGTATCTCTAAGGTCTAGATATTTTCTAGTAAAAGGGTTTGGTTAACAAGGAAGACAGTGTAGAGTCTTATAATGCTTGCAATATGTTTTCATATAAGTCTTGCTGTGTCGGTTGATATCCTGTGTTTGCTTCAAATAACCTTGCTAGCCTAAACTCTGTACTGAGAGGGAATGCTTCTCGTGCATCCAAAACCTTGAGCCAAAATCCATGCCATCTGTGTCCACCATAACTACCTATATGTGGTATTTCCTTGCCATTCCAAGTAAATTTTTCATGTGCTACCTTTAAACTATTCAAACTTTATTACTCCTATTTTGTGTCAATGTTTACCAAGCTCATGAGGACGGGGTGGATGTCTTTATGTCAACTGTCAAACAGACTTTACCACCGGACTAGCGGCATATACATCCGCTTATCCATTAATTTTGCAAAAAGAGCTGGCAAATGGGGTGCCCAGTCCCAATTAATTACAACTTTAACCGCTTAATTCTCTTCACATTTTTGCCCTGATTTATCAGTCAAGCAATGACAAACAGTGAAATATCTGCATGTGTAAACAAAAGAGAAAGAGGGATGATCTGCCTTGCTGGTAGAAATAACGTCCTTCATGGGAGCCGCTCTTAAAAGTCTGGTTGGCAGGGGTCATATTGTACTTTCCATTTTCTGATTCGTTGACAATTAACAAACACCTCTCAAAACTTATTTTTACTCTCTATATGATTTCAAAAACTTAAAAAGCTCTAGCACATGATTTAATCCCTGCTTCCCTCTGCGAAGGGCCTTTCTTTTACTTTTATGTTGAGTCAGTTTACCTACTTCTTTCTATCTTAGAAGCAAACACTAGTGTCAACTTTGGTGCAACAATTTTTATATGCTCGTATATTGCACTTATTATATGCTTTGTGTTGACAAATATCCATGAGATATATATGTTGAAAGTTGAAAGCAATTGCTGAAACTTAAATCTTCCTTTGTGTTGGTTAAATACCTTTTACTTAGAATCTATTGCTTTATGAGTTAACTCTTATGCAAAACTCTTGATGCTTGTCTCGAAAGTACTATTCATGAAAAGTTTTTGCTTATATGATTCAGTTGTTTGCTCATTATCTACTTGCTAGCAAACTATAGACCATTGACCTGGATCACTTCATTCATAACATGTGCTTTACAATATTATTTGATCAAGATTATGATTGTAGCATGTCACCTCAGAAATTATTTTGTTTTTATCGTTTTACCTACTCGAGGACGAGTAGAACTAAGCTTGGGGATGCTTGATACGTCTCAAACGTATCTATAATTTCTGATGTTCCATGTTGATATTATACCAATTGTTACATGTTTTATATACACTTCATAGCATTTTTATGCATTTTCTGGGACTAACCTATTAACAAGATGCCACAGTGCCAGTTCCTGTTTTCTGCTGTTTTTGTATTCCAGAAAAGCTAGTCTGGAAATATTCTCGGAATTGGACGAAACTTGGACAGAACCTCCTATTTTTCCAACACGAAGACGGAGTCCAGAGGAGAGACGGAGGAGGGCCACGTGGCACCCACACCATGGGGCCGGCGGCCCCCCCTGCCGCGCCGTGGGGTGGTGTGGGGCCCTCGTGGCTCCGCAGCCGCCGCCCTTTCGCCTATTTATTCCTCCCGACACGAAAACCCTAGATACCCGAGCCATTATCCACGATGGAGGAGAAGTGGAGAGGAGAAGTGGAGTAGAAGGAGAAGGAGTGGAGAGGAGGATGGAGGAGAAGTGGAGAGGAGAAGTGGAGTAGGAGGAGAAGGAGTGGAGAGGAGGATGGAGGAGAAGTGGAGAGGAGGATGAAGGAGAAGTGGAGAGGAAGTGGAGGAGTAGGAGAGAGGAGAGAAAGAGAGGGAGAGGAAGTGGAGGAGTAGGAGAGTGGAGAGGAGGATTAAGGCTGTTGGGCGGGATTCGAATTTTGAATCCTGCCAAACAATTCTGTGGCGCACCTGCCACCGTGCGCCACAGATTTTTTTTTCCAATTTTTTTATTTTTTTGATTTTGTAGATAAAAATCTTCTGTTTGAAATAACTTTTTACTCTTTTGGAATTTGCCGATTCTGAGAAAAGTTCACCGGGTAAACCTTGGTGAAATCGAGCTCCTTTTTTCTCACGATTTTTTTGGTATATTAAACGTATTTTTTTGACATCGTATGCAAAAGTTATGGCCGGTCAAACTATTTTTTTTCTGTTTTTTGCTGAAAAGGTCAAAATTCATATTTCAAAATTTCTATACCAAATAGACACCAAAACCTAACTACATGTCAAAGGATTTTATTTTTTGAAAATTTTATCATTTTCTTTTCTTGTTTGCAAAACTGAAAAGGCGATCCACAGGGGGGGGGGGGGGTAGGCATGCGTGAGAGGAATTTTTTTTTCTGTGGCGCACCCACCTCCATGCGGCACAAAATGTGTTTCCACAGAAAGGCACTTCCTTACTAGTGATAACTTCTAAGATTGTGGATGTGCTGTTGCCATTAGGGATAAAATAATCGATGCTTAGCTTAAGGGTACGCCGTTAGGTCTAATGCATCTGTTTACATTACGCACATTACTTAATGCAATTATCCGTTGCTTGCAACTTAATACCAACGGGGAACTCGGTATGACAACCTGGCGGTGGATTATTAGTCATAGACGCTGTTGGATAACGGTCTATGTATTTTGTCGTAATGCCCACATGAATATCATAGTAATCATCATGTCATATATATGCATTGTCATGCGCTCAATATTTTGTCAATTTTCCAGCTGTAATTTGTTCACCCAGCATGTTAGTTATCTTTTATGGAGAGACACCACTAGTGAACTGTGGACCCCGGTCCATTCTTTTACACTGATAATACAACCAACTGCAAACACTGTTCCTTTTTATTCTCTGCAATTTACTACTGTTTTCCACACCATATGTTTAATCCTTTGTTTTCAGCAAGCCGGTGAGATTGACAACCTCACTGTTTCGTTGGGGCAAAGTAGTTTGATTGTGTTGTGTGCAGGTTCCACGTCAGCGCGCCACTGACAATCTTCCGAAGTGATTTCTTGCTCCTACGGGTTCGATTAAACCTTGGTTTCATACTGAGGGAAAACTGCTGCTATACTGCATCATACCTTCCTCTTGGGGTCTCCCAACGAACGTGTGATCCACGCAATCACCAGATCCTGTCACTTACAAATTTTTAGAGCAAAACAATAAATGTCCAGTGATTGTCAGTTCAGAATTAGATGATGGACAGTAAGAACAACTGTTATCAGTCTTGCGAAAATAAAGAAGAATTCTTGGTTATTCCATTGAAGACATGATTGGTATCAGTCCATCCATTTGTACACACATAATTCACTTAGAAGATGACAGTGTACCCAACAAAGATCATCAAAGAAGATTGAATCCTCAAATGCAAGAAGTTGCTAAAAAGGAAATTCTGAAACTTTTGGGTGCTGATCTTAATTACCCTATCTCAGACAGTGAGTGGGTCAGTCCTATACACATTGTGCCCAAGAAAGGAGGAATGACTGAAGAAACTTCAGAAGCTGGAGATGAAATCCCCAGTAGAAAAGTTACTGGTTGGAGATTAGTCACAGATTTCAGAAAACTCAATAAAGCAACAAGGAAGGATCATTTCCCTATGCCATTCATTGATCAGATGTTAGAAAGATTGGCTGACCACAAATATTTTTGTTGTCTGGATGGTTACTCAGGATTTTTGCAAATTCCTATTCACCCTGTGGATCAAGATAAAACCACTTTCACTTGTCCATATGTCACCTTTGCATATAAAAGGTTACCATTTGGCTTGTGCAATGCTCTTGATACTTTTCAGAGATGCATGATGGCAATTTTCTCAGATCAGATTGAAAAGATCATGGAAGTTTTCATGGATGATTTCATAGTGTATGGTGGAAGCTTTCAGGACTGTTTGAAAAATCTGGAAACTGTTTTGCAGAGATGTTTAGAGAACAACCTTGTGCTCAATTGGGAAAAATGTCACTTTCTTGTCTGAGAAGGAATAGTCCTGGGACACTTGGTTTCTGAAAGAGGAATAGAAGTTGACAAGGCAAAAGTTGAGGTGATTTCAAAACTGCCACACCTAGTGAATGTTAAGGGAATTCAAAGCTTTCTTGGGCATGCTGGGTTCTACAGAAGATTCGTCAAGGATTTTTCCAAGATTGCTAAGCCCTTAACTCAGTTACTGAATCATGATGTTCCCTTCATATTTGATGAAAATTGCAAAAAGGCATTTGCCAAGTTGAAAGAAGCTCTGATAACTGCACCTGTGGTACAGCCACCAGACTGGAAATTGCCATTTGAATTGATGTGTGATGCTAGTGACTTTGCAGTAGGAGCAGTACTTGGACAGAAAAAGGGTTCAGCTCTACATGTTATTTACTGTGCAAGCAAAACACTTGATGATGCTCAGATCAACTACACCACCACTGAAAAGGAACTCCTATCTGTGGTCTATGCCTTTGATAAATTCAGACCATACCTAGTGGGAAATAAGTGCATTGTGTACACAGACCATGCAGCAATTAAGCAATTGATGAATAAGAAGGATGCCAAACCAAGGTTGATCAGATGGATCCTGTTGCTCCAAGAATTTGATGTTCAGATCAAGGATAAATCAGGTTCAGAGAACTTGGTTGCTGACCACTTGTCAAGAATTACAGAGCACAATTCAGACATCAACAAGATTGATGACAGTTTGCCTGGAGAACAGTTGATGCAGATAACACAGTCAGAAAAGCAGTCTCCATGGTATGCAGATCTGGTGAACTACTTGGCATGTGGCATTGATCCACCTGATATGACTTACCAGCAGAAGAAGAAGTTCAAAAATGATGCAAAACACTTCTACTGGGATGAACACACTTGTACAAGCATTGCATGGATGGAATCATCAGGAAATGTGTTGCTAACTCTGAGGTTTCTGAAGTAATCCATCATTGCCATTCATCTCCTTATGGTGGACATGCAGGCAGCTCCAAGACTCAAGCAAAAGTTTTGCAAGCCGGTTTCTACTGGCCAACCATGTTCAAAGACATATACAACTATGTGAAAAGATGTGATCCTTGTCAGAGAAGTGGAAAAATAGGCAAGAGACATGAAACGCCACAGAAAGGAATTCTGGAGGTTGAACTGTTTGATGTTTGGGGAGTTGACTATGTAGGACCCCTGCCTTCTTCAAATGGCTACAAGTACATTTTAGTGGCAGTTGATTATGTCTCGAAGTGGGTTGAAGC
This sequence comes from Poa pratensis, assembly GCA_947311845.1. Taxonomy (NCBI): domain Eukaryota; kingdom Viridiplantae; phylum Streptophyta; class Magnoliopsida; order Poales; family Poaceae; genus Poa; species Poa pratensis. Next base: position 23,260,730 of record CAMZMU010000050.1, on the reverse strand, counting down.
AGTTCCAACAGTAAATGCAGATGCAAAGTCAGTCTGTAAACTATTCAAGCAAGTGATTTTTCCCAGGTTTGGAATACCAAGAATAGTCATCAGTGATGGAGGAAATCATTTCAATAATGCTCAGCTTGAAAACCTATTTTCCAAGTATGGAGTTCACAGTCACAGAGTGACAACTCCATATCATACTCAGGCAAATGGACAGGTTGAACTGTCAAACAGAGAAATTAAACACATTCTGGAGAAAGTTGTTTCAAGCACGAGAGGAGATTGGTCAACTAAAGTGCCAGAGGCACTGTGGGCATACAGAACAACCTTTAAAACACCAATTGGAATGTCTCCTTTCAGGCTTGTCTATGGCAAAGCATGCCATTTGCCAGTAGATCTTGAACACAAAGCAGACTGGGCAATCCAAAAACTGAACCTTGATTTGAACCTGGCTGGAAAGCACAAAAAACTTCAACTATGTTAACTTGATGAGCTTAGACAAGATGCCTATGAGAGCTCCAGAATTTACAAGGAGAAAAACAAAAAGTTCCATAACAGACACATTCTCAGGAGAGAATTTCAGCCTGGTGAGAGGGTGCTGGTATATGATTCTCGATTCCACCTCTTCGCAGGAAAGTTCAAGTCAAGATGGTATGGTCCTTGCATTGTGAAGAGAGTGTTGAACAGTGGAGTTGTGGAAATTCAAAGTCATTCTCAAGGCAGATTCACAGTTAATGGTCAGAGAATCAAGAAATACATACCATGAGACTCCATGATCATAGATGATGTGGAAATGGACACTGAAGAAGGGAGGCTGAGCTAGCTACTCCTCCAGCCTGAAGGAAGCAAGGGTCAAGCTAATGACCTTAAACAAGCGCTCCTCAGGAGGCAACCTGAGACCAATAATGTTATATTTCCTTTCCTTTTTTATTTCTATTTCAAGATTAATAAATCATGAGAAGAGCAGAGCAGTTGAAGCATGAGGATTATGCAAAGTACATTCTAAGAACTACAGTACCATTAGGTGAACATGTTCCAACTTGAAATTCCTACCTGTTTGCTTACTGAACATTCATGCTTATTCATATTTATCATCATCATATGGTCTCAGTAAAGTTAAGAGATTTTGTGCAAATTCTGAAAACTGAGTTGTGGCTGATCTATTTTATATAAGTTTACATTCAGCTATAAATCTTGCTAATGTTTCGTTTATGAGATATACTAGTTAAACCTGCAGATTTTAGCATCAGTAAGGAATTTCCTTTGTTTTTCCATTTAAAATATTTGAATTCCTAAGATGCTCCAGTTCATGTCAGAAGCTAAAATTTTATGATCCCCCTGACAACCTTCTTTTACTAACATTTTGCATTAACCTGTCATGATCTTGGGATCTGTGAAAGGTGAAGCACTAACTATCATGCATTTTACCATTCTGTAATTATCCATTTATAAAATTGTTTGCATTAGCATATCGTGATCTCGGGATTGTGATATGTGAAGCACTAACTGAACCAAGTTTTTGCAGTAGTTCCTTTGAAGGGATAAAGCACCAGAATTTTGAGCATTAGCATATTATGATCTCGGGATCTGTAGTATGTGAAGCACTAACTAAACTAACTAATGACCATTTGCATACTAACATTTGCATTAGCATTAGCATGCCATGATCTAGGGATCGGTGGCATGTGAAGCAGTGACTTTGCATTCATATTTCTGCATACAGGTTTTAGTTGGATCCTTTTACTTTTAACTCTGATTTTGATCTGAGCATCTTCTCAATTCAATGCTTTTAAATCAAAAAACACTTGAAGGTCCTATTAAAGTTCAATTTTGAAGTTATCTAGTATGCATCAGAAACTTGAAATCTGGCAATGACTTATATTTGCATGAATCCTTATATGCTCTGGAACAGTCACTGTTCATTTCCAGATTTTGTCGTTTTCAGAAATTGAGTACCTTTACTTGAGGACAAGCAAACATTCAAGTCTGGGGGTTTGATAGCATGAAATTTATATAGTTTACACCATCTGTTTAAACCATTTGCATCCTCTTTTACCATCAAATGCATAGCAAAATCCTTGTCAGATAGCATAATATGGTCAAAATGAGCATTTCATATACTTTCACTGTCTTATTGCAGAACAGTGCGAATCTCTAAACATCTACATTTGGTCATCGACAAAGGACTAAAGGAGAAAAGGAAGTGAAGTCATGTGGATCAACTTGTGGGAGAAGAAAGGAAGTTTGAGGAGAAAAGCAGAAAAGCTAAAAAGGTGGAAACATCCTATGTGCACCATGAGCTGTGGAGGAAAGGGGGAAGCTTCCCTCTCAAGACCACACCACCAAAAAGGGAAAAAGGGCTATAAAGCAGCTAGACCACCTCCTGGACACATCCATCCGAAACACAACCCTCTCCACCTTTCATCAGCCACCACAGCACCTTTTCCACCACCAAGAACATCAAGAACAGAAAGAAGAAGAAGAAGAAGAAGAACATGGCTCGAGAACTTCATCACCAAGAAGATTGGTGACCAATTCGTGACTTAAGGTTCAGAGCAAAAATCATCTCCTCCTCTGCTGCTCCAAGTTCTTCCTCTAAACCTACTGCTGCTATGATCTTCAACAACACCCAAGAACAGTCAAGAACAAGCACTCCATCAAGCCCAAGGAAGAAACATCTATTCCCCTGCATCTGTTCTGCTCGAATTCTATGTTTGAACTCTGTCTACTGTTCATCTTTCAGTGCTAAAATTCAGTTCTATTCATTTGGTTGTCAATTTGTTCAGTGATCCACTTTGTGATGTTGTTTATGTTCATTACATGTTTAGTACTTGTTGTTTGATCCATCAGTGATGCTTGTTAGTCATGTTTCCCTGTAATTTCGTGCTGTCCACCTCTAAATCCCACTTGCTACTGTTTATTATCATGTTTTGTCTGTCATTCCAAGCAAAAACCCCAAAACAGTTACCTTTTCTTTGTTAAAACCAATCCCTTTCATTGATCTAGCTGTTATTTAGTAACAACAATTTGTAGTTTATTCCCTGAGTTCGAACACGACACTCCACTATTTCCTACTTCATCACTTGGCTCCATAGAGCTCAGGTTCCATTTTCACTTTCCGGTTTCTACAATCAATACATGAGTATATAGGTTGTATAACATCTTATATTATATTATGTTATCGGAGGGGTTACATTAGAACTGTAGCCATGAGTTGGAAAACTTTGCTAGGTTGACGGACAGTACTGGCTTTTGGCTAGGTTCTAGACGTAATTTGTCCTTTTCCGACGCAGACAAGAGGATTTCCCACTAATGATTCAACATCAGCCATCGCCCTCCTCCGTGGCTTTCCCCCCGCGCTGTGAAGTGCAATCGCGCGCAACGTCTGCAGCGGTCGCGGCCTGAGGTGACACGAGCTTCCTCTTTCACAGCGGTTACAGTGGCAGCTTACACTTGGCCAGGATGCAAAGCCGGGTGTAAACCGTGTCAACTGCCGAGATACTGACAAGCAGTAGGGATCAGCTAGCACTCGATCGCCCGTCGCATCGCCAATCGTGGGATGAGACGGCTAGAACGCGGCAGTCATGGTGCCACCATTGTTTTCGCCGCTTAGAGCATCTCCAAGCGGAGTTGCCAAAGCCAGCCCAAACGTCCGGCGGATAGCCCGGACAACTTTTGGGCCAAAAACAGCCACCCAACCGGAGCCCCCAAAGGTAGCCCAAACGACCGGGCGGTCCGGCACACCCCAAACCCAGCCCATATCTGGGGCGGGTTTGGGGCCGCCCGGACGCGCCCAGGCGCGTCCGTCCCTTAGTCGCTGACACAGCGGACCCACGAAGGGAGGCTGACCGTCGCCGCTGAATGGCCGACCGTCGCCGTTGTTCCGCTGACTTCTGCCGCGTGGCTCCTCCGTCCCCACAAATATCCCCACCGCCCGAAACCCTAACCTCACTCCAGTCCACTCCGCACCCGCCACTCTCCTCGCCTTCTCCGCTCTCTGGCGCAATGTCTTCCCCCTCCATCGACTGGAGCTCAGAGAATGAGGAGCTTTCCGAGGCGGCGGCGCCGCGCCGCTCACCCAGGCCCGTAGATGCGGAGGTGGAAGCCTTCCGTAGTCGCTTGAAGGATGTGGGTGGATCCAGCGCGGCGGCGGCGCCGCCTGGCGGAGGCCAATCCAGCCGCTGGTCCGAGCTTGCGCCGGCTTGGCGCCGCCCACAGCCGGCAAGATCTGTCGCGGCTTCGTCGGCTCCTCCACCACGCGTGGCTCCGGTAAGATCCGCGCCCCCCCATCTCTGCCTCCCCGCCGTCCCCCCTGTCCAAGCTCCACCTGGGTGGAAGATTCTGTCGGACGGGGCCGGCGGATGGAGGCTTTTTCCGAAGACCCCGCCGTCTTCGAAGCGGATGCGCACGCCGGAGACGGAGGGGAAGGCCTATCGGCAGCTCCGCAAGGTGGATCCCGCTGCGGCGGAGCGGGCATTGCACGCCGCCATGAACGAGCCGGTGCCTTTGGCCGTCTTGGAGCGGTCGTACATGACCGCGGAGACGGACGCCAGGAGGCCATGCTCGACGCAAGAACAAGGCCATGCTCGACGCCACCATCGTCGAGTCGAAGAAGGAGGCGGCAAAGAGCGACCGCGTGGCCAGGCTCGCCGAGGAGCAGACCCGCGCCGTCCTCGCTGCTCGCTCCAACAGCTCCGGTTCCTCCCACGCCGACCCCTACGCGGCCTTCGAGCTGCTGCGCCGCCACCGCCCCTCCGGTGATGACAAGGGGAAGGGGCCGGCGTCACAGCAGTGAAGTGCCGCCGATGAAGACGAAGGGACCCGCGGACACAGAGGATGGCGGCGCCGCCGGTTTGCCCACTTTTGTTATTACTTTGTCTATATAGTTTAGCCCTATGTATGTAATCCGAACTATGAGCTCCGATCGAAGTACTCTTATGCAATCCGTAGTACATTTGAGCTCCGTCTACGTTGTTTAGTTTTACGTTGCATGGCTATTATGGTTTTGAGGGTGCGGATATGGCGGGCATGGTTGTAGGAGACCATTTTTGTAGTTTGTCCGGACAGTGTCCGCGGACACTTTGGGGCCAAATTTGGCAACTCCGGTTGGAGATGCTCTTACCATTGAAAAGCATCTGGCGGCCGGGATCTGAGCCGAGCTGAGTGGGATCGAACCTCTCACGTCGTGGATCTCTGTTTGGCAGCCAGCTCTACACGGCTGCTGCCGTCTCATCTCACATATATGTATCAATCCCCAATTGCAGTAATTCTTTTTCTTGCTACACTCACTCGCAGTGTACCCAGTCGTAGCAAAAGTGGAAAAAGTTGATCCGGGGTCATTATCAGACAGGTACTATTGTGCCACTGTTAGAGCATCTCCACCGACGCTATCAATACACATTGCCGCTTTATTGAGACCGGCTGCCTCCAACGGGCCTAAAAAAACTATGACACAAGCTCCAATGAACACAAAATCCTTGGTCACAAAGACCAGCCCACTTCTTCTTGAGTTAGGACACTAAAATCCATGCCCAAGAACGCATAGGGATCTTCATACGAACTAGGTAATTACCGCTTCAAAAACTCTTGGCTCCTTCGCAAAACATTATAACAACACGTCAACACTTGGCTAGCACTTGGTCTTGAAGACCTCACGAAGATAGCACAAAGGTATGGCTTCAAAAGGCATACTAGGTCTCACAAAGTAAGGAGTGGAGGTATAGTTCTCACAAAACTCGCTTGGAGTAACTTGCTTTTACCTTGGGGTGATTTCATAGGAGCCTGCACATTTTTCTTGTTTTTGAAAGGTCACCACATTGATCCACACTTGAATCATGCATGATCCACTTAAGCTTGACTTGATACAGTTTAAGCATTACTACTTATCATAAGCAATATCCACTAATCAAGTCTTAAGAAATATGAACTAAAATCCTGCAATACCTCCATATAGTGTTAGTTCCCTAATTGACTTGTCATGTATCATCTAAAATCCATATAGGGGTCCTACATGTACTTTCATCTTTGTTGATAGGGTGCTCCCTACCTAAGGCTGCGCGTTCGGTTAATATTGTTAATTCGGTTCGGTTTATACGGTTTTTTTTATTTATACGGTTTCAATACTTCGATAAATATGGTTTTGTATGAGAATACGGTTCGGTTTCGGTAATAACCATTTAATTTCGGTTCGGTTTCGGTAATAACCAAATTAACCTAAGTTGACGCGAATTTTAAAATGACAATTTCTTTTTTGGCCATAAATTACAAAATAACGGAATAGACTATAAAATTAATAGGCATATGATCCAAAATAACCAAATAACCCATAAAGTTAATAAAAGTCTATACAAGTAGCAAATCACATGCTACAAGTAACCTGTAAAGTTAATAAAAATCAATAAAACTTAATAGGCATTTCGGTTTTTTGGTTAACCATTCGGTTTTCGGTTATTAACCGCAAGGCATATGGTTAGCTATTTTACTAACCATAACTTTAACCGGAAACCAAAATAACCACAATTTCGGTTCGGTTTCGGTTTTTTCAGTTCGGTTTCTCGTTTTCGGTTAACCGTGCGCAGCCTTATCCCTACCCCATCTGTAATCGGCATATATAACAATTTCCAAGGACGTATCAGGTGCAAATGCACAAGTACTGAAAATCTGCAAATTTCCATTTCTATCCCTTCGATCAGGTGCCGGCGGTCAGATCCAAGTCTGCCATTCCACCACCAGGCTGAATGTACTTTTCTCGTAAAACACCTTGTAACTATGGAACCTTTAACAATTTCACATAGCTTCCATTCATTGATTGAACGTTGACCTTTCCAGATTTCCTCAAGAACTCGACACTGATACAGGTGATTTTGCTCCCTTGTTTTCAGCACATCTTCTGAACTTAGATTTGCATCCTCGAAAAATATCTGCATGTACGATGTACCGAACTAATGTGCAAGGAAAATCATTAGAAAAATCCATTTATTCTTGATAATGTTAGGTTTATACATTCAGATGGGATCGTGAACACCCATGGATAGCAGCCAAGCTGGATTAATTCACCTTTGGGCAGATCCGGGTAGGCTGGTCTCCTAATAGACCGATCTAATGGCGGAGAGCTTTGTGGTTGACAGATCGAGACGTGTTGTCTGTAAGAAGCATTGAGACAACTGGAACAAACAAGAACGTTGCGACTACATCTGGCTCGTCCCCGCGCTTCTGTGTCCTCGACCAACGCCGTCTTCTTCGAATTCGAGCAGAGTTTTATGGGGGATTGGGCAGACAAGGTTATGGACAGAGGACAGTGGTTGTTGGGGCTGTCATAACGAGAAGGTGACGTAATTCAAGGGGGCTTTTGCAAAAACGACGAAGGTGGGATACGGGTGGGAAATCTGGCCATTGGTACACGATCTAACGGTTGCGATCGTGATTTTCAAATTTGCAGAATCTGTTCCGTTTTCACCTGATACGTTCCCCAACAATTTCCTCCTTCTTCATGACTATGTTACCTCCATCCATGTATGAGCAATCTGCTCAAGGGACAATTGATGGTAATTGGTTGACTATAAACAATTAAACATGCTTGCCATGTAGATAGTCGCTACTAGATCCTTTCCTGGCGCCGATATGTTGATGGACTTTTGCTATTCCTAAATGCTTGTTACTAGAGCACGGTAACAAGATAAACGATAAAAAAAAACATATTTGTATTTGTAATATTTTTGTCTTTGGATCGTACAAGCAAAATGTATGACCTATTGTATGTCAAACAAGCGACCCGTGAATGACATATCAGGATATCAATATCAGTTCTATGATTTGAGGATTTACATGTGTCTATTAAACTTAATGTGTTGCTCTCGCAATCTCGGAAAAGCTATCACCTTAATTACCTTCTATGTAATCGCGGTGACAATTGAGGCAGAATAATAGATGAAGGATCCCTCTATTTTTACAACACACAACATATGAGAAACATGCCTAGAATCAATAAATACTATGAGCTTTGACAACTACTCCTCCATTAAGGATTGCAATGCCGCTTAAAATATGCGCCCATGTTTAACCATAAATTTAACATACAAAATATAAATTATATGTTACATAAAGTATACCATTAGATTCATATTCAAAAGAATTTTAAAATGGTATAATTGTTGTAACAAATAAATTAGTTAGTTAATTTGATAGTCAAGGCAAGGATCAAACCTCGAGGAGGCCTTAATTATAACCCCTAACACAGGGAGTAATAACATTACACATTACATATGCACTATATTAAGTTTAGGACCATCCATACAACATCCAATATTCCATTAATGTGTCTGCATATTTATTTTTGTTACCATTATTTTACTTTTTTGGCGGGGTACTATTTGTTCTTCGTTAACACTAGGTAATTCCAACTTACATTGTATTGTAGGCTATAGAAAAATTACAAAATCATGGTTCCTAAAAATTAAAAAAATACTCCCTCTGTCCATAATATAAGATGTTTTAGGTTTTTTCCATATTCACAATTATCTAGACACGTTTTAAGAGAATTATCTAGACATGTTAGCCTCGCGTGCTGCTGGGCAAGCTTCTGGTAATCTGCAGACTTGGATCAAAGCATCTCCATTTAAGACGACAAGACCACCACATAAAGCGAACATCACTGTAAGAACGAATAGTGTTTATAGCAGCGTAACTCGTACGAAAATATGTACCTTATCAGGACTATGAGACGTCCCCGTACTAGCTGACCTGAAAACATGTTTGCATTAGGTGTAACAGCCATCCATGGCTCCATCACGATGCATGTAGTGGACGGCTGGATGAGCTGGGTAGCATGCCGAGGGGAGACCAAATCGACTCTCATGTTTTAATGTGTATGTTCACTCATTTCAATCTCTATCTAGTCCACATTTAAAAATATTTAAAACATTTTATAATTTGAAATGGAGGGAGTAATAATTTTTACTTGCTGCATTTGTTTTGTTTGTGCAGATCACGTATGAAAAGACATTTCACCATAAATTTGGTCATACATAGTAGACATGTATACGTACTTGCTTGTTTTTTTTTTTCAAAAAAAAACGTGAAGGAAAAATAAACTTTTTGATTTTTTATTTTAAAAACGAGATCACTAGAATTTAGTCCAACGTGACAAATAAACTAGAAGTCAACATGGCAAATCAGGCCAACGTGGCGCGATTTTGCAAGATAATTGAACACGGCTCACAAGCTCACAAGTTTATGAATCCGCTTTCAGATTTGCAATTTGGTGGAACTAAACTGTATATGGCTGACAAAGTTCAGTGACAGGCGTGACGCACAATATGATTTTTTGTTCATTGGTAAGAGACGAGTGACGTGTGTGGTTTGTCCTTTTCCTGATGGAGACATAAGAATCATTACCCACTAATTACTCATTAAACGCCGCAGCAACTGCTCGATATTGACCTGCCACCCTCCTCCACGTTGACACGGTCGCGGTGTGAGGTGAGGTTAGCTTCAACGTTCACAGCTAAGCGGTTACATTAGCAGCTTAATTACACTCGGCAGTTGGCGCCAGGTGTAACCGTGTTAACTGCCGAAGCACTGAGTCCGTAGGTGAGACTCTTGAGTCGGACAGGGGTCGACGTCGCCCGTCGCATCGTGGGATGAGACGGTAAGAACGCGGGGCAGTCATCGCGCCGGCCGCCGTGGATCGTGGTCCATCGATCGGAAATCATCTGAAGAGGCCACGAGCTGATCTCTTGGAGCCAGCTCTACACGGCTGCTGCCGTGCCGTCTGACATACTCACTCCGTTTTTATGTTTTAGTTTTTGTCCACATTCACATGCATACAAACGTATGTAGACATATTTTACTTTATATGTTTACTTATTTTATTATACATGTAGACAACATGTGTAATATATAAAACATCTTATATTAAAAAATGGTGCGAGTATGTATCAACTATTTGACATGAACATTTTGGAGCCAGTGCGTGTGTCTAATTAACATTTGTAGCATGACTAGTCCAAAACGACAGGTTTTGTCACCTTTCATGCTTTGATATTTGTCTTTGGTGGTTGTGCATTTGTAATGCAGAGGATCTTTTAGTTAGACTGTTTATAGTGGGGAGTAATTTAGACTATTAATATGCATGTATTAATAGTCTATGTTATTACCTTCATAGTGTAAAAAATATAAAGTTAATAACATATATGATCTCATTTATTAACTTGTAGATTATTTTTTTATAATGTTATGTGATGGTAACATAATATGTCACTCTTGTCTCTGTCATCTTTAATTAGCTGACACATCATTTTTCTTATCTAGGTGGAATGCATGTTAACAACTATGTTACTCCCACCATAGATAGTCCAAGAATCATCCGATGTGACCGTTCATATTTATGCACGTAAAAAGTGATGAAATTTATTTGTGCAAAGATTAGTCAATTACCATCGAAATAGGTTTTCGCCCCGCTTTATAGATAAATCAATTAACATGCATGGTGATGAGTTGTGACCCATTTATTATTTATGTTTATCACATAGTGATTAAGTAAACGAAGGATATATTTCTTCGACTGAGGAAGAAAGAAATTCTTATCTACAAGACCGTCGATGTCGCGAACGAGGAGCGGCCAGTCTGTTCGTAGCCATCAACGTCGAAAAACCCTCTATAGATAACAAGGGACCATGTAAAGTGCAAGCACGAGGGCGTAAGTACACCAGTGTTGAGGAGGGTGTCGCCTCCGCGGATGCGTCGTCGGCCAGCTCAGGCCGCGACGCGCGACGTACGCCGTCACTGATGCCCCGGCCCCAACTCTTGTCAAGGTCGAGCTGGTCCCGATGATGTGGAGGAGTATATTGCTGGGACCCTTATACACCTACACGAGTTCTCTAGCTTCAGGCCTCACCAGTAGTGACGCTACTGTTCTCGCCTTGATGCTACAAAAGCATTGCCAAATCGAGTATTTATGGACCTGCTCATTTCAACAACTGCTAAAAACCAGTACCAAATCATTTCATCAACTCCATTTTTGTTGCAGAGTCCGCACCATCACGCAGCGCACGCACGCACCTGCTCATTCCATCTCCCATCCCCGCCCCCTGGCTGCCCCCTACCTACTGCCGCTGCCGCCATGCCCAAGACAACCTCTATCACGACGTTCGACCACTTGTACAGAACGACACATTAGAAACGGGTCAAAACACTTATCGAAAACGGAGAAATAGTTCGTGTCCCAAAAGCCCCTCTCCGGTCAGGTTTGTAGTGCAGCCGGTGCGTGAATCCCCTCCACATTCTTACAAGCGGCGTTCGAGCCAGGCCATGGATGCCCTTTATGGAGATCTGGGTCTCATGCCTGAACATGTAGTGGGGTTGTCACCGGAATCTCGAGTAGCTCCACCAGTAGCAGCTCGTGCGCCACATTCTCGCGATGGCTAGGACCCGAGGAGTGCGCCGCAGATCGGCGATCTCCATGTCGGGAGCATGAGTATCTTGTTCCGGTGTGCTAAGCAATATGAGGAAGAGAGATATTTAATTAAATAGCCGCGCATGTGCTGCCACATCAGCCTGCTGGTAGATTGGTCACACTAGTCAGATTAGTCAAGTTTGTGAAGGTATGGTCTTCTAAGAATTCCTTGTCGAATGCTAGGAAGATCATATAAATGCAATTTTCAAAGCTAAAGATGACCTCTTCGGAGTGCTTTTATGTAACTCAATGTTCTTTCTTGGTCATTTTTCCTTTCGTTATTTAGTTTGATGTTACGTCCGATCAATCCTCGAGGATGCAGCTGGGCGCAAGTCTCAAGTCCCCAAGGCCGTGCCTCCTAGTGTCCTCCAGATTTCAGAATTGCAGCGAATTGGAATTGAAGAGTGCCACATTGATCCAGCAGAGCTGACTGAAGAACAGCTCTTAAAAAGCCGTGTCGAGTAGCTTTCCTCCTATTTTGCTGTTTGAACCATGTCACGTTTAAGTCGTGCTCGAATTATTTGGCACATCTTATGTTGGAATATTCGAGGGATTAATAGTTCTGATAAATGGCCGTTGATCCGCGATAAGATAGAAGAAAGCACTGCTTCTATTGTCTGTTTTCAGGAAACAAAAAAGGCTGCTTTTGATAGCAAAATTCATTAAATCCTTCGCGCCCAAACGTTTTGACCAGTTTGCTTTTATTCCTTCGGAGGGGGCCTCTGGTGGGCTGGTTGTGGTTTGGGCCAGCAATCGCTTCACGGGCCAGGTTATTTTGCAGGAGAGTTTTGCCATCGCAATTCTCTTTACCTGCACTAGCTCTAGTGACAACTTCATTCTGGTTAACATCTATGGTCCGTGCGAGGGGATTGAGAGGGAAAATTTTGTTGCATGGCTCTTCCACTTGGACATTGCGGATGATACTTTGTGGATCTTGCTTGGTGATTTTAATTTCTATAGGTACACCGACAGCCGTAATCGACCTGGGGCCAATTTAGAGGAAATTGCGACCTTTAATGAGATTATTACCTTTTCGGGCCTTGTTGAATTACCGATCAAGGGTAAATGTTTCACGTGGAGCAACATGCAAAAGAAGATCCATTACTTGTTCAACTTGATTGGTTCTTTACTTCCCCGGCTTGGACACTCAATTACAAAAACACTACTGTTAGGCCACTTGCTAGGCCTACTTCTGATCACACCCCCTGTGTGGTCTCCATTGGCACTAGTATCCCCAAGGCAGCGATCTTCAGATTTGAGAATCATTGGGTAAAAATTCCTGGATTCATCGATGTAGTTAAAAGAATCTGGGACATTCACTGTCCAGGAGACGCGGCTCGCTGCATTTCGGCCAAGCTCAAGCTCTTGCGCAAGGCCTTGAAAATTTGGAGCACGAGTATCTCGGTTATTTCTCACCTGATTGAAAATTGCAATGCGGTCATTCTTCGTTTTGATGATCTAGAAGAGCTTCGGGCCTTGCATATTAGCGAATGGAATTTTCGCAACATCGTGAAGCGTCGGCTGAAATTTCTGCTAGACTGTAAGCAAAAATACTGGAAGAAACGCTGCACTACTAGGTGGGCTAAATTTGGAGGCGAAAACACTAATTTTTTTCATTCCATGGCTACCATTCGGTATAGACACAATAGCATTGCATCTCTGACGAGATCAGATGGTTCGGCTGCCACCTATCATGATGAAAAGGCCGGCATTTTATGGAGCTCTTTCAAGGAAAGACTTGGGGTGTCCATCCCCATTGATCACACTTTTGATTTCTCTAACTTCGTTCATCACATGGATGGGCTGGAGGCTCTTTCTGCCCCTTTCTCACATGTGGAAATTGATCAAGTTGTTGCTGAATGCCCTCCTGACAAAGCTCCCGGCCCGGATGGCTTCTCTGGATTATTCTTAAAAGTGTGCTGGCCTATTATTCGATTTGATTTCTATCGTCTCTGCGAGCAATTCTGGGATATGTCGGTGAATCTTCAGAGCATCAACGATGCGTACATCACACTGATACCTAAAGTTCAGTCTCCTTCAGGTCCTAATGATTATCGCCCGATTTCTTTACTGAACTCCTGCCTTAAACTGTTGACTAAGATTCTTGCCAACCGTCTGCAAAGGAAAATTCTCGATTTAGTTCATATTAACCAGTACGGTTTTCTCAAAAGTCGCACCATTCAGGACTGTGTAGGCTGGGCATATGAATATATTCATCAGTGTAAGCAGGCTGGCAAGGAAGTGGTCATACTGAAGTTAGACTTCGCAAAGGCTTTTGACATGATTGAACATGATGCGATTATCCAAATCTTGCGTTGCTGGGGTTTTGATGAACGCTGGATCTTCTGGGTAAAATCTATCTTCTCCTCAGGCACGTCTTCAGTTCTGCTCAACGGAGTCCCCGGGAAGAAATTTGCATGCAAACCCGGTGTCCGACAAGGAGACCCTTTGTCGCCAATTTTGTTTGTCGCCGGTGCCGATCTTCTCCAATCCATGGTTTATCATCTTGTCGCCGATGGCACCTTGCAGCCTCCTCTTCCAATCCCGGACACAGACTTCCCGATTGCTCAATACGCCGACGATACGCTGCTAATCCTCCAGGCCTGCCCGCAACAACTGCTGGCCTTGAAAAACCTCCTGCATGTTTTCTCCTTAGCCACTGGCCTTCATGTGAATTACGCTAAATCATGCCTTATGCCAGTAAACATCGACGCGGATCGTCTTGCCGCCCTAGCCAATACTTTTGGCTGTGCCACGGGCTCTCTTATGTTCACTTACTTGGGGCTACCTCTGGGCTCTTCTAGGCCGACAGTTCAGGATCTCTCACCGGTGGTGGATCAGATGCAGCGGCGACTGAACGCTAGTGTCAGGTTCTTGGATTATGGCAGCAGATTAACATTCATTAATTCGGTCTTGTCCTCTATGCCGATCCACTTCTTATGCTCCCTCAAGATGCCAAAAGCAATCATCAAGTTGTTTGATCGTATCCATCGCCATGGGCTCTAGGCAAAAGAGGACGATAGTAACCCGGTAAACTCGCTAGCAGCCTGGTCTCTTGTTTGCCGTCCTAAGCAACATGGTGGGCTCGGCATCCTAAACCTAGAAGTTCAGAACTCGGCCCTCCTTCTCAAGCAACTTCACAAGTTCTACTGCCAATTAGATACCCCATGGGTGAAACTGGTTTGGTCATTATGATCCCTCTTCTCCTCCACATGCCCAATCCGCCAGAGGGTCGTTTTGGTGGAAAGACATCTTCCAACTCATAAACATATATCGAAGCATCACTCGTTCTACTGTCATGAATGGACAGAATACTCTCTTTTGGAAGGATTATTGGCATGATGAGGAATTACTTTGTGACAAGTTCCCTAGACTATATTCGTTTGCCCTAAACGAGGATGCCTCTGTTCAGGAACTGGCACGTTCAGATGATTTGCTGTCGAGATTTGCCCTACCTCTTTCTCCTGAAGCCTTTGCGGAATTGGGCCATGTTGAGAGTATTTTTGCTGACCATCCATTGGATGTTGAGGAGCCTGATCTCAAGGTGTTCCCATGGGGGAACTCATCGTACACTTCAGCGAAGTTCTATAAATTTTTGTTCTCTAGTCTGCCGTGTGATGATGCCATGCGAGCCATTTGGAAATCAAAGCTCCTGCCCAAGCTCCGCGTTTTTGCCTGGCTGCTGCAGATGGATAGACTAAATACCAAAGATTTGATGGACCGAAAGCATTGGCAGATTGATGGAGGGCTCTCTTGTGTGCATTGCTCTCTTTCTACAAGAGAAACTCGAGGTCACTTATTCTTTGAGTGTGCTTTTGCTGCTGCCTGCTGGAACTCTATCGGGATTTCGTGGGATTGCAACCAACCTCTATCCACTCGCTTTGACAATGCTAAACTGATGTTCACTGGCCCTTGCTTCATGGAGATTGCAGTCTGTGCTCTCTGGAATATTTGGAAGACCCGGAATGACCTAATCTTCAAGAACCTCCAGCCATCTAGGGCGAGATGGAAAGTGCTCTTCCAGCACGATGTTCTGATCCATCAACATAGGGTTAAACCCTCTCTGGTGCAGCCACTGATTCAGTGGGTTTTAGATAATTTCACTTAGCATGGACTGTTTGATGTTCTGTTCTTTTCATTTTTATCCTCCCTAAATTTTTGGCCTTGTTGGAGATTTGTATGGAAAACTTGTAAGGAAAACTTCTGGTTTTTCTTTTAATATAAAATCTCACACCGTAGGGGATTTCCCTTACGGTACCATGGTCAAAAAAATGTTACGTCCGATCAGTTTATTAATAAAGTTAGATCATTAGTCTAAAAAAACTAATAATTTAAGAAACACTAGCATGTGGTGTAATGCAACATTTTGTATCATACATGACATACCAGTCCAATTTATTATTAACAATATTCAATCTTTATATTCCTAACCAGAAAATATAAGTTATGAAATCATGGACACTACTATGAGCTTACAAGTGGCATCCCAAAAGAAAACCTTAGAATCTAGCAAATGCCAGAACACATAATATGTGGCGCAAATATTGTAAGAAATCAACCAAGTCATTGTATCCCACTCACCGAGCAAACCTAGTAAAAAATAATAACATTGTCGAGTAGCTTTGATAAATGCAACGAACTTGAATGACTACTTGTTTTCTTTTGTAATTTGTTTTGGCTCATTTAACCACTAACTAGCGTAACTTCGACAATTAGCTCTCAACTGTATTGCGAAATGACAAAAGTAGTCTAGAAGTTCACAATAATCGTACATTGTGGAGGTAAAGCTCTAAAAACCATGTAGATGTACCCACTTCACCACAATACATAGAGTGCCTTATGTGCCTTGTGATCCACTACAAAATAGGGGTCGTGCTACATGTGCGGAGCCCATAGTATAAGAAAAAAATGAATCTTTTGAAAACAAAACATAAATTAACAACAGTACCATCTAACCCAAAAAATAAGAGTCGGATTTTAGAAATCAAGAACGTGAACAACAAATCTGAGTTGGGCTCCACAGAACAAGAAATCTGCTCTCCTATATATAGTTACTGTACACGTACAGAATAAGCCGCTCAGTTAACTCGCATGCAACTTCACATGGAAATACATTGTAGATTCCTGAGCAACAAAATATTTATAACAATAAGACAAGAAGTGCTAATCTTTTGTTTCTTGCAAGTGTTAAAATCATCCATGCAAATTGAGGACATCATTCCAGAAACCGCGGAATAGGGGAAAAAAACGTAACTACAATAGCATTGCCCAATTCGAGTCCTACATGATTTCATTTGCACCACAAGATTTTATTATTATTGTTTTCAGAAGGTTTAAGTTGATTGAAAAAAATTCTACTCCATAAAATGTAATTCAAGAAAAAATTATAAAAAAATCATGTAGGATTCAAACCTAAAGATCAAATGTTATGTGTATTATGTTTTAATGATTTTAATCCTCGAAAATTCCTATAAAAATATTTTGAATCAAAGAAGTCCTGGGCCATGACACACAGCTCCATGAGAACAAGAAAAAGATCTAATGAAGTATGCCCATCGAGCTAACAGACATCACTGTAAAAAAAAAATCTCATCCAAGCTTGAAGTAAGAAATAGAAGGCGAAAAAACGAAAGCTACGCATCCGTTCATGACTAGAAAGTCCGAAAGCGACATGATTCCTCCCCAAATTTACCTTAGGCCTCCTTTGATTCACAGGATCTGTGTAGGAAAAATGTAGGATTTCGTTTCCTATAGGAATTTGCACTGTACATACGTTTGATTCACAGGAATGCAGCAAAGGAAATTTGAAGGAAGATTCCCTTTGCAACCTGATTCCCACGGAAGACATAGGAAATAGAGAATCTAGTCAGACCTCTTTTTTTCATTCCTTTGCAAGGAACAAAGAAAATCAAAGCTAATGCTGTCGTGTGACTTGACTCCGCTGCAGCACAACCACCTAATGCTGCTGCCATTGCTTATTATTTAAGCTAATCAAGTTGATTAAGAAAGCATGTTAAATTCCTCTAGTATTCCTTTCCTGTATTTCAAACATCCGGCCTATTTGATTCAAAGAATTTGCATGGGAATCTTGGAGGATTCAAATCTTTAGGAATTTTTTCCTATTGTAGTTGTTTGATGCATAGGATTGAATCTCATAGGATTTTTTCCTATGGAATTCTTTGCACTAGTTCCTATAGGAATTCTAACATCCACTCACACCTATTTTTCAAAATCTTTTGTTTTTCCTGTGATTGAATCAAACAAAGATTGATGCATGTGAAATCATGTCAGCAACTCGTATAGGAATCTCTCTATAACAAGAAAACGCGATCTGGAGACGCGACTCGGATGAGCGTGACGCTGGGCGATCCGTTGGGCGGCGACGGCGCGGCCGTAGCGCGACTAGTCGGCCGCTTCTGGGACTGCCCCGATGACGCGCCGCCGGCGGCTATGACTGGAGGGCGTCGCCGGAAAACCCTCGCGCCTCCAGCGTGGGATGCGGGCGGCACGGGCTCGCGCTTCTCCTGCCTCGGTGATCTGTCCGCCGTCCCGTCCGGGCTCGACGGCTTCGACGAGGACCATGTATCCGTCCGGGTGGCCATGGAGTCCTTAGAGGAGTCTGCGCCGCCCTACGCTGCACGGCCAACTGCTCCCCTTCCTCCTCGCTCCGAGGCGGAGCTCATCGAAGAATTCTGGGCCGACGCCGGATTCCCGACACCGGCAAGCCGGTTTTGGGAGGATGGATCGCAGGCGGCCTCAGGTGAGCGTGCTAATGCTGTTGACGTGTGCAGGGGCGCGATGACGGTGGAGCCAAGGTCTGCGCGTCGCCGGGGTACGCCTTCTTCTCCGGCCGGGGTACGCCTGTCGCGCTCGCCGCCGAGAGCGGGGTCGTGGCGCGGACCGCTCCCTCCGAAGCGCAGTTCTCCGCCGCCGGTCCTTGGCGTCTTCATCGACAGAGCGTTGGAGGCGAGTTCTCCGTCGGCATCGAAGAAGATGGCTCCGCCGGCGATCGAGGCTGCGGCTAGCACGACGGCTGATCCGCAATCAGCGCCCCAGACGGCGGTGGACCGAATTCAAAATTTCGGCTGCATGCAGAACGGGGCCCGCAGTCTGACATCTGATCGCGATCGTCCAGATCCGTGGGCGCATCTGCGCCGCCGATTTGGTTCCTATTGGCTTCGCTCCTGCCCGTCGCCTTCGATCAACGCTTCGTCAACCCTAGCTCCGCCGCAGCCGCGATCTTCTCCAGCACGGGCGCGTGTTGAGTCTCCATCTCCGGCCGCCGTTCTCCAAGTTGAAGACCTCTGCTGCATCCCGCGCGCGGTCTCTCCTCCGCCGCCTACTCGGTGGGAGAGGTCCTTCACCTCCGTTGTTTCCTCCCCGCCGACGACGGAGATGAGCGGAACGGCGCCGCAGCGTCCCCAGCAGGGCGGTGGGCCAAGGATGCCTGCGCCACGCCCCCAGCACCCGGCTTCTGCTCTGCCTCGACAACCGCCACCGAATGCCGCTCCCCTCGCGAGCTCTGGCATGGGACTGAACATGTCCGGCCCCTTCTTCCTCGGCGGGACGTCGGCAGGGATGGGGACGGCTCCTCCGTTGATGTCACTCCAACGGCCCTCGCTTCAGTACGGGCCGCCGGCGTACTTGACGCCGGTGCAGCAGCAAGTGCAATTCCAACCCCCACCTTTGGCTCCGTTCATCAACCCCGGGTACCCGTCCTACCAGCAGCAGCTCCAGCAACCTCCTGCGGCAGCAAGTCAGGCTGCTCCTCGTGGTAAACGGAAGAAGAACAAGTCTACTCAGCAGGGCATTCAGCAGCCTACTGCGGGAGTGCTACCGTTGATGAGGCCTCCGATGTTTCAACAGCCGTGGTTGCAGCAGCAGTTTGCCCAGCCTTCTGTCGCTCCTCCGATGGGTGGCTTTCTGGGACAGCCGGGGGTTGTGTCGCCTTCCATCCCGGGTGTGGTGGCTAACCTAGCCGTGGTGGATACTAGTGTGGCTACGGCAAATACTGTGGATCCAACTTCATTGCAGCAGCCTGAGATAGTGGCAGGGGAAAAGGGTAAAGCAAAAAAGGGCACCAAGTGTTTTAAGTGTTCGGCAGATTCTCATTCCACAAAAGCTTGCCCGGTAAAGCATTACTGTTTAGTCTGTGATAATGCAGCTCACCCCACTTACAGATGCCCCACATTGCGGCTCCCCAGGCCCACTGCTTTCACTTCGGGCTTTGGCAAGGAGGAGTCAATGTTTTTGCAATTCCCTGACAGTGTGTACAAGTCTCATCTGATTCCGACATGCTCGCCTACAGCACTGGTCACTATTGTGGGTGACCCGGTCCCCGCTACTGCTATTCAGAGCTTGATGGCCAGGATGTGCCATTCCTCACAGTGGACGTGGGAGGCCTTGCCCCACGGTGATGATGCTTTTCTCATCGGGTTCCCGACTGCCGAGGACCTCCACAGGGTGGACGGATTTCAGCTTAATATCCCTTCTTTTAATTCACAGGCCATTATTTCTGTTTGGAAGGCCCAAGATGATGTTGCCCCGATTAAAGTGCTTGAGAAGGTCTGGGTACATGTTCAAGGTGTGCCGTATGCTCTGAGACACTTCCTTGGCTTTTGGGCAGTCGGATCCCTCATTGGGACTACTCTGGATGTCGATCTTGTCACGTACCGGAGCCGTGGAATCGTTCGTATTCTGGTGGGTATGCTGGACTCGAGTGTGTTAGAGAAGCGTGTGGGTGCTGATGGTCCATATGTTGGGGCTTCGTGTGTGGTGAAGCTCAAACAGTATGGGTTTTACTTTAGTCGTGAACCTGCGGACTTTGTTCTGGACCCCAACTTTGTCCCCTTCTTTTGGCGACGCAAGAGCGATGACAACGATGACGAGGAAGGAAATGAGCACGGCATGGAGGGATCGTTGGGTCAGGACAACCTTCCGAGTTCACTCTCCTCCAACATGGAGGTGGATGGCACTCAACCTTCAGGGACATCATCCTCGAACAAGTCTACGGCTCCCGGTGCTCAAGGCAAGACGGTGATAGCTGTTACCCCTTATAACTCATGCCCGAGCACGCCGAGAGGAAGGGAGATAGTGGAGATGATCCGCCGTTCATCGCCGACCTTGCTGCGTCCTGTTCTGGAGGTGGTGCCGAATTCTGACCATGCAGGGACTGAGTATGAGGCCTCCAGTGGACCGTCTTCGCCGTTCCTCATCGCTGGAACGGAGGCTCTGCTGGGGACTGCATCGGGCCATGCTGGCCCAAGTTCGGCCGGCTGCTGCGCGCCCATGACCGAGGCTGGGCTGGGCCTCGAGGCACCAGGGTGCGGACCGGGCCACACGCCTCCCCTGGTCAGTGTCCTTGACCCACGGTCGCCAGGTGGGCTGCTGGCTGGAGCGGTGTCGCCTCTGGCCCATGGCGTAGTGGAGGCCGTCGCGCAGCTCTCGCCTCAGGTGGAGGGGTTGCAGGACCCGCTTCTGTGTCAGCACGGCAGCAATGGACTGGTCTCCCGGGAGGCTTCTACTTCGTCTCAGCCTCCCGTCGATGGACTGGTCCATGATGCTGTGGAGCCGGGTGTGGTCTTGACACCGACACAGACCCACCCGACTCATGCTTCTACTCCTGTTGCTGCTGGTTTGGCGGGGTTGGCTGCTTCCTCGACCATGCCGACCCCGCCTACCGCTTCCACGATGGCGACGCCCCCTATGGGGGGCTTCACCACGCCGTCCACACCTCCAGCTCGTCGTAGCGAGAGGTTCGGGACGGAGGTGGACGGAGCCTCGGTGACGGATGAAGACTCCATGACGAAGGCCATGCGGCGCAAAGCGGTGCGCAACTTGGACTATTCTGGTATGGAGATGAATTCGAAATCTTTTCTTTCTTTTTCGCCTCAGTCGATTCATTCAAAGCTTACTAGTGTAGGAGTTAATCTTGGTAGCAGTAAAAGTCAAATTCATGTTTCGACTAAAGTCTTGAGACATATGGAATTTGACCGTCTCACGGTTATTCCTAAAGTCTCGACTGGGTTGTCTGCCACCTATGATGATGAGGATGAAGCGATTGCCACATCAGATGGTCAGCTTCTTTCTCATCTAATTGGTGAAGTGTTGGATGGTGGTTTGGATGACGACGGGTTGAGTTCATTATATGAGCTAAAAGCATCCGCTCGGAAATCTAAATCTACAGCCAACAAGTCCCGGAAAAGGACCAAGTTATCCAAATCTCCCACGGTTTCCCGATGAATGGCATGTTCAAAAATAGCAGAGGTCTTGGTGACTTGGCTAAACACTTGCACTTCGCTGATTGTATTCGGGACCATAATTTGGATTTCTTAGCTATTTCTGAGACGGGAAGACGTGAGTTTCCACAATCTCTTTTGAACCGACTTTCGGGCGGTATAGAGTTTGAGTGGTACTCGCGACCTCCTCATGGACGCTCCGGTGGCATTTTACTAGGCGTCAGGACTGACACCATGGAAGTATTGGAGGTTACGGAAGGCAATTTTCATATCAAAATGCACATCCGTAATAAATCCGATAATTTCATTTGGAGTCTTGTCGCCGTGTATGGGCCGGCTCAGGAAGCGTCTAAGACTTCTTTTCTCGTTGAATTGGTAAACCTAGCAAAAGATAACCCACACCCTATTATCATTGGTGGGGATTTCAACTGCTACGGTTTCCGTTCGAGAAAAGTAAGGGTCGGTTCGACAACCGTTGGCCTCTTTTATTCAATGCAGTCATTGACAGCTTGAATTTAAGAGAGATTACGATGGTGGGAAGACAGTTCACCTGGGCTAATTCCCTCCCTGAACCCACTTACGAGAAACTAGACCGTGTACTGATGGATTCCGATTGGGAAGCTAGATTCCCATTGGTGTCGGTACGGGCTCTAGAACGTATTGAGGGTTTGTCGGATCATGCTCCCATTCTTTTGACCACTGGAGTGCCTAGACCGCAATGTAAACCACGGTTCAAGTTTGAGCTTGGTTGGTTACACCGCGAGGGCTTCCATGACATGGTTAAAAGAATCTGGGATTTACCGGTAGCGGGTGATACGCCTATCCAGCGGTGGAACAATAAGATACGTGCTTACGTACTCACCTCGTTGGTTGGGCTCGTCATACTACTGGTCTACTTAAAAAAGAAAAAGTACGACTTTCCTCGATAATCGATGCTCTAGAAGCATTAGCAGAAGTTCGATTACTATCCGCGCAAGAAATTGAGCTAAAGAGCCAATCAAATGCACAGATAGCGAATCTACTGCGCGAGGAGGAGTTAAAATGGTATCAACGTTCTAAAGCTCAATTCATTCTAGAAGGGGACTCGAATACTCGCTATTTCCATAGTATTGCCAATGGCAGACACAGGAAAAAGCGTATTCATTCTCTGGTCCAGGATGAAGGAACGATTGAGGGCCAGGAACAACTAAAGTCGTATATTACAAATTACTATAAAGGCCTGTTCGGTGACCCTGAGGAGGGGAATTTCACCTTGGATGAGTCCCGAACAGAGGATATACCCCAGGTTTCAGAGGAGGAAAATAGCCTACTTACTAAACCCTATTCAGAGGAGGAAGTGAGAAAAGCAGTTTTCCAAATGAAACATAATTCAGCCCCTGGACCTGATGGATTTCCTGCTGAGTTCTACCAGAACTTTTGGGATGTTATCAAGGCCGATCTGCTTCAGTTGTTCGCTTGTCTTCACAATGGACAATTAGAGTTGTTTCGTCTCAATTTTGGTGAGATAATTTTATTACCTAAGGTTAACGAGGCAGAAAGGATCCAGCAGTTTAGACCTATATGCCTCCTTAACGTTAGTTTTAAAATATTCACCAAAGCGGCTACGATTCGACTGAACACTGTGGCAGATCATGTGGTTCGTCCGTCTCAGACGGCTTTTATGCAAGGTCGCAACATCCTTGATGGAGTCGCGGTCCTACATGAAACAGTCCACGAACTACATAGGAAAAAGTTGAACGGGGTAATCCTGAAAATTGATTTCGAGAAAGCCTATGATAAAGTGAAGTGGTCTTTCATCCAGCAAACTCTCAGGATGAAAGGCTTTTCCTCTGAGTGGCGCGCGTTAATTAATAGCTTTGTTTCCGGAGGAAGTGTAGCCATTAAGGTCAATGATGACACTGGCAGATACTTCCAAACGAAAAAAGGACTCCGACAGGGTGACCCGCTATCGCCAATACTATTTAACATAGTGGCGGATATGCTGGCAATCCTGATCGAACGCGCTAAAACTGAGGGTCAGATTGAAGGAGTGATTCCACATCTTGTCGATGGTGGACTATCGATTCTTCAATATGCCGACGATACAATCCTTTTTATGGAACACGATATCGAAAAAGCTCGTAACCTTAAGTTGATTTTGTCAGCTTTCGAGCAACTTTCGGGTCTTAAGATAAATTTCCATAAAAGTGAATTGTTTTGCTTTGGCGAGGCCCAAGAGAACGCCGCCTTGTATGCCGAGCTTTTTGGCTGTGAGCAAGGACAATTTCCTATCAACTATTTGGGTATCCCGATTCATTATCGGAGACTTACAAATGCTGAATGGAAAAGGGTGGAGGAAAGGCTTCAATTACGTTTAAATAGCTGGAAAGGCAAACTCCTATCTCTGGGTGGAAGATTGGTTCTCATAAACTCGGTACTTACGAACATGGTACTGTATATGATTTCATTCTTCCAACTGCCAAAAGGGGTCTTAAAACGATTGGATTATTTCCGATCTAGATTCTTTTGGCAAGGGATTGTGAGAAGAAAAAATATCGACTGACTAAATGGAGTGTGGTTTGCTGCCCTAAAGACCAAGGAGGGCTCGGAGTTCATGACCTTGAGGTCAAGAACAGAGCGCTGCTAGGTAAATGGCTATTTAAACTTCTTTCTGAAGATGGAGTTTGGCAAACCCTCCTTAGGAGAAAATATGTCGGAGATCAAGCTGTTTCCCAGGTTCTTTGGAAACCTGGTGATTCACACTTCTGGGCAGGCCTCATGGCTACAAAGAAGTTCTTTTTCCCACATGGCTCTTTCTCAATTAGGGATGGATCGGAAATTCGTTTCTGGGAGGATATTTGGCTTGGCCAATCTACCCTCAAAGAACAATATCCGGCTCTATATTCTATTGTTCGAAACAAAAGTGACACGATCGCGAAGGTGTTGGATACTTTCCCACCAAATGTTTCGTTCAGAAGAAGTTTACTTGGAACACGACAAGCATCTTGGAATGCTTTGCTCATCCGATTGGATTCAATCCATTTGTCGGAAGGTCCAGATAAGTTTCAATGGAATCTCACGAAGAACGGCAAATTCTCGTTGATTCTATGTATAGAGCGCTCATTCTACCCGAAATTCCAGTCGATAGTTCTAATAATAACAAACTTTGGAAGATGAAAATACCACTAAAAACTAAAGTGTTTGCGTGGTATTTACGTCGAGGAGTAATTCTCACCAAAGATAACCTTGCCAAACGCAATTGGCACGGAAGTAAAAAGTGTGTCTTCTGTCAACACGACGAGACCATTACGCACTTATTCTTCCAGTGCGAGTTCGCTAGGTCTATATGGTCAGCCATCCAGATTGGTTCTACCTTACATCCCCCTAGTTCTGTTGCTAACATTTTTGGCAACTGGTTAAATGGAGTGGATCCTAGGTTCAAACTATTCAGTAGGTGGGAGCGATTGCTGTTATTTGGTCGCTATGGCTATGTAGAAATGACAAGGTTTTTAATGATAAAAATGCTTCTCTTATGCAGGTTATTTACCGGTGCACAGCGACGCTACGAGCATGGTCATCCCTGCAGCGTGTGGAGCACCGAGACTTATTCTTGGAGGTGGCGTCGAGACTGGAGGCTGCGGCCAGGGAGTTATTTTCCCGGCATGGGTGGCAACATAGACTCCGGATAGACCTACCAGCATCTTAGGCGGATCTACAATTTCTCATTTTGATATGTAATTCGCCTTTTATCTTTTGCTTACAGACTTGTGTGTTGGTGAACTGGTGGCTGTGTGCATCTTAGCTATGCAGAGGCCGGGTGTAATGCTTAAACCTTTTAAGTAATAAAAGCCCTTTATCTAAAAAAATGTGAAATCATGTAGGATTGAAGTGGGTATGACATTACGATCCTACAGTTTTCCTATTCCTGCGTTTTTCCTATCCTGCGAATCAAATAGCTGTGCTTTTCAATCCTGTAGTTTTCCAGTTGCAATCATATCATATTACTATTCCTATTCCTATTCCTTCATTTTGGGATCCTATGAATCAAAGAGGCCTTAGTTGTTTGATACCCGGGCGCCAGCTCACCGAGAGCGAACGCCATGGCGTCCCTCACGCGCGCTTGCCGCCCTCTTCTTCTCCTGGTCTCCCCCTTATATATAGCCGAGTTCCTCCTCGTGCATTTATCGACGAACTGCATGCACGCCGCCGCCGGACACTCCCCCAGGCCCCACTGCTACCCACCCACACACTCCTCGGCCATAGCTGTTTATGCCCCATAGCCATTAACTATATAAGCTAGCTTGCCAGCTAGCTAGCTAGTGCGGTGCCGCCATTACCTTAGCTCTCTGATCAAACAATGTCGACGGGGAAGCACCCTTTCTACCGCGGCATCCGGAGCCGGTGCGGCAAGTGGGTCTCGGAGATCCGCGAGCCTCGCAAGGCGCGCCGCATCTGGCTCGGGACCTTCCCGACGGCCGAGATGGCCGCCGTAGCCTTCGACGTGGCCGCCCGCGCGATCCGCGGGCCCGACGCGGCGCTCAACTTCCCCGCCATCGCCGCCACGCGCCCCGCGCCGGCTTCCACCTCCACCGACGACATCCGCGCGGCGGCGGCCACCGCTGCCGCCACGCTGCAGCACGATCGCGCCGCAGGCAACGGCATTGCTCCGGCACAGCAGCTGTTCGGCGGGAGTAGCAGCGCCGCCGCCTCCACAGGCGGCGCGGCGCAGCATGACCTGTCGAGCATTGGGTTCGACCAGTACTTCCTGGACGAGGAGGCGCTGTTCGAGACGCCGCAGTTCCTGCGCAACATGGCAGCCGGGATGATGATGAGCCCGCCAAGACTCAGCCCCGATTCCTCCGACGAATCGCCCGACCCTTCCGATGCCGGGGAGAGCCTCTGGAGCTACCGTGACCCATAGGCCATAGCTCGATCATCGATCATCCTACTGGCCTGGTGCCGTGGTCACGTGGATACTTGCTACTACCACTGTTATTGCTGCTACAGTACTAGTGAACTGCTACTGAAGTTGGAACCTGAAATAATGAGGAGATCGGGAAGGAGGAGGCGCATATCGGTGTGGAGCCCCGTTTTTTTCTCTCCGGTAACGCATGGCAAATGTTCTACCTCTATCTCTCCTCTACTCTGTGTATCTAATTTTTTTCCCCCTTCTGTTTCGAGTGTTTTGGACCTTCTGGTTTGATGAGAGCCAGAAGGGGGAGGGCCCCTCCTCTGTCACTAGCTTGGGCTCTGTTTCAAGTATCAGACCATGGCAGTATATAAAGCTGCTGGGGGATATACTTGCTTAAAATGTCAAGTAGGTAACGAGGAGGGAGGCGTGTATGCACTGTTTATGTGGATATAGCTGTGTAAGTTTGTACTGCATGTGGAAATTGATAATATATGTTCTGGGGGTGCATTGGCTATAGGATGTGCGCACAGTGCATCACTCCACCTTTACCCTTTTCCAAACACTCCGTTGCTGATGTCAATTTATTAGTGTTAGTGAAGTGTGTGCAGATGTGTGAGCTTTCCACGATGGGTTGTCAGTCATTGAAAAATATGAAAACAGCAAAGACTAAGGTAGACATATTTTTCGATGTCTTGATAATCAGCATAGTACTACTATATGTAATTTTGATGGTTAAAATTATAAAAGCTACATGCTAAAATTATTAATCGAAGTGAATCCAAGAACATGTTTTCGCTGTAAAGACATGCATAGGTTGTTATGTTAGTAAATACAGATACAGAATTCTGACAAGCTCTTAAAACATTGGTGCTATCATATTATTCAAGCCAACAATATCATGTGTAACCGAGAGATTTCGACATAGGCTGTAGGATCATAAGCTAACAACTTTCCAGTGCTGGTTCTTCGAAACTCCCTGGATGCGACGACTATCTTTCCCCTCGATAAAAGGGGGTGCATAACTATCTTTGAGATTCCTCCGGCCCATAAAACAAAAATGTCTCTAAGATCAACACTTTTCAAGGGAAAAAAGACAATGGCCCCATCATCCATTTTTTTAGTAGACATCTCATATGTGTCAAACAGAATTTTGTATATCTTTCTGTAGGATTTCAATCCTTAGATTTTTTTTCTACGGATTACCTATGATCAAAAGAATGATGCTACCCAAATTTCTACGGACTGGATTCATATCACGAATTTCATAGAAATTGATACATGCAATCTAACTTTCATTTATGAGCCGATCACGTCGACTAAAGCATTTTCATATATACTTTTTCGTGCTCCGTCCAAACAACTATTCCTACAGCTTTTATGTACTTTGCAATCCTCTTCTTTTGTGATGACAGACCTACCAGATTTATTTGTTTTCCTTATCCTAGTGTTTCTCAAACATGCCGAGAAGAAAGACCACAAATAGTACAAGCCCTACTAAAAAGGAAAACCAATTGTTCAAATTTGGTCTATACATTCAGAAACAGAAAATTTGGTTGTGAAAATAGCAATAATCTTTGTTGTTAAAAGTAGCATCTTTAATGAACAAGTCATTTGGGTACAATTGACAATAGAATTCATCCTTTTAAGTTATATTTAAAATGGTGATATGTTTGTACATACATACATACATACATACATACATACATACATACATACACACATACATACACTGAAATAAATTAAAATTCAGTGTGACCCGTTTGACTAAAAAAATTATGATACGATGAGAAAATAAGTATATCGGCATACAAATAAACAATCCTACAAAGTTTCGGAGCTAACTTTTACTCAAAGACTGTTAGTCGAATTTGGAGTTGAACATGTATGCGGTCATAGTATATCCTACGAAGTTTTGAATATTTATAGGAAAAACCACAAATTTTTGGTTATGTTGTCGTGGCTTAAAAGCAACGTTGGTTGCATAAAGACACACTACGCTAATCTTCTATATATAAATAGCAAAGACCCACTATAAGGAATTCTCTCAACATGCAGCTATGCCACATCATCAGCCTTCCACATAATCTTTCTAAGCCACGTCATCAGTTGCTCCGGTTCAGTTTCTCATATGCATCCATGCTACATACGTCAACTCCAACAGCTGGTTGCTTGCCTCTCCAAACTGCAAACATGCAGATTCGTCATGAATAGTAGGTCTCCTCCTCGCCCCTTCCCAGTTCTCTCTCACTCAGAGCATCTCCAGTCGGAGCGCCCAAACGGCCGCCCAAATCACTTTTTGGTCCGTTTGGGGCTTTTTGGCTCCCAGTCGCGACGCCCAAAAGCAAAATTTGTCCGGAGACGTCCACTTTTCTGTCCGGCACCGCCACATGAAGCCCTTGGAATAGGGAGGCTTCGGGCGGCCCCGGACACAAAACTGTGTCCGCTCTTTCCAATAGGAAGACTCCACGTACCTCTCCCCTCTCTCTCTCCTCTATCCTATCCTCTGTCACCAACGTCCCCATCTTTTCTATCACATCGGGAGAGAGCAGCGGCAGCAGAGCACGCCGGCCGCAGCATCGGCATCGCCGCCGGGGCGCCCAATAGCAGCACCGGCGTCGCCCGACCTTGATCCCACCACCGGCGTCGACTCCAAGGACGTCCACCTCGGCGACTACTCCGCCCGCCTTTACCTGCCCCCGTCCGCACCTGCCTCCAAGCTCCCTGTCATCGTTTACGTCCACGGCGGCGGCTTCGTGGCGGAGTCCGTCGCGTCCCCCAACGGCCACCGCTTCCTCAACAGCCTCACCGCGGCCTGCCCCGCCGTCGCCTTCTCCATCGAGTACCGTCTCGCGCCGGAGCACCCGCTCCCGGTGGCCTACGAAGACTGCGTCGCCGCCCTCATGTGGGTGCTCTCGGGCGCCGACCCCTGGCTCGCCGCGCACGGCGACCTGGGCCGCGTCTTCGTGGCCGGGGACAGCGCCGGCGCCAACATCTGCCACCACCTCGCGATCCAGCCGGAGTCCGCGCGCCTCAAGGGCGCGGTGCTGATCCACCCCTGGTTCTGGGGCTCTGAGGCCGTCGGCGAGGAGACGCGCCACCCGGTGGAGCGCGCCATGGGCGGGCGGCTCTGGATGTTCGTGTGCCCAGGCTCGAGTGGCGTGGACGACCCGCGAATGAACCCCATGGGGCCCGGCGCGCCGGGGCTGGACACGCTGGCGTGCGAAAAGGTCATGGTGTGCGTGGCGGACGGGGACCACCTCAGGTGGTGCGGCCGCGCGTACGCGGAGGCTGTTGCCGCGGCGAGGGGCGGCGACTGGCAGGGTGTCGAGCTGCTGGAGACGGGGGGAGGGCAGAGCGCGGACGGCCGGCCACGTCGACCACGTCGACGACCGCGTCGCCGGGGCGGAGCGGGACGAGCGCCGGGACGCGCGCGGCGGACAGGTCGACGGCGCCGATGGCCTGCTCGGCGTGGCCCTGCGGGAAGTAGTACACGGCGGCGCCTCGCCTACAAGGTGTTTGTGGATTTTTTTTTTTGCTAAAAACAAAGTATCCGGACACAATTTGGGGCCTCCGAGTGGGAACATGCACACCCTATAAATAATTATGTCCGAAAGGCGCCCAAATGGCTCGTCCGGACACGCTTTGGGCGGCCGTTTGGGCGGTGCGACTGGAGATGCTCTCATGCCATCATATCCAGCCACCGGCGCTGGTCTGTGCATTGGGACGCTTCATATGTTTGTCCAGCCATCTCTACGACTTCATATGCCTGCCGCCACAAAGTTCATTGGTGATTGGTTCCTATGCACCGATGGTGGCAGCAGATTCTTTTTCGGGGAAGACGCTGCTATCTCTACGACTACACCATTCCGCAGTTGGTTTCACGGGAGTCCCTCCAGATGGGATAGAGGAGGATAGATAGGTATATGGGGGAACTATAGAGCTGCAATCGAGTACGCGTAGTACACTGGTACGTAGGTACCCATGGCGGCGGCCGAACAAGGCAGGAGGCCCTCCCCTCACGTCTCTTCTCTAGCCTGCCTCATCTATTTCCCTCACACAACCACACAGGTACTACGGTAGTACTACTATACCGATCTGGATCTATTGCTCTATCCAATTGTCGCTCATTCACATGTTCAGATCTCTCTCTCTATGTATCCGGCCATCTGCACACTCCCTGGTACCTTTTTTTTTTTTTGTGAAACCGAGAATTGCAACTCCCATAAGATAATGTAACTACGCAATTTCATATGATTTCTGCAGATCATTTGGATTTTACTTGGTTCATTCTCCTGGTTTAAGATTCTTCCTGAAACAATCAGTTGCTGACTAGCTACGTTCTACTTATTTCTGCAGCTATAAACCCACAAGAAATCTTGTATTAATTTTATGTAAATCACAACAATATAAATTGCACATGGTTTGGCTAATTTTTTTAATAATACATATTTTTAAAGAATTTCGAGAAATATTATGCGTTTTGAAAATATTTCACAAATAATGCAGCCTCGGCCCAGCCGTGGCCGATAGGGGCATGTCGGCCCAGTAGTGGCCGATAGGTGCCTGTCGGCCGAGGAGTGGCCGATAGGGACCTGTGGGCCTGCGCGCCGGGCACCGATAGCCCTGTCGGCCGAGCCGTGGCCGATAAGTTCGTGCCTCTTCCCCCTCGCTCGCTCGCTCGCTCGCTCGCCTTGCAATGCCCATCACGCCGCCGCCGAGGCCCTCGCTCCCGCCCTCGCCTTGCTCGGCCCTTGCCTGTGCGCCCGTACGCCCGCCGCCCCCCCCCCCCCCCCCCGCCCACCGCCGCTCTCCGCGCGCTCGCGCCTGTGTGCCCGCCTTTCTCCGCGCCCTCCGCTCAGCCCTCGCATGTGCTCTGCCGATGGCGCCCATGTACCAGTCGGCCAAGCCGCACCCGACAGGCCCTATCGGCCAGGTCGCAGCCGAGCAGGTCCTCTGCCGACGGCCGACAGGCTTATCGGCCACGGCTGGGCCGACAGGTACCTATCGGCCACGGCTGGGCCGAGTCTGCAATATTTTTGAATTTTTTTAAAACGCATAATATTTCTCGAAATTCTTGAAAAAAATGTATTATAAAAAAAAATAGCCATGGTTTGGTCTAAAATAGCATTGGGGAAAGTGTGCGACTTGACAAAAAAATTACCATAACTTATGTTTTTCTGTTATATGTGAATTTATGTGTTCACAAGGACAATTGACTTCATTGATTCAAAGAACTTTCATGGATTTTTTTCCATAGGATTTGAAACCTTCTAGGGCCTGTTTGATTCGCAGGATAGGAAAAACGCGGGAATAG
This sequence comes from Poa pratensis, assembly GCA_947311845.1. Lineage (NCBI taxonomy): Eukaryota > Viridiplantae > Streptophyta > Magnoliopsida > Poales > Poaceae > Poa > Poa pratensis. Next base: position 23,228,850 of record CAMZMU010000050.1, on the reverse strand, counting down.
GAAAACTGCAGGATTGTAATGTCATGTCCACTTCAATCCTACAGGATTTCACATGCATCAATCTTTGTTTGATTCCATCACAGGAAAAGCAAAGGATTTTGAAAAAGAGGTGTGAGTGCATGTTAGGATTCCTATAGGAACTAGTACAAAGGATTCCATAGGAAAAAATCCTATGGGATTCAATCCTATGAATCAAACAAGTATCACAGGAAAAATTCCTAAGGATTTGAATCCTACAAGATTCCTATGCAGTGGAGGCCGTTAATTCATAGGATAGAGAGATATGCACTCATATGTCTTGGTATAATTTTTTTGCGAAAAGGTTTTTTGATCTATTAATAATCATTAACAACAATACAAATATGTTTGAGAATAATAAAATTATAAATAGGTTTTTGGACCACCTTGCGACGATTACAGCCACTGAAGCAAGACGAAGGCGAGCAAATCTTGTGGTGTGTTAAACACCTCTGGTATCGATTCATATAGTTTTTAATCCTATAAGATTGAAGAGAGCATAACATTTCAATCCTGTGATCTTGCTGTACTCTAGAGAGAAAGAATGTCCAGCTCTACTGCATGTCCAAGAGTGAATAAAATTTCGGGCCAGTATATGACCTAGAAGCTGTAGCAGTACGCTCTACTGCATGTCCAGCTCTAGAACGAAAGAAGGAGAATGAAAAAAGTCACAGCAGTAGGACGAAGTATATCACAGCAAACAGCGAGTTCCTGTACACACCTGAGGCAAACGTGAGTGGAATACTGAGGAGACGACAAAGCAACGCTGCAGCGTGGCCTACCTTTACCCGGCAACACGTGCCCACCTCGTCCTGTACACACCTGAGGCAAACGTGAGTGGAATATCGTCACTGTGCAAGTGCAACCCACAAGTGCACGGCGGCGCTGGGTGGGAATCATGGCGTCGCGGACGTATGTGGACGGCCGTACGATTCGTGTTCCACACCCTGCATCTGTCTCTGCTGAACTACATGTGATATGGGATCCATCGTTTTCCTTTTGTGGGCGGGATCTATCGTCTTAAGACTAGTCGTCGTGAGATCTTCATGTTTGGAGAAACGGGATCTGGACAGAAGCTTGTCCAGAGCGTTCTGGAAAAAAAAAATCGATGACTGAAGTCAGGACTCAGGCAACTTTTCACTCCAATCAATGCAATTTTCTTGCCCAAGGACTAAAAAACAAAGGCAAGTAGATAGGCAACATAAACATGGTCAGACAATTTTTTTCATTGCTTACGCATTTTTTTAGCATAATAACCAGAGTGCATGGAGGCTATTTTACTACAACCGATAGACAAATATGCAGAAATGAAACTATTTGTTTCGCAACTAAAACAAATTCTAAACAAGCACTTTTTTCTACTTATTTTCATGTCATATCATTGGTAACATGTGATGGTATATTTTCAAAACTATTTATATTTTTTCATTTTTTGTGATTATCATGTGTGGCGGTATAACACCGTTTTTTCCCCATTTGCGCTGCCATCCCAAAAACTATCTAAGGAAATAGCTTGCATGGCAACCCGGTGAAGGTAATGTTGGACTACGCCTTGGAGCAGGGTTCGTCGGGACCGTTGCTTACAACACTGACACTGACGGCTGAATTTTGGCAAGAAGGCATGAAAAGAGTTCCTCGTGGGAAACAATGTGTAGGTTGGACAAGCTGTTAATCACAATGAGAAACACTATGCACAACAACTTGGAGATGGTTTAGTGTGTTTGGAGGATTAATTGATTGGATACTCAATCCGCATAATCTTTCAAAGTAATTGCTTCTACGATGACTCTTTTAACAACACGTGAACCCCCAAGGGTATCAGCAGCTCCTTCAGTAGTAGGCCGGCTGGCCCCCTTGGATGTGGGCCCAGAATCTCAAGGGTTAAGACTAAATACATGAACGAGCGCCCTGAATGAATAAGGAATAGCAGTTGTAACAGAGAGTTGACTCTTGCCCCAGATCTTACAATGTGGTTCTTTACTTTCGGCTAGCTAGCATACCGGCGTATGGCAACGAAAGAGTAGACAATGGTCATTACAGCGGTAAGTACTACCAAGAAAATCACTTGAAGCAAACTCTGAGAGATGAAGAGAAAGAAGTTAGCTGCAACCGATCATCAGAGCTATCTGGCTGAAACTGATGGATGATTGTGACCGACATTATTTAGAGTTTCTAATTTATGGATGATAATAGTTAGTTTCTTTAAGATGCAAAAAGTTTTTAGCTAATCAAAACAAATTTGAGAGAGACGTTTTATATATGTTTATAAATAACTTTTTTTTGTATATATGTTGATGTCAATTCTGCGATTCTTATTATTGTGGTTTTGATCAATTGGATGATTATTGTTATTTATTCTACCGGTACACAGGTATTGCTCGAGGTGCCCAGTATGCTTGACTTCTGCATGAATATAACTCGAAAATACACTAGTGGCATATATTTTGTTGGAAGTAGAATCGAGAGGGAACAAGAGAGACAACAAATGAATCGAACTTATTCTTTATTGATGATCATCATGCTATTTATACAAGGGGGAACCGACGTCCGAAGGGACGCGATGGTTCGATGGTGTCGGTTTCTACAAACTTGGTACCGCTCGGGAGCGGGGATTATTCCCTAATAACCGCTAGGGTTATTTATTTCTAACACTCCCCCTAATCACCTCTTGGTTGCATGAGAGTTCATCATCTTGATTAAGTCTTCTCCAAAAACCCCGTGGGAAAAATGAGAAGAATAGTGTAGTATATGTTGGTAAAACTCCTTCAAACCCTGTGGGAAAATAAGGAGAAAATGATCCAACATATAATGATTATTGCCTCTGTTAACTCGATATGAAGTATATCCATAGAATTTAGATGGCAATAAATATGTCGTGTATACTTTCCTAAAAACCCCGGTGGGGAAAACAGAAAGTATGACATATGATCTCATGTTGATATTACCTCATTAAAAACCTTAATGAGAACTTGAAAAGTAAACTCATAAAGGGAAAAAGAGTGTAATATGATGCTTTGAACATGAATAGTTCAGGAAGATACTCCCCCTGACTCTTGCAAATCCCGAAGCCGTCGCATACCAATCCCATGAATGTATTTCTGGAATGTTGAAGTTGGTAGAGACTTCGTGAAAAGATCAGCGAGATTATCACATGATTTAATTGCAAGATGTTTATTCCCGACTCGTCATGAGTTTATGGGGATAAAACATTTAGCGCAATATGCTTAATGATATTGCTCTTTATGTAACCTGTCTGCATCATGCAACATAAGTAACATTATCTTTGAAGATAATGATAGGTGATTCAAGAAACCAACACCACATGACTAATGTATGCGGTTTGTCATTCCGTGAAGCCACACGTGTTAACATGAAGCATTGCATCTTAGAATGATCGTGGTAGTATAGTCACCAGAGTCTATTTGAAGACATCAATGGAGTGACAGATCTACCATGTATGTACACATTGTAGGATCATGTAAGTAGCCAATACAGTGTCTAAATTGGAGTTCAGATTTCTCCGAAATTGATACAATATGTCAAGATATTTGGTGCCTTGGAGATATCGAAAGATATTCTTGATCCCCTAACCAATTATGTTGGTAGGTCCAATGGCATTGAGATATGGAACATTATGTGCCAACATCTCTTCTCCATCTTCCCATGGATCTTTCTCTACGTCTAGAGATCGAACAATCCCTAGGAGATGGACATGACTTGTCTATATCAAGTTTCTCCAATTTTCTGGATTTTCTTAGTGTACCATAATACTTGAGTGAAGGTGCTCGAGTTGTAGTCCCAAGCAACATTTGGGTTTATCCAAATTCTTCATCTCAAATCCGTCTTTTAGATGATCACGTGGTTCGTCATTTAGGAGATATCCTTATGTATGACAAACACACATGGGTGATCATCATGTAGGAGTAATCCTTGTGTATAAGGAACTCACTACGTCGGTTGTACCAAAATATACCGACAACAATAAGATTGGAGTGACTTATTGATTTTTACACAATACATGTTGCATTTGCGTTTCGATTCGGACAGAGATTCCATCGGGAACCATACATGTCGGAATCTAGTGATCCACATGGATATGTTGTCACTACACCTATCAACTGCACAGATAGATGATTTTGTACTGCCAATGATATATGTATCGGAACGAGATTTCACTCATGTCTGGAGAGTAGGTCTCGGATCTCTGCGGAAACCCGACCTTATGCTACAAGCCTTGCTTTCTCACCACCTTGCATTTCTCATTCCGTTTCCGGAAGAAAAACACATTGAATAATCCCATAGGGAATTCATTTGGAAGAGCGAGGCTATATCTGCTTGGATTGCATCCTTTGATGAGTTCAGTCCTAGCAAGTGTGTTCACACTCTGCCATGGCCATGGTCTTTGGATCTGAATCATTGTGAAGGTTGTTTGCAATCATACAAGAGATGTTTGTCGACAGTTGTAGGCTTTGGTTATATGATTCTCCAGAATCGATATAGTTGGAGCAAATATCATGCACCCATGATGACTCTTCGTGATTTCCCAATACGCGTGAGTCTGGGTGTTCCGATGTCCCAGCCAGTGTGTGCAAGCTGGAGCTGGGGTTGTGGAGGTTTCCCTTCCACTGGGTGTATACTACCCATTAGGTGTTCATCAACGCAAGGTTGACTTGCATTTACTGATTTAGAGGATTTATCCTCGATTTCCTTTGTTGCTTTGCGAAAAGCTGGATCCTGGTCAGAGGCCGTACTACTCCCCCTCTTTTTATAAACAGGGAGTTGAGTGGTTTTTATTGGTACCTCCACTCTTTCGGGCGCATTTCTAACCGGATTGAAGGATTTTGTAACACCTTTGAGATCAGTAAATGAATCTGGCAGGTTATTTGCATGTGTTGCAAATTTGTGAATCGAACGTAGAGTCCGATTCTTGAGTACGTGGGTATGAGGAGGAACGTGAAGTCCCAATTGATTTCCTGGCATTCGATGTGGTACTTGAAATCTCCCCCTAATGCCTGGAAATAATCCTCCTTAAATATAAGCAATCAGCGTACTGGGCTATGAATACATCCCTTATGAGGGGTTCAAGGTACTTGTTGATGACGGAGATAGGTACCCCACATAGATCCCTAATATGTGGGCCCATGATGTACGCTGCGGTGGTGAGATCGGTACGCGTGAAGCGCTTCCGAACTTACGCAGATGGGAAATGCTCGGAGGATTTCACGTATCAATTGCAGAGGGGAAGTACTGCGATATGCAGTTAGTCAGTAGCAGCGTGTAAAACTGCATGACTCCAACGTGAAGTTGGTAAATTGCAATTCATTAACATGGGTCGTGCAATGAGAAAAATCCTTTGATCAGAGATGGAACCAAAAAAATTGTGTATGGACACATAGGACATTGTGCTGAACTTCGATCCTCGGAGCCATGCACTAAATAGTGGAGGCATGTGAAGAGAATTCTGCAACATTTGTCCATTCGAATTGATTTAATTCGATTTTAGTCCAAACAATGGTTGGTTGGGACCACAAATATCACCTTGAATGTGTTCAAGGGACTGAAGTGATCATTTGTGCAGTATATGCACACAAATCTCATGACTAGGAAAGTTTAGCTCATGCAAATCATGACCGATGGAATTGCATTATATGCAACATGTGCTACGAGTTGGGTGTACGTCTAGTACAATCCAGACAATAGAGTGGGTACATTTTCATATACTTGTTCCACATCCATCGGATTGGCACTCGTAGAAATCTATATATAGAATTGAAGAAGTTCCAATATGGAAATCTTTATCAGATATATAGAATGTATACAATCTTATTTATATCAGAGTGCTGATACAATATATACGTTCTATTACGAGAACACAAATGGACATTAATAAAACGACCACTAAGGAGATAGTGGGACTAGTTTAAGTCTCCAAACACTTTGGTTGAGGCGTGCTCAACCATCATGTTCTCCGTGCCTGTAGGGTCCTTGACTTATGGAGAGTTATGGCGTTGCAAGGTCCAGTAGGAACATCTCGCGAACAAGCAGCTCCATTGGTGTCATCTGGAGGAAGGTTGAAGTTGGTTTCAAACCTTTTCCCTTGAGGTGCTTTGCATCCCTGGGATTGCTGATACAGAATAGCCAGATGCTTTGGGGTCTTGCACTTGTTAGTGAGATGCGTGTAGCAACCGCACTTGTAGCAAAGCTTAGTTTTTTTTTCAAACTCATGCTTTGCGGTGCCTTTCCCACGGTCTGAGTTTCTAGGCTTCATGTTCCGGTTGCGCTTTCGCTTACCATTGAAGTTCGTAGGCTTGCCGTTGAAGGCAGCATCAAACTTTTGCCCGTTCGCGACATTCATATGAACTTCAGGTAAAGGTTGAGAACCAACCGGGCGTTGAGAGCCATTCTTAGCGAGCAGCTCATCATGCTTTTCAGCCTGAAGTAATATATGAATAAGGTCGGAATAGACTTGGTAGTCGCGTGCATGGTACGCTGCTGGGGATCCTATCAGATGGAAGCATAGTAGACAGAGTTTTTTTCTATCTTCTCCGCATCAGTAGGTTCCTTCCCGCAAAAGCGTAGTTTGGAACTGATTTTATGAACCTCATGATTGTACTCCCCGACAGACTTGAAGTCCTGGAGTCGGAGATGTGTCCAATCATGGAGTGCTTCAGGCATGACAACTGCCTTCTGCTGTTCATACCTCGTTTTGAGGGCCTGAAACAAGGTACGGGGATTCTTCCTCCAAGTACTTAGACTTGAGATCTGGATGAACATTGTGCCTTATGATGTACAAAGAACATTTTTTGCTCATCTGTCAGCGGCGTGACTCCAGCCGGGAGTGGAACATCCGGAGCTGGATTGCACACACTAACCACGGGACAAGGGCGATCTTGATGTCCATGGCTCATATAGGATAGTTGTGGCCGTTGAGAGCGAGTGCATCAAACTCTCGAGCCATCGTTTATCTATATGGTAAACCAGAGAATATTAATTTACATTCGGTAAATTAAAATCCATCATGGTTATGTCGTAATGAACTATGCAAATTCAAGAAGTGGCTTGAACTCATTAGTGTGAACCTCAAATTGTTAAGTATGACACGTTGTAGATAATCTCCAAAATAAATTTTGGAGTAGATCTAGCAGCATTAGCGGAGTATATACTCACACTTCGAATGCCTTATGTCACACTTAATTAAAATGTATGGGAGAGCACATTGGCAATCATAATGTCAAAATGACAAAATGTAGGCTTAAACAGTAGGTGTAATAAATATACACACTACCTCATGATCCCAAAACATCAATTCGAGAAATCAGTTTGAATTTTGCATCTATATTTGCAAGAAATTAAAAATCTCAATTGCAAATAGACATGTTAATCTCGACATGTGTCAAACATGGAAATATATACATATCTTAAAAGATTCCGGAATACATCGTACTCGACAGAGAAACAGTACTATAGAGGTACTGAATTTATATTTGCAAGAAATTAAAAAAACTCAAATACAAATAGACATAATTAATCTCGACACGTGAAAAACGTGGAAATAAATTACATCAATTTAGGATCTGGAATACATTGGTACTCAACAGAAAACAGTACTATAGATGTACTTAATTTATATTTGCAAGAAATTAAAATCTCAATTGCAAATAAATGTAATTAATCTCGACACGTGACAAACGTGGAAATATATTACATCAATATCTGGAATACATTTGTACTCAACAGAAAACAGTACTAAAAACATGTACTGAATTAAACAGGGTCTAAACAGAAATAAATTACTGTTAGAACTACTGTTATAGGGCTAATCTGGTAGCAAACTGAACTAGTACTAGAAGCAATAAAGCAAATAGCTACTAAATACAGAGTAGACAGCCAAGCTGCTGGTGTCTCCTGCCGCGTGCACATGGTCACGGCAGTCAGCCTGGTCCATGGAGTAGATAAGGAGAGAGATACATGGGAAAAATAAATCCCCAATTAACTCTCGATCCCATCCTCACGAGATTGAAACAGGCGGAGAGCACAAGACCGGCCGCTCGGCCGCATCAGTAATCACCGGCGACGGGTGTTCCGGCCGCCGTCTTCCTTGTCGGAGGATCTTCCAGGGAGCAGGGTCCCCGGGGCGACGCCGTTGGAGGTGCCGTTCGCGAGCCCGAGCGCGGCTGGGCTCCAGGTGCCAGCGCGGTGGCCGCGGCTGCTCGTTGGCGAGTCCGCCGACGGGCTGGCCAGCGGGATGCCGAGGGCCAGAAGGCGGCGGCGAGCACCTGCGCGCGGTGAAGGCGGAGGGGTGGCCTGCGTCGGGGACGGCAGGCGCGGCGTGACGGCCTCTGCTTCAACAACCGCTTGGGTCGGAGGCTGCGGCGGTGCGTCCACGACGGGGAAGTTGTACTGGTGTAGGGGGCAAACTACCCAGCCGTGCACCGAGCACCAGAACGCCGGCGGAGCCTCCAGCGCCGGGTCGTCGGCGTTGAGCCTTGGTGCGACCGGACTGGAGAGGCGCAGGCGGCTGCACAGGGTTCGAGGAGCCCGCGCCGTTCCGGTGGTGGCGACGGAGGTCCCGGCAGTTCCAACCTCCACGCCGGAAGCGGCGGAGGTCGCACGCATGGCGCTGGAATCGTCGGAGTCCGCCCGCACCATGGCCGCGGTGGCGAGTGACGAAGCGGCGGCCACGGCCGTTGGCGCGAAGGAGGCGACGAAGTAGGGACATCGGAACTCGAGGCATGGTTCCGTTTCTCACCTTTCCCTGTTCTTCTTCTTCTTTGTTCCGGCGAGTTCGCCGGCGATTTTGGCTCTATCGACTCGCTCAACGGCGAGCGTGCTGATAACGTGTTGGAAGTAGAATCGAGAGGGAACAAGAGAGACAACAAATGAATCGAACTTATTCTTTATTGATGATCATCATGCTATTTATACAAGGGGGAACCGACGTCCGAAGGGACGCGATGGTTCGATGGTGTCGGTTTCTACAAACTTGGTACCGCTCGGGAGCGGGGATTATTCCCTAATAACCGCTAGGGTTATTTATTTCTAACATATTTAAATAAGCTACTAGTGACGTGTGTTGGTTCCGCACACCCACTAATATTTGTGTTACTAGTGACGTGGTGCGTGCACACCACTTATACATGTGTTATTATTGGTGTTTGATGACACGTCATGATGGGATTTGGTTAACCATTTATCTTTCGGTTTTAAACCTAAATAACCATTTTATGTAAATGGATAAATAGGTTAACCATTAGGTTAATAGGGTTAAAAAAGGTTAACCGATGGTTAGTAAGGTTCGAACCATTATTCAATGATAAACATTTCTTCAGTTAACCTCTACAGTACACACAGCTGGTTTCAATGAAACATATTCTCGATTCTAATTTTATACTTTTTTACCTTGCTCAATTACCAGCACCTGAAATTTATTTTGTGGGGAAATGCCCAAACAAATTTCAGTTATCAGCGTTTAATTGGACACCCGTGTCAGTTTTAGCTTTTGGCAGTGGATGATGGAACTATTCAGTACTAGTTCCGTTCCAACTCCTCTCTGAAGTCTGAATCGGGCAATCAACACGCAGTCAAATAAAATTGCAACGATTGGTCGTGAGCGTCGGCAAGGACCGCCGGAGAAGCGCATGTAGCTCCACAGGAGAAGGCCGCAGCCACCGGTGTGGTCCAAGATCAGCTTTTCTTGCAACATCAGGCTATCAGGAGATGGCGGAGGAGCTGACACTCTATCGTCCGTAGTACACGTTTTGTCATGCACTGATAGGCTTTTCGGCATTGCGATCAAATCACATGGCGCGGGGCCGCTACATAGTCATGTAATTTTTGTTTGGCTCCGGATAAAGCGGAACTTTCCGGCGACAGGTAGCCCTGGCTATCTGTCCGTGCGTGTCTGTCAGGGGATTCGTGCCATAATAGACATGGAAATTAGAAACGCAGGCAATACATACAGATGACTAATAGGAGCATACGGTGGTCCATTATTAGGGTATAATACCTGACAATGTTTCAGGAGCAGGCAGTGGGTGGTTGTCAGAATAGGTTGACAAAACGTAGGGTCTGCTACTGAGTCACGAGTCCATTTTAAATGGGCTTGGCGCGATGGTAAAGATGATGTTGAAACAGTGGACGTGTCAGAGTACTGCTCCTAGTTATTTGACCAGTAAAGCAACCACGGCGTCCTCCATTAGGCCAAGACCAAGTATTTGAACAGGGAGGCGGAGCACCTCGACTGGGCGGACAGAGCGGCTGCAGCGAGCTCGACGAGCGCGGATGCCGTGCCGGAGCGCACCGTACGACGGTGCTTCTCTGGCAGCTTTGCACATCTCGTATAGGCCGGGTTCTCATGGCCTCGCGGCGCTCCCGCACCGGAGCAGCCTGGTCAGTGCCGGAACGGCCCACCTGACACTGCCAGGCAGAGCGCGTCGACGTACGGCATGAGAGCCCCATGCGCGTGTCGTCTCTGTCAGGGCTGAGCTACACGTCGACACGAGCGCCTTCGCGGCCGCCCCGTCCCTGTCCGCCGCGTGCTGCAGCTGCGCCACCACGGTCCTCCGCCGGGCCACCCCAGGCCTCCATGGATGCCCAGGTGTTCACGGAGCCGGCCGCGGACAGCCGCATCAGGTTGTCGCGCTGGATTCCGGCGACGACGCCCAGGCCGAGCCGCGCTCAATGCAGAGATGTGTGATTCACGTGCTATCATGAGTCTGGCCTCCGTGCCAGCCTCCTGCATCGCGTGCCAATGCAGCACCTGCAAAGTCAACGAGCCACCGCCGCCTTGCTGTGCACGGTCGCCACTCGCCGGTGAGTCCTGCAACCGAGCTGCTGCGGACCGAATTGAACTGTTTGGGTGATCTTAAGTGCATTGCTATAACGCTCAGTGAAACATTAGCAGTGCTGCCGCTAGTGCGGTACTGAGGTAAAAAGGAACGGCGATAAAAACATTAATTGTCCATAGTCTATCACTGACAAGTCTGACGGGGCCACATTTGATTACACAAGAAATACACATTATTGCCGGTTTTATATTATCAGCTCCTTACAAGACGTCGCGAATCGATGGGGCCGGTGCAGGTGCCGCCCGGTTCAACGTAGTATTTTCCGGAACTTTTGTCGTACATTTCTTTAGGATGTTCCTGTTGCCAATATAAAACAGATAGTTCAAAGAAAAAATGAAAAAAGAAACTACCTGTTATTGGGCCTTGGTCGGAGCGGCCCATCATGGAGTCGCTTCAGGCGGGAGCGTTTGCGTCCCGCATGGGAGGCGACCGATCCTAGCCACATCGACTAAAAGAAGACTTTATTGGGCTCGGCCCATGTGCCCGCGCGCGTTAGACTGTTTCTTCGCGGCTCTTTCTTCGCGCATAACATTTAACTCGGTCGACTGTTTCTGCACTCGTTAGCAGTAAGGCCGGCAATCGGGTCGGGTTTGGTCGGGTCGACCTCTTCTAGACCCATGCCCGTTTAACAAATGTGCAAGCTTCTCTGCCCGCGACCCTGCCCATGGGTCAGATTTCATGCCCATGCCCATGCCCGTTGGGTCACCCGATCCGTCGGGTCGCCCGTCGGGTCTGTATACAACAGCTCCTCATGTCAATTCTGGCACTCCAAAATGGCATATTTTATGTGTCAAACTACATCAGTACATCAATAAAATCATAATAAGTGTTGAAATGCATCACAACATCAGTACATCAATATCATCAAACTTGGTGTCGAGAATTACATCAAATATTCAAGTCATCAAGTGGCAGGCAAGCAGCCACACAAATAAGCCACACAACTGTGTGTCCACTATCCAGCATTACAACAAACTAACAAGGTTATACAGGAGCAGATAAGAGGAGTAAAGAGCTCACAGGAAGGCGTCCAGGAAGACTGGGGAGGGACACGGTCACACCTAGGGTTAGTGGCTTAGTGCGGTGCGTGTTGGATTTGGATTGTTGGGCTGGGCTGGAAATTACATGGGCTCTGATCATGTCTTACTATGAGACCCCACATGTCAGCTAATCGGGTTACCCATCGGGTCGCCCATGGGTACACATGTCTGCCCATACCCTACCCATGACTAATCGGGTCGCCCACGGGCGAGACCCATGGGCGAACATAGCGACCCATACCCTGCCCATTAGGGTCGGGTGCCCGTGGGCGGACGTGCCCATGGGCGGAATTGCCGGCTTGAGTTAGCAGACTTGCTCGTTCACGTGGATGGTGAAATCCGACTCGCGCCAATGTCCTTTCCTTTTTATATCCGTCAAATGCACATGCAGATGAGACAAATGGCGCGGGACCCACCCACATGCAAACATTTCCTCCTATTCTCTCGCATCTGTTTCCCCTTTTCTGTTCTGCTTTATTCTGTTTCTTTTTTTTGGCTAATACCTGCTACTTTCTTGAATCGATGATTTTTTCTACAGTATGAAAATAGGAAACTACCAAAATTGTAACTTGCCCAAAACTGGATACTTCATATCGGAAATTTAACCTCCCTCCCCCTGTCACTCGTAAGATAGCCTTGCCCGCTCGTTAGACCGTTTCGACTCGTTTCTTTTCTGAAACTTTGCCGAGAGTTTCAATCCGGTAGGTCCGTATAGAGGCGTTTGATAAATTTTGTTTCCAAATTTTTTTGTGAACATTCAAGCTAGGCGGAACTGTTTTGAGCAGTAGCGTTACAGATGTTTGTACTACAATTGTACTAAATTAATAGAAAAATCTACCGGTCGACATTGGTGTAGTCTCGGTCCTATAGCTTCAAGTCTGAAACCAAGAAACGGATTTTTGCCCCATGAGATATTTCAGCAAATCGGAAAAAATCCCAAGGCATGAAGAGAAAAAAGAAATATTCGCTTCTTTTTGTTAAGCTGGGGACCTCTCTCAAAAACTACTCTTTACCATGCCTCCTAACTTGAACAGAAAATGTCGGTGAACGGAAAATATTTTTAAACGAATTTTAAGTGAACGGGATAAGTATGAACACAAATCATTTTTGCTTGATTTTTAAGTGAACAGAAAAGAGTCGATGAACAGAAACAATGAACAGAAAAAGTCGGTGAACGAAAACTAATACTTTTAAAAAGTGAACAGAAAAAAGGTTTGAGAACAGAACTATTTTTGAACGATTATAAAAGTGAACACAAAAGTTCCGTGAGCAGAAAATATTTTGGAACGATTTTAAAATTGAAGAAAATGGTCGGTGAACGGACACTATTTTGAACGATTTTAAAAAGTGAACAAAAAAGTAGGTGAACAAAAACTATTTTTGAACATTTTTAAAAAGTGAACAGAAAATGTCTGTGAACAGAAACTATTTTTGAAAGATTTTAAAAAGTGAAGAAAACCTATTTTTGAACTATTTTAAAGTGAACATAAAAGGTCCGTGAACAGAAACGATTTTTGAACGATTTTAAAAGTGAACATAAAATGGGCGGTGAACGGAGACTATTTTGAACGATTTTATAAAGTGAACAAAAAAGTCGGTAAACAGAAACTATTTTTGAACATTTTTAAAAAGTGAACATAAAATCTTTGTGAACGGAAACTATGTTTGAACGATTTTAAAAAGTGAACAAAAACTATTTTTGAACTATTTTAAAATGGACATAAAAGGTAGGTGAACATGAACTATTTTTGAACAATTTTAAAAGTGAACAGAAATAGCTCCGTGAATGGACACTATTTTTGAACGATTTTACAAACTGAACAAAAAAGGTCGGTGAACAAAAACTATTTTTGAACGATTTTAAAAGTGAACATAAAAGGTCCGTGAGCAGAAACTATTTTTGAACGATTTTAAAAGTGAACATAAAATGGTTGGTGAACGAACACTATTTTGAACGATTTTAAAATGTGAACAAAAAATTCGGTGAACAAAAACTATTTTTAAACATTTTTAAAAAGTGAACAGAAAAGGTATGTGAACGGAAACTATTTTTAAACGATTTTAAAAAGTGAAGAAAAAATACTTTTGAAATATTTTAAAATAAACATAAAAGATCCGTGAACAAAAACTATTTTTTGAACGATTTTGAAAGTGAACAGAAACACGTCCCTGAATGGACACTATTTTAGAGCGATTTTACAAAGTGAACAAAAACTATTTTTGAATAGTTTTAAAAAGTGAACAGAAAAATGTTTGTGAACAGAAACTATTTTTAAACGATTTTAAGAAGTGAAGAAAAACTATTTTTAAATGATTTTAAAATTGAACTTAAAAGGGCCGTGAACAGACTCTATTTTGAACAAAATTTAAAGTGAACAGACAAGTCGATGAATGGACACTATTTTTGAACGATTTTAAGTGAACATAAAAGATCGGTGAACGGACACTATTTTTGAACGATTTTTAAGTGAACATAAAAAGGATGAACATAAATTAGTTTGAACAATTTTTAAAAGTTAACAGAAAAGGTATTTGAACAGAAATTATTTTTGAACTATTTTAAAAAGTGAAAAAAAGGTTTTCGAACAGAAACTATTTTTGAACGATTTTAAAAAGTGAACAAAAAAAGGTATTTGAATTGTAGATATTTTTTAACGATTTTTAAAAGTGATCTGGAAAATATCCGTTAACGAATAAACTATTTTTGAGAGATTTTAAAAAGTGAACGTAAATTATTTTTTGAACTATTTTAAAAAGTGAACAAATAATGTCGGTGAAGATAAACTATTTGTGCATGATTTTTAAGTGAACAGGAAAAGGTATGAACACGAACTATTGTTGTACGATTTTTAAGTGAACAGAAAAGGATTTATCAAAATATTAACTGTTTTTAAATCTGGACAATTTTTTAAAGTGAAAAAAATAAAAACGAAAAATAAATATTAAAGAGAAAGAGAAAACAAAAAATAAAACGAAAAAGAAGAAAAGAAAAAGGAAAATGAAAACGAGACTGGAAATATGAAAGCAACCTCTCGCGTCATGCGAAACGCTGATCGGGAGCGTGGAGGAGACAAGAAAAATTTAACAATGTCTTCGTCCTTGCCTCGAGACCAAAATATCAAAGCCCTCTCGTGAAAAAAATGGGCCCGCTGTGAGGACCCCGGATTAGCGATCCGAGATACTCGTTATGTTTCCTGCAACAATCCCGTGATCAGTCTGTTGTTGCACATAACTCGAATTGGCATCACAGGACATCCATAAATACCGAATAAATATACTTACGTGATTGAAGTCATAAGCTTCAACAGGTTCTTGCAGCGGAAATCACCAAACAACGTGGAGCCCAGGTCATTCGCCTTAACCCTACAGGCAGCTGACTGGGAAGCGCCCTAGTTTGCTAAGACGCCAGTGAACTCCTCTTCTTCGAAATGCTCCTCTTAAAAAAAAAATCTGGCTAAGACAATAGCCAGGGACGAAACCAATGTGAGTACATTTGATTGTACTCGCAAACTACCCCAACTTAAGCATGCATTACTTTTGAGAATTTTTCAGAAAAACCTTTATTTTTAGAAGAACAACTATGTACCTTCATTAAAAAGGGGGAAGAGTAGATCTTTAATCTTGAAGAAGACAAAACATTTTGGAAAGTAGTTTCTCAATGTCTTGGTTGGAAACAACCCTTTTTGGAAAGTAGTTTTCTCACTATCTTTGTTGAAAGAGGTAAGAAGTCTTTTTAAAAACTTTTTCTCGAAGATATGCCTTTGGTTAAAAGATAGGAAATTTCTTTAAAAACCTTTTTCCTCGAAAACCACCGTCTTGTCCATTTCTCCAAACTTCCTGTTTTCTGATCATATCCCCTTCATGGTTACTTATTCTTCCAGCAACCTCATACCATCCCCTCGGTATAGTTGCATAAAACAATCTCCACTTCATTTTATTTTCAACACTCAAAACTTTGTAAAACTTGCACATGGTCTTAGGACAGCCTCCCAACTGTCCATATCCGAGGACTCGGCTATTCGAATAGTTTTACCCTCTGCAGAGGTAGCACGCTTTTCCCACACCCATCCGGTCACTCATTGTGTCAGCCACGTCCCGCCATACCAGAGGTATGCGAAGTTGAGTTCCCGGCCATAGCCTGTCCTTTGCTCATGCTAGTATAGGACCCTGCCTCTACGACACTTTCCATCGACACTTAAATCCTCAGAAACTAAGTGTGAGGACTCGTAGTTCTGCCCGGCGGACCCAAGGGAGCCCTTCAATCCTCTTTCTTCTTTACGCTCATACCGGCTTTCGGTAGACTTCTTTTAAGAGGACCCAGGTCAGGGGGTAGGTCCTCAGACCATCCCCTCATGGAACGAGGTTATCCTCGTTATTGAGGCATCCAGTACTAACACGAGCAAACTATATGACTACGCCCTTGCCCATATGTGGGTAAATGTGGTCGCACAGGTTATCGGCTGGTAGTCATAGTACAAAGACACAATGTGCATTTTTCATAAACATCACCATACTCCATTTCTCCACTTCCATACCGACATCCCGGTATACCATATTTCATCCACGGATTTTAAAAAGGAGTTTTGAATAAACAATGTTTTTCCCATCCTATAGTTTTATATAAACAAACTGATACTTGTACATAGGGTGGCAAAATAGTTTTTCATATTCTTTTGAAAAGGCTTTAAAAATCATTTCCAATTTTCATAGCAAGATACTTTTAACCAAAATTGGGTGGATCGTAATCTCACCAAGAGAGTTTCATAGAAAGCTTTTGTGTAAAAACAAATACATTTAGAAATTACTGCACACTACTAACACCTCTATATCGGGTGTCTCACTAATGTACTCGTATTTTGGAAAAGGGTTTTCAAAATCATAACTTTAGTGGCAAACACCACGTAAATCCCTTATGCTTCGTAAAACATGTGAATCAAAATAGATGTATATAGATGCAAGCTCAGTGAAGTAGCTTGCCTGGTTTCAGCATAAAGTCCCTGGATTTCTCCATGTTGATCAATATAATAAAAATCCCATCCTTCCTCGATCAATTTTCTCCAAATACCACTCCGGTAGCGTTATTATCTAGCGTCGCGAACAGAGAAATAAACAACAATCAATACACCAAACAAAACAACAAGTGGTATACAAACAAATAACAACCACAAGCATCAAACTAATCATTCAAGCAACCAACTAGGATCTACACTTACAAGGGCCTTATACTAATTAGTAGTCTAACCCTGATACACAAGCTAGGGCCATAGATCTCAAAATTATCTTCGGCAAGGATGAGCAACTAACATCTTTATTTAAACAGGAAATACTTCAGACAAAAGTTAAGTCACCACTTAATCTCTACAAGCCAAAATACTTCACCACACATCAATCACTCAATCTTCAAAAAGGGAAAACAACCACTCACATCTAGTTGACAAAAAGGTTACTGCAAACATGCTTATGGTTGAGAACCCTACTTTTCAATCAGAATGCAATGGAACCAGTGGGTGTTCCACGTTCATAACAAGGCATTAAGAGGTTAAATATCCTCTGGCTATAATAGGAAGCTTACTAAAACAACAACACAACATAAGGCTACTCATGCTAGTGAGTCCTAAATAATTATAACTATAATCCCAACTAAACATGCTTTGCTAAGGACCAAATAATAGGCAGCAAGGGATGACATGCTACAATATCAGTAGCTATGAAATGCTACTGATGTTTAAGCAACACTTTCTAAAATCATGCCACACAATGGATTTTATACCCAAACAAATCCTAAATACTAGGAAATTCTAGGGAATACCCATACTAGTGATAGTATTCCCTAATGAACACAAGCAACACTAAACTTTTCCTAACATGCTATAAACAAGAGTTAACACACTCATAACAGATAGTATTACCCTTATACATGCTAGAAAACACAAAAGAAACACAAACACATCCTATATAGTTAAATAAAACTATAAACAATAATTAACAGAAAAGCATAACAACTAGTTAAATACACCAACGATAATCTGTAGCTCTAAAAATCACACCAAGCTAGGATTAGGTGCTCCTAATCATACAGAAGATCACACAAGTGGATTCACACCAAAAATCATCACCAAATAAATTACAAAAATCCTAGAAAGGCTCTCTGGTCATTTACCAAAGTGGATGCCATTTTATTTAGGAAGCTCATTTGCATAAGAGGCAAATTGCTACTTCTAGGTATCATTTAAAGCTTTCCAAATCAGTTGAGTTTGCACCAATAGCTATCATAGAAAAATAGTTATTGAGTTTTTGGTAAAAAGCAGTAGTTCTGGCTCACATTTTAATTCTCCAAAAATGTTTATCCAAAAGTGGATCTACCACTTGGATCTGGTTAGGAACATGCTAGGGTACCTCCATGATTTTTGGTTTGGTCAGGTCTAGTGTTTTCATATTTTATTTAGATTTAAACCAACAGGACAGTTTCTGTTAAGGCAGGAAATGAATTAGACTGCTAAAAAAAACGGAACGGGCCAGATCTACTCTGGCCGAGCTGCTGCTGGGCTGGGCCGGCCCAACACGGTGCTGGCTTCATCTCCTTTACAGGAATGCACTGGATACACAGCAAAGAACTCAGCAATGGCGTCGCACACGCACGGCTCACCTTGAGTTGCCGCAGGGCGATGGAAACGATCGAGGAGGATGTCGAGAGCTTGGGTTTGACAGGGAGGGCAGCCGCTCTTGCTGGGAAGCTCCCAAACGACGGCGAGGTCGAGGACATCCCCGGCGGACACGAGACGACGACGGCGACTCCGGTGTTCCTAAAAACAAACGGAGATGTCCATGAGATAGCTCGCGACTAGGGAATCTCAGAGAAACGAAAATGGTAGGGAATGGAGCACGGAGGTGGTTGCAATCCTCTCGGGAAGGTTCCACGGGCAATGGTGAGAGCGAGCTCCTCCTCGCTCGCAGAGAGCGAGAGGAGGGCTGAGGCTTAGTGAGGTGGGGGAGGCAGAGCTGGGGGAGTGAAATGGCGAGGTGGTGGGTCGAGAGAGGGGCTGTGGCCTTTTATCCACGAGGGAGGTGGTGCACGGTGGGAGAGGTGCACGGGGCGAGGGAGAGAGGTGGAGGCAGAGGAAAGACGTCGGGGTTTCCTTGTCTCCTCGTGGTGCACAGCGGCGAGCAGGGGAGCACGGCAACGTTGACGTGCAGGAGGTAGCACGGTGATGTGCAGGAGGGATCAAGGCAGCGTGTGGGAGGGAGGAACACGGTGGCGTGCGGGAGGCGGGGGTGCTGCAGGCCATGCCAGGGCACTGGAGCTGCTGCAGTCCCAGGCGTATAGGAGAAGGGAGAGATGCTGCGGTGGTGGAGACGTGTTTCCCCTCTTGTCTCCCCCCTATTTCTCTTCCTTGTCGGCCTCCTCTTTCCACCCTCATCTCTCTCTCTCTCTCGGCCACTTACTAGGGCATCGAAAGCTGGGGCTGAGTGGTGGCATACTAGGGTATAAGTTAGACAGGATTTCATCTTCCAAATCATACAGAACTCAATCAATTTGGATCACCCAAAATCTGTCCAGAAAAGTTCAGAAAAAAGTTCAGAAAAAAGGACTTAGCAAAAATTCCTAAGTGTTGAAACTGTTAAAACTTATGAAAAGTTCATGCTGCAATTTCCTAGCAAATGATATCCAATTGTGGAATTTTCAATTGGTCATTGATCACCATGTTTAAAGAATCCAGAAACATATTTTAAACAATTTTTTTTAAATGCGCAAGGCTAGGGAAACTTGATGAACATAAGGCATCGTTCTGTTTTTCACTGGTTTTTAAAACAAACAGTTTTCTGTCTTATTTTCTGGCCACAAAAACAAGCATGCATCTAATGGTTCCAAGACTCCAAAATTGAAACTAAGGACATGGGTTTGTAGTCCACACCTCAGAGAACAATGTCAAGCAGAAAACTCACTAAATTGGATATTTTGGCTAATTAAAATCATGGGCTAAAATCAGATAGTTGGAAAGGTTTTTCAGGAATTTCAATATGGACTAGCCTTAGAAATCCACATGAAATAATGGTGTTTTTGGATCACAAGTCTCAGAAATAAGTTTGGGGTGTGAGAGTGTCAAGATGATATTAAATACAGGAGGAAATGACCATTGCTTTGATTAGGCCACAAAGTGGAGATGGATGAATAAGCAAACAACTCCAAATCTTTTTCAAACTTGATTTCATGATAAGGATGATATGGAGTAGATGAGATCCACCAAGATGTATTTCCCAATCTTCCAAGATTTAACCAAATGGGAAGGGCTTAGAGAGGATAGGTGTTAACCTGAGGGATGAGGGGTTTTACTTGACAATCTTAGAGTTAACTTCTTTTGGATAGGGTGGGCCAAGGTTCTAATGACTTCAGAACATCACCACACATAAGCATCCCAAGAAATTCAATACAAGCAAGTCACATACACACCATGATCAACAACACACACACAAGTCAGCACAATTCACACTACAAACATAGGTCAAACAGAGCAATATAAAGGAAAACACAATCATTAGTGAAGTATTTCAAAAAGTTTTTGTTGGTTCTGAAATTTGGGTCTTGTGAAACTAAGTTTTTATTAGTTCCAAAGTTTGGGATGTTACAGATCCTTCCCCCCTTAAAAACTAAATCTCGTCCTCGAGATTTGCCCGGGGATACAGGGGAGTACGAGGGCACGGGTTTTGGGCTGACCACACTTCCGAGGTCGATGCTTCTTCAGTGAGGTCGCTAGGTGATGTCTCGACAATTTGATGCTGTAGGGCTTTCCTTGTTGATAATCTCCTCTGAGGAGCCCAAGTTCTTGATGATGGGGTGACTTGATGGTTGATGCCGATGAAGAGTCCTGGTTGGTTGTTTCTCGGTACTACAAGGCTAAGGCGGAAGGAACTAATTATTAACCTGTTCTGGTAATCGTGGTGCACGTCTTCCCCCCTTAAAAAGGGATCTTGAGGGGTCATGTTGATGGTTGCAGCTGGTGTTGAATTGGAGGCATCGTTCTTCTTGAGTAGCATGACGATCTTCATCTTGGGTGTCGCTCTTCGGTGCTTGGGTTTGGGTGCAGAGATCACTTCCTGATATTGTCTCCTTACGAGGGTCGCAGATGGGGACGCGTGGTTCTCAGGATGCGTCAAGTCCGTAGACTTGACTCTCCCCGGTTTCTAGTTAGTAGGAGGACGCTAAAACTTCTAGTTGCACCGGAGCTTGTTCGGTGGTTGATTGTCGTCCACAGCAGGTGCTTCCGGCGTTTGGGTCTTCTTGGATGTCGCTGGATAAATTTTCTTCGTTCTTGTACTTCTTCGGTTGGGTAGAGGAGAGACGTCGTGGTTGACTTCCTTGTTCTTGGGCTTCACAAAGCTTCATAAGAATCTTCAGGGGTAGAGTAGAGTGTCCAGAGGTTTCGAGGGAGTCTAAAAATTAATTCAAGGATTCTAGAGGTAGGTGATTTGGGGGTAGGGATCGATGATTTCTATTAGTTAGATGTATAAGAATGTGGGTGTCTTTTAGGACATCAAATTGCCTTAGTCCTACAAGAAGGATTTGTTAACAAGGTAGCTAGTCTTGTCATCAAACCACTTTTTATATTCCCGAGGCTGAGATGTACTGGATTATCTGACGTTCTGTTTATTTGGATATGACACTCAATTGTTTGAGCATACAAAAGTGATTTGTTAACAAGTTCATGAGGCTTGTTACCAAACTACTTCTATATAACACGAACATTGGAATATCACTCTATTTCTTGAGAGATTAAGAATGGTAGATTCTGATATAAGAGTTTTCAAATACTCAATGATAGTCTGGTATATTGCTTCTTTGCCAACCTAAGAAATCTCTCTTCAATGTCTTCTTGTCGTAGTTCCTCCTTCTTGCGGTCTCTGAGCTTCCTTGAGTTCCTCTAGTTGTAAATCTGAAATGAGTCCCCTTATGTCCTTGTTTCTTGTCAAGGTTTGCAGTCCCGGATGATTAGTTGGTACTATCAAGGACTTGGGTCAGATGTTAATCTAAAGTTAGGTAAGATAAGTTAGTGTGGTATTCTTGTAATTTCACCAATTAATCTTGCAAGGTGAGGCTCGTATCTTCACGAGGTTGGCGTAAAGTTGCAGTTTCCTTCGAGATCTTGACGCACTTGCTCCAGATGGTGCATGAATGACTTGCCGGTTAGGTTGTAAAAATCTCAGGCTATTTGGTGATAGATCGGGGGTCTTTGGTACCCTACAGAACTGTCAGTTCTTAGTGGGAGATGGTTTAGATGAGAGGAAAAACATTTTAGAAAGATTTTCCTAGGTGGGTTTACATCTGCAACAAGGTGCAGCTGTGGCCAAGAGGTCAAAAATGGTTCTTGTTAGGTGGCAAAGAAGGAGTTCCTATAAGGAGATTTTTTTTTAGAAATTAGTTTGTGCTGCCGACAAGGCGTGATTGTGAAACACACAAGTAAACATCACACAAGCAGAGTACACACAAGCAAGAACTTCACAAACAAACAACACACAAGGTACATTTAGTACCAATGGACGCCTAATACTTGTGGACGACTGGTAGTATCATCAAGGTTCCTATCATTCTTATCCTATGGGTCTTGGTTAAACATGACTGCTGAAGTCTTAATTTCAGCACCTTAGGTTCCAACTGGAAAACTTGAGATTGTCGAATTTGCAACTTGAGTAGAGTTGTTGATGTTGAGCTGAGGTCTTCGAAGGTCTCTTGCTTTGTTGGTACTGACGATCTTGGTATTTGCAGATCAATCATCTTGAGGTCGAATGTTGAATATTCAAGATGGATGCTTCTTCTTGTAGGTGCTAGCTAATTAGGTCTCTCTTGGGTTCATCGTCAAGTCTTTTGAACGGGTAAGAGGGAGTAGAGAAATCCTTGGAAAACCTTAAAATAGAGGGGTAAGACTCGGAAATATTTGAGAATATGAGAAGAGTAGAAGTCATTTTTGGACTTCCCTAGATAAAGATATGTTTTTGGTATTAATATATTTTTAACAAAATATTTGCTTTCCTAACTAACGTCCATGCTAACTAAGGTCTGTTACAGTCAGGATGGCTCTGATACCAAGTCTGTGAGGACCCCGGATTAGCGATCCGAGATACTCGTTATGTTTCCTGCAACAATCCCGTGATCAGTCTGTTGTTGCACATAACTCGAATTGGCATCACAGGACATCCATAAATACCGAATAAATATACTTACGTGATTGAAGTCATAAGCTTCAACAGGTTCTTGCAGCGGAAATCACCAAACAACGTGGAGCCCAGGTCATTCGCCTTAACCCTACAGGCAGCTGACTGGGAAGCGCCCTAGTTTGCAAAGACGCCAGTGAACTCCTCTTCTTCGAAATGCTCCTCTTAAAAAAAAATCTGGCTAAGACAATAGCCAGGGACGAAACCAATGTGAGTACATTTGATTGTACTCGCAAACTACCCCAACTTAAGCATGCATTACTTTTGAGAATTTTTCAGAAAAACCTTTATTTTTAGAAGAACAACTATGTACCTTCATTAAAAAGGGGAAGAGTAGATCTTTAATCTTGAAGAAGACAAAACATTTTGGAAAGTAGTTTCTCAATGTCTTGGTTGGAAACAACCCTTTTTGGAAAGTAGTTTTCTCACTATATTTGTTGAAAGAGGTAAGAAGTCTTTTTAAAAACTTTTTCTCGAAGATATGCCTTTGGTTAAAAGATAGGAAATTTCTTTAAAAACCTTTTTCCTCGAAAACCACCGTCTTGTCCATTTCTCCAAACTTCCTGTTTTCTGATCATATCCCCTTCATGGTTACTTATTCTTCCAGCAACCTCATACCATCCCCTCGGTATAGTTGCATAAAACAATCTCCACTTCATTTTATTTTCAACACTCAAAACTTTGTAAAACTTGCACATGGTCTTAGGACAGCCTCCCAACTGTCCATATCCGAGGACTCGGCTATTCGAATAGTTTTACTCTCTGCAGAGGTAGCACGCTTTTCCCACACCCATCCGGTCACTCATTGTGTCAGCCACGTCCCGCCATACCAGAGGTATGCGAAGTTGAGTTCCCGGCCATAGCCTGTCCTTTGCTCATGCTAGTATAGGACCCTGCCTCTACGACACTTTCCATCGACACTTAAATCCTCAGAAACTAAGTGTGAGTACTCGTAGTTCTGCCCGGCGGACCCAAGGGAGCCCTTCAATCCTCTTTCTTCTTTACGCTCATACCGGCTTCCGGTAGACTTCTTTTAAGAGGACCCAGGTCAGGGGGTAGGTCCTCAGACCATCCCCTCATGGAACGAGGTTATCCTCGTTATTGAGGCATCCAATACTAACACGAGCAAACTATATGACTACGCCCTTGCCCATATGTGGGTAAATGTGGTCGCACAGGTTATCGGCTGGTAGTCATAGTACAAAGACACAATGTGCATTTTTCATAAACATCACCATACTCCATTTCTCCACTTCCATACCGACATCCCGGTATACCATATTTCATCCACGGATTTTAAAAAGGAGTTTTGAATAAACAATGTTTTTCCCATCCTATAGTTTTATATAAACAAACTGATACTTCTACATAGGGTGGCAAAATAGTTTTTCATATTCTTTTGAAAAGGCTTTAAAAATCATTTCCAATTTTCATAGCAAGATACTTTTAACCAAAATTGGGTGGATCGTAATCTCACCAAGAGAGTTTCATAGAAAGCTTTTGAGTAAAAACAAATACATTTAGAAATTACTGCACACTACTAACACCTCTATATTGGGTGTCTCACTAATGTACTCGTATTTTGGAAAAGGGTTTTCAAAATCATAACTTTAGTGGCAAACACCACGTAAATCCCTTATGCTTCGTAAAACATGTGAATCAAAATAGATGTATATAGATGCAAGCTCAGTGAAGTAGCTTGCCTGGTTTCAGCATAAAGTCCCTGGATTTCTCCTTGTTGATCAATATAATAAAAATCCCATCCTTCCTCGATCAATTTTCTCCAAATACCACTCCGGTAGCGTTATTATCTAGCGTCGCGAACAGAGAAATAAACAACAATCAATACACCAAACAAAACAACAAGTGGTATACAAACAAATAACAACCACAAGCATCAAACTAATCATTCAAGCAACCAACTAGGATCTACACTTACAAGGGCCTTATACTAATTAGTAGTCTAACCCTGATACACAAGCTAGGGCCATAGATCTCAAAATTATCTTAGGCAAGGATGAGCAACTAACATCTTTATTTAAACAGGAAATACTTCAGACAAAAGTTAAGTCACCACTTAATCTCTACAAGCCAAAATACTTCACCACACATCAATCACTCAATCTTCAAAAAGGGAAAACAACCACTCACATCTAGTTGACAAAAAGGTTACTGCAAACATGCTTATGGTTGAGAACCCTACTTTTCAATCAGAATGCAATGGAACCAGTGGGTGTTCCACGTTCATAACAAGGCATTAAGAGGTTAAATATCCTCTGGCTATAATAGGAAGCTTACTAAAACAACAACACAACATAAGGCTACTCATGCTAGTGAGTCCTAAATAATTATAACTATAATCCCAACTAAACATGCTTTGCTAAGGACCAAATAATAGGCAGCAAGGGATGACATGCTACAATATCAGTAGCTATGAAATGCTACTGATGTTTAAGCAACACTTTCTAAAATCATGCCACACAATGGATTTTATACCCAAACAAATCCTAAATACTAGGAAATTCTAGGAATACCCATACTAGTGATAGTATTCCCTAATGAACACAAGCAACACTAAACTTTTCCTAACATGCTATAAACAAGAGTTAACACACTCATAACAGATAGTATTACCCTTATACATGCTAGAAAACACAAAAGAAACACAAACACATCCTATATAGTTAAATAAAACTATAAACAATAATTAACAGAAAAGCATAACAACTAGTTAAATACACCAACGATAATCTGTAGCTCTAAAAATCACACCAAGCTAGGATTAGGTGCTCCTAATCATACAGAAGATCACACAAGTGGATTCACACCAAAAATCATCACCAAATAAATTACAAAAATCCTAGAAAGGCTCTCTGGTCATTTACCAAAGTGGATGCCATTTTATTTAGGAAGCTCATTTGCATAAGAGGCAAATTGCTACTTCTAGGTATCATTTAAAGCTTTCCAAATCAGTTGAGTTTGCACCAATAGCTATCATAGAAAAATAGTTATTGAGTTTTTGGTAAAAAGCAGTAGTTCTGGCTCACATTTTAATTCTCCAAAAATGTTTATCCAAAAGTGGATCTACCACTTGGATCTGGTTAGGAACATGCTAGGGTACCTCCATGATTTTTGGTTTGGTCAGGTCTAGTGTTTTCATATTTTATTTAGATTTAAACCAACAGGACAGTTTCTGTTAAGGCAGGAAATGAATTAGACTGCTAAAAAAAACGGAACGGGCCAGATCTACTCTGGCCGAGCTGCTGCTGGGCTGGGCCGGCCCAACACGGTGCTGGCTTCATCTCCTTTACAGGAATGCACTGGATACACAGCAAAGAACTCAGCAATGGCGTCGCACACGCACGGCTCACCTTGAGTTGCCGCAGGGCGATGGAAACGATCGAGGAGGATGTCGAGAGCTTGGGTTTGACAGGGAGGGCAGCCGCTCTTGCTGGGAAGCTCCCAAACGACGGCGAGGTCGAGGACATCCCCGGCGGACACGAGACGACGACGGCGACTCCGGTGTTCCTAAAAACAAACGGAGATGTCCATGAGATAGCTCGCGACTAGGGAATCTCAGAGAAACGAAAATGGTAGGGAATGGAGCACGGAGGTGGTTGCAATCCTCTCGGGAAGGTTCCACGGGCAATGGTGAGAGCGAGCTCCTCCTCGCTCGCAGAGAGCGAGAGGAGGGCTGAGGCTTAGTGAGGTGGGGGAGGCAGAGCTGGGGGAGTGAAATGGCGAGGTGGTGGGTCGAGAGAGGGGCTGTGGCCTTTTATCCACGAGGGAGGTGGTGCACGGTGGGAGAGGTGCACGGGGCGAGGGAGAGAGGTGGAGGCAGAGGAAAGACGTCGGGGTTTCCTTGTCTCCTCGTGGTGCACAGCGGCGAGCAGGGGAGCACGGCAACGTTGACGTGCAGGAGGTAGCACGGTGATGTGCAGGAGGGATCAAGGCAGCGTGTGGGAGGGAGGAACACGGTGGCGTGCGGGAGGCGGGGGTGCTGCAGGCCATGCCAGGGCACTGGAGCTGCTGCAGTCCCAGGCGTATAGGAGAAGGGAGAGATGCTGCGGTGGTGGAGACGTGTTTCCCCTCTTGTCTCCCCCCTATTTCTCTTCCTTGTCGGCCTCCTCTTTCCACCCTCATCTCTCTCTCTCTCTCGGCCACTTACTAGGGCATCGAAAGCTGGGGCTGAGTGGTGGCATACTAGGGTATAAGTTAGACAGGATTTCATCTTCCAAATCATACAGAACTCAATCAATTTGGATCACCCAAAATCTGTCCAGAAAAGTTCAGAAAAAAGTTCAGAAAAAAGGACTTAGCAAAAATTCCTAAGTGTTGAAACTGTTAAAACTTATGAAAAGTTCATGCTGCAATTTCCTAGCAAATGATATCCAATTGTGGAATTTTCAATTGGTCATTGATCACCATGTTTAAAGAATCCAGAAACATATTTTAAACAATTTTTTTTAAAATGCGCAAGGCTAGGGAAACTTGATGAACATAAGGCATCGTTCTGTTTTTCACTGGTTTTTAAAACAAACAGTTTTCTGTCTTATTTTCTGGCCACAAAAACAAGCATGCATCTAATGGTTCCAAGACTCCAAAATTGAAACTAAGGACATGGGTTTGTAGTCCACACCTCAGAGAACAATGTCAAGCAGAAAACTCACTAAATTGGATATTTTGGCTAATTAAAATCATGGGCTAAAATCAGATAGTTGGAAAGGTTTTTCAGGAATTTCAATATGGACTAGCCTTAGAAATCCACATGAAATAATGGTGTTTTTGGATCACAAGTCTCAGAAATAAGTTTGGGGTGTGAGAGTGTCAAGATGATATTAAATACAGGAGGAAATGACCATTGCTTTGATTAGGCCACAAAGTGGAGATGGATGAATAAGCAAACAACTCCAAATCTTTTTCAAACTTGATTTCATGATAAGGATGATATGGAGTAGATGAGATCCACCAAGATGTATTTCCCAATCTTCCAAGATTTAACCAAATGGGAAGGGCTTAGAGAGGATAGGTGTTAACCTGAGGGATGAGGGGTTTTACTTGACAATCTTAGAGTTAACTTCTTTTGGATAGGGTGGGCCAAGGTTCTAATGACTTCAGAACATCACCACACATAAGCATCCCAAGAAATTCAATACAAGCAAGTCACATACACACCATGATCAACAACACACACACAAGTCAGCACAATTCACACTACAAACATAGGGTCAAACAGAGCAATATAAAGGAAAACACAATCATTAGTGAAGTATTTCAAAAAGTTTTTGTTGGTTCTGAAATTTGGGTCTTGTGAAACTAAGTTTTTATTAGTTCCAAAGTTTGGGATGTTACAGATCCTTCCCCCCTTAAAAACTAAATCTCGTCCTCGAGATTTGCCCGGGGATACAGGGGAGTACGAGGGCACGGGTTTTGGGCTGACCACACTTCCGAGGTCGATGCTTCTTCAGTGAGGTCGCTAGGTGATGTCTCGACA
This sequence comes from Poa pratensis, assembly GCA_947311845.1. Classification (NCBI taxonomy): domain Eukaryota; kingdom Viridiplantae; phylum Streptophyta; class Magnoliopsida; order Poales; family Poaceae; genus Poa; species Poa pratensis. Next base: position 23,200,246 of record CAMZMU010000050.1, on the reverse strand, counting down.
ATTTGATGCTGTAGGGCTTTCCTTGTTGATAATCTCCTCTGAGGAGCCCAAGTTCTTGATGATGGGGTGACTTGATGGTTGATGCCGATGAAGAGTCCTGGTTGGTTGTTTCTCGGTACTACAAGGCTAAGGCGGAAGGAACTAATTATTAACCTGTTCTGGTAATCGTGGTGCACGTCTTCCCCCCTTAAAAAGGGATCTTGAGGGGTCATGTTGATGGTTGCAGCTGGTGTTGAATTGGAGGCATCGTTCTTCTTGAGTAGCATGACGATCTTCATCTTGGGTGTCGCTCTTCGGTGCTTGGGTTTGGGTGCAGAGATCACTTCCTGATATTGTCTCCTTACGAGGGTCGCAGATGGGGACGCGTGGTTCTCAGGATGCGTCAAGTCCGTAGACTTGACTCTCCCCGGTTTCTAGTTAGTAGGAGGACGCTAAAACTTCTAGTTGCACCGGAGCTTGTTCGGTGGTTGATTGTCGTCCACAGCAGGTGCTTCCGGCGTTTGGGTCTTCTTGGATGTCGCTGGATAAATTTTCTTCGTTCTTGTACTTCTTCGGTTGGGTAGAGGAGAGACGTCGTGGTTGACTTCCTTGTTCTTGGGCTTCACAAAGCTTCATAAGAATCTTCAGGGGTAGAGTAGAGTGTCCAGAGGTTTCGAGGGAGTCTAAAAATTAATTCAAGGATTCTAGAGGTAGGTGATTTGGGGGTAGGGATCGATGATTTCTATTAGTTAGATGTATAAGAATGTGGGTGTCTTTTAGGACATCAAATTGCCTTAGTCCTACAAGAAGGATTTGTTAACAAGGTAGCTAGTCTTGTCATCAAACCACTTTTTATATTCCCGAGGCTGAGATGTACTGGATTATCTGACGTTCTGTTTATTTGGATATGACACTCAATTGTTTGAGCATACAAAAGTGATTTGTTAACAAGTTCATGAGGCTTGTTACCAAACTACTTCTATATAACACGAACATTGGAATATCACTCTATTTCTTGAGAGATTAAGAATGGTAGATTCTGATATAAGAGTTTTCAAATACTCAATGATAGTCTGGTATATTGCTTCTTTGCCAACCTAAGAAATCTCTCTTCAATGTCTTCTTGTCGTAGTTCCTCCTTCTTGCGGTCTCTGAGCTTCCTTGAGTTCCTCTAGTTGTAAATCTGAAATGAGTCCCCTTATGTCCTTGTTTCTTGTCAAGGTTTGCAGTCCCGGATGATTAGTTGGTACTATCAAGGACTTGGGTCAGATGTTAATCTAAAGTTAGGTAAGATAAGTTAGTGTGGTATTCTTGTAATTTCACCAATTAATCTTGCAAGGTGAGGCTCGTATCTTCACGAGGTTGGCGTAAAGTTGCAGTTTCCTTCGAGATCTTGACGCACTTGCTCCAGATGGTGCATGAATGACTTGCCGGTTAGGTTGTAAAAATCTCAGGCTATTTGGTGATAGATCGGGGGTCTTTGGTACCCTACAGAACTGTCAGTTCTTAGTGGGAGATGGTTTAGATGAGAGGAAAAACATTTTAGAAAGATTTTCCTAGGTGGGTTTACATCTGCAACAAGGTGCAGCTGTGGCCAAGAGGTCAAAAATGGTTCTTGTTAGGTGGCAAAGAAGGAGTTCCTATAAGGAGATTTTTTTTTAGAAATTAGTTTGTGCTGCCGACAAGGCGTGATTGTGAAACACACAAGTAAACATCACACAAGCAGAGTACACACAAGCAAGAACTTCACAAACAAACAACACACAAGGTACATTTAGTACCAATGGACGCCTAATACTTGTGGACGACTGGTAGTATCATCAAGGTTCCTATCATTCTTATCCTATGGGTCTTGGTTAAACATGACTGCTGAAGTCTTAATTTCAGCACCTTAGGTTCCAACTGGAAAACTTGAGATTGTCGAATTTGCAACTTGAGTAGAGTTGTTGATGTTGAGCTGAGGTCTTCGAAGGTCTCTTGCTTTGTTGGTACTGACGATCTTGGTATTTGCAGATCAATCATCTTGAGGTCGAATGTTGAATATTCAAGATGGATGCTTCTTCTTGTAGGTGCTAGCTAATTAGGTCTCTCTTGGGTTCATCGTCAAGTCTTTTGAACGGGTAAGAGGGAGTAGAGAAATCCTTGGAAAACCTTAAAATAGAGGGGTAAGACTCGGAAATATTTGAGAATATGAGAAGAGTAGAAGTCATTTTTGGACTTCCCTAGATAAAGATATGTTTTTGGTATTAATATATTTTTAACAAAATATTTGCTTTCCTAACTAACGTCCATGCTAACTAAGGTCTGTTACAGTCAGGATGGCTCTGATACCAAGTCTGTGAGGACCCCGGATTAGCGATCCGAGATACTCGTTATGTTTCCTGCAACAATCCCGTGATCAGTCTGTTGTTGCACATAACTCGAATTGGCATCACAGGACATCCATAAATACCGAATAAATATACTTACGTGATTGAAGTCATAAGCTTCAACAGGTTCTTGCAGCGGAAATCACCAAACAACGTGGAGCCCAGGTCATTCGCCTTAACCCTACAGGCAGCTGACTGGGAAGCGCCCTAGTTTGCAAAGACGCCAGTGAACTCCTCTTCTTCGAAATGCTCCTCTTAAAAAAAAATCTGGCTAAGACAATAGCCAGGGACGAAACCAATGTGAGTACATTTGATTGTACTCGCAAACTACCCCAACTTAAGCATGCATTACTTTTGAGAATTTTTCAGAAAAACCTTTATTTTTAGAAGAACAACTATGTACCTTCATTAAAAAGGGGAAGAGTAGATCTTTAATCTTGAAGAAGACAAAACATTTTGGAAAGTAGTTTCTCAATGTCTTGGTTGGAAACAACCCTTTTTGGAAAGTAGTTTTCTCACTATCTTTGTTGAAAGAGGTAAGAAGTCTTTTTAAAAACTTTTTCTCGAAGATATGCCTTTGGTTAAAAGATAGGAAATTTCTTTAAAAACCTTTTTCCTCGAAAACCACCGTCTTGTCCATTTCTCCAAACTTCCTGTTTTCTGATCATATCCCCTTCATGGTTACTTATTCTTCCAGCAACCTCATACCATCCCCTCGGTATAGTTGCATAAAACAATCTCCACTTCATTTTATTTTCAACACTCAAAACTTTGTAAAACTTGCACATGGTCTTAGGACAGCCTCCCAACTGTCCATATCCGAGGACTCGGCTATTCGAATAGTTTTACTCTCTGCAGAGGTAGCACGCTTTTCCCACACCCATCCGGTCACTCATTGTGTCAGCCACGTCCCGCCATACCAGAGGTATGCGAAGTTGAGTTCCCGGCCATAGCCTGTCCTTTGCTCATGCTAGTATAGGACCCTGCCTCTACGACACTTTCCATCGACACTTAAATCCTCAGAAACTAAGTGTGAGTACTCGTAGTTCTGCCCGGCGGACCCAAGGGAGCCCTTCAATCCTCTTTCTTCTTTACGCTCATACCGGCTTCCGGTAGACTTCTTTTAAGAGGACCCAGGTCAGGGGGTAGGTCCTCAGACCATCCCCTCATGGAACGAGGTTATCCTCGTTATTGAGGCATCCAATACTAACACGAGCAAACTATATGACTACGCCCTTGCCCATATGTGGGTAAATGTGGTCGCACAGGTTATCGGCTGGTAGTCATAGTACAAAGACACAATGTGCATTTTTCATAAACATCACCATACTCCATTTCTCCACTTCCATACCGACATCCCGGTATACCATATTTCATCCACGGATTTTAAAAAGGAGTTTTGAATAAACAATGTTTTTCCCATCCTATAGTTTTATATAAACAAACTGATACTTCTACATAGGGTGGCAAAATAGTTTTTCATATTCTTTTGAAAAGGCTTTAAAAATCATTTCCAATTTTCATAGCAAGATACTTTTAACCAAAATTGGGTGGATCGTAATCTCACCAAGAGAGTTTCATAGAAAGCTTTTGAGTAAAAACAAATACATTTAGAAATTACTGCACACTACTAACACCTCTATATGGGTGTCTCACTAATGTACTCGTATTTTGGAAAAGGGTTTTCAAAATCATAACTTTAGTGGCAAACACCACGTAAATCCTTATGCTTCGTAAAACATGTGAATCAAAATAGATGTATATAGATGCAAGCTCAGTGAAGTAGCTTGCCTGGTTTCAGCATAAAGTCCCTGGATTTCTCCTTGTTGATCAATATAATAAAAATCCCATCCTTCCTCGATCAATTTTCTCCAAATACCACTCCGGTAGCGTTATTATCTAGCGTCGCGAACAGAGAAATAAACAACAATCAATACACCAAACAAAACAACAAGTGGTATACAAAAAATAACAACCACAAGCATCAAACTAATCATTCAAGCAACCAACTAGGATCTACACTTACAAGGGCCTTATACTAATTAGTAGTCTAACCCTGATACACAAGCTAGGGCCATAGATCTCAAAATTATCTTAGGCAAGGATGAGCAACTAACATCTTTATTTAAACAGGAAATACTTCAGACAAAAGTTAAGTCACCACTTAATCTCTACAAGCCAAAATACTTCACCACACATCAATCACTCAATCTTCAAAAAGGGAAAACAACCACTCACATCTAGTTGACAAAAAGGTTACTGCAAACATGCTTATGGTTGAGAACCCTACTTTTCAATCAGAATGCAATGGAACCAGTGGGTGTTCCACGTTCATAACAAGGCATTAAGAGGTTAAATATCCTCTGGCTATAATAGGAAGCTTACTAAAACAACAACACAACATAAGGCTACTCATGCTAGTGAGTCCTAAATAATTATAACTATAATCCCAACTAAACATGCTTTGCTAAGGACCAAATAATAGGCAGCAAGGGATGACATGCTACAATATCAGTAGCTATGAAATGCTACTGATGTTTAAGCAACACTTTCTAAAATCATGCCACACAATGGATTTTATACCCAAACAAATCCTAAATACTAGGAAATTCTAGGGAATACCCATACTAGTGATAGTATTCCCTAATGAACACAAGCAACACTAAACTTTTCCTAACATGCTATAAACAAGAGTTAACACACTCATAACAGATAGTATTACCCTTATACATGCTAGAAAACACAAAAGAAACACAAACACATCCTATATAGTTAAATAAAACTATAAACAATAATTAACAGAAAAGCATAACAACTAGTTAAATACACCAACGATAATCTGTAGCTCTAAAAATCACACCAAGCTAGGATTAGGTGCTCCTAATCATACAGAAGATCACACAAGTGGATTCACACCAAAAATCATCACCAAATAAATTACAAAAATCCTAGAAAGGCTCTCTGGTCATTTACCAAAGTGGATGCCATTTTATTTAGGAAGCTCATTTGCATAAGAGGCAAATTGCTACTTCTAGGTATCATTTAAAGCTTTCCAAATCAGTTGAGTTTGCACCAATAGCTATCATAGAAAAATAGTTATTGAGTTTTTGGTAAAAAGCAGTAGTTCTGGCTCACATTTTAATTCTCCAAAAATGTTTATCCAAAAGTGGATCTACCACTTGGATCTGGTTAGGAACATGCTAGGGTACCTCCATGATTTTTGGTTTGGTCAGGTCTAGTGTTTTCATATTTTATTTAGATTTAAACCAACAGGACAGTTTCTGTTAAGGCAGGAAATGAATTAGACTGCTAAAAAAAACGGAACGGGCCAGATCTACTCTGGCCGAGCTGCTGCTGGGCTGGGCCGGCCCAACACGGTGCTGGCTTCATCTCCTTTACAGGAACGCACTGGATACACAGCAAAGAACTCAGCAATGGCGTCGCACACGCACGGCTCACCTTGAGTTGCCGCAGGGCGATGGAAACGATCGAGGAGGATGTCGAGAGCTTGGGTTTGACAGGGAGGGCAGCCGCTCTTGCTGGGAAGCTCCCAAACGACGGCGAGGTCGAGGACATCCCCGGCGGACACGAGACGACGACGGCGACTCCGGTGTTCCTAAAAACAAACGGAGATGTCCATGAGATAGCTCGCGACTAGGGAATCTCAGAGAAACGAAAATGGTAGGGAATGGAGCACGGAGGTGGTTGCAATCCTCTCGGGAAGGTTCCACGGGCAATGGTGAGAGCGAGCTCCTCCTCGCTCGCAGAGAGCGAGAGGAGGGCTGAGGCTTAGTGAGGTGGGGGAGGCAGAGCTGGGGGAGTGAAATGGCGAGGTGGTGGGTCGAGAGAGGGGCTGTGGCCTTTTATCCACGAGGGAGGTGGTGCACGGTGGGAGAGGTGCACGGGGCGAGGGAGAGAGGTGGAGGCAGAGGAAAGACGTCGGGGTTTCCTTGTCTCCTCGTGGTGCACAGCGGCGAGCAGGGGAGCACGGCAACGTTGACGTGCAGGAGGTAGCACGGTGATGTGCAGGAGGGATCAAGGCAGCGTGTGGGAGGGAGGAACACGGTGGCGTGCGGGAGGCGGGGGTGCTGCAGGCCATGCCAGGGCACTGGAGCTGCTGCAGTCCCAGGCGTATAGGAGAAGGGAGAGATGCTGCGGTGGTGGAGACGTGTTTCCCCTCTTGTCTCCCCCCTATTTCTCTTCCTTGTCGGCCTCCTCTTTCCACCCTCATCTCTCTCTCTCTCTCGGCCACTTACTAGGGCATCGAAAGCTGGGGCTGAGTGGTGGCATACTAGGGTATAAGTTAGACAGGATTTCATCTTCCAAATCATACAGAACTCAATCAATTTGGATCACCCAAAATCTGTCCAGAAAAGTTCAGAAAAAAGTTCAGAAAAAAGGACTTAGCAAAAATTCCTAAGTGTTGAAACTGTTAAAACTTATGAAAAGTTCATGCTGCAATTTCCTAGCAAATGATATCCAATTGTGGACTTTTCAATTGGTCATTGATCACCATGTTTAAAGAATCCAGAAACATATTTTAAACAATTTTTTTAAAATGCTCAAGGCTAGGGAAACTTGATGAACATAAGGCATCGTTCTGTTTTTCACTGGTTTTTAAAACAAACAGTTTTCTGTCTTATTTTCTGGCCACAAAAACAAGCATGCATCTAATGGTTCCAAGACTCCAAAATTGAAACTAAGGACATGGGTTTGTAGTCCACACCTCAGAGAACAATGTCAAGCAGAAAACTCACTAAATTGGATATTTTGGCTAATTAAAATCATGGGCTAAAATCAGATAGTTGGAAAGGTTTTTCAGGAATTTCAATATGGACTAGCCTTAGAAATCCACATGAAATAATGGTGTTTTTGGATCACAAGTCTCAGAAATAAGTTTGGGGTGTGAGAGTGTCAAGATGATATTAAATACAGGAGGAAATGACCATTGCTTTGATTAGGCCACAAAGTGGAGATGGATGAATAAGCAAACAACTCCAAATCTTTTTCAAACTTGATTTCATGATAAGGATGATATGGAGTAGATGAGATCCACCAAGATGTATTTCCCAATCTTCCAAGATTTAACCAAATGGGAAGGGCTTAGAGAGGATAGGTGTTAACCTGAGGGATGAGGGGTTTTACTTGACAATCTTAGAGTTAACTTCTTTTGGATAGGGTGGGCCAAGGTTCTAATGACTTCAGAACATCACCACACATAAGGATCCCAAGAAATTCAATACAAGCAAGTCACATACACACCATGATCAACAACACACACACAAGTCAGCACAATTCACACTACAAACATAGGGTCAAACAGAGCAATATAAAGGAAAACACAATCATTAGTGAAGTATTTCAAAAAGTTTTTGTTGGTTCTGAAATTTGGGTCTTGTGAAACTAAGTTTTTATTAGTTCCAAAGTTTGGGATGTTACACCCGCCCAGTATATAGATGCTTCAGGCGACGCAAGTGAAAGGCGTCGCTAACGGGCGATGTTTAGGATTTGCCGTCCCGCATTGAGCGCAGAATAGAAGCTCCCCACGTTCTCTTCACGGCCCCCCCCCCCCCCCTCAAATTGCACACTCTGAGAAACAACAAGAGCAAAGCCCAGCCCAGAATACCCATTCCGAGTTTGCTGCGTGCCGCAGAAGCCCCACCATGGCTGCGCTTGCGCGTCGCGCGCGTCGCCGTCGCTTTCGTGCAGCCTCCAGCACTCCAGCTGATCCGACAACTCAACCGTCTCGCCAACTAACTCCCGCGCGGACCCGGCTCAGTCACACACACATCGCCCTTCACTTCACTCCGTCTGGCTCCTCGTGTCACCCCGCGTTTGCAGCAGGCCAGCAGCGCAGCGCACGCGTTCTGTCTCATCAAGAGTTCAAGACCCTCAAATGCATAGCTATATAATCCGCCCCGGATCTTTTCCCTCGCAAACTCAAACCAAGTCAGACAATGTATCCAAATCAATCTCGATCGACTGGACTCAGGGCCGGTCCTGAAATTTCCGGGGCCCGGGGCGAAACTAGAATCTGGGCCCCTTAATTCAAACATTATAATAATAAATAATATATGTATATTAAATTTTTCTAAATTCAGTCGAAAACAATATCAATATCGCACAATCAATAAATATCGTGTTAAAGTTTCTCCAAACATACATAGATGTGTGAAATCGGTGATGATTGTGTATATCAATATCAGTCTCACCTACAACATGGACTCTAACTGAAATCGTGTCATCGCGGTAGCCCGGTGCGCACACTGATGTCTTCTCTCGGTGATTGGGTCTCTCACGGTTCAGTGTGGATGGATGAGGGTCGGCGAAGGGGTTTTTCTAGGAAACAGTCGTACTGCACCGCACACGGTACATATATGATAGAGTTAAATTCACCAGGGGTCACGGTACTTGTCTGTTTGGCTCACTACGGTCACCGTACAGCATTGTACTCTCACTACGGTCACTGAATACGACGGTGCAGCGCAGCGACGGTCACCGCCGAGGCCGTAGCGAGGTATCGGCATCCTTTGCCCCCTTCTGACCCCACCTGTCATGACAGCTCGCCGCGCCGATGGGATATCTTGCACAGAGGCCCCTGCATTCAATTCAATTCAGACATATTATCTTGTCTCCACTCACGGGGAGCTCGAGGTGGGCAGAGGAGAAGGGAGTGGAAGCGACGCAAGAAGTGGTGGCGGCTGCGGCGGAGGTGTTCATCGTCGACAAGGTGGTGTGCGGTTGGAGAAGGGTAGCCGCGGCGCCGCTCCGGCGGGAGGCGGGTGTCGTCGATGTCTCCGCGCCGCCGTCTCGAAGGGGAGGCTGCTCCAGAATATGGTAAGCTCCAAATCCGCCCCGCTTCAATTATGGTGGCGAAAATCATGGAAATTGCGTTGGGGTTAGGATTTGATCGATGATTGCGGGTTCAATCTTGCGTCCTTGTGTGTTTCGGTTAGGTTATAGACGGAGACCAATCTTACTCTGTTTCGGTTAGGTTTGGAAAGGGGTTTTGGTACGTCGGTGTTTGAGTCGATTTTGATGTCTGATATTATGAAAAAAGGATCTTTTTTGGTCGATTCTGATGGATTTGTGCGTACGCTGGTTGCAGGGAGCCGCAGCAGTATGTTTTCAGTAGAAATCAATCATGGTGGATTTTTTTCTTGGGACTGGAACCAACAAGAGCTACGTTGATGGATCAGCAATTTGGTACGACCACGTTGACAAATTGACATGGTCACCTGTTATGCTTGAAAGCATTGTGGAGTCAATTGGGTATGAAATGCAAGGTAGAATTAAGGCATACTATTGCATTCATATTCTGTCACTTAGCAAGAATGGGTTGAGGAAGTTGTTCTCTGAGGAAGACACGGAGCGGATGTGCACATTTGTTGGTCTTGGGCACCGTTTCATCAGCCTGTACTTAGAGCATGATGATCCTGTGGGAGCAATGTATGATGATGATGTGGTTCAATTTCCTGTTGCTGAGCTACCACCTGTTATAAGTCCTGCAAAGGCCAAAGCAAGCCAAACAGAGGATGCTGGTCATGTTGAAGATGCCCCTGTGCCAATTCAGGTTGTTTATCCTGAAAATGAACATGCAGCTCCAAAAAGGGATGGATTGAGAAGCAGCAAGCAGAATGAAGAAGAAGAAGAAGCAGCTGTTGACAGTGATAGTTCTGACGGTGATTTCGCTCTCTCAGATTCAGACTTCGAGATAAGTGAGGAAGATGATGACCTTCATGCAGACAACGTTGATGAAGATGAAGATAAAGTGAAGGTAAAGCATACTAAAATGAAAGCAAAAGCGAAGGTTGAGAATGATGGTGATTCTGAAGGAGAAGACTTGTGGGGACCTGATTCAGATGAGGATAAAACCATGGAATTGAAGTTCAAGGCTTTCAGACCTAAGGACATGCATGATCCCAAATTCCATGCAGGTCAGGTCTTTGAGTCAGTTGACATGCTAAGGAAGGCAATTAGGGAGTATAACTGTCAGAACAGGAGGGATATCACGATGCCAGTCAATGATAAAACAAGGTTATGTGCCAGGTGTCATGAAAGGACAGAGAAGGAGGACATACTGTGCACTTGGTACCTGTGGGCTTCTGTTGACAGCAGGACAAAGTGTTGGATGGTGAAGAAGTATGTTGCAGAACACAGTTGTCGCAGGAAATGGAATATCACAGCTTTCTCTGCTAATTTTCTGGCAGAGAAGTACCTTGAGAATTTCAGAGCAGACCAGGACATGAACTTGAAGAATTTTGCAAGGATTATACAGAAGGATTGGAACATGACGCCGGGTAGGAGCAAGCTGCAAAGGGCTAGGCGACTAGCTATGAAGGCAATCTATGGTGATGAAGAAGGTCAGTACAGGCTTCTTTGGGATTATGCGAATGAGGTGAGAAGAAGTAATCCTGGGAGCTCATTTTATGTCTCACTAGATGACACTGGAAGGTTCAGAAGGTGCTATGTTAGCATTCAAGCATGTAAGAAAGGATTCCTGCAAGGTTGCAGGCCTATCTTATTTCTGGATGGATGCTTCATCAAGACAAGGTACAGAGGTCAACTGTTAGCTGCTGTTGGCATAGATGCAAATGATTGCATATATCCTATTGCTTATGCTGCTGTAGAAGTTGAGGATACTGCTAACTGGAATTGGTTTCTTGAGACACTGAAGTCTGACTTGGATATTATCAGCACGACTCCATGGACAATAATGTCAGACAAGCAAAAGGTAATGAATTGGTTATTGTTTACTGCTAACTGACACTTTATTCTTCTTTACTGCTAACTGACACTGTATTCTTGTTTACTGCTAACTGACACTGTATTTTCATATTGCAGGGTCTCATTAATGCAGGTGCCCACACCAAGAGTCATTGAAAATGAACCAGTACCACAGTCTACTTTCATCACACAAGCACAGGAACATCTGAGCCAACCACAATCTAGCCAAAACACATTGAGGCAAGGTGCTTTGGCTCAGCAATTGCTTGCCATTCAACATGAGAAGAATAAGCTTCTAGAGGCCAGAAAGGCTGCTGTTTTAGAGGCAAAACTTGCAGCACAACAAAGGAAGAATGAGGAGGCAGCAATAAGAAGACAAGAAAAAGAGCAGAAGAAGGCAGAGCAAGCGGAGCTGAAGGCAATTGAAGCTGCTGCGAAGAAAGAGAAGAGACAGAGAGATGCTGCAATTGCGAAGCTAGCAAGAGAAGAAACCAGGAAATTTGTCCAAGAGGTGACAAAGAATTGTGCACAGAAAAGGAAGCAACAAGAGCTCGAAAGGAAGCTAGCTGAGAAGAAAAAAGAACAGGAGAGGAAGCAGGCTGAGAAGAAAAGGATCAGTGAAGAAAGAGCAACAAAAAGGGCAAAGGTATCTGCTCCAGGTCAATCAACATCTCAAGCTGAAGTTGTGCCTGTGAAGAAGAAGGTCAACATGTTCGATGAATTTAGATCAACTTAGGTTGCTAAATGGCAATATGGCCGTGCTACATCTTTTTGGGTACCGAACTTATGTAAAACCAGTTAAGGCTATGTGTCTCTGAACCTTATGTTACGGGCTATGTGAACCTTGTGTCAATGTGTATGTGGCTCTGAACCTTATGTCACATATCTATGCATTGTGTTATGTATGGTACAATTGCTGCTAATGTGTTCTGTTATTCCGCACAAGTTCATGCATTTACCATTGTTTCACATGCAAATATTATTGCATTGCATAAATATACAGATCATTACCACAGACACTTTGCATTGCATAACTTAGGTTGGTCATTACATGGTACTGATTGCATAAATATACAGATCATTATTGCCCCATTGCACCACAACTTCATGATTGCCATAAACAGAACATACAAATCATTACCACAAACCCAACAAGCTGACAACCTAATAGTTCATTACATGGTACTGATCTTCACTACAAAATAAGCTGCTTTGCTACATCACCATCAGCACATTCTACACTCCTTCAACTACAACCTACAACCACTAAGATGCAGCACGACAGAAGCAACTGTTGTGCTTCTCAGTTCTTCAGATGCAGCACCACACCTGCAACTGCTGCAAACAACAAGCAACCCAGTAAAACCTTGGCAAGGAGCACAACTTGTTCCAGCAGCACAACCACCTCTCTCAGCATCTTCAACACCATCTGATCTTGTCCCGGAAGAGTAGCTTCACGTTCCTGCTTCCTCAACTCCAGCTCTTCCCTCCTCTCCTCTGCCCATCCACTTGCTTCAATTGCGTCCATCCCTGACAGATAGTTCTTCTGTACCAAGTAGTCCACATACTCCATCTCCCAATAAAAGAAATTGCAACCTCGCTACACAAGAAGAAGCTTCAGTTAACACTTCAAAGGGGACAGACAAACGAACCAAATTCAAAGAAAGAAAGCCAAAATCCAGAAGAGAAATCAAGATCGAGCACCTACCCCATGCCTCTGGCACTTGTAGAATACCCATCCCGGGTGCGCGTCCGTGCTGAAGGTCCTCATCAGAACGGTGCGACGACAGTCAGGGCACGGAATGTGGGGGATGACGGGGCCGCGGCGGCGCATGCCAGACCGGGAAGAGCTGGCGGACGACATTGCTCCTAACCTACGACGCCGACGAATCAGCTAAGGCGACGGCGCTGGACCTACGGCGGCGACGGCAGCGGCTCAGCTAGGGTTCCAGACGGCAGAGACAGGGAGAGGAAATTTCTGAATTTTGCACAAGCGAGGAGATAGATAGCTACCGCTGTAGTTTTGCACAAAAGCCCTGCTTTTGTTTCATTTCGCAACAAAAAAACCCACCCCGACCGCTCCGCAAGACACTGACAGCGGGCTCCACTTTCCGACATGTCTCCTCATACGCGCTACGGCCTCGACGGTGACCATCGCTGCGCTGCACCGTCGTATTCAGTGACCGTAGTGAGAGTACAATCTTGTACGGTGACCGTGGCGAGCTATACAGACAAGTACCGTGACCTCTGGTGAATTTAACTCTATATGATATATGGAGAACTCATACCCCGGCCATGACCTTTTAGTTTTGTTCGTTAGTTGTTGCACTATCGTCTGCCGCCTATGCCTCTATCGTTTCCGTTGCGTCATGTCGTGGCTGTGTTTATCATACTATTGTTGAGAGTTTAGCCTTTGGTAAATATTAGAGGAACCATCCAATAATAACATTTTTAGCCCCGCCAACAGAAAAAAAAGAGAACATTTTAGAATGGGGAATCAAAAAAACGAAATCCTTCGATTTTTTTTAACAAAAGATCCTGGATCGTGGTCTCCCCCCGCCGGTCCCACCTGACTTTATCACCTCGTAGCTTTGTTTAGTTGAGCTCGTAGAAAATGGCCCAAGCGAACGTAAGAAGAAAAGGCCAACTTCAAGCCCACTAGCAAAAATGTAAAGCTTCAGTGTGGTTCGTGCTTCCTCTCCTACCAGACCTACGGGAGAAAAACCTGTCTCTAATGCTTGTTCTCTCCCTTTCTCCTGTGGGGCGGCGGATTTGGTGTGGTCGGGTCTGGCCGGCAAGACGACGGCGCCGTCCAGACCATGTCCTTTTGTGCTACGGGTCCGTCGTCGTCGCGACGGAGTTCTCCGCCTCTGGTCGTGGACCCGTGAGCTTGTACAGGAGCCTGTTCTTGCTGTCCTTGCCCTTGTGTGGATGCAGGTCCTGGCGGCGCTTCCTTCCGGCAACGCCGATCTGACAGCCGGCCGGAATCGGGGTGAGTCCCCCGCCGATGCGCTTCCCTTCGTCTTCAGTTCCTGGCGTCTGTGCCAGGCGGCATATGCGGCGACTACAACGAAGCGTGGTCCTCTAAAGGTTCCTACCGGCGAACCAGCTGTGGCAGACGGGCGCCTTGGCGTTGCCTCTGGCGAGACGGCGCGGCCTTTGTTTGCAGTGGCCGATTGGGCGTGGTGCAGAGGTCCCTTCGGTCTTCGTTGTTATTTTTTCTTCTTTCAGGGACTTTTCTGTAAAGTAGTGACAGGTAGTCAATTTCTGGATAGATCTTGTACTGTTGGTTTCCTTGATTAATAATATCCAGATGTTGGGGCTCAAAAAAAAAAAAAACCTGTCTCTAATGGAGCATCGTCTCCCATCGCATACCTAGATCGATGGGGGGCCCTTGGATTCAGGGGCCCGGGGCGGCCGCCCCCCTGACCCCCCTCAGGGCCGGCCTTGTCTGGACTGATGGAGTGGGCGTACTGCGGCAATGGCTACTCTTCGTCGGGAACGCGGTCTCCTCCGGTGGGCTGTGACGGGTAAGAAGACACCTCGTACATGGGTCTGCGAGGTACGCGAGCCGCACGGCATGCGGAGGATATGACTCGGCACCTTCGACACAGCCGAGATGGCGGCGCGCGCGCAGGACGTCGCCTCTCTGGCGCTCGAGATGGGTCTGCACACTCGAGATGTTTACCTGCTCCATCGAGTCTGATGGTATATCCGTGGAAAATGCAGATTGTTGCTTTGCCTGTCACCCAGCAGCAAGCAGTTACAGAAGCTTCAGTTTGCGTAATTTCAGTATACAGGCACCATGCCAGCATCAAGGTTTACATGCGAGTTTTATAATGATCAAAACCTGGGGGCATGACATAGTTACAAACTCTGTCTTTTGGCTCTCTAGTCACTGCACTCGACTACTTCGTTGCAGATAGCAACGACTAACAACATTTACTAACGATTTCGAAGAAGAAAAAAAGAATTACTGAACACAACACTTTTGGAACGTCTAGCATAACCAAAATACTCTACACATGTTTGTTTTGCGAGATCAACGGATATGTGGGAGTGACAATCAGTCGATCGGAAGATAAACGCAACAAAATACAGGGCCTGCTATGCTAGACAAACTTTGAGAGAAACCACGCCAAACAAACACAAACCTACAAGGCTACAGCCTGCTACTGCTAGGCTCGGCTGCTGTCTCTGGGATCGAATAAAGCTCTGGTGAGTGGGCGTTCCGATACAGTAAACATCGCCGAACATGGATCGAGCCAAGAAGGGGTCATCGGGGCGAGGCCGTCGGACGACGGTCCCAGCTACCACCGCCACGCGACTAACCACGCAGATCTCCATGCCCCGCGCGCCGCTTCGGCGGCACGCGAGCGCCATGTTTGCCCAAGCGCGGCCGGCCACGTTGAGCGGTGGAGCGATCGGAGCGGACGAGCCGGCGATATTTGAACCTGGCGGTTCTCCCAATGGACGCTAAAACTATTCGGCCGTCACATGAAACCAGCTCGGCCAGGCACGGAGCTCCACTCTCGCTCGCGCTCTGCGCTTTGCGTGCGAAGGGAGACGCCAGCCTTGCCTTGGCCAGTTCAAATCCCACTTTGAAGTTCCATGGATTAGAATGAGGTGGGTCCCGTCGAGTAAAAGATCTGATCGAGATTTTGGAAGGCACGACACTTTCTGTCCGATTCATGTAAACCGCAGCACATCCAACCATCCATACCTCACACAAAATTACAGCAAGTCGCTGGTTCACTCGTCGGACACGGATCGAAGATTTTGGAAGTCTTAGCTCAATTTTGACGTCTATAAATAACTACATTGACGTGCGTTTTCCCTGAGCATATGATTTGCCCACAATAAAGTTCATATAGTTTTTTTTTTTTTGAGTTAATACCAGCAGGGGACACAAACTTGTATTGAATGTGCATTTCATACACAAACTTGCAATATGAGATACCGGGGTACACAAACTTGACAGTCCGAAACAGTATGGTCCATTTAGTCCGGGGTACTCGCAGGATATTCAATAATTATAAATAGCAGCAGTATGAAGATTGCTAAGAGTAATAAAAATTACAAATAGGTCATTGGACCACTTAGCGACGACTACCAAGCATTGAAGCGAGCCGAAGACGCGTGCCGCTGTCCTCACTCTTTCTCATCGGAGCCAGGCATAAGTTGTCGTAGTAGATCTTGTTGCACTAGACATGAAGTCGTCAGGCCAAAGGTACTAAAAGTCCAGCGCATCAGAGCAGTCATTCATCTTCTAAGATGAAAATTGTGGATCAAAAGAGTCATTACTGCAACCACACACCCGAATACGAGAAACAACGGGATCCACGGAGATCTGAGGGATAGAAAACTCCACACACCCTCCACCGGCACTATAAGCACCACCGGAGCGATGATAGCGCGGGAGAACGTTATTCTGACAACAGGATGTCGTCGCCGCCTCACCACCCCGATGAAGAATGGAAACCCTCCCGCTGGCACACTCGGGCGCTCGAGATGGGTCTGCACACTCGAGATGTTTACCTGCTCCATCGAGTCTGATGGTATATCCGTGGAAAATGCAGATTGTTGCTTTGCCTGTCACCCAGCAGCAAGTAGCTACAGAAGCTTCAGTTTGCGTAATTTCAGTATACATGCACCATGCGAGCATCAAGGTTTACATGCGAATGTATAATGATCAAGTCCAGGGGCATGATATAGTTACTAACTCTCTTTTGGCTCTCTAGTCACTGCACTCGACTACTTCGTTGCAGATAGCAACGACTAACAACAATTACTGACGACTTTGAAGAATAAAAAGGAATTTCTGAACACAATACTTTTGGAACTTCTTCTAGCTTAACCAAAATAATATACTCCCTCCGGTCCGGAAAGAGGTTCGGAGGTTATACGTACAGTTTGTGCTACGTATGTTAGTTTCTCGCGACGTTTTTTATGGACCGGAGGAAGTACATGTTTTGTTTTGCGAGATCAACGGATATGTGGGAGTGACAATCAGTCGATCGGAAGGTAAACGTAACAAAATACAGGGCCTGCTATGCTAGACAAACTTTGACACAAACCAAGCCGAACAAACACACACCTACTACAAGGCTACAACCTGGTACTGCTAGGCTCGGCTGCGGTCGCAGATCTCCATGCCCTGCGCGCCGCTTCGGCCGCACGCGAGCGCTATGTTTGCCCAAGCGCGGCCGGCCACGTAGAGCGACGGAGCGATCGGAGCGGACGAGCCGGCGATTTTTGAACACGGCCCTTCACCCGATGGACGAGACGAGGCCTAAAACTATTCGGCCGTCACATGAAACCAGCTCGGCCCGGCGCGGAGCTCCACTCTCGCGCGCGCTCTGCGCTTTGCGTGCGAAGGGAGACGCCAGCCTTGCCATGACGAGTTCAAATCTCACTTTGAAGTTTCATGGATTAGACGGAGGTGGTCCCGTCGAGTAAAAGATCTGATCGAGATTTTGGAACTCACGACACTTTCTGTCTGATTCATGCAGCACATCCAACCATCCATACGTCGCTGGTTCACTCGCCGGACAGAGATCGGATTAAAAACATGCAAGACTAAAAAAAAAATCCTAGTTCAGTTGAAAGTTTAGCTCAATTTTTATCGTCTTAATTTTTTTTGCGGAAAAGGAAGATGATATTACAGCTCCGTTCTTACAGAAAGATCCAGAAAAAAGTGGAAATTACACACGGGTCCCTTTGGATCCCAACAACACCGACGAGCAGAACGAGCCGGTGGCGCGCCGCCGCTGCTGCTCCTCTTGACGCCTTGGATCGGACGCAGCCCCTCTGCAGCCGGGAAGTCGCCGGACAACGGATCCGAAGATCCTTCACCTCGGAACGCCGGCGTCGTCGCGGAGACTGGAAACACCATCTTCATCTTGAACATCAACACCCGGATCCGCCGCCTATGCAGATCCGGCGAGGAATTGCTGCGCAGCATGGCTTCGACGAACCACGAGCACAGGGAAGGCGCCTCTTAATGACAACCTTAATGTGCGTTTTCCTTTTATGTTTTTGAGAATTACGTGCGTTTTCCTTAGAAAAGTGTCTCGCCGTTCAAAGAGCGCACATGTCCATGTATGATTTCCCTACAATACAATTCCTATAGTTCGAATTTGCGGTGGCGGCTCCCAAGAGATGGAATAAAGATTCTCCCCGCCTAGTCTTCGTTCCGGCGGTGATTCTATCGTCGTCGGAGGGCGTGTGCTGGTGTGTCTCCGGCGGATCTTGCGGGATTTGGTCGGTGTTTGTTTTTGGTGGATCCGTTTGGATCCGGTCTTTGTTCGTCTTTGTTCGTGTGTCGACAAGTTGGATACTTCTGATCTACGCATCTCTTCGTCGACGACTGTTACTTTTCTGGTGCGCTGGTCCTGTGGGGCCTTAGCACGACACTTCCCGATGGTTTATTACAACAAGATTTGCCCGGCTCCGGTGATGGAGAGGCGATGACAGCGGCGCGCCTTCGGCTCGCTTTAGTGTCTGTATTCGTCGCTAGGTGGTCTACGGATCTAGATGTAATTTTTGTTGCTTCTAGTGTTTTTTGTACTGCCTTGACAGTTGATGAATAGATCAATAGTTTCTCGAGAAAAAAAATCCAGTCCACTATGCGTCACAAAACGCCAACAGTGTTGTTCGACAACAGTGGCTTACAGGCATACTGCATGTTTACTTCACAAGGTTATTCTACTTCACTGTTTAACAAACCCAGTCAAACGCGACAAATAGTAGTGCGTGAAAACGGCATCTATGCACTGTTTTAGCTGCAACCCAGCCGAAACCCATGCGGCACGCTTCTTAATCCCGGCCTGCAAAGTGCAAAACAAATATTTACTAGCACTACCACCCAAAGCACCCTACTCTAACTACCTCGTGCCGTCGTGCGTGTCACAACCCCACAGATTTATACAAGATTACTACTCGTAGTGTCTTAGTCTGCACCTCTGTTCACCATCCTCCAAAGGCCACGCAGTTGACAGTTCCCGTCTCCTCTGCTTCTACGGGGCACAACACAACACTCAACACAAGCAGGAGTGCAAGACATCCTTTGTGCTTTATCGCGGTGCAATTCGGTTGCGCGACCGTGCGGGGAAGTGCAGGCGCCAGCCATGGAGTTGGAGGGGAGGCCTAAGCCGGCCCTGATGCTGAAGGAGTGGCTCGAGCTGGAGTTCATCGCCGAGCTCTCCCGCGGCGGTTTCGGGTGCTACCCGCGGCACCTGCTCACCGAGCTCAGAGGCATACGGCGGAACGGCGACGTCCTCGCGAGGGTATCCGCCGCGGTGAGGGCAGCGCTGTTCTGGCCGGCCGGAAGGGAGGGGCAGGCGGTCGCGCTCTCCGGGAATTCCCCGAGGAGGCTGCGAATGGGCTTTTGGAAGAAGTCGAGGGGAGATGAGGTGGTGCCTAGCTGCTCGGCGTCGACTACCGCGAGCGGAAGGAGAGATGGCTTGTCGCCGGCAAAGTCACCGCGACGACGGAGTTGGGGAGTGGCCAGTCGGGTGGCGTCGGTGCAGGTGCCGCCGGCCGTCGTACCCATGAAACAGAGGTAGGAGCGCACTCTTTCGTTGAGAATTCACCCACGTCTCGATCGCTTACTCAGAAACGTTGCTTTTTTTTCTGGTTTGCGGTTGATCACGCGACTCTTTCTTACTTTCTGCGATCGACAATAACAGGTTACGGGAATGATGGCAACGCGCCACCTGGACCAGGAGCAAGAACGGAAGCAGCGCCTCAGCCCAGTTTCCGTGATGGATTTCCTCAGCCAGGATGAAGACGACGGCGACGAGCACGAGAACGGCAACGGTGACGGTGACGACGACAACGAAACCGCATCGCCGACGTTCCAGCGAAGCATAGCCAACATCCGAAGTAAGGCTTTTCACACCTCGTTTCGCTTCATTCTGAAGGGAATTCTGTTGACCCCGTTACAGCTGCTACGTTAGCTTACTGCAAATTGCAGCATACCACTCTTCTCACTTGCTGATCTTTTCCCCGTTAACGCACGTAAAGGCTAGTTTATCTTCTTAAATCACTCGATCTCCACATGCAAAATATTTTTACAAACTGTAGTCCTCCGACCGACAGGCACAACGCTAGTAACATAACCATTTCTTGTCCTTCGTCCTGCGTGTAACCCTCCGACGCCTCCGTGATACAGTAGGTCTCCAAAGTAGCGTTTTGGTTCCTACCACTACTTAAAAAATGGACGGAAATGATATGGGCAGTATTGGGCACTAATATAGAACAAGGAGTTATTTGCACTGGTGGTCACACAACTCGACAACTATGTGCACTTAAGTCACACAACTGGATAACTGAATTTTTTGGTCACACAACTCATCATCTGGTGCACTTAAGTCACTGACCCCACCTGTCAGGCCGTTTTCCGTTGAAGTTGATGCTGACTGGACACGTAATTTTGCAAAAAAAACCCTGTATTTTTGTATATTTGCAAAAAACCCCCTGTATTTTTTTCAAAAAAACCCCTGAATTTTTGAAATGTCCAAAAATATAGGGGGGTTTTTGCAAATGTACAAAAATACAGGGGGGTTTTTGCAAGATTACGTGTCCAGTCAGCATCAACTTCAACGGAAAACGGCCTGACAGGTGGGGTCAGTGACTTAAGTGCACCAGATGACGAGTTGTGTGACCAAAAAATTCAGTTATCCAGTTGTGTGACTTAAGTGCACATAGCTGTCGAGTTGTGTGACCACCAGTGCAAATAACTCTAGAACAAGTACAGAAGAAATGATATGCACACGATTTATTGGCGTATTGGCCACAAGCTTGGAATATATAGCCGGTGCCCCATTCCTGTCTCGTATCTTATCTACACAGGGACATTGTGCCTGTACAAATCATAATAGTATAAGTAAGGATCAGTGTGCAAGAGAAAGGAGAGGGGGAAACGCGACGTTGATGGCCAAGCGGCAACGCCTAATACTTGCGTGGACAATTGTATATGAGCGGTGAGCGCACATTAATTTGGGGCAGGTTTTTTTCTAGTAGAATACTAATAAAAGAAGAAAAGAAGAACTTGGGGGCAAGTTGATTCTCGATCGCAAAGCATACACTATCAGAAAGTACAAATCATGTCTTATTCTAATGCAATTTGAAAAGCAATAGAGTAAAGGGATACTGCATGATTATCGCCTTAACAATTGAATAGCGCCTGGCCAGTGGATGCAATCATGTAAGGTGTACCATCCAGCTGCTGCTCATTCATAGTAATCTTGCTTTAGCTTTGCTAGATATATTTAGTAGTATTCAGTAACCCAAAAGGGACATATACTAGCTCAGTAAAATTAAGAACTTCCAGCGGGTAATATAGTAACTTATTGGGTTCTAAAACTGAAAATGATGCGGTTTATGTTGCATCGCCGTACATGTTACCGAGCGCCAGTTGTACCATGTTTTATTCTCTTCTTTGAATTTGTATACTTAGATTAACAATTACACATACACCGGCTTGTTGCGTGTCATATGTAGTATGAAGATGGGCATAAATCGATCTAAACCATTTCGAATGAGTAACTCACCATTTCATGAATATGCGCAAAGAACAAGGTCGAGATCTTTAGTGGCATAATACGTCCTAATTTTTTTTTTCATTTTCATGTGGATTGACAATGTTTATTAGGATTTCGATGTTTTTCCTATTCTATGAAGCAAACACTCGAGTATACAAAATCCTCAATTCTTTGCTTTGCACTAGCATTTCTATTCTACTCATATGCTTTTAGTATTCATGCAGTTTTTAGAATCCTTCAAACCAAACAGTCATTGGTGTATAACTAGTGCCTCTTTTCTAATGCAAGTTTTTTCGCAACTCATTCTACTTTGCTGACTAAACACTTGTGTTGTGCAGGAGTAAGTCAACAACTGCTTGAGAAAATTCGGCAGTTTGAACACCTTGCTGAGCTGGACATATCCGATGTGGATGATGCTACCACGGTGACGGAGGACGTAAGCTGCCACATGGTGGAAACAGACTCCACAGAAGATTCTGAAAGCTCACCTGTGCAAGGCCTCCTGAACCTCCTAGAAGAAAACTCCTCGGGGTCTACCCACTGCTTCCAGAAGCTTCTTATAGATTTCTTCCGTGACGAAAAAATACCAAAAGGTCAAAGTCAAGAAAAGTCGTTAGTGGAGACCGCTCAGGCATGGTTGGGTGGGCAAAATTACTCGTTAAAACCAATTTGGACAGTGGTGAAGACGGAGATTGAATCGCTCGAACAATGGAGATGCTTAAGAGAAGATGAACATAAGCTATTGGCCATTGATATGGAGGGTGAAATCTTCTCGTCCCTGGTTGGAGAATTGGTTGACGAGTTATATTACAACTGAGAATGACAAGGTGACTACTTGAGACTGGTCGAAACATGGAAATAAGTGAATTGAGCGACTTCGACTTGCAACTCTGTTTAGAGTTGTAATAATTGAAGCCAGAATCCACTGTCCATTCTGGATCCGTTCATGAATGTTATGGCATAATGCGTCGATAAAACCCTGGTGCAATATACAACGATATTTAGCACGTTCAAGTTTGTGTACATTTGGAAATTTATCCTTTACAAAGTAGTATGTTGGATATGAATATTGTGGCAGAATGAAGTATTAGAAAGGTTGACAAGTTAATGATTTGGAAGTAGAAAATTATTGCAATGTGTATTCTTATAAAATGTGTGAAACCCACATGCATTGAACAAATTGGTTGCTGCTTTATTCACATATCATAGTAAAGATATACAAATTTAACGGTTAGCATTGTTCCCATTGAGGCATTTTTTAGCCTGAGCTCCATGTAGCTCGTTTTCTTAATTTCAAAATTTGCATTTTTAAGTTTCCAACAATTCGTGGAAAAATACCAGATTTGGACTGTGATATGATCTACAAGTGTTTGAAATTTTAATTCAGAATCGTTGTATTTTAGGCTAGACAAAATGATAAATGGGTAGATCTGGTTGGTAAACAGTACACAGTTTGAAAACTTGAAATTTCGCTAGGTTTGTATTTTTTGTTGTAGCCTATAATTATATAAATTTCGGATTAAAATTTAAGCACGACATTATCTACATTGTGGGATTTTTCCGAATATTATCAAACCAAAAAAATGCCGATTTTTTTTAAGAGCTACGTGAATCTCGGGCTCCATTTGCACAGTCCCGCATTGTTCTGCGATATATTGACAAACATACAAGGGGATGCTCAAAAAGGAACTAGCTAGGTCCAAGCAGAGAACACAAGAAGAAATAGAAGAAATAGAAGGGACAGTAATTAGTCGGGTTCACACCCTATAACAAAACATTTGAAAAAACGACTCCCTTGAGAGTTTGTAGAAATTGGTGAGTGACCAGATCCTGCCTCAGAGATAGACTCAAGCATCTATACACGCACAATTTGGGATTCGGGTTTTAAAAGCTTTATGATTTCTCAATAAGGATCCTCCTTATGTGAGTTTCAGAAAAAGGGTGGTAAAATCGTCTGATTGGCTGCACCGTCCGATCACGCTTAAACTTGATATCCGAGCGGGCCGGCGATTGCAGAACAACACGTACACATGCAAAAAAAATATGTATGGTTGCAGTAACATCTCAAGATTTATTTTTAGTGACATGTCAAAGTCATGCAAAAAGTCCCAATTTTTTAAAACTGCTGATGCATCAAAATTTTACGTGTATCCGAAACAACTCTTTGTTTCCAGCGAATCGTTTAGAAAACTCATGGCACGTGTGCATAAAAAACCAACTCAAATGGCATGCAGCTTCCATGTGTGGTTGTGCTAATTAATGATTATTCCTACGGACTAATAATTATACTGATTTATATATATGAATGAATGTTTCATATTTGATACATGAAGAATGTTAAATGGATTTGAGGACAAACACCATCAGGATAAATTGAGGCATTGTGACTTAGTAATGAATGACTATTCATGTTGACAATTTTATCATCAAGTATGTTATATATGAATGTGGACTAACTATGTGTTTGGTGTTTTAATGTGAGTTTTGTGCCCTCCGGCGGGCCCCTACGAAAAAAGATATAATTTAGCCCATGTGATGTGAGTATGCGATCAAGTGGACATAATCATCAATTGACAAGAGCAAGATCGAGATAATTATATGCTTAAAGATTATCGCCCATTTGGTGATCATAGACATGTGTGCTTAAGTGAAGACTGGCCATAGTGGAATAGGGAGAGAACAAAATCTGGATATATACCTATTTCTATTACAGGTAAAAGGACCTACGTTATATGTACCTTTTATTTAAAACTTAGTTTTATTTTGAAATGTCAAAAATTACACGTGTCTATGACCACCAAATAGGGAGAGAACAAAAATAGTGTGCTTAAGTTTTGTTTTTTTTTGAGAACTCCCCCCCTTTATTTCTTACTCCATAATGTTTACATTGACACCATCAGGTGGATCTAAAAACCAAACATGCCTACCCTGATCTAAGCACAAAGTGCTTCTAGCTAGACCATGGGCATCTACATTCGACCGGCGACCTTCATGGACAATCTCGACATAAGCAAAACCCTTCGCCGTCTCTTCTATTTCTTGCACCAGCTGGCCATACCCTCCAAAAATCTCGCCAGCTCTGATCTTCCTAACTGCATTGATGCAGTCGCTCGCCATCTTGATCCTTCGCAGGTGAAGGTCCGTCGCTAGCGCCATGCCTTCTCTACAAGCCAAGGCCTCTAGCATCTCCGGGTCTGTAGCTCCAGGGATCATCACTGCTGATGCGCCAAGGAACAGCCCTGAATCATCACGCGCCACTGCTGCTATCGAAGCAACACCGCCGTTTTTGGATAGCGCCGCATCCACATTCACCTTCGCCACACCAGCCGGTGGAGGAAGCCAACGAGGGGCTGCCACAGCTGCTCGCTGCTCCCGCTGAACCTGTGTATTCACCAATGCAAGATCGGTGATGAACCTTTCAACAAAACTGAAAGTCGAGAGAGGACTCTGAAATATTTCCTCATGCAACGCCTTCCTCCGGGCATGCCAAATAGCCCAGAGTGTGACCACCGTCCAGGTGAGTTCATCATGTGATACTGATTCAATCACCGTGGCTAACCAATCTCTGGCATTTGCCTCCTGGATGTTAAAGACAGCCTCTGCCAATTCTTCCGGCAACAGCGCCCACACGCTCCTGGCCATGTTGCACTCAAGCAGCGAGTGTCGCCATGAATCAACTGCCCCACACAGCGCACATGCGTTCGTAGTAGCCATGTGCCTGTGATGCAAGACATCTGCCGAGGGCAAGGATTGCTTGGCAAGCCTCCAAAGAAAAATCTTTAGTTTCGACGGACTCTGACTTGCCACAACTGTGCCCACTCCTTCTCCTCCTTTTTTGTATCTGATCTTCCGGCGCTTTCTTCCAACCACGCCGTCCTCCTCTTCCTCGTGTTCACCAGCATATGATACGCCGAGCGAACAGAGAAGACTCCTCGCCGGTCATAATGCCAAGCCCAGCGATCCGCCTGCTGCCTTGATGGTAGTGGTATATCCTGCACCACATCAGCGTCCATCGGCGCCAAAAACTTCCTGACCCTCTCCATATTCCATGATTTCATGTGTGGATCAATCAGTTCGCTCACTAGTTCCGGGGGTTCATCGTGTGGACAACATACTGGCCTCAGCATGCCATCTCTAGGCAACCAGTTCATGTTCCAAATGTTTGTGTGCTCCCCTGTCCCAATACGTCGGATAAGACCTTGTTTGAGCACGTCTTTTCCTTCAATAACCGCTCGCCACACCCTAGATGGTGCCGAGCCCAATTCTGCTTCCAAGAACTCACACGTGGGAAAGTAAACAGCTTTCAAAATTCTTGCACTCAACGTGTTAGGTTCCTGTATCATACGCCATGCTTGCCGTGCTAGGAGAGCCAAATTAAATAATTCAATGTCTCTAAATCCCAGCCCACCATGACTCTTTGGTTTAGTCATGTCTTCCCATGCTACCCAGCATGTTTTCCTCTTTCCTTCTTTACTTCCCCACCAGAAGTTCCGAAGTAAACTGTCGATATGCCTACATAACTTCCTGTCCAGTTTAAAGCAAGACATAGAGAAAGTAGGTATTGCTTGCGCTACGGATTTGATTAAAACTTCCTTGCCTCCCGCAGACAAAAGCATCTCTATCCAACCTTGAATTCTTTTCCATATTCTGTCCTTCAAATATTTGAAAGCCCCACTTGAAGAGGTGCCAACATCAGAAGGCATTCCTAGGTACTTCTCACTCAAGGCTTCATTATGTACATCTAAAGTGTTCATAATTTCCTCCCTGATCACCGCATTGCATCCTTTTGCAAAATGAATTGACGATTTATCCATATTTACCTGTTGGCCAGAAGCACGACAGTAAATTCTCAACACATCCTTGATCTCCTCAGCACTCTCCCTATTTGCCCTGAAGAACAGCAGGCTGTCATCTGCGAATAGTAAGTGGCCAACAACCGGAGCTGTCGGTGCCACCTTAATACCACTTAAGTTCGATGACTCCAATCTTGAATTTAAAAGGCACGAAAGGCCCTCCGCTGCCAACAGGAAAAGATAGGGGGAGATAGGATCTCCCTGACGTATACCCCTTGATGGAGTAAAGCTCTCTGTGCACTCCCCATTAAAGAGGACCGAAAAAGATACCGAGGTGACCAATCTCATGATCATCTCTACCCACCGGCTATGAAAACCCAGCCGTAGCATGATTGCCTTCAAGTAGCTCCACTCTACACGATCGTAGGCCTTCCTCATATCCAACTTCAGAGCACAGCACCGCAGCTTCTTAGCTCTCTTCCTCTTCATAAAATGAAGACACTCGTATGCTGTGATTATGTTGTCGGTGATTAGTCTGCCTGGGACAAATGCAGACTGCTCCTCCGAGATAATATCCGGTAGCACCTTCTTGAGCCTGTTAGCAGCCACCTTCGAGGCTACTTTATAAATAACGTTGCATAGGCTAATAGGTCTAAACTGACCCAGCTCCTCCGGACTGGCCACCTTTGGAATCAGAACCACAAAGGTGTTGTTTATAACCGCTGGATCATCCTCTCCCTTCAGAACACGCAACACCACTGCAGTCACTTCAGCTGCACAAAGCTCCCAATGTTTCTGGAAAAAATGGGCGGGGAAACCATCAGGCCCCGGCGCCTTAGTTGGGAACATCTGAAACAAAGCTTCTTTCACCTCAATTTCCTTGAAAGGTTTGAGTAACTCGTCATTCATCCCCGGCGTTACCTTGGTAGGTACAGTATTAAGAACCTCACCCATGCCTTCCGTCCCTTCAGCTGTATACAACTGCTTATAAAACGCAGTAGTCATACCTCTCATTTCTTGCTCATCGGACGTCATCTGACCACACGGTTTCTTCAACTGTGAGATCTTATTCTTTTTCTTCCTCTGACTTGCACGCATATGGAAAAATCGGGTGTTCTTATCGCCAGCTGACAGCCACTGGATCACTGGATCCGCGACCGCTGCTGCCACATAATCTCCTCCCTGTGGTTTAGCTCCACAATGCGATCTCTAATTTTTATTTCCACATGCGATGGCCCCAATCTATTTGGGTCGGCTTGTAACTCTCCCAGCCTCTTTTGTAGTGTTTTTAGTTCGTTCTTCACGTGGCCAAAAGTCGAGACCCCCCAGCCCTCGAGGCTTCCAGCGAACTTAGCTAACTTGTGTTGTAGCTCCGTCAAATCCCTCGCCTCACCATCCTCCTGCCAGGCTCGGGATAGGAACGGTGAGAAATCAGCATGCTCTTCCCACATAACTTCATACCTAAACCGCCCCTTGGGCTTCCTGCGTTGGCGACCCTCCACCGGCCGCCACCGTAGTAGAATGGGGCCGTGATCAGATGCTGCTGCAGTCATGTTTGTCACCGTCGCCAGTGGATACCTATCACTCCACTCCGACGTTGCTAGGGCACGATCTAGCCGCACCCTACAAAAGGATCCTCCAGCCACTTTTTTCTCAAATGTCCAGCTGCGGCCTACGAACCCCAAGTCCTTAAGACCGCATACATCCACCATCTCTCGGAATCCGGCCATCTGTGCATGACTTCTTTGTTGGACCCCCACATGTTCCGATTGATGTAAAACTTCATTGAAATCTCCCATACAGACCCAAGGAAGATCCGTTGCAGACTTAATATACTTCAACATATCCCAGGTCTTAAACCTCTCCCTGGTCTGAGCCTCCCCGTACACACAAGTGAATCGCCATTTATACCCATCAGCCTCTGTGATGATACAATCTATATGATATTGCGAGTACGGTAAAACTTCCACATTTATTCCATCATTCCAGAAAATTCCTAGCCCGCCACTGCGGCCCGAGCTACTTACAGCAAAAGCATGATCGTAACCAAGCGTACGTGTAAGGCCTTCTACCCTAGTCTTGTGCACTTGAGTTTCAACAATACACAACAACGAGGGGGCAAAACTCCTCGCGAAATCGCGAAGCTCCTTAACTGTCGCGGCATTGCCAATTCCGCAACAGTTCCACGTTGAGCAACTCATTGCTGCGGGCGGCACTCCCGCGGGAGCCCGCCTCACTTGTCGATCCATTGTTTTGTCCACTCGCAGCCATCATCTTCCTCTGCTTCTTTTTCTCCTTCGGTGGCACATAAGCTGGTGGTGGTGGAATCGGGACTATATCAAGTGCGCTTCCCATCTCCAGCTGTTTCATTGCCGTTGGTTTCTCCGAAGTACGTTCCGTGCCCTCAATAACCGGCTTCAATGGACTGGTTGCCGTATCCATCAGTGCTTCCCCCTCATTTTCCAGCCCCGCCTCCCCGGATGTACGTTTGCGTGGGGCATTGTTGACGTTACTGGCCACAACTTTCTCCTTCCACACACCATCCCTTCCACCTCCCCGGCCTCTACCCCCGCGCGAGCTTCCTGCGCGGCCTGCCGTATAGCCACCCCGGTCACCCATTGGACCGCGTCCACCCTGAAAACCTTCCCCTGGTCCACTGAATCCCCTCCGGACTCGCGGCGTACCCGGGTGCCAAGTATCTTCTGATGCCAGCATCCAACCCCCAAACTGAAGCTCCTCCACAGCGTGCTCTCCCGTTCCGCACTCCAGATGATCATGCCCCATCTTACCACAGAAAGCACAAAATTTTGGGATCTTTTCATACTTAACCAGGAGCCTCATACTTTCACTCCCTTCAGGCGAGAAGGTCACCACCCTTGGTAACGGATTCTCAGCGTTCAGCTTCACTCGAGCTCTATGGAACTCCCCATGGCCAAAAGAGGCCACTCTCAGCTCAACTCTATCCACCTCCCCAACCCTCGATGCAAGTTGTTTCAGGATTGTCTCTGTGCGGAACAAAGGGGGGATCCGATGTATCTGAACCCAAGCCTGAACTCGGTTTGGCATCACTTCCGGGGTCGTAGACGCCCCGTCAAATTTCTCCAGCATCAGGGCACACTCACGGAACAGCCAAGGGCCCTCTTCCATGATCCGGTTCCAATCCCCCACACAGAAGGCTTGTACGATGAACAGGTTCTTCCCGATCGGCCTAAACACGACCTCCCTTGCAGCGTTCCACGCCGCCCGCATCGTCCTCTCCAGCGATTGCGCACTAAACTCCCTCACGGTCAACAGCGTGGCCACCGCCATCCACTTTACTTCCGGCAGATTCACACGTTCTGCCTTTGCCAGGAACACGCCCTCCTTCTCCTTGTCACTCAGCTGCAAGTTCTTGAGCAGATCATCCACTTCAAAGACCCTAGTCGATCTTGACGATCCCGCCGCCATGGTTGCGTCTCCCAACCCGATCCGATCTTCGTCTACCTCACACCCTGCCAAGGCCGGGAAGCTGTACTAGACAGCCCCTTGATCAGCCCGAACAGGTGCTAGGATCGACAGGGAGGAGAATCGGGGTCAGAAGCCTTCGTCGGAGCGATCGCCGCCGAAGTCGCCTAAACCCTAGCGGAGGCTAGGTCTTCCTTCCGAGATCTGCACGCTCTAGTACCTCTGCACCGCCTCAAAATAGTGTGCTTAAGTGAGTCTATGCAAAAGAAGAGCCATGCGGGCCGTGCTGCAGCTTTTGGAACTTGGGCCCCAGTGAACATTACGGCTGCACATGCACATGGGCCATGGCCATGTAGTGAACGTAGGGCTGCCAGCGACTAGCTGCATAGGCACCAGAGCTCGGCGATTCCTAACCGACGCCCGTAGCGTCGGTTGGACCAGCCAATGCGCACCCCCGTGTGTACAAAGCTCTCCACCGGAACAACTACTGGCCCGGCCCAACTTTCTTTCAACTCGTTTTTTCGGGTTTTATGAAGATTCTAGAAAGTTCTGCATCGGTTTTTTCTTCTGATTTACTGGTTTTCTGGATTCATCGTTTAATATATTTTCGGTTGTTTTTTCTTTTCGTTTTTTACTATTTTTAAATTCTTAACATTTTAATATTTTTGAAAAAGTTCATTTTGGAATTGTTCTTTTATATAAATGGTTTAGATTTAAAAAAGTTCATATTTGGAAAATGTTCGTTTAGAAAATGTTTTGAACTTCAAAAAATGTTCATATTTTCAAAAAATGATCGCATTTTGAAAATTGTTCAGATTTGAAAAATGTTCATTTTTGAAAAATGTTTAGATTTTTAAATGGTTCATATTTTTAAAAATGTTCATTTTTTAAAAGGTTCATTTTTTAAAATGGTTCAGATTTGAAAAAGTTCATTTTCAAAAAATGGTTCACATTTAAAAAAATTCCTTTTGAAAATGGTTTCGATTTTGAAAAATGATCATATTAAGAAAATTCAGTTTTACAATGTTCATATTTTGGAAACTGTTCATCTTTTAAATGGTTCAGATTTGAAAAATGTTCATTTTCAAAACTGGTTCGGATTTCAAAAATATTGAATTCTTAAAATGGTTCAGATTAAAAAATGTTATTTGTGAAAATGGTTCAGATTTTAAAAAAATCATATTTTTTAAAAGTTCATTTTTACAATGGTTCAGATTTGAAAAAATGTTCAAAATTCAAAAACGGTTCAGTTTTAAAAAAGGTTCTTGATTTTAGAATTTTTTTCCCGAAAATATATTAATGAACATTTTTTAGTACATAAATTATGGGAATTAAACCTGAAAATAAAAACATGATCGAACGTTTTTTTTAGGGGAAAACACGATGGAACTTGTACAAACCATCAGTGGCGGAGCTTGGGCCAACCAGATTGGGGGGGGGGGGGACAAATGGGGTACAAAAAGCATACTGGGCTAGAATTGGGGGGGGGGGGGGCAAATGGACTAAATATGAAAGTTTTTGGATAAAAATGGGCCAAAATACACTGATTTTTTGTAATTTTTTCTTGTTGGGTTGGGGGGCGGGCGCCCCCTGACTTGTACATAGCTCCGCCTCTGCAAGCTATGGTATTGCTATCATGAACGCTTCCACGAGATAAAAAACAATCGAAATAGTTGAACGTACTAAATGGGCCAAGCCCACTAGGCTTGCGAGGTAGCGCAAGCTCCAGATTTGACGCTTAACGCGTCGTATAGGAGCTCCCCCAGAGCTCCTGTATCCCGCCTTCAGGCGACGGAAGTGAACCACGCGACAAGGTCAGGTCACTTGGCCGATCCATTTAAGTCGCGTTTTTCTTTTCTTTTTATGTTTTTTCATTTATTTTTCCATTTTCGAAAATTGTTCAAATTATAGAAATACTTGAATTCAAAATTGTTCATATTTTGAATATTTTTAAATTTGAAAATTGTTTCAGTTTAAAAACATTTAGATTTGAAAGTGTTCTGATTTAAAATTTATTCAATTGGATTCAAAAACTTGTTCAAATATGAACATTTTTTAATCATGATTATTTAGTTTGAAAAAATTG
This sequence comes from Poa pratensis, assembly GCA_947311845.1. Lineage (NCBI taxonomy): Eukaryota > Viridiplantae > Streptophyta > Magnoliopsida > Poales > Poaceae > Poa > Poa pratensis. The sequence continues at coordinate 23,168,301 of CAMZMU010000050.1, read as the reverse complement.
CAAAACTCATTTTTTGCAAAATCCTAAAAGGTGCATAAAGAAAAATGAAAAAAATGAAAGAAAAGAAAAAATGGAAAACAAAAGTCAAAACTAAAAAGAAGACAAAGAAAAAAACAGAAAAAAGGAAAGATCAAACCGAATAGGCCGACGGGCGATATATAGGACTTCGGCATAGGCACGGTGCATGCACGACTCACATCAGAAACAGTGCACATACACTCGCATGATCTGCAGTCTGCAGTAGCGAAAGGGAACCACTGCCCTTTACTTAGACGTCAGTAGAAGATGGATAATAATAGAAATGGGAAGGGGCGGCAAAGGGTAAAGTCATAATTTTTTCTTCCAAATTTCTTTATTTGAGATATTTTCTGTATTTTGGTGTAAAATACTTACGCCTTATTGCACTAGTAGAAAATGGGCCTATGGTCCCGGTTCGGTTGGGCCTTCAGTCCCGGTTGCCCAATCGGGACCAATGCTGGTCCCGGTTGGGCCACGAACCGGGACCAATGGTTGTCCACGTGGCCTGGTCTGGCTGCTCGTGGGGGGAGACTCATTGGTCCCGGTTCTTAATACGAACCGGGACCAATGAGTGCTTTTTTTTTTTTGGTATTTAGGGTTTAGGATTCGATCTCGCCGGTGCCCCCTCTCGCCGGTGCCCCCTCTCCCTCTCGCCGGTGCCCCCTATCGCCGGTGCCCCCTCTCCCTCTCGCCGGTGCCCCCTCTCGCCGGTGCCCCCTCTCCTTCTCGCCGGTGCCCCCTCTCGCTATCGCCGGTGCCCCCTCTCCCTCTCGCCGGTGCCTCCGTCGTCTCCCCCTTCTTCGCATCGCCGACGAGCTCTCCATCGTTTCCGTACGCATATTATACGCTCTACTATATACACAGTACACGTTGATGCATATATAATTAATATTCGATCTCTTGCGAGAATACAACTATTTAATTACATGGAGATAGATCAAGCCATCAAGGCATATTTAGTTCATCGTCCGAAGCATAATGTTCTCCCTTTTCATCGATGGCCTCCCTAAGCAGAAATCCCGCCAATTCCTCTTGAATTGCTCCTACGCGCAGTTTTGGTTCGAGCGTCTCCCGCAGGTCGCTCAAATTAGTTGTTCTCCGCTCAGTGGTCAACTCGCGAATGAACTCGCAAACGTAGAATCCACATAAATTACTCCCCGGTGGCTGCTGCGGACATGTCACCGATTTATAAGTTAGCTCATCTTTGAATGGACCTTGTACCTTCTGTTTGAAATGTGTCCAACACCTGCTTTGGCAAAGAAAATGAACAAAGGAGTTATTAATTACTTGACATAAGGGAACGAACGAAAGAGGGCGATATAATGCGATAATGATTGAAATTACTTGTTGAGCATTTCTTTCATGTCGGACCACATGTCTTGGTCCCAACTTAATGAGTCGTGGACTTCAACTGTGGACTTGTCAGGTTGAATGCTTAGCAGAATCCAGTGGAACCTGCGGACGTTTACATAAAGCAGACATGCATAGCTCATTAATTACACTTAACATCGAGAAAGCCAAATAAAAATATGTACAAGACAAAAACACTCACTTGAAGTTGTAAGGAAATAGTATTTCCGTACAGAAATGTTGCATGGTTAAAAAGGTGGTCAGGTCATGCTCCACGTCTTTGGGGTGATTGACTAAGGTATATGAATTCACGATATACGGGTCAACGAACCCGACCTCAAAAACTTTAGTTCTTTTGCATTCCATCATCTTCATTCTGCATAATAGCGTACAAAAGGATATATATATAGTCAGGATAATATAATACAGGCAATGAACGAGCTGAGCTAGAGACTTAATTACGAAAATAAATCACTTACAGACAATAGCAAGAGAGGATAGATTTGTCGAGGGCGCGCTTTTGGAATAACTGGAACAGTTCAGTCAGTTGAACCTGTATAACGTAACGTTTGAAGAAATGTTCCACTCTAACGTCCACCGGAAACCAATCTTTCGCGTCCTTCTTTGATGTGTGCACCAGGTACCAGTTATGCAAATTTCGCATATGTGTTGATAGACGCGCGAGCTCCTCATTACTGACCATAGGCTCCCCTTGGACATATTTCCGTGCCATCTCTAACATTGCCGCAGATTCATATCCTAAAAGTTGACCAAGGCTCATACCCAAGGCGGTAGCCTGTTCCTTGGCCTGCGATACAGTGACACCAAGTTCTTTAGCAGCAGCCATGGCTCTGGGGTCCAATAATTCCAGGTCCTTATCCATAGCGTCTCTGAAGTCCTTGTCGGCATCGGAACACACTATGAGCGGGGGGACCGATTGATTTTTCTGCACATAGCTTCACAATGGGTACTCGAACATTTTCCGGAAGAAGCCCCCTCAATGCAACCGGAAGCAACTGCGTCATAATCACGTGGCAATCATGAGACTTCAGGTTCTGGAATTTTTTCTTTGCCATATTTATTATTCCCTTTATATTTGACGAGAAGCCAGCCGGGACCTTGATACTGCTCAGGCATTCAAAAAAGATTTCCTTCTCTGCTTTGGTAAGAGCGTATCTGCTTAAGTATTTACGCCCTTTATCCGTCTGCTTGTTGTATGGGTCTTTCATACGTTGCTGGTCTGCCCGTGCTTCCGGTGTATCTTTTGTCTTCCCATACACGCCCAGGAAGCCTAGCAGGTTCACGCAAAGATTCTTCGTCACGTGCATCACGTCGATTGAAGACCGGACCTCTAGGACTTTCCAATAGGGTAGCTCCCAGAATATAGAGCACTTCTTCCATATGGGTACGTGGTTGTCAGCGTCATTCGGAACAGATAGACTGCCAGGACCCTTTCCAAAGATTACTTCTAAATCCTTGACCATGTCATATATAACATCACCATCAGGGAGGTTAGGCTTCTTCCGGCAATCTGCCTCACCGTTGAAATGCTTGCCGGGCTTTCTTACGGCATGACCGTTCGGAAGAAATCGACGATGCCCCAGGTACACATTCTTGTTTCCCAAATGTATACTTTCAGTCTTATCTAAACAGTGCGTGCATGCATTGTATCCCTTGTTTGACTGTCCTGAAATGTTACTAAGAGCAGGCCAATCATTGATGGTTACGAACAGCAACGCTCGTAGGTCAAATTCCTGTTGTTTGTGCTCATCCCACACACGTACACCTGGTTCGGACCACAACTGCAAAAGTTCATCAACTAATGGCCGTAGGTACACATCAATGTCGTTGCCGGGTTGCTTCGGGCCTTGGATGAGCACTGGCATCATAATGAACTTCCGCTTCATGCACAACCAAGGAGGAAGGTTGTAGATACATAGAGTCACGGGCCAAGTGCTATGACTGGAGCTCTGCTCCCCAAAAGGATTAAAGCCATCTGTACTTAGACCAAATCTTAAGTTCCTTGCGTCATCTGAAAATGTCGGGAACTCTCTGTCGATTTTTCTCCACTGGGACCCATCGGCGGGGTGTCTCAACTTCCCGTCTTTCTTACGCTCTTCTTTGTGCCATCGCAACAACCTGGCATGCTCTTTGTTTCTGAACAGACGTTTCAACCGTGGTATTATAGGAGCATACCACATCACCTTAGCAGGAACCCTCTTCCGGGGGGGCTCGTCATCGCCCTCAACATCACCAGGGTCATCTTGTCTTATCTTGTACCGCAGTGCATTGCATACCGGGCATTTATCCATGTTCTCGTACTCACCGCGGTACAGGATGCAGTCATTAATGCATGCATGTATCTTCTGCACATCTAATCCTAGAGGGCAGATAGCCTTCTTTGCTTCGTATGTAGTCTCGGGCAATTCGTTATCCTTTGGAAGCTTCGGCTTCATTATTTTCAGTAACTTCTCAAATCCCTTGTCAGAACAACCAGTCTCTGCCTTCCATTTCAGCAGTTCCAGTGTGGTACCGAGCTTTGTGCTGCCATCTTCGCAGTTTGGGTACAGCAACTTTTTGTGATCCTCAAGCATGGCCTCCAACTTTAGCTTCTCCTTTTCTGTATCGCATTCTCGCTTTGCATCAGAAATGACCCCACCAAGACCATCAGCGGGCTCATCTGATGCCCGATGTTCACCTCTTTCTTCTTCAACGTCTTCCATAACAGTATCACCGCATTCCTCTGGGAACATAGGATAGTTGTCATCATCCTCCTCTTCTTCATTGTCTTCCATCGTAACCCCTCTTTCTCCGTGCTTGGTCCAACAATTATAGCTGGGCATGAAACCTTTCCGAATCACGTGGTCTTGAATGGTTCTCGGGTCAGAGTACTCCCTGACGTTCCGACACTTCTCACATGGACAAGGCATAAAATTATTCACTTTGTTTGCCTCAGCCACATCGAGAAATTTATGCAAGCCTGCAATAAACTCGGAACTGCGTCGTTCGCCGTACATCCATCGCATCCGTGCATCCATCTGCATCATATATATAATTAAGTTTATCAAATACCATTACAATAACATCTTGAATAGTGAAATGACCACCGTACATCGACACGTGCAATATTTCTGTATCAATTACAGATGAAAAGGATAAAGTTGCTAACCTCGGTGCGGGTCGGGCATTTCATCGAACACATCTTGTGCGTGGCAAAGAGAAAAAAAACTAGCACCCCCACTTCCCACCAATCCAGGAAAAAAAAACAGAGGAGAGAGGGGGGTGGGGGCAACAATATATAGGCAGGGGAGGGGTATTGGTCCCGGTTCTTGGCACGAACCGGGGCCAAAGCTCCGCGGCATGCCACGTGGTCCGGCTCTGGAGCTTTGGTCCCGGTTCTTGGCATGAACCGGGACCAATGCCCCCAACCGAACCGGGACCATTGCCCCACGGGGCCCTGGCAGCTCGAACCGGGACCAGTGCCAGGCACTGGTCCCGGTTTTTGCCTGAACCGGGGCTAATGGCAAAACAGTACTCCGGACCAAAAGTCCTTTTTCTACTAGTGTTGGTAAATGTTGCGAGCAATGCATTCTTAATAGTGTTCCACGTGGTTACAATCTCATTGAGCCAGCATTGCATTAACCAGTATCGAATCGAGATCGAATTGCGCAACAAAATGTCAGAGGGCTGGCTTAATGACTTCATGTTGTGCTACATCGAGCAAGCTATTTTTTTGAAAGGAAAAAACAAGCTATATTCAAAAGTCTTTATCTTAGCAAAATTAAGATTTTGTTTTAATAGGTAGATTTTTGCCATTTTCTAGAACTTCTAGACGACATTAAACCTTGCTTATCCGTATGATTTAGGTTCTATTTCTATTTAAACTAGACCATGAAATGTGCCTTGCCGCGCCTATCCATATTTGAAAAATGGTAGATATGCCATATAGAGATAGACAATTTGATCCTTTAAAATGGTAGATTATGCGCGCCATGGCATATGCGCAATGGCCTCACAACGTCGCCGGGCGGCTGCGTGTTCTGGCCGAGTTGTGCAGCGTCAGGAGGAAGAAGATCTAATCTGGACGAGTGTGCTGCGGCGACATCGATCTGGCCGAGCTCACCGACGCGGCGCCTCTACTTGTGGGCAGTTTGGTTGAACCACGTCTTGACATATAATTTTGTAGTGCTTTTGGAAATGCCTGTCGGGGATGACGTTGTTGTGCTTCAAACATCTCGCCCTCCCCTCCTCATTACCTGCAACCGTGCTGATGGTATAGTCACCACCCATTGGGAACCCAAGAGAAAGATGTGAAATAGTGTAGTTGTAAGTTTTTTCCTTGATAACAAAATCAAGGTTTATCGAACCAGTAAGACTTGAAAGGATTTAACACGGTGTCAATCCAGACGCCGGCAGGTTAACGTGGACCTACACACATGGACGGAGCCAAGGGTGTGCAAAGTGTGCCCTGGCACACCCAGAATTTACGTAGTTTTGTTTGGATCAGCTTAGCAGTTAGGATCCCATCACGTCACAGGCAGTTAAAAATCGAAAAATCAATGAGAAGTAAAAGAAAAGTTAAGAGAGGAGCTAAAATGACCCCGGCCGATTTGTTACTACAGCCCATAAGGCCTCCATTTGTCCCGATCGGGCGCTTCTGCTGAGCAGGAGTAGGAGTACGCCGGCGGCCGGCAGCCTAGCTGCCTAGGTAAGCATCGGCACATGCGCATGAACAGAAAATAGCCAATGTTAATTGCAAGCAATATCATGTGTTCTTTTGTCAATGGGCTACTTTTGGATTGTAGTTTGCTGTTAATTTTGTAACATTGCAGTTTATTTGGGAAAATATGAAGCAAAAAAATAGCTTCTTCTGAATCATCATCAGTTGCGGTTGATGTGCAAAGCACTCAGAGAATAGTCAAAAAAATGGAGTGTGCACACCCTCGGAAAATTTTCTAGCTCTGCCACTATCTACAGACAACGCAGACATTCAATTTTGCCCTAACGTTTCAGGAAGGTTGTCAATCTTCCCGTCTTGCTGAAAACAAAGAGAATAAACGTATGGTGTGGAAAACAATTATGAAAGCAAAAAAGAACAATGAGAAAGTGACGATTGAAAGCAAAGGAAACAAATTGTAATCAATGTAAAAGAATGGACAGGGGGCCATAGTTTCACTAGTGGTGTCTTTCCGTAAAATAGTAAACATGCTAGGTGAACAAATTACAGTTAGAGAATTGACAAATTTTGAGAGCGTGACAATGCTATTATGACACGATAAAGTTGACTGTAATATTTAATTGGACATTACATCAAAATACATAGACCGCTATCCATCTATGACTAATAATCCACCTTGGGATCGCTATCCAGCCTGTCACCAAAAAGTATTAAGTTGCAATCAATAGAGATTATTGCAATAAGAAAAGTGCATAATATAAGCAATGGTTATAATCATACAGATATAAACACCGTTGTTTTATCCCTAATAGCAACAGCACAAACTCGCTCTTAGTCGTTTCTGTCATCTCGAGACAAGACACACAAGAGGCATGAATCAACTATCTAGCACTAAACTCTCTTCGAGATACATACAATCACTTGGCCAGAGTAACCACATGCATCGGAGAGCATGCAAGATCTTAAATAAAACATAAGTATGATAACAAGTAGATGAACAATCTGATCATAATTTCATAATTCATCGGGTCCCAGCAAAACAACATATAGCATTACAAAATAGTGATCTTGATCATGTTAGGCAGCTCACAAGATCTAAACATGGTAGAACAAGGAGAATAGACAACCATCTAGCTACTGCTATGGACCCGTAGTCTAAGGATAAACTACTCATCACTCCAGAGGCAGGCATGGCAATGTAGAAGCCTCCGGTGATGTTCTCCCCTCTGGCAGAGTGTCGGGAAGAGCTCCAGAACCCTCCAGAACTAGGGTTCGAGTTGACGGCGGTCTCGGATATCTTTCGTGGAAATTGTCGAGTGTTTTAGGGTTTCTGGTCGAGGACAATTTATAGGCGAAGAGGCGGCATAAGGCGGTAGAGAGGGGCTCCAGGCGGCCCTTGGGCGCGGCCCCACCCTAGGCCGCGCCCAGGTACCGCATGGGAGCCGTGGGGGCCCTCAGGCCTTTTGGAGACAATTTTCGGGTCTTTTGTAGAATATTTCCTTAATAGCTTTTCTGAAACAAAACTATATCAGAAAACAGGAACTGGCACAGAGCATCTTGTTAATAGGTTAGTTCCAGAAAATGTCCTAAAATGATATAAAATTATAATAAAAACATGTAGTATTGATATTAAACAAGAATGGATCAATAAAAAATATAGATACGTTTGATACGTATCAAACCACACACACATCGCCATATCAATCCATAAACATGACATAGTAAGTTCAGAGAGCAGACAAACTGGCTATCCGAACTAACATGCGGCAATAGCGTGTCATGTCTTGCTATGAAAACCGCGGGGCGGGACGAATCGCTATAGCTGTGTGCGGACATGGAACATGGGTCATGGCGGAGCTCGGCCGTGAGGCGCATGCATGCATGCGGGAAGAACATTTCTGAAGATGTCGTGTGGCTTTTTTTTTTTTTACATATTTTTATTTTCTTAATTGGGCTGATAAGTAGGACCAACTGCCAGTTTGGTTTTCAATTCGCCCTCAATTCGGTTTTAGCATATTTTGCCAAAAAACTTTTTCTTACCAGGTGGATTTCTGTCCCGAAAAAATAAAGTGGTACCAAATGATAAACTTGACATTTAGTGTGATGGGTTTATGCTATTAACTCCACGCAGTATAACTCTATTTGTGTGCTATATTTTAACAGGATACAAGTGAATCAGCTCACAACTTTATAGCTCGGCCATACTTGTTCCTATTGAAATGAAGCGGTGGCTAACTGGCTACAGATGTGTCAACAGTAAAAGCTAAACATTCAAGAAGAATTATTTGCCAAAGGATCTTAAAACCCTAGTCCTAGGCACTTTTGACTATGGGTACCCCTTGTGGTTTGGTGGACATGAACCCATTCTACACATCTACCACTATCACACTTGGCAATGGCGGTACTGCGCCATTTTGGGAATCCCCTTGGCTAAATGGGAGAAAGCCTAAAGACATCGCCCCCTTATCTTTGAGGCATCCACTAGAAAAAAATGGAAAGTCAAACAAGCTTTGAACGAGCATGCGTGGACTTCTAAAATCAAGTTGGACGAAAATTTCACATTGCCGCACCTCCACGAGTTCGTGCGCCTTTGCGTGGAGCTTAGCACCGTGCACCTTCGAGAAGAGGTTGAGTACACTATTGTTTTAACCTCACTGTTCGATGAGATTTTGTACTGAGATACATATAATAGAAGTATAAAATTTAGTGCAAGTTAGAATATAATAGTTGTGCTATGGTACACAATAGAGGTAAAGAAAAGAAAATGCTACACCCCGAAATATGACTAGCTAGCTGCTTGTGTGAAGGTGGGCATTGCACCAGCATAAGGATACGTACCTATACTGAGTCGACATGCAATAGTGTAAAAGAACCTTATGTTGGACCGATCAGATCGTGACCATCACGTCGCTGGGTGCACCCGAGGACGCGTTGGATCAGCAGTACAATACCCAACCAGATAAGCACATACGGGAGCAGATGACGGCGTGATCCAACGAGGATGTCGGCGGGGCTGTCGACGAGCAGCACGGCGCCATCTCCAACATCAAGACGACGTCCCGACGGCCGGCACATGGTCCGGCGTCATCTTCATCTACATGGCAACATCGTCGGGCACATACAGCCCGGTGTCATCTCCAACTCCGCAACACGGCGGGCGGCATCGGCACCACGACGCGCCAAGATGTATTGCCGGAGGCCATCACATCAACAACGTCGATCTTGTTTGTCAAGACGCTCTTTGTCCAGGCCACCAAAGCAGGTGGTGAACTTCTTCGGCAAGAACGTCGCCATCGGAGCTGCCCGTGTCCGCGCAGCCTGCCGGCGACTTCACTGCCAAGATGTACATCTGAAGTGTAGCCGATGGAGCTCACGGTGAGTGCAGAGTTCATGCCGTCCACGTCGAGCCCACGGCACCATTCTCAACAAGGTCATCCTCTTTGACAAGAACGACTCGCCGTCGTGCAATCCGCCGACGCCAAGGTGCTGCCAACGTGCAGCCCCAAAAGCCATCTTCATCGCCATGATGTTCATCTAGAAGAGTAATCAATGGAGCTCGCTGCGATGCGGAGTCCATGCTGTTCACGTCGAGCCCATGGCACTGTCAACAACATTCAAGAAACTGTATCAAGTAGCTATGTTGCAGGGTGTAGTCCATCATGCATGCCAGCACTCCAAGACCCGATGCATGCATCAATCTCACGACATGCAAATCCAATCACTCAGGTATGTCCATATTAATTAATTATTTTACTTCATGCATGTTCATGTCATCAGGTACGAACGAATCCAAGTATGGATAATGGACGCCGTGGAGTCGGCTCCATCACGCCCACCGCTGGAATCTCAACGCCCACACATCCGCACGCCAGCTGCTGTCAACGGAGCTGCAACGGAGACTATATCGACACACCAGGCCATCTTCAACAACCTCTCCCTGACGCCGACCGCAGACACTTCATCGACACTCCCACGCCAGACTTCCTCGACACATCTCCCCGACAAGGATGCCGACTGCACCTGCACATCGTCTTTCGTCAACGTCAACAATCTACGCCGGTTGAATTACACGACCACGACACATCAAGCCTCCAAAAGATCATGCATGTCTTCGGCGCCACAAGATCTACATCGACAACTTCATATACCGTCGTCATCGAGCCACGTTGCCGCGCGACGACCTTCAAGTCTTCTTCGACTTCTACACCAACACTTTTCCTCGACATCGTCCTAGCATCGACGAGGCGAAGCCACTCCACCGACATGTCCTTTTTCCGATGAAACAAACCACTTCTTGCCGGGCACCGATGAGGCGAAGGCAAGCCATCAAGTCCGACCGACGAGGCGGACATCACAAGGCCGGGCACCGACGAGGCGAAGGCCGCCTACCTGTCTGAGCTGACGAAGCCAGACATCTTCATCATCGGACATCGACAAGTTGGAGGAATGCGACTAGGCATCGCCGGAGCGACGGACGTACCGCTCCATCTTCCACTTCACCATCGCATCATCATCATCCACACCAAGCGTATGGAGAAGACGAGACTTGAAGACGACGACCATTGCAGCAGCTTAATCGGAGGTGGTCCGCGACCTTGCCTCGCGGACGTAATTAAGCGGGAGCCATCCGAGGCCCCGTGAACCAGAACTTCACAGTCGCCCAAGTCATATCGGCCGCGCTAGCAGGCCACGGAGCGCATATTGTAAATGGATCATGTACTTTTGTTTCTCCTTTGAGAGATTAATAAAATGCAAGTTTCCCTATATTTTTATTTGTGTACTTAGTACACTGGCACGCCCGCATTATTTATTTTCCCTGGTGCGTAGAGAGATAATAATACGTCATACGCGTTGTTATTATTTTTCGTGTCAAACACTCACGTCTAGCGTGGAATACTCTTCCACTTTGGCCGACAAGGCCCAATTCTTGGGGTCCACTCACGTGCATGCACAAAGTGATTTGGAAGGCTTGAGCGCCACCGAAAATCAAATCTTTCTCTTGGTTGGCTTTTCAAAAATTTGTTCCATGTTTATATCATCAGTTTGCGCTAATTAACAAGGTTATTAAACACAGTTAGATCATTGTCTTTTTAATGTCACATTGGGGGTGGTTACACCATTGTGGTTTGAGTGGTTCTGCTGTCATTGGCAATTTGGAGTGATGCCACTGTACTGTGTCGTCCTCTTCTCCAAGCGTCCAAAATTTTAGCTGCCATTGTATTATGTTAGTGTGTTTTGTTTTTCTGAGCTTCTGAAATTATTGTAGACTACTACAAAACTAGAAGAAAAAGACGCGTGTTGCCGCGTCCGGTCTAATACAATCGACGATAAATAAATAAATATTTTTTTAGCGAAACGTATAAATATAGTAGCAATATAATGAAAACAGTAGTACCACTCGCTCACTCTCTTGCAACACGATTACTCAGACATCCTCACATAAACATAGAGAAGTAAAGAAAGGAACATAATTATGTGAGTTGTAGCAAAAACATGACTACACCACTCAAGAGATAGAACATAGGACCCCATAAAAAAAGTTTAACCTCTCAGATACTCAGTTAGACAATTGAAATACGAACCGAATTATGAAATGTCATGAAAGCTAAATTGTGTACATGGTTCTATGAAGATTCCAACAAAAGAATTGAACAAATTTCCGACAATCTGTAGACAATGTACGACATATATGATGAACATTGCAAACTCAAGAGATGATTATTCATGACTTGATTAGCCATCGAGACAAGGTCATATATTTATTGTAATGAAATCAAGTAGACTTTTCTGCATTAATTATCCCACAGTCAGTAATAGTTGGTATAATTATGTCCTGGGAAATTCAATCAATTCGATCGAGTACAATTGATACTATGTAAATGGAAGAATATTATGCCGATAAATACTAAATAATGCACACAAAAATAGAGCAAGGTGAGATCTTAAACGGTTTACATGCCCTTTTAATATGAGAATCAGATCCATATTACATAAAATAAAATATAAACTAAAATAAATGGCATGAATACCACCAATAATTTTGAGTATATATCTAATTGCAGAAATGCCCATCTCTAAACATATAGTTTTTCATCTTCACTATACTTCACATGCTATTTTATCATTATACAATCATGAGTTTTCTACACTCTAACGACTTCAGATGAGGCCAGACACACATAGCTTCTTTTCAGTGTATGCGTCCAACCATCTACCAAATAAACACACGCACTTGCTTACATAATACATTCTCTTAATATTAATGACATATAAGCAAATAAAGTGTAGAGAAAAGGTTCACAAATAAATACACACATGATCTTTTATCAGTAAATAAAGTGTAGAGAAAAGATTCACAAATAAATACACACATGATCTATTATCATTAATTAGGTGGCATCCAACAAAATGCATCTAACTCATCATACCACCCCCATTCACCATCGAATTGTTGCTCACGGTATCAACCGCAGCTGCCACCATCACCGAGTCGAGCACCACTAACAGCAATAGCGGCATCGGCGGCCGATGCGAGAGCTGACATGGATATTCACGTGCAATTACTGCGAGAGATGCAGAAAGTCTTTCACCTCACGGGCCGGCGTTGGGTGGCCACAAAAATATGCATCGACGGGGAGCGTACATGACTTGCAAGTTAACAATGGACTTGAGAGGCGACATCGGGGATGGAGGGGCTCCGTATTCCAAGGGGCTTAATGGAGCCACATGTGTGTGCGGAGAGATGGGTAAAATTTACAGTGGAACGAATGTTTTTGGTAGAATACAGATCGAGGGAAGCAGAGGGACATAAATGATTTCGTGTGGCTTAGTCTGCGCGATGCTATGGTTGGCGCTGGCGGCAGAGAAAGGATAAGTGAGAGTTGTCGTAAACTACTTGTAGCTTTGAGCTCACCACATTTTCTTTTTTTAGAAAAAATCGAAACGACATGTCTAGGTTTCATTATTTGGCCAATAAAGTATACAACTACATGTACGTATTGTACGTGCTCTTGAAGTTTTGTAAGCATTTTGTATTTTGGGCTACACAAAAAAGAGATTTTAAGGGGAATAAAGCTATTTTCTTTTTCACAGTCATAATTTTCTTTTTTTGTGTAGCTGGGAATACCATTTTTTTCACCGAAAATTTAGCAGATATATAATACATGTGTATGTATCCAACTTATTTTTTGTGTAGCTGTGAACTATAGATGGGGTACATGGTCCACCATGGTGTAGTATAAAGCTTAGTATTTAACTAAATGATATCTAAGTGGGATCCATCTTGATGTGGACATGTGAAGTAAGGAGAAGGTAAGAATAGTAGAGAGTTTAGTATTTGTAGAGATTAGGGAGAACGGAATCACTAACGTTTTTGTTTAGAGCCGAGACAAGTTGGTGGTGCATCCTTATCTCGTGGACTCGAAATTGTCAGAACAAAACACAGATCAGTTTGACCGACTTAGGAAAACAGAAATCACTACGTACTGTTTTTATTTTGAGCCGAGTCAAGTTGGGGGTGTATCGTTATCTGGTGGATCGGAAATTCTCAGAACAAAACACAGATCATTTTGACCGCCGACTTCAGGAAAAACGGAGTTCCTGACATTTTTCCTCCGGTCTTAAAACCATGGGGGTCCCCTATCTAGGCAGCTTTGTTGGGTGAGAATGTACGCTTGGTTTGGAGAAAAGAAGCTCTTGAACAAACAGCAATCAAGAAGGCGTGACCTTGCGGCGATTTCAAGGTTTGGTTCAACTGATCATCATCAGTAATGTTGTGCGGTGCGGTTCTTCCTACCTGCCTATCTCGAGACATGTCGACGCGAAATAGTTGGGGCGTTTCTTGTTTTCAGAATTCAAATGATGGCCACAAAGGCTGATCGTCTTGATAGACTAGGATATCTCATCTAGGCGGACACTTAGCTACACCATGCGCGTGTCTATCTGGAACGTGGAAGTTGCTAGGTATGGATATGCTCTGATCCATCCAACGTTGCCTCAGGGCATCACTTCACCCTACACGTCCTTCTCAAGAAACCCTCGGCTGCGGTGCAGGAGGCCTCGAAGAAGAAGACACGCCCGTCGCCACCCCAGGTCACTGTCCACGCACGCTTCCCGCCATACCTTCGTCGGAATTCTGGCGCCAAGAAAAATTCGATTTCCGCTGCTGAATCGACGCATACCTTGGAACCGAGCGATACTAAGACGAGCACGGCGGAAAACCTACACCGGAGAAGCGTTGAGACGAGGTGGCATCATATTTAGGTGAACAGTTGCTATGGTGTTGAGTGAGCAGGTGTGACGTTTTTGGCGAGAATATCACACACTTGGGTCCGCGCGTACGAGGGGGAAGAACCCTACCAAATGGTAATGGTAGTTGTTTGGTCCCCCGTCCCCCGACCCACAATCTAAGTGCCACTGCTTACGGAAACCTTTGCCGGCATCTTCTTATACTTGGTATGACGCAAAGGAAATAGCTCTGCTAATCATTGTCATTCCGATACTTAATGCCTAAATCCGGAACCATGTAGTACTATGTACTTTTCTACAGTGAAGAGCACTGCTTAGAGTGGGACTTACGCATCAAACCTTAAGCATGTTTGGCCTTAATTAGGAACCAATGGGGACATGAAAGAAATGTCGCAGATCGGACACTGCAAGCTCACGAGGAACACACAAGCATCTTGAACTCCGGAAACAAAGAGCAAGCTTGCGCGCAACATGGAGAGCAACACAATACAAACCCACAAGAACTAACTTCATCTGAATTCGAGTCCCGGAAGGCTCCGGATTGCCCTCTCGAATATGCCGGCCCAACTGCGAGGCTTAGTTCGAGAGAGGATTGAGCTTCACCGATTAGTGTCCACCAAAGAATGGGGTTTCTTTCGCGTCCTACAAATTGAAACTGTTTAGTGTTCTACCTTGACACTGATATCAGAACGGCCCCCAAAACCAAAGCGTACCGGTCGCATATTCATGGATCTCTAGTCGAATTGGGAGAATCGACAAATGAATAAAAAAATTGCTATAAATTCCTAGAAAATCCCGAAAACGGGGAGAGAAAGAAGGGATCAAGGGAAGGCCCTTCAAGGACATATATTTTTCTTGCAGAAACTGGAAGATAATCCACCCATTAAAATGGCGCATTAACTACTTATTATTAGCAGTAACTTATGAGTGTCTCGCGCTTAAAAAGGTCACGGAGCATTAAACCTCTGCCACAATTGGCATGCCGTACTTACAAGCTAACCACCACTAATCAGCACTGCCCGGCACCGCGCTCTCGGGCGGTCGCCCCACGTTCACCAAATCGCTACAAAAGTCCGCCAAGCCGGAACCACCACGGCCGTGTGCCGTGCGGTTCCACGTTATAAACCTCTCTCCGCTTCCCACAAAAACTCCCAAAACCAGGCAGGCAACCTCTGGCCGGGACGGAAACGGTCACCTTCACGAGGTCCGTGTGCGCTGCGCTCCCATGGCGACGAACCTCCGGCGCACGGAGCTGTGCGCGGCGGCCGTGTCGGCCGCGGACGCGGCGTCGTGGTGGTGCGCGGTGGCGCTCGTCGCGCTCGTGCTGCTGGGCGCGCTCAGCGCCGAGACTGCGGACGACGGCGGCGAAGGCGGCATGGTGTTCCGTGGCCCGCGGCTCGGCGGCGGCGCGGCACGGCCGTGCGAGGAGGTGTACTTGGTCGGGGAAGGCGAGACGCTGCACACCATCAGCGACAAGTGCGGCGACCCGTTCATCGTGGAGAGGAACCCGCACGTGCACGACCCCGACGACGTCTTCCCGGGCCTCGTCCTCGCGCTCAGGCCGACCAAGAACACCTAGCTTTTAGCCATCTGGCGTGGATGAGCAGAACTCGAAGAGTTCTCTTCTCCCTGCTTCTTTTGGTTGGTTGCTTTGCTCCTTGTCAACTGCTCATATTGATGATGTTTTCTTGGAGAAGAAAGAGTAAGTTGTATATATTTATCATAAAAAGAACCGATCGAAAGCATAGTTGAATGGGCCGGCTCTAGTTCGTTAAATTTCATTGTACTGTATACCGCACACTTTTCTTCTTTCTTTTGGTATATCCTCATTTCCTGATAGGACGTGGTATTTATGTTCATTTATGTGGATACTTTCCGTGCTAAATAAGTTGTAACAAAAAGGGTCCACAGAACAGAAGATACTTCAAGTGGTGAAGACTCCCAATTTTTCCGACAAACGAAATGTATTAATATCAACTGGAGTCGAGACATCATGTGTATGTAATCAAATAGACAAAAACTAAAGTAAAAAATAAAACGTGTTGCCGGATCCCCCGCCGCCCTTACTCCCGGTCAGCCACCGTCCCCGGCTCACGGTCGGACGCCCTCCCCGGATCGAGGTAGACACCGTAGTCACCAAACCCCAACCCAAGGGTGGCTCCGGCTCGGTTTGGTTGATTTTTTTTCTCACCTTCGCGTTGATTTGATGTTTGTACTGCGTGTATTTTCTTATCTTTAGGGGTATGTATATTGTTGGTTTGATCAATAAATCTACGATCTTGTTGGCACAAAAAACCCATTACGGTCGAAGAAACAAGACACATTGTCAAACTGTTGCTTCACTACAAAACCAAGACATAGAAACTAAAATCACGAAAGTACTAACCATGAGAACCATGAACTCCATGTAGTAGATCATGGTGACAAACCGAGGATGAGGATGGAGATGGAGGAACTTTATTCCATACAACAACGCTAGGAGGCTGTTGCGAATGGCAAAATATCTCACAAACAAGAGACATGAAATAGACGCCAATTACATGACGCTCTTTGTCTTTCGTCGCCAAATGATCAAGAGGAGGAAAATCGACGCTCATGGCAAATCCTATTTGCTGCTCTTGGCGTGCATTAGGATAGCTTCGCACCCCCGTTGAGTACATGGGCCCGGCCCACTTTACTATTTTCTTCTCCTTCTTGTACGTTTTGTTGCATGGAAAGCGCGATAAGTTTACTTTTTCCTATGCTTTTTAGTTTTTTTTTGCTTGAGTATTGCTAGCCGTTTTCAAGATTTGTCTTATTTTACTTCTTTTGTTTTACATTGTTATTTTATCTTTCCCTTTCAGTTTTAATATTTTAAAATGTTTGTTTTTTGTTCTTCTGTTCTTTCCTTTCTGTTTTCCTTAAAAGTTTCTTTAATTATACTAAAAAAAGTAGTTATGTCTGAAAAAATTCATGTTTCCTTAAATGGTTAATAGTTCCAAAAAAATCACGCGTTTGGAAAGAAAGGTAGTGTTCATGGATTTGAAAATAATAAACACGAAAACGCGTTATATTTTAGACGTTTTGTCTTAAAACTTTGAATTTATGGCCCCTCTCAACTTTTGTTTAGGAGATACTGAAATGCAACTACATCATATAGTTTTTTTTTCTTTTTGGGGGAAACGCACTGAACGTAAATTGTTTCTAGATCAAGTGCTTAGTTTCTAGATTCTCGTTAAATGTTGAATATCTAGTGCTACCACCCCTAAAGTTGCTCTCGTGCTACCATTAAAAAAGGACAGTTTATTTAAAAAATTCTACGAAAAAGTGTGAGTGTTCAAAAGATATGTATCTACAAACTCCAGAATTTTCATGTCCAAATTCGAAAAGATTATTGAGAAACCAAAAAAAGATAAATCTAGCATGAACAATGCCATTTTTGTTTTTATCTTTGTGACACCAATGACACTATTCATGTCAGATTTTTGTTCTCGATGCTACTTTCGAATTCGGTCTGAATTTTTTTAGGTTGTTGACACATATCTTTTGAACACTCACGTTTATTCGTATATTTATTAAAACATAAAATTGTTTTTTCAATGGTAGCACAGGTGTACCTAAAAATGCGATAACACTAGACATTCTCTCTGTTCGGAAAAAGCCCACGTTGCCCCATTGAGAAAAGGTGGGCTAGAAGCACGGAATAGTTAGCTAGAAAAGTAGTTGGGCTGAAGGATCATAATGGGCTTTACGAAAGCAGTGCAGCCGACGGCAGGAATGGTTTGGAATTCGAGCGAATGGGCTACAGCCTGTGGCTTAAAACGGAGAGAGGCCGCAAACGGCCACTCTGGTGCAGAAAGAGTAGGAACACCTCAAAAATAAAAACAAAAAGAGCAGGATCGTTGGTTGTCCATAGGGGTGGACCTGAAGCTCGAGGCTCGAGGCTCGGCTCGGGCTCGACAAGGCTTGGCTCGGGCTCGGCTTGGCTCGAAGGTGGTGCAAGCCAAGCCTAAACCTGTCGGACAAGGCTCGAGGCTCGACAAGCCGGCTCGGTGAAGCTCGCAAGCCGGTTCGAAGGCTCGATGAAATACAAAAATTTGACATGACCTTCGCCAAAAATGTAACATTTGACAATTGTAATCAACAATAGAGCATGAATATATTCATAACATAGTCTAATAAGTTTCACAAAGCATGAAATAAGCACCACTGATATTCTTTTGCTTTAGTTTTTTTGGCTATATAAAAAGTTTCCAGCAACCAAATATATCAAATAAGAGTATAAGACTTATTTACAATATTTTGGTTCAGTTTTTTCTGTACAGAAGATTCCATCTTTTAGTCTACGTTTCTTCAGTTTTTCTTGCTCTATAGAAGAATCCATCAATCAAGGAGAGAGAACCGGTGAAGTGCATGAGGTTGTTGGGATCCATGGTAGATTGGTTGTGGGGCGATTCCTACGAATTAAAAATGGAGTAAAGATCTCTATTCCCTGCTGTTTCTGCATCGAAGGAATGGGATCACGAGCGGCGGCGGAGAGAAGATTGGAGACGCGGCAGTGGGTAAATGGGCACAGGAAGTGGCCGGTGGAGGGAGGAGCAGGCGAGCACTCACCTCATGGCGGGTGGACAGCAGCCTGATTCGGTGGCCTTGGAGATGCTGTACGGGGCCGCGATGACGCCGCCAATCACACCCGTGGTGCTCGCCGTGCAGATGATGCAGCCGGCCTGGCGCGGCACCATGACGCGCGCCGCGTGCTTGATCCCGGCGACGGCGGACCGCGCGTTGACCGCCATGGTGCGGTCGTAGTCGGCGAGGTCGAGGGAGGCGATGGAGTCCACGGCCATGGGCCCCGTGACGCCCGCGTGGTTGTACATGACGTCGAGCCGGCCGTGGCGCGCCACCGCGAGGTCGACGGCGGCCGCGACCTGCGCCTCGTCCGTGACGTCGCAGCGGGCGTAGCTGGCGTCCGGCCCGAGCTCGGCGGCGACGGCGCGGCCGAGGTCGTCCTGGACGTCGGTGAGGATGACCCTGGCGCCGTTCCTGACGAACTCCGCGGCAGTCGCCTTGCCGATGCCACCGGTCCCGGCCGGCGGCGGCGTTACGAGGCTGTGGTGAGGGGATCGATTGAGAGACGAGGACGTTTGGGAAGAAATCTAGGGACAGGCTCGCGAGCCGTACGAGCCGAGCCGCAAGCTCGCCGAGCCGAGCCTCGAGCCCACTTAACAGGAATTTTTTAGCACCAAGCCGAGCCTGGCTCGGCTCGAGATTTACCGAGCCTGGCCGAGCCGAGCCACGAGCCGGCTCGGCTCGGCTCGATTCCACCCCTAGTTGTCCACGGCCGGGACGGGTCACGCGTACGCGACTGCGCGCGGTTGGCAACTGGGGAGCGTGCTCTCGAAAAAAACTGGGGAGCGCAGCGCACGGCGACGTCGGCGAGCCGCGGCGTGTCCCTTGCGCCGTAGCAACACCGTGACCACCAGCCGCCCGTGCACGGGAGTGCAGCGCGGCAAGTGGCAACGACGGAGAGGACGCTCTGCGACGGCAATGCTCGGATAGGCATGGAAACGTCGCCGTCCGACAGCCCAAACGCCACCGGCCTCTCCCCTGCAAAAAGGACAAATTTCTTCAGATCGAGGACCATGCACGAGATCTCGTGGCCTGCTTGCTAGTGGCTGCATATTGCCGTGTCCAAAACCAGGGTTTGATTATTGCGATGGAGCCGAGCCGTCGTGCTCGCCCAGCGACGACCTGTCCGAGAACAGCGCGCGTGCTTGGCTGTGGAAGAAGCTGGGAACAGACGAAAACGGAGAGAGACAGGTGTGCGATGGTCACCGTGTAATCGATCGCCGTCGTCGCATTCGCTCGAGAGGTACTTTGCACTAGTTAGATTCTCTTCGCCGCTCATGCCTCTGCACGTGCGTGCACGAGTCGGTAGCTGGAGGATGAACGAGCCCGTTTTGTGATTTTTTTTTCGAAAATGAC
Organism: Poa pratensis; assembly: GCA_947311845.1. Lineage (NCBI taxonomy): Eukaryota > Viridiplantae > Streptophyta > Magnoliopsida > Poales > Poaceae > Poa > Poa pratensis. Next base: position 23,148,044 of record CAMZMU010000050.1, on the reverse strand, counting down.
ATATTTGAGTTTCAAAAAATCACGAAAAAAAATCACAGATGTAGATAGTGTCGATATCTACAATTGTGCAAAATTTTACCTTAAAATTAGTTGTATTTTGTGCTGCACAAAAAAGACAAACCGGAAAACAATTCAAATTTTTAAAACTGTGTATTGTTCACCACCCAGATCTACCCATTTTGTCTTTTTTGTGCAGCCCAAAATACACTGAATTTGGAGTTAGAAATTTGCATGATTGTAGATCTCGATAATATCTACATCCAACATTTTTTTCTCGATTTTTTGAAACATAAAATGTCGATTTCAATTTTTTGGAAAACCAGGCTCCATGTAGCCCGGGCTCTAAAATATAGTGTTTAGAAACGAAGGGAGTATGTCTGTTAGGACCCTCTGTTGATCGGTGCAGGCTACTCAGTTTAGTCCCACCTCGCCCAGGGGAGGAGGCCGCGACCAGCTTATAAGGGAGAGATTGCTCCTCCTTTCAATTCAGACTTTTGGAATGAAATGGCCTTACCGCTTGTAGTTGGGCCGTGTGCGCACAAACGTCTGAAACTAGGTCGAGTGTTGGGCTACATCTGAGTGGACGCTAACATTTGATATCAGAGCCAGCATCGCCATGCCTGTTTGGAGGCTCCCAAGAGGATGGGATGTTAAGAGTCTGCTCAGTTTAGTCCCACCTCGTCTAGGAGAGGAGGCCACGACCAGCTTATAAGGGAGAGGTTTCTCCTCCTTTCAGTCCGGACTTCTAGGGATGGAATGGGCTCTCCGCTTGTAGCTGAGCCATGTGCACATAAACGTCTGAAACTAGGCCATGTGTTGGGCTAGATCTGAGTGGACGCTAACAATGTTATATGTTATATGTGTTGTACCGTAGACTATAGCGTGGTAGTGATATACCACATAGTTGATGGCTTGTATAATAATTGCGTGTACACACGCACAATATTTTTGTATTCAAGTGTCCATTGATAGTAAATATTATGTCAAGTGATCATGTCCATCAAGCCCTGCAAATTAACCTTTTGTTGGTTATTTCACCTGTTGTGATACATTTCGGGGAAAAAAATGAAATTAAATGACAGTGATCGATTTATGGGAGAGCGAGAAATACTAGCCTTTGCTAGCTTCATAAGTCATAACCGGTGGTCCGTACAGCTACATCTCTACGTACAGCGATCGACGTACTAGTGGGCCACATAATTCTACTATATATAAAAGGGCGAAGAAACCGCCCCCTCATTCGTCCACGTCTCTGGCTTCCACTGGCCGTCTGATCCACGCGACGGACGGCCAGGATCGGGCCACGTCGCCCCGCGCGGTTGAACTGTAGCTTAGCTACAGTACCTCGCGAATTTCTACCAGTCAGGCAGCGCCGCGTGGGTGACCCCCCCCCCCCCCCCCCCCACGAACTTTGGCGCAGCCTTTTTGCAGGGAACCCCGCCCGAAGGACCGAAATGTGATTTGGGAAAACGCCAAGGACTTCCGTGCAAAAATGCCGGCACAACCCCCTCCCTCTCTCTCTCCCCGCGCGGCCCCGCGGGTCGCCGCCGGTGCCACCGAGCATCGCCGCCGCCACGCTGCTCCCCGCACGCATCGGAGACAGCGGGGAGTTGCGCCGCCGCGCCCTCCACCTTCTGGCCGCGGATCAGCCGGCGAGACGGCGCACCGTCGCCGGGATGGCCGCTGCCGTCCCCACCATTGTCCGCCGCGTCCGCGCGCCGGCGGCGCCGCTCCGGCGACCATTTAGGGGCGGCGCCGCCACCTCTAGGTCGCCCGCGTCCAGGCGCAGCCTCCCCGACCCGCGCCGCCTCCCAGCTCGCCGTCGGGCGGCTCCGGCGAGCACCCCGCCGCCGCTGCCGACCCGGCCGCCGGTGACGTCACGGCGACGTCACCGTGGGCCTGGGCTGGGGAGGCAGCCCTACTGTTGGGCTGGGCTGGGCTGGGGATGAGTGTTTTTTTTTCTTTCTTTACGATTTCTTTTTCTATTTTTTTTCAAATTCAAACTCAAATCAGTTCAAACCAAGTTCTGCAAATTTGTTACAGTTCAAAAATCTACATTTCAAAAACTTTGGCCCTATCCAAAAAATATTTTGAATCTTAAAATTTTCAAATAGTAAATAAGGCCTTATTAATAGATTTTAAAAAAAATACAACGACCTCAAACTTTAAGCTCATTAATTACAATAATGCAACAAAAACATATACATACAAAATGCATACAATAAAAAACCGAACAATCTTTCTTCCAAGTTTGAAAATATAATTGAACTATTCACAAACTTCACATCTTCAATTTTATGAATCACAACAATGCAAACCACGACAAAAAAATACAGAAAATATATTTCCCAAAAAAAAAATCTCTCCAAAATATTCAATTTATTTCTAAGTTCGAACATAAATTTGAAATTTCCACAAGAACTAAGACATTTTTATTTACTAACTACAATCCTGCAAATCATACATATAAAATGCAAAAAATAAAAAAAAAAGCCTCAAGCGACCATTTCTTCAAATTTAATCCCTCAAAAAAAAAACTAAAAAAAATCAAATCCGGGCGGATGCCACGCTTATTCCCCTAGTAGAGTACTTACACAACAGGTGGCCATAACCTGGATGATGTGCGTGGACCTGAGTCCATAGCCACAGAAGTTTTAAAATGTTACTCCTTCCGTTTGGAAAAAGGATGTTTTCCATATATCCAAATTCGGATATACGTGTATACTCAAACATATCTAAATACATTCGAATCTAGACAAATCTAAGACAATCTTTTCCGGACGGAGGGAGTAGATGTTAGGCCAAGGAACAAGATGTTGTATGCCGAACTCGTCAAATAGCGGCCATCAGTAATGAATTTCCACCTAAATAAAGTCGTCGATTTTCGGGTAGTTGAATTGCTTGAATTTTTTGCCATAGCAAAAACATCTCTTGGATATGATGTAACGTAAGTGTTGATCCATGCCGACCCAAACTGTTGTTTCCCATGGCTGTAGAAACAATGCGATTAACTCTTATTTTCCTCTCCTCTCTCCTCTCCTCCTCCACCTGAGTGCTCTTCTTCTTCTCCGCCCAGTTCCGGCCGCCCTTGCCGCCGGCGTTCGCGCTGGTTGGCATGGTGCTGATCTAGGGTGCCGGCCCGATCTGTACAGGGGTAGATTAGGTTATCTAGTTCTTGCTTTGATGCTTTTCGTGGCGTATGTCCTGTCTTTTCCCTCTCGGAGGGTCGGAGCTCTGGCGTTCGGGCACGGCGTCGAGTTCGTCATCGGTTTCTTCTCCGTCAAGCCTCCAAGGTGGAGGAAGCTCGGAGGCGAATCGGCGACAGGCTTCTTCAATAAGTGCTTCTGCTTCCAGATGTTGTGCTTCACTCCTCAGCTCCTGGCCGGCCTCGGTGGCGAGGGGGGGAAGAGGAGGGGTGCATGGATCTGGGAGTGCAGTGGCTATCCCGGCGGTGAGGTGGACGCATCGCTGGAGTGTGAGATCTTGCCGGCTTCTGGAGCTCCATGGAGGAGATCCTCGACGGCAGGTACCGAGCGCCGCTGCTCTTTGCTGGCGTCCCTTGTTTGCTGGTGGTGGTGGTTCTCTTTGACGGAGTTGCTCCGGCCGGCCGTGGAGGTGAGGGGAGTTGCCGTCTGGAGCTTGGGTGTTGCGGGTGGCTGGCCTGGCGTTGCCGCGTCGGCGGGAAGAAGGGTGGTTTGGGGGCGCTGTGGCCGTATACGTTCATCGAGCTAGGTCTTCGTCGCGAGGCGGCGGGCGGTTCTGCGGTCTTCTACATCTGGTGGAGGTGCTCTCTCCCTCGTCAATGGTGGTGCGGCGGCTTCGGCGGCGTGTAGGCGTTTGGGGAGTGGGGTGGATCCGATTGTAATCTTCACAGGTGGCTTAGGGTGTTCTGTGCTTTTTCTGGGTCTGGTTGTAATTTCTACTTTCTGCTGGACCTTTCTGTAAGATGTACTGAACTTCCTTATTAATGCATCGGATCCTGTCAAAAAAAAAAACAATGCGATTGTGTTTGGAGGAGTGAGTAAAAATAGCGGGAGCAATAGGCCGTAATGCCTCGAACCAAGGAGGCTTCTAGAATTGTGGCTCCACACCTTGGAATCCCTCGAAGTGTAAGTTTTTTGTTTGGCTTGTCCTGAATGACAGGGCATGGACTACTGATCGCCTCCAAAGATGAGGTTAGCCTAAATGCGATCTTTGTGGACTTTGCAAGCTTCACCATGAGACCAACCCCAACCTCTTATTCAGATGTCGTCTGGCCACACGCGTTTGGGCTGCTATCCTCCAGTGGGTTCACCTCCATGATGTTCCCATCCATTGTTTGGACAACCATGAGCTTCATCGTGGACTGATGGACCTCGCTTGTCGGTTTGTGAAGCAATAATCTGAAGGGCCTTGCTTCCTTTATGATTCTTGGCACATTTGGAATGAGAGAAGCACTAGTGTTTTAATACACACCGAGTCCACTCTCGAAGCCATCATCGCTAGGATCAAGGTGATGCGAATATGTGGCATCTTTGTGGTGTGAAGCATTTAAGTAGCCTATTGGGATGGTAGTGTTTATGTGATGATTTTTTTTTTTTGTCTATGAGGCTGACCTCAATGGCGGAGCTGCAAGATCCCAGCATTGGGTTCAGTCCATTGTATACATGGATTTAAACTAGTAATTTGAAGCAACTAAATAGATATTAGTAACCAATGCCCATCGGATTGGTGTGGCGTCATTGAAACTAAGGAGAGAGGGCATATGGCCCTCTTCAAGACGGATGTTCAGGTCCATTTGTTGCCCGGTGTGAGCGGATCGGACTACATATTCATTCCTCAATGGTGTTTGCTTCCTTACTTGCATGGCCTTAGTGTTTCAGGTTGTGTTTTTTTGTGCTTGGTTTGCATGTTGTTGATGTCCTGCAAGTGCATAGTGCTAGTTGAAGCACAATTCATGGAAAGTTTTGTAACCCGTGTAAACGACTATGCTCGCACCCAAACTGTAATTTGGAGACAGTCTATTTTATCGGTTGCTAGGAATATGGTAATGAAAGGATTAAATAACTGTGAACTAAACGTATGGTAAACTAGACTAGAAAGGAAAGTAAAAGGGGTTGTAAGTGTAGGATTAAATAGAATGAAAGGTGGTGTCTGAACGTTTTGTCTCACTAGTACTATGAGGATACCAAGTGGTAGTGATCTACTAATATTACATGCGGTCTCTCAAACATTGTTTCCTCTGAACTGCTGCTACTAAGTGGCAAAGTAAGTCAAAGTCCCCGGCCTTCATGACACTACGCTGCCCGCGTAGACAGAAGTAATTTAGGAAACAAGGACCGAAAGATGGGACACGGTGTTTTGGCTCATAGGAGTATCTAGTCTCATTATAAAAATAATATTTTAAAAAAATTAAAATGTCAAAAATTTCTGAAATAAAATTTTAGTTGCACGTCCTAACATTTTATGTTGGCACATAAAGTTTCACGGAAAAATAATGTTTTTTGGTTCTGTATAAAAAAAGTCACATTCGGTGATCAAAAATAACTTTTTACTGCACGATTTTTTTTTGTCTTTTTACACAGGGCACAAAAAATGTCCTTTTTGATAATAAAAATTGCGTGCCTGCATTAAATGTCTATATGTATACCGATCTTTTTCAGAATTCTTGGACATTGCAAAATATGATTTTTCATAATATAAGCATATCTAGTGCTACAAGTCAAAATGGATTTCCACGAAAGAAAACATTACTCCTTAGAAATATAAACAATCCCCTAGTGATCTTATTAATTTAAAAGCCAGGCGTTTATATCTTTTATCTAAAAAAACAACAGCCACAAAATTCCTTGATTTCAAATACAGTGACGTCATGTCCATTTCCATCAGAGGTCTAGGAAACGTTATTTGAGTGGACTTGGTCGACAAGATACACGAGAAGAAGAAAAATAAAGACGCTAAAAGACCCTCGAAAGGCAAGTTGTTGTTTTGTTCGGGTATCCAATGCATGTGACTTCTGAGATTTCCACATGCGGTTCAATTAATCTGGTGCCGCAAGCAAAACAATTTCCAGAAAAGAAAAGCCGTAAGCAAAAACATGCTATAGTAAGTGATGACACGATAAATAGTTACATCATGTATCTGGACTAATAATGAATTGAATACTTAAGAAAAATACCCAAGTTAAATGATAAGCTTTTGGTAATGCATCGAAATATCTTGTTAGCAGTAGAGAAGGACCCGGTCCATCTCACAGCTAAATATTCATGTATTGCTCAGCAACCTCGCCCGCCTTATGGAAACATATTAGTTCACTCTTATAAAAATAACTTTTAGCCTGAATAGTCTGTAAAACACAAGAGCAAGCCCAAGGTTTTTAGCTTTCTTTTGTTCATATTTCACAAAGATTAACCGCTTGTATCTTCCTAATTTTATGTTATTTGTATGCGTATCAACTCTGTGTTCTTACTATTATGAATACAATGCATAGGGTTACATCTCAGTATATAGCTGTGGAGCAGGAGCATAGGATGATGGCAATCCAGAAGATGGGTCTACTGCAGTAACATCGTCTAAAAAAAGAGTTGATGTTTCTCATTTACAATATAACTACGAAGTACCAACTGAGCACACGGTAAAATAAAATATCAGCATACCACCGCCAACCTAAGGAAAATGTCAAAGCTGACATCCCTCTTTCAATTATTTCTACTGATCAAAATTTTCCTTCCCTTTTTCATCTACTATTTACATATTATGTTGTGTCACAGTGAGCTTACTACACACCTAGATCCCAGCCTCGATTCATTGTTTTTAAAAGGAGAGGGAAGAGCCCCCGCGTCTACATTACATTGGTCGATGCACATATCGTTTACTTATGGCAAAGTAGGATCCATGGCTCCCTAATATATACTACTGTCTCCGTTCCTAGATGTAAAGTGTTTTTAGTTTTGAGAAAAATCCAGAATATAGGGTGTATTACGTTCCACCACTCATGTCGACAACTTTTTTAGTGATTTGATTAAGTTTCCTTACCTAATGCAAACTCTTCCTTTTCCCACTTCAATTAGCCAGGGATAATTCTATCCATAACTGGTGTAATTTGAATAATTTCCCCCTCAAAGAGCATGCTTTAATTTCCGAACCAAAAACTATACACCCTACATAGAGAAATGGATGGAGTACATATTTAGTCGTGGACAGAGTTGTATTTGATCCTCTGGACAAGTTTTTAGCCTACGAGGCACCACATGTGATCCTATGCATATAAATATAACACCACGCGGTCATGAGGGGTTCAACGCTTCCATACTTTCGCATATGAGAACTCTTCCGTGAACTAGTGGTAGCCGTGCATAAGCGCATAAGGGCCGGATCCCGGGTTCGAGTCCTCACTTCTACCTTAATGACAAAGCCGGGGTGGAGTCCCCCTCCGGTCTTGTTATTTTTTTACTTTCACATATACTGAATTCAATGTTTTGATGTGTTGAAAAAACAATAATTTTAGGTAATACATTGAGTACAAGCAAAATGTATCAACGTATGGTGATGTTGCAAGGTAGACTTTGATTATTGTGAACGTATAAATCCGCCGTCAGGAAAAGAAAACCCCAATAACACGTCGAGGAGTTCCCTATCTCATTGCTACAATTTTGATAAGTCTATGTAGAAATTATGCGATCAGTGCATGAGGTGATCGATCGGTAGCGTGATCTGCATGTAAAGCTTAGCTAGGCTAGAGTAGGCGAAGAATTCTTCCACTCGATGGATTAGGACAGAGGAACAAGATTCTCATATTCCCATTCCACGTCGGATTAAGCCGGCCACCAAAGCCGATATCTTTTCATGTCTCCCAGACTACTAGTAGTGCTGTATGTATCAAGCGAAGCATAATGAACCCGACAGATTACACATGCGGGTCGATCTGATGCGACAATTGGTAACTGCGATTAATTTTTGGGTTGGCTAGGCCACACCCGTCGCCATTTTATTCCAAGCTAAACTTGATTTATTCGAGCATAATTTTTTTAGAGGGAAAGGGCCTCGCCCCGGTTCCATTACTTGGAACAAAACCGCGTCTTACGGCGTTTACTGCACACAGGGGGATCGACTGCCATGCTGCCCGAGTTACCACTTACTAGAGTAAGTCTCAGAAATGCTTTTTACAAGTTTTCTAGCCATCACCTGAGCATAATTGAGTAAGTCCACGGGTATCACATATCCGCTTCCCTCCTCGCCTGTCTATTTGAAATCCTAGCCTGTACCTCCCGGGTCACCCCCGCTCGGGCGACTCCGGAGGCCCCTTCCCCAACCCCTCCAGCCCCTTACCGGCGTGCTTCCAGACAAGCGCCGTCGGCGGTGGCGGTGGCAGCGCTTTCCCGTCTAAGACGGGGGGGGGGGGGGGGGGGGGGGCAGGGGAGGACTTCGTGGCGGCGCATCTCGGGCGGCGATGGGGCGCCCACGACGGGTTTATCTGGCTCGGCTCTAGCGATCGGGGTCTGGATCAAGTCGGAGAGGCGACGAGGACGCGGGCGATGCGACGGCAACGCGTCGGTGTTGCTCCGACTGCAGTGATCCGACTGGGTCATGCCTGTTCCGGGCGGACGGCTGCGGGCGTACGGTGCATCGGCTGTCTTCTCCTTCGCTGATCTGACCGGCGGCGTGAGGGCCTCCTGATTTTGCTGAATAAGGAGGCGGTCCTAGGATTCCTCTCGTGCCTAGACGGTGGTCTTCTTGAAGCCTACCCTCATTGATCTGGCCAGTGTGATGAGTTTCGGAAGGCTCCGCCGGTGAGCTTCATTGGGTGTCTAATGCCTGGAGATTGCGGAATCTGATGGGATTCGGTCGTGTGCACCCATATTTCTGGCCGCGAGGCTTCAGAATGGAGTGACGTGAAGCCTCGTTGTCTGTTGTTACCATGGGACATGTCGGTGTTCGATTTCTATGGTGACGACACTGGCGGAAAATGTCATGACGGCTGAGGTCTGAGGTCTAGTAATGACGGACCATGTCTTCGAGACGACTAGGACTTTGCTTGGTGATTCATGGCTTGTAGCAGCGGCATCGGCAAGCGGTGGGGGGGCAGCACAAGAGGAGTACATAGTCTTATTTTTCAGCGTGAAAATCTAAGGTCTGACATTAATTGGTGGTGCCTGCTAATGGCCTTGTTGAAGACATTGTTTTGTGAGTGCGGACTTTCCCCAAGGTGAAAACCTAAGATCTATGATCGGGCGGCGACGGCGCTTGTGCACTGTTTCCTTCTTGAACGCGTCGTTTTTGGATAATTTGGACTCCGGGTGTTGTCTGGGCGGTGATTTGTGTGCAGTTACAAGGAATTGATCACTGTAGCAGTATCTTTTTTTGTGGAGCTGTGTTCATCACTAATGTCATTATGACATTTCATTGTTGCAAAGTCTGGGTTTAATTGGTATCTTTTGATATTAGTAATATACTAGCTAAATGCCCGTGCGTTGCAACGGAGCAACACAAATTGTTTTTTTGGGCGTTATCCATAATACACATCAAATTAATTGCGCATGTCATGTCAAACATCTCATCAAGAATTTATATTTCCAAGATTTCGTACACTCAAGTAAAAAGATGTACTATGGAATTTCCAAGATCGTACACTCAACTCACAAGATGTACCACGGAAATCAGCTTTGGAAGATGTATTAGAGAAATATCATCACAATGGCATATTGTTCACCATAGGAATCAGCTTGGAAGACGCACCAGAGAAATAGTATCACGGTCACAAATTGTTTAGATACTCCCTCCGGTCCATAATTAGTGTCGTGACCAGCAGTAGTACTTTGTTTAGTTCTGACGACACTTTATTTGAACCGGAGGTAGTAGTTTTGACATGCAGGCTCCAGCTCAGTCTTGTGTTTTTATAGTCGTTTACTGAACCCAAGACAACAAAAACATAACTGGATGTGACTCCATCATCATCTTTAGCAGAGTCATCCTCATGTTTCACATTAACATTCAGCTCTGATCAGCGGTAGAATATTCAGTGAATCCTCACAATCGAATTCCTCAGAGCATCACGGTGGCAATTGTGAAGTTCAGAATGCATCATCACCAACTCGATCCACTTAGTTTACTGGTGGTTTGCTGAATCTATACGGGTGTGTGGGCCGTCTCCGCCGCCAAGTTGGAGTACATATGAAATGTGTTGAAGGTATGCAATTCACCTGTCACACGGTATAGCACATGCAGCTCGCTCCGGCGTAGAGGTTTAGCTTCCTAGATTAGTGAAGCTGAATACCAATTCAGTTATCTATTTTGAACTCAACATCATTCATCCGTAATTACCAAACTATCAGAAGACTGCAAATTTAGAGAAAGTATGCAGCAACCGAGAGACAGGAAAAGTACTACTACTGACTTGCAATGGGCACTATGGTGAATTGGTGATGGGCAGCCAGAGATGCAGGATACGGAAGAGGAGCTGGCCTCCGGGCACGAACTTGTCGAGGACCTACTTGAGCGTGTGCCTACTCCTACTTCAGATCATGGCGACACACCACCGCCTTCAGGAGAAGCACCTAATCCAGCCGCTCGTTTGGTCCCGTCCCGTGCTGGAACTCGGAGCAAGCACTGGTGTTCCGGACAGGGCCGTTCGACGCCGGAGATCTGGAGTAGAGAGAGGGCGACGATGAGGCACGGACGACGCGAAATCGGTGACCCGAGGCGTCGACGCAGGGGTTGCAGCAACCGGCGTTCTCGGCACAGCTCCCCCTCTTGACGCTGTTCCCGTCTCGAGTAAAGGAGGTAGGACGACGTCATCGCCGATCTGGAGCAGGGCGGTCACCTCGGGGATTGCTGCCGGCAGCCAGGGAGGGGATCGGGCCGGAGGTGGATGGGGATGAGGGGGACGCAAGGCGACCGAGACGGTCGAGACGGATATGGTTTTTTTACTTGGCGGTGGCAGTTGATGTAATTTTCCTTTTGTGGAAGGGCATATTCGTAAAAAGGGGACAGACGAACAAGAAGTCTTGCTTCTTTTATTATTGGGTGAAGATAAAAAATTTACTTGGCGGTGGCAGTTGATGTAATTTTCCTTTGGTGGAAGGGCATATTGGTAAAAAGGGGACGGACGAACAAGAAGTCTTGCTTCTTTTATTATTGGGTAAAGATAAAGATTTTACTTGGCGGTGGCGGTTGATGTAATTTTCCTTTGGTGGAAGGGCATATTGGTAAAAAGGAGACGGATGAACAAGAAACATTGCTTCTTTTATTATTATATATAAGGTAAAGATTTCCTTAGTCAAAACATAATTGATCCGGGAGATTAAACATGCGGGTCGATCTGAATCGAGGCTTTGTTGTGCTTAATTGCAGTTTACTGCTGGGATAGGTTGATAGCTGGCTAGGCCATACCTGTCGCCTGAGATTAGGCTCCAAGTTGCAAGCACGTGACGTGAGCAGATGATTATGAGCCGTCTCGTCAATGTATTTCGTACGATCCATCACTTTTGACAGTGTAGTGGCCTGGGTCTGGGACCATGTAGTGCCAGCGACCTACCGGGCCAGGCCACCGATGCAGGCCGTTTCCGAAACCGAACCTCCTTCTGCCTCATGACCCGGTCACCGCGCGCTGTCAAGAATAATAACGAAGGGTGAAGACAAGGCAGGTCAGATGTAAAATGTCCCTAATCCCTGGAGCATCATAGAGCATGTCCATCGGCATCTCCAGAATTCTGTTTGGCACACGGGTTGGGGCAGCAGACACATGTCCGAAACAATAGGGTGCCCAGGCGCCCAGCGGCGCTCCCTAAACGGCCGGGCCGGCACTATCTATTTTTTGCCCATTTTCATTCATAGTTGTAAGAGCATCTCCAAGCATGGCCCCTAAACTGCTCTCAAACCGATCTTTTTGCGTCCGGGCTGGTTTATTTCGTGGGGACCAGCGTCCGCACGTCCGGCAGCCCCCAAACCCACACCATATGTGGGGGGAGTTTGGGGAGAATTAGCACGCCCGGACGCATGTTGGACCACCTTTTTGGCATGTTGGACCACCTTTTTCCTTTCTTTTCCTTTCTTTTGTCCTTCAATCATTGCTCTTTTTCCCTTTCCACCAATCACATGCAAATGGTCCCACAGTTTGGGGTGACATTTGGGGGCAATGGTTGTAGGAGGCCAATTTTTAGAGGCGTACGCGGACAGCCGTCCGGACGTTTCGGGGCCGGATTTGGGGACCTCGCTTGGAGATGCTCTAACTAATCATAAAAACTTGATTTGCATAGTATAGCAATCATTTAAACTTAGGTAAAATGTAATTATTACAGCAATTTAAATTCAAATAAAAATTCTACAATTTTGATCCCTGAAGTGGTTAGAACTAAACATTCTCCGGTCCGGTTTGTTGAAAGACGGGCTTGATTCTCGCCATCCTTTGATGACCACCCGGGTTATGTACAAATTTGAGAAAGGAAAAAAATATGGAGGGAAAAGAGAGGAAGAAAGTCGTCGTGGGTGTGGCACGAAAATAACACACAAAGAGGAGGAGGTGAGGACGAGAGCATGTAAATCCTTTTTTTAGGAAGAGAGTGTAAGGGCATTTCTAGCCGATCCCTCAAAAACGTTTAGAGGAGAAAAGATTTCAGTTTTCTTCTCTAAACCACACCTAGCTGATCCGAAGAGTGCTCCCCTTATATTTCGTCCGAGCTAGCTGATCTCTCAAATATACTCGAGTGGCCACCTCTGGAGAAAAAACTTTTCAGCCCCACCCCTTCCCGCCTGAGCCGCCACATCTTCCCGCCTCTGGCGACAATCTCGCGGTCGCCGGCCCTGACGCTCCCGGCCGGAATGAAACCACGAGGCTCCTCCGCAGCCCCGCTGGCCCATCGCCGCCATCGTGGCACTGCCAAAATTTACCCAGGCGGCGGCGAAATCGACCCCACCCCTAGCTTCGGCCGGATCCAAGCCGACAGAGGCTATGAAGGCGCTCGTCGAAGTGGAGCTCGCCGATGTGAAGGCGGGGAAGAAGCCGGCGGCCCCGATGACGAGAGCTGGCCAAACCCTAGCCGATACGAGGGTGGAGAAGGCGGCGATCAAAGAGCAATGCAACTGTCGGGCCGGTTGTCTTGAGCAAATCAACCGTGCACCGACGGGTGAAGCTACGATCACGATCCAAGACCTCTTCGAGCAACGCTACAAGAACCGAACAAGCCCTTCACGTTTCACCCACCATTGATACAACGAAATCTATGTTGGTGGCCATTGGGTGATACTTGAGTGAGGTTAATTTGAACTTCGGGCAAGTTCGATTTGAATTATTTGAATGTTTGAACTCTATCTATGTATGTTGTCAATTTGTGTCGTATGTTGGATTTGAATTATTTGACAATTGACGAAATACCGTGCAAATGTTTGAGATGTATGTGAAAAAGGCTTAATTGTGCAGATAAAATTGAGGAGCATCTCCACCGGCAATCGCCAAATTCGTGTCCGACACCCCCAAATCATGACATGTGGTATCGGGCACATGTCCGGTCAAAATCCTGGCCACACGGAGCTGCGCGGGGAGTCCGACGTTTTTTTTTTTTTTTTTGAAGGGAGTCCGACGCTGACACGCCGGGAAAAGGCGGAGCCAGCGCGGAGAGTCCAGATGGAATCCTCGACGTCCGCGACCGCAACACGCGGAGCACAAACTCCCCAGCGCCCAAACTGGCAGCGCCGTCTCCGCCACAACCTGGACCTGGAGGAGACACCTCCCCTCTCCTTCTCCAATCCAATCTGCCTTCTTCTTCCTCCTCCTCGCCCACGCTGCCGCTGTATATATACCCCCGGGACATCCACAGCTCTGGTCTCTCTGCCCGCCGCCTCTTCCGAGTTCCGAGCACACCTGTCGTGCGACATATGTGTGAGTAAATCCATCCATCTCTGCACATCCTTTGGTTTGCTGATGATGCTTCCGAAACTGATGATTAGTTGGTGCGCTGCAGGAACTTACTGCCGGGTTGCAGTTTACACGCGGTTCTTCGGGCGTGTTCGCGCTCGTTTGCTGATGTTCATCTAATCGACCGGTGAGAATTCAGAATTAGTCCGCCGAGAAGGACAAAAGAAGGAGAACCGGAGACCAAACTCTGGATTCGCTCAATTCCATTGGCCATTGGTGAGTTCCTTCTCTGACTCTGACTCTGACTATGGGTCTGCCTGTGTTTTTTTGAAATTGACGAATTTGTTTACCTATTTCCCTGCTTGCTCGCGTCTTTAAAGAACTTGGCATTGCAATAATGCTTCACTTCATCTTAGTAGCTGTCTTTGTTTCGGTTGCCCCGTTTTGATCCTTAGATCTCATTGCGCACTGTCGGCCGTCTCATTGAATATCTGAGTTCGTTAGGAAATCTACAGAGAAATGTCCGACGGGCGTAGATTGTCCCAATGGCTAGGTCCATGTTTGTCTCCAGGACCGCGCCTTAGGCGCATGTTCCTTGTCCAATTATTGTTCTTCCTTTTGGTTGGTAGTCGGTGCTCTAGTCTGTACTCAGAACAAGAGAACTAGCAGGTCTTCTTTCTTGGAAGTAAGAGGGGGCGCTTTTATTTTTTTAGTTTCCATGGATCTCTCCGACGAAGTAGCGGAAGCATGAAATGCTATTTCACGAATGAGCATTGCTATCTGATTCCTACAAAAGAGATAGGGGAAGCTAACTTTTGTCAAATGGGGCTAGAAAGCCGACCACTACATAGGAGCGATAGGAAGCCAAGCCATCAAAAGGAAAGGCGAGCAGCCCTTATTGCAATAGCAAACGGCCTACTTATAGCCCTATTTATACCCTTTCTCGGGGACTTCAACGGGCCTTACAAGCTCAATAAATTGCAATTCTTCACCTTTTCCTCAGACAGTGGGAATGCATTTTCGGTAACTAGTAATAGGGTAATTCGATGGATATGTGTGTTCATCCTGCTCCATAAACATTTTCAACAACTACCAACAAACATGTTAATAGGTCATTGTATACTCGAAGGAAGGCAACAGTTTTTACCTTTTCACCTCAGAACAACCACTGTAAGACAAATGCCGAAGTGAAAGGACTGATGTCCATTCATTTTTACCAACGCGAAGTAGTAAAAGAGAAGTTGTTAAAGTACTATAGGGATACATGATTGATTCCGTATCCTAATAAATGATCTCCTCGGACAAAAAGGAGGCGTCACTCTATTGCCACGTCACATGCAGGTTCTGGGCTTGCTGTGTTGCTGCCCTGCTTTGGATCCTATTTTTCACATCTGGCAACCAATCGATTACTCGAGATGTTGAACTACTTCCATATTGTAGCTACTTCCACGATGTTAATGTTATCTCTGATTGAGCCGACCCTAGGAGATTTTGTCCAAGTGTCTTTAGATTAATGTATTTGCAACCAACGACGAGTCGATAAGTCATGCAACAGATATTTAGCACGTTTGTAACTGAATATTACAGCAGACTGAAATTTACCCTCCAGTGAGTCAGTGACGCATGGATATTTTTATTTAGTTCTTCTTTACTGTATTCTCTTTGAGATCCACTATTAGAAGCCACTCATTGGACAACGGGCATCCGCAGGGCGTGGATGGATTCCTGAACAAAATTGATTGATTGATGCTGAATCGTGTGAACACGCACTGAATGATTGGCCAAATCCTACTATTCTTTTTTTAGGGGGCGCTACATCGCTGTCTTTCCCTCTTTCCTAGTACGTTAGACTGCAACTCAATCATCCTCTGGTACCAGAATAAATACTGAAAATAGTTTCCTGATCCTGCTTATGTAATACGGAGTAGCATTGTGGTAATGCGCTCTAATTAATACTGCAGTTTTACTTTTTCTTTACATGTCATCTAATCATTTCTCTTCTCGGTTTTAGATTCAGGTACTGAAACAGCAAGATGGTTAACTTTGGAAAGAAGTTGGCGGCAGACCAAGTAGAAGAATGGAAAGGGTATGACTTGGAGTTTTTCTGGAAAGTTTTTGATTTAATCTTTTTTGGGTCAGAAGATTTTGTTTTTCTTATTCGTATTAAATGCCAGATATTACTCCAATATAAAACATCTGGTTTGTGTCCATCCTATACCATTTTCCTCTATCTTGTAAATGAAATGAAAAACGAGGATCCATCTAACTCTTGTAGTTCTATGATGATGAACTCAGTACACATTTTACAAGCCAGTTCTCTGAGTCTCAGAATTTTCTTTACGATGCTAATAAATTTCTACAGAGATCTTACAAGCTTTTTTGTTATTCTATTTGTAGGTACTACATTAATTACAAATTGATGAAGAAAATGTTAAAGCAGTACGTTCAGCAGACCCAAATTGGTGGCAAAGATTGCGAGCAAATACTTAAAGAGTTCTCGAGGATTCTTGACGATCAGGTATGCAGAGAGTGGTTTCTCTTGAAATTATCATCTCCCGTTGCATCATGAACTTGGTCTTTTCAATGGGGTAGATCGTTTTGATTAGCTAAAAATTCGTATGTATTCCTCTAATTCAGATTGAAAGGATTGTGCTCTTTCTGCTACAACAACAAGGCCACCTTGCTAATAGGATTGAGGAATTGGGAGCACAGCGTGCTGCTATTTCACGACAGGTTGATACATCAAGGGTTTTTGAACTCCGTGAGGCTTACAGAGAAGTCGGGAGAGATCTTGTAAAGCTTCTCCGCTTTGTTGACATGAATGCTACCGGTCTGAGGAAGATACTGAAGAAGTTTGATAAGCGCTTTGGCTACAAGTTTACAGATTATTATGTCACCACTCGTGCAAACCATCCTTATTCTCAGCTTCAGCAAGTCTTTAAGCAAGTGGTAATTTGCTGCATTTTACATTGGCACTGCTTTTGTTATTTTTTCCCTACAGCTAATCAGCATTTCTGCTACTTATCATGCACTTCTACCAATGCAGGGAATTGTAGCTGTTGCAGGTGCTTTATCACGCAACCTTGCATATCTGGAAGATGAGCATCGTGGAAGCTTTTTATCTATCTATGATAATCCATCGGTTGTATTGAAGGTAATATGTTTCCACGATTCCACTCTTTTCAGTTCAGTATTTTTCTGTCGTCCTGATTGGATGGCCTATTTTATGTATGGTTGAAGAGTGTGGTGTGATTCTTTTCTCTAATATTCAGGACCCTATCATAGACCAAGTAAACCACGCAGTACAGAAACTCACACACGCGACGAATTTTATGCAATACTTGGGGCAACATGCACTTATCGTCCAAGACGATGCTTCTAGTGGATCGGAGGATAATGTTAATGAGGAGAGCTACCATTTCATGTCTCTGTTGCTTAATCTAGTGAACACATTTCTTTACATGGTGAACACATATATCATCGTGCCGACTGCAGATGACTACTCAGTGAGCCTTGGAGCTGCGCCAACAGTTTGTGGCATAATTATTGGTTCAATGGCGGTTGCACAAGTGTTCTCGTCGGTTTATTTCAGTGCATGGTCGAACAAGTCTACTTCAGACCTCTAGTGTTCAGTAGCATTATGCTGTTCTCTGGGAACCTGCTGTATGCATTGGCATATGACCTGAATTCGCTGACAGTACTCCTGATTGGCCGGATACTATGCGGGTATGCATACCTTTTCTCTCTTCGATAAGCTTACCTTTTTTTTTCCAATGGCATGTGATTTATCCTCTGTATCTTGAAATTTTCTGAAGTTATTACTTTTTTGGTCATACTGACAACAGGTTGGGTTCTGCAAGAGCTGTGAACCGTCGGTATATCAGCGACTGCGTACCTCTCAAGACCAGGCTACAAGCCTCTGCAGGATTTGTCAGTGCTAGTGCTCTTGGAATGGCATGTGGCCCTGGTCTTGCTGGTTTTCTTCAGACAAAATTTACGATATACTCGCTCACTTTTAACCAGAGCACATTGCCTGGATGGATCATGTCCATCTCTTGGCTTGTTTACTTGGTGTGGCTATGGTTTTCATTCAAAGAGCCAGAACACTTCGCTAAGGCCGCATCCAGTGCACCGCCTTCTGAATCTAGTAAGTCTCAACTAGCAGACCACAGTAGTTGCACCTGCATTCCTTTCCTGTCTCTGCGTTTCCCATTCCTATGTTTTTCTCATCCTGTGTTTCAAACGGGGCCTAAACTAGTAAATTACACTAGAATTTATTCTTGCACAATAAGGTGTTGTACTCTGCTCTGGCATTATTTTAGCATCGTCAGGAGTTGTTCTTACATGAACTTAACTTTTTTAAAATAGGTCATCAAGAAAGTGCTAATTTGGAGGAAGGTCTAGCACAACCTTTGCTTATCGGTTCAGAAGACAGGCTGGATGTGAATTCGGAGGGTAATGATGACACTGAAGACTCAAAAAAATCCCACGAACCAGCAACATCATTTGTTGCAGCATATAAATTGCTGACACCGTCCGTGAAGGTTTGTTTTTTCCTCTTATGAGCTACTTATTTGCTATTTTGCTGAACCAAAGCATACCAAAATAAAGCACATTACCTCAATATTTTATTTAATACAATAGGGGTAAGGTATCGAGTGGAGATTTCGTGCTCCTGAGCTCAGTGATCTCACTATTTTCAAAAATTAAAAAATATATTTAAAAGCTTCAAAAATCTGAAAAATCATACAAGTTCTCAATGATATATCCTACAATCTTGCGAAATCTCAATGCAAAATACTTTGGGTTTTGAGCTACACAAAAATGACAAATGTACAGATCTGAGTATAGTGAACAATGTATAGTTTCAAATCTCCAACTTTTGTCTTTTTTGTGTAGCCCATTTACAAAACGCTCCGCACTGTGATTTTGCATGCTTATAGTATACATCATTGACAACGACTTTTTTTCAGAATTTTTGAAACTTTTAAATATATATTTTATATTTTATAAAATAGTGGGATGAGCTCGAGAGCCAAAAGGACTTCCGTAAGGTATCAGAATTCCATTACCAGAGATACGGTGTCTTGATGTTAATAATTAATTATTTAAAAATAAAATATAATGCAATTACTAGAAGGTACATTTCCATTGACACACATAAACAGACACCACATCACACACCACGTCAAATGAATTTGAGCAGCCCACAGAAAATCTTGGAGGTGTCGATCCCTCTTTTATTTGGACCATTGCATGTTAATGTCTAGGTTTAGCTTATGTGTTGAAACCATGGTCATCTCTATTTTCCTTTGATAATTTCACATGAGCATTTCATTTCTCAGGTACAACTATTGATATACTTTATGCTCAAGTATGCGATGGAAATTTTGCTCTCCGAATCAAGTGTCGTCACCACATACTATTTTAACTGGAATACAAGTGCAGTGGCTATCTTTTTAGCGATTCTTGGGTTGACTGTTCTTCCAGTCAACGCTTTCGTTGGGACCTACGTTACCAATTGGTTTGAGGACAGGTAACTTCCCTGAACCCTGAATTACAAAACCTTTTTTTCCTTCTAGAAGAGGTTAATTTCGACTAGCCTGGTTTTAATATTGATTTGATGTTCATTTTTTTAAATGTAAATATCTTCATAGATGTACGGAATGCTGGAAATATATAACTTGACATTTTGGTAGAAAATATGTGTATTGATTCTCAACATCAGGAATCTTCACATTTTTGAAAGGCTTGTAATAGAAAACCACTTTCGAATATGGTGCAGTGTACATTTTAAAGAATTTTAGAACGTTCAGGATTTAATGTATGAATTTTCTAAGTTTAGGGTTCAAGTAGGACCAAGCACCATAGTTTATGGTTAAGACTTGATTTTTCCTGCAAGTATTATAATTGCCATAATGTTTTCTCACATATCAGAAATTCAGTATCCAAATACTGTTGTATTGTTAAAAAAATGATAAAATTAAGTGAAGCTATACCCCTTACCTTTCAAGTACCATAATTGCAATTAGTCTTCGTTAACCCGTTCTAAAGATTTTCGTCACAAATTATTTTTGCTCCGCAGGCAAATTCTATTGGCATCTGAAATCATGGTTCTGATTGGCATAATCATGAGCTTCCGTTACACAGCTCACTACTCCGTTCCACAATACGTCTCCTCGGCTCTCATCACATTCGTATTCGCAGAGGTGCTCGAAGGTACGTAAACTGTAACCAGACCATTCAGCCAGCAAGATTGTATCTAAAAAATGTAACCATAAACAACCTCTCTATTGCTCATGAACAATGCAGGAGTAAACCTATCCCTGCTTTCGCGAGTCATGTCGTCGAGGCTCTCGCGAGGGACCTACAACGGCGGGCTCCTCTCGACGGAGGCCGGGACGCTAGCCCGTGTGGTCGCTGACGCGACGATCACGGGGGCGGGCTACCTAGGCACGGACCTGCTCCTCAACGTCACCCTGCTTCCGCCCTTGTGATCTCCATAGTCTCCATTATTGCAACGTTCTGCACATACAACACTCTCTTTTGAGGAGGCAGACCAGCCTTTTCTTTTCTCTGCACAATGTACAGACAGTCAAAATGGTTCGTGCCCAAATTGGGTTTGTATTCTTTAAGTAGTAGCAAGATTGGTTTTCAGGCTTTAATAAATGGTGTAAATGTTCATTTGTTACTCGTCGACGTAAGAAGATGTATTGTAGCAATGCAGGTGTAAAGTTCAGATGCAATTTAGACTTTTTTAATGAAATGTTGACAGCTTTTTTTTTTAGATTTTTACCCCTGGACTCGCAGATTCATATGCACCGGGGACAGCTTTGTTTTGTGTTGGAAATGCAACATGGATATGATGCGGCCTGGCGTACACTGACAAGTCAAGTAGTCATGTCCTTCCGAGCTGGACAATGCTCTATACTGACAGCACATTTCTGTTCTCAAGAAGGCAATCCTGAGGCATTAATTCTGAGCTCCCAACGGCTGGCTCCCGGGAGAGAGGCGAATAACTCCGAGTTGCCAAATGCAGGGTGCTCGAGAGTGTTAAATAAACCTGACTGAACCGGGCCGTATGGAGGGGGCAAGATGGAGGTGCGTCAACCGTTTAGCTGGGCCGTACCATATCGGACCCCCGCTGACCTGCTCGGCACCCGGCGGTAGGTCGCCACGAAACCGGGAAGAGAGACGGTGACACGGCCGCTCCGCATGGTCACGGGGACGATGAGCTCAGAGGTTGTTCTGGTGGTTAAAGCCAGTCCTTTTTTCCTACCGCTTCTTTGCCACGCTTGTGGCATGGTCGTCTCAGTGTACTGTATGGTTGGTGTGGTCGCATGTGTACACCAAGAGCGTGCGTGCCGGGTCGTCGGGCGATTTTACTGGAGCTACCATGGCGCCGCCGCACCGGTGCTCGGTGAAGTCGATGTATAAAGGCGCATGGTGTCATAAGGATTGGTCACACAAGAGCATTTGCACGTTGTACTCCCAATGGCTTCCGAGCAGGCGCCCTTGGGACGAACGCTGGCCATCTACGTCCTCACAAGCTTCTTGGCGCTCCTATGCTGCTCGCAACAAGGTAGACTGATTTGATTTTCTCTGTGTTCATCATGCATTGTGCCATTATGTTATACTGATAGTCGCGCATGCATAAAACAGCACGAGGCGTGAACTACACGTTCGCCAAGGACGCGACGCGGGCGCCGCCGGTGTCGTACTACGACTACATCATCGTGGGCGGGGCACGGCGGGGTGCCCGCTGGCCGCGACCCTGTCGCGGCGCTTCCGCGTGCTCCTGCTGGAGCGAGGCGGGTCGCCGTACGACGACCAGCGCGTGGAGAACATGACCCACTTCATGTCCACGCTGGCCGACACGTCGGCGGGGTCGCCGGCGCAGCGGTTCGTGTCGGAGGACGGCGTGATCAACTCGCGCCCCAGGGTGCTGGGCGGCGGCAGCTGCATCAACGCCGGGTTCTACACGCGGGCCAGCGACGAGTACGTGCTGGACGTCGGGTGGGACCTCGAGGCCACCAAGGCGGCGTACCGGTGGGTGGAGGACGTGGTGGCGTTCCAACCGGAGCTGGGCCCTGGCAGGCCGCGCTGCAGAGGGGGCTCATGGAGGCCGGCATCGCGCCCGACAACGGCTTCACGTTCGACCACATCGACGGCACCAAGGTCGGCGGGTCCATATTTGACGACGAGGGGCGGCGCCACACGGCCGCGATCTGCTGCGGTACGCGCGCCCTGAGGGCATCGACGTGCTGCTCCGGGCGAGAGTGGCCAAGATCCTGTTCAACGTCGGATCAGGTGACATCAGCTCTTCACAGACAGCATCACACGACGGCACTTCGTTTGTTTTACTCCAAGATTTTCTACATTTCGTTACCCGCGCCTTTTTTTTTCTGTCAGGGCGCCGGCCGGTGGCGCACGGGGTGGTGTTCCACGACTCGGCAGGGCGGATGCACAAGGCGTACCTCAACACCGGACGCCGGAACGAGATCATCATCTCGGCGGGCGCCATGGGCAGCCCGCAGCTGCTGATGCTCAGCGGCGTCGGCCCCGCGGACCACCTGCGCTCGTTCAACATCACCCTCGTCCTGAACCAGTCCGCGGTCGGCCAGGGCATGGCCGACAACCCCATGAACGCCATCTTCGTGCCGTCGCCTTCCCCCGTCGAGGTCTCGCTCATCCAGGTGGTCGGCATCACTCAGTTCGGCAGCTACATCGAGGGCGCCAGCGGCTCCAACTGGGCCAACCCGCGCCACCGGGCTCCGGCTCCGGCGGCGGCCACCACCAGGCCCGCAACTTCGGCATGTTCTCTCCACAGGTACATTGCAAGTGACAGTGTCACAACTTGAGTCAAATGAACAGGTGACAGTGATCTTTCCTGCAGACGGGGCAGCTAGCGACGGTGCCCCCGAAGCAGCGGACGCCGGAGGCGATCGCGCGCGCGGCGCGGCGATGAGCCGGCTCGACGACGCGGCGTTCCGCGGCGGCTTCATCCTGGAGAAGGTCATGGGCCCGGCGTCCACGGGCCACCTCGAGCTGCGGAATCTCAACCCGGACGACAACCCGGCGGTGACCTTCAACTACTTCTCGCATCCCGAGGACCTCCGGCGCTGCGTGGACGGCCTGACGGTCATCGAGCACATCATCAAGTCCAAGTCCTTCGAGAAATTCACGTACCCGACTTCTCCATCGAGGTGCTGCTCAACATGACGGCGGAGTTCCCCGTCAACATGCTGCCCCGGCACGACAACGACTCCAGGTCCCTGGAGCAGTTCTGCAAGGACACCGTCATGACCATCTGGCACTACCACGGCGGCTGCCAGGTCGGCAGGGTCGTGGACGCCGATTACCGGGTGCTCGGCGTCGACGCGCTGCGCGTCATCGACGGCTCCACGCTCATTGCCTCGCCGGGAACCAACCCGCAGGCCACCGTCATGATGCTCGGCAGGTAATCCTTCACTTTTGATCTCTTGACATCGTTCTACAGATAATATTTGGTAATCCCTACTCCTAAATGTTTAGCACTTTTTAGGCAGGTCTTAGTGGTACTGATTATGTCTCCATGGTTGCATTTTTAGGTCGGATCTTATCAATCTGTCTGTCTTAAATAATACTGATCATGTCTGATTGTGTGTAACACCCTGACAGGTATATGGGGGTCAAAATCCAAAACGAGAGGTTGCACGCTAGAGGATTAAAGAGGCGAAAATTGTAATTAGTTCAGTCAAAGTTACCAGGCACATTATAAGTGCAGTCTGTGATGCTTATTTCACTATTTGTAGTGTGATACTACTAGTCGTCATGGACTATAATTTCATTCGGATGAGTTGCACATCATCGATGTTGAAAGTGTGTGTTCGTATGTACCAAGATGAAATCTGTACTGTGTGATAAGCAAATTGAAATGTATTTAACAGAAAATTCTTATCAAGAAACATTTGTGGACTGCAGTTTTGACAGTCTAACAAGGCTAATCTGCTCGACAATGCATCTCCTCTCAGACCAACAGCAATCACCAGTAAATTTCGCCGCCCAAAGGGTCAGCTCCAATTGCCAAAGAAGGTCGCGACAGCGAAAGAAGAATCCCATAGTGGGGAGTGAACTTTAGAGGGCACAACCCTAAACGTAAAAAGGGAAAGGGAGATGTTGGATGCCAAGAGGATATCCATGGTTTAAAACCATTTGAAAACCTAGTAGGTATATGCCTCGTGGCTCTTTCCTGCTGGATTTTGGTTCCCTATAAATCCGGTGATGCGGCAGAGAGGGAGAGCAGCAAGGTCAAGGCAAGGAGGAAGAAGAAAGAAGTGATGTGAGTGTTCTAAACGATCAAGGTTGGGATATCCAATTAAGCAGTCCAGTTTGAGGGCTCCTCTTTCTTGGCAGGGAGCATGCAAAGTCGTGTATTCAGCCCTCTGCCAAAGGAGAGTTGCCCTGTAACTGGACATAGCTTACGCAGGTTCAGAGATTTGGACGATTGGTTTTGACTTACAGCTGCAGGCATTCAGCTACACTGCTTCTGGCTGCAGTCGAAAGGTAATTGGCCGCTCTGGTGCACCTTCATTTGCCGTTTGCATTTTCCAGGATGCCTGAATCCTTCTGTTCACTGCTACTTTTAAATCTACCATGGAAGAACACAGTGCATGGGCTAGAGGTTCAGAAAAATACAGCACGCTCAATGCTGAAAGAAACAGAGACCGCAGCTGATTTGTGATGACAAATAATATTTTTTTTTTATGAAAGGTGTTTTCCCAGCTTCAGTAACAAAACTTAAGAGGACTACATAGTTTTGTTCAGTTTTGCACCATACACCAGACCACACCAGTCTGATGTATCAGATAGAGAAAGCAGGATACATAAAGCACAAATCACAGCAAGAACTGAAACGAAGAAGCCGTCCAAAGCAACTACCACAACCTAGTGCGAAATTATAGAAGATCCCTTTAAGATCAAACAATTCCATCGAATTGAGTATAAATGTATGTGTGAACCCCGTTCTTGCAATTGCTCAGGATGACCTCTTTTAGCTGCTAGGTCTATTTTTTCTTAGTTTAAGACCCTCTTACTAACTGGAATACAAAAAATAGTAGTTGATCTGTTCCGTCCAGAAGGGAATGAGCGCTAGGATTGTGAAATTATAATCATGGAATCGACTCGATAAGCAAGGCCAAAATACAGTCGTTGTGAATGAAGATTAAGCATCGTGACATGTCGGCGTCCAGCCTTTCGAACGATTGAAGATGTCCCGAACCACCATCGAATTGAAGATATTCCTAAGCAATTGCAAGATTATAAGGATCAATTGGCATAATAAGTTCAAAGCATGCGTTGCTTCTGGTTTTCCACAAGGACCAGAACACAACAGCAACCAAAAACATACTTTGACTGTTATTTTTTCAGGCCGTTGAAATTTGAGCGCCCACTCACCCAATTCATCAACCGAAGCTAGCTGTGCGGGTGAGTCGAAAGCACACTGGAAAACACTCCAGATGTATCTAGACATAGGACAGTTGAAGAATAGATTATCTATACTTTCATCTGAAGCACAAAACATGCATTGAGTACCTCCATCCCATTCCCTTTTTTGGTCAAATTGTGTTTTTTCAATGTTCTCTTCCACATAACTAACCACATGTTTTTAGCTTGTAATTTCAGAAACCACAATTTTCTAACAAAGAAATTCAGGAGGACTAGTTTGTATACAAGGATTCATATGTAAGCCCTTTCTTCCCAATTTTTCAGGTCACCATATCATCCCCCTCTCTAAGTTGAACATTATGAATAATGTACAATAACTTGCTCCACTCAACAACCAAATCTCCCCATAAATATCTTCTAAAATTTAGACAGGCCCATTCAGATTGTACTAATCCGTCAACTTTAATATTTTTATTAAAAGACGAATCATACAATCTGGGGAATATCTCTGCAAAAGGAACAGTTCTATATGCATCGTGCCAAAACTTTGTGTTATTCCCAAAATTCAGAATTATATCAGAAAATTTGTAGATAATATGTTTTATTTTCATTAACCTAGACTAGAATTGCGAATTCCTTGGTTTATAGATGCCTGGGACAAATTTTCATTTTTTAATATAGTTTTTTCTTCAAAAGTTGTTGCCAGAATCCCGGATATTTCAAAGGAAAAGTCCCAAAATTCCAAGCAAAATTTTCCTAACAAATACCAAACCTGTTCCGCACAATTTCCTAAGCAATATAATTCACTTTTTAAAATTTATTTTTAAACCAGACATTTTGTTTAAAAAGACACAGCTAGAATTTAAGGTTCCGCGCCTCCTCTCCGCGCCTCCTTTGGCTCCAAGGAAGTCGCGCGTCGTGCCGCCGTGCGTGCGGAAATCATGGAGGAGGCATAGTGTTGCGCAACCTCATTGCGCAGTCGGCGGCTGCGGAGAATGAAGCATCTGATGACATGGAGGGTGTCACCCTCGACAATGCGCCACTGTCACCTACGCCGGAGCTGCCCTCTTCGCCGGTGTGTCGTGCCCGCTCCAGGTCGCCCAGGCCGGCCCAGGCATCACCACCGTGGAACTCCTCCCTGACGCAGCTCTCCGTGCCCGCGTCTCCTGTGGGCACACCTCTTCTGCCGTCGTCGCCGTCCACTCCAAGGTCATCTCCTGCCCGTGCATCGCCACCCACTGGCTCGGCTTTTGGCACACTGATCACGCGTCGCCCCCTGTCACGATGGCCCCCGAGCTCCAACTGGTGTGTTTTGTACCGCCCGAGCCGACCTCCTAGCCTGACGAGGTGCCGCCAGCTGCTAAGGGAACCTTGGAGGGGTTTCTCGCCGAGATCACCATGCCAGCGCCACCCCCACTGCTCGAGCTCATGGCCTCTCCGGTGCCTTCGAAGACTGCGCGTTCATCGCCCACCTTCTCCCTAGCAAATCCACGGCAGAGTGCACGGATTGCCAAGAAAAAGGCCAAGAAGTTGGCCACTGCTGCTGCGCAGCCTGCGCGCAAGGCCGTCTCCAAGAAGAAAGTGAAGACGGCGGATGCCACTATCCTGGCCGTGCGCGAGCTGCTCGCCAAGGTGTGTGGCCTCATGGACAAGGATGCCACCTTTGACGACAAGGCCCAGGCTGCCTACATCGACATGTTCGCGGGCCCCCTTGCTGCTCATGTGATTGCTGCGATTGAGAAGCTTGTCAAGAATATCCAGAAGGTGAAGAAGGCACATCTCAAGAAGATCACTGGCGCTGCGTCTCCCCTGGTTGCTCATGTGTAGACGCGTGATGCGTCCTGTCCAGCCCTTGGCGTCTCAAGCCAGGTCCATGTTGCTCCGGTCTCTGTTCTGGGTTGCCTGCGCGCCCCCGTCGTGTGTACCTGCTGTGTCTGACCGTCGCGCCGCCTTTGTCGCTGCAAACCACCTACCTCTTTAGATCGTGGTTCCGTTCTAGAATAAATGTTTGTTTCAGTTCCGTCAACGACTGTACTTCGGAGTTTATACCTTGTTATCCATATGGCGCAACATGATGTTAGACTCCTGAACCTCAACGCCCGGGGCATGAACTCCACGGGCCACTGTGATTCCATATGTGACTCCGTCGTGACGCCCACGCCACCATCGTCTGCATCCAAGAGAGCAAGTTGGCTGTTGTCAACGACGCAATGATCGCTCGTGCCCTCGGCCCTCAGTTCGTTGCTAACTATGCCTTCCTTCCGGCCATTGGCACTCGGGGAGGCATTATCCTTGTAGTTTCGGACGCCTTCTTCACCATCTCCAACGTCTCCCTCACCACCCACACTTTGTCAGCTACGGTTATGATGATGAATGAGCGGGTGGAATGGTCTCTAACGGTGGTTTATGGGCCCCAGGGTGATGCGGAGAAGGTTGCTTTCATCGATGAGCTCAAGCTTCTAGGTCCATCTATGCGCACCGAATGGGTGTTGTTGGGGATTTTAACCTTATCACAAAGGCTTCCGATAAGAGCAACACAAACATCAACCGCCGTATGATCGGCAAATTCACGACTGCTCTTAACGCTATTCAACTCCATGAGATCGAGCTTTCAGGACGTAGATTCACGTGGACAAATGACCAGGCCACCCCTACCATGTCCAAGATCGATCATGTCTTTGTTTCTGATGATTGGGACATGCTCTTCCCGGATGTGCATCTCCAGGCTCTCCCCTCCGCCTGCTCGGATCACAGCCCCCTTCTTCTCCAGGGTGCCTCGGACGAGAAAAGAAAGCCCTCCTTCAAGTTGAGCAGTTTTGGCTGAAAATGCCAGGGTTTCACGAGACGGTGGGTGACGCTTGGTCTGAGCATGTTTCGGCGACTGACCCCATTCGCCGGATCCATATCAAGCTCAACCGTACTGCCAGGGCCCTCAAAAAGTGGCACAACGCCTCCATCGGCAATATCCGTATGCAGGTTGGGGTCGCAAAAGAGATTATTGGGCGTCTGGATGTCACGGAGGAAATGAGAGGCCTCTCTAATGCTGAGCGTACACTCAGGAGATCCCTTAAGGCCCGCTACCTTGGGCTCCTCTCCATCCAGAAGATACAGATACGCCATAAGTCCAGGCTCACTTGGATTCGGGTTGGAGATGCAAATACAAAACTTTTCCACCAGAGGGTAAATGGTAGGCGGCGCAAGACCTTCATTCATTCCCTCCGTACTGCCTCCGGTTTTGCCATTTCTCGAGAAGACAAGGAAGTTGTGCTACATAAGCACTTTCATGATCACCTCGGCACAACCTCCAACCGCAACACGTTGCTTAACTGGGAGACTCTTGGATACCTACCCCGCGACCTGTCCGCGCTTGAGGCCCCTTTCGAAGACGACGAGATCAAACAGGCGGTCCACTCCCTTCCTTCGGTCAAGGCCCCGGGACCGGATGGGTTTATTGGCGCCTTTTTCAAGGCTTGTTGGGACACTGTTCGTGAAGATTTATCCTCCACTATCCGGCACCTCGCCAGTCACAGTGGGGGTTACGCCGGCCTCGTGAATTCTGCCAACATCATTCTCCTTCCGAAGAAGGTTGATGCATCGGTCGTGGGAGACTACCGTACCATAAGCCTCATCCACATCGTCTCGAAGATCTTCTCGAAGCTGTTGGTGAACTGCCTAGCACCTATCCTCCCCACGCTGGTGTCTTCTGTCCAGAGTGCTTTTGTGAAGAAGCGGCGCATCCACGAAAATTTCCTCCAGGTCCAGAACGTTCTTAAAGAGCTGCACAAGTCTAATTCCCCTGGCCTTTTCCTCAAGCTCGACATCTCCAAGGCTTTTGATTCTGTCAGCTGGGCCTACATGATCGAGGTGTTGGAGTCACTTGTTCCCTTCTGCCTCCTCTAGGGTCCTTCTCAACGGTACGCCAGGGCGCCCTTTCCGTCATGCTAGAGGCCTGCGTCAGGGCGACCCGCTGTCTTCCATGCTCTTCATCCTCGCCATAGACCCCTTTCAGCGCATTATCGAGTTGGCCGCCTCGCAAGGCATCGTCCAGCCTATCCCTGCCCGTGTGGCTAGGTTCAGGGTTTCCCTGTATGCCGACGACGCTGGCATTTTCGCCAATCCTACTCTCGAGGAGCTTCGGGCAATCTTCGACATTCTTGGCGTTTTCGGCAACGCTAGTGGTCTCATCACCAACAAGACCAAGTCGGAAGTTTTTCCCATCCGTTGCGACAACATCGACCTACACTCCATCCTGGCGTCCTTCCCTGCTAAGATCATGGAGTTCCCAGGTCGTTATCTAGGTCTTCCTCTCCACTACAAGCGCCTCCGTCGGGTCCACCTCCAGTATCTTATTAACAAGACTCGCGCCCGTCTTCCTGGATGGATGGGAAAAAACATGACTCGAGTTGCGAGGGTGACCTTGGCCAAGTCGGTCCTTACGTCCATCATCACCTTCCATCTCATGGTGCTGCCTTTGACGAAATGGGCGCAGCGTTTGCTCGACCGTACCTCTCGCCGGTTTATCTGGCACGGGGACAATCAGGAGTCCGTCAGTAGGGCGTTGCGCCTTCAATGGCCCTGGCGACAGTGGACAGAACCTCATCGACCCTGGGTGGGATCCCCCCTTCCCTGCGATGCATCGGATATGGATCTTTTAAGGGCATCCACCGAGATCACCCTTGGAAATGGTCAAACCGCCCTCTTCTGGCATGATTTTTGGGCGCCGGGCGGCCCCCTCTCCATCAGGGCCCCTAATCTTTTCAAGATAGCTACTCGGAAGAACAAAACTGTCAATGTCGAGCTTCATAATGACACCTGGATCCAGTCAGTCGTGCGTCTTTCCAACCTCACGCAGCTTGCTGAGTTCCTGGACTTAACCGCCATCATCCAAGAAACCCACCTTGTGGCGGATCAGGCTGACACCATCAGGTGGCGTTGGACGGCGGATGGATGCTACTCCGCCTCCTCGGCCTACGCTGCTCAATTTGAAGGTTCCTTCCCAAAGTTTGAGTCCTCCAAAATCTGGAGGGCTTTTGCTGAACCAAAGGCCAAGTTCTTCGCCTGGTTGGTCCTCCACAAACGCATCCTCACGGCCGATCTACTTGCCACCAAGGGATGGCCTCATGACCCTACGTGTCAGCTCTGTCTCTCCCACCCCGAAACAGCTTCCCACCTTTGCATGGAGTGCCCCTTCACGGTGGCGGTGCGGAATACCATCGATGCTTGGTCTGTGGACAAGCTTGGTCCTTTCGGGCTTCACGACTCCGTTGACACGGCATGGTGTAAGACCATATCGAGCACCACATCCATTAGGGCTCGAGAAAGAAGTGGGAGAATCATCTATGTCATGTGGAATGTCTGGAAGGAGAGAAACCGGTGTATCTTCTCTGCGACGCGCCAAACATACATTGAGGTGGCCTTCCTGGCTTAAGAGGAGTTTCGTCAGTTTTTGAGTGCGTTGCACCCTTCGGGGTCGACAAGTGTTTTACTCCGCCGGGAGTAATCCGCATGTGTGGTTTTTATTTTTGCGTGGGGTTGTAATGTCCTACGTTTCTCTTCTTCTATAATGAATAGGCAGAGCTCCTGCCGTTTTTCGCTAAAAAAAGAATTTAAGGTTCCTACCATTTCAAAATCCACATCCAGCATGAAAATGGCATCATCTGCATATCTGAGAATGGAAATGCCATTCTCCTACAAATGAGGTACCAAACCAGTAACTAAACCAACTCCCTGAGCATTCTTAATCATCACACTTAATGAGTCAACAGTAGAATTGAAAAGGAAGGGAGACATGGGATCACCTTGTCTTACTCCTCTGTACATACTTAAAAATCCCCAAGTTGATCATAATATTGTTGATCAAACCATTCCATTTGGATAAAAACCTTCCTTAAGCATAACATTGCATAAAAAACCCAGTTTGAAACGTCAACTGTGAAACCTTTTCAAAGTCAACTTTTGAAAGGACATGAGACATCTTTTATTTCTAGACCCCATGCGAAATTGCATGCAACATTACCACACCATCCATTATGAATCCATTTTCATAATGGTAGTTTGTGTCTTACCAATAATGTCCTCGGATACCAAAAGGAAGATTGTTATTCACTCCTTTAGTTATTATAATAATTTCAATCTATAGTTTATAAAAATGGCTTGAATTTATGGATTCCTACCGCATCCTCACACCATGCGGATGACTTCAATTTTAAAATTTTAATTTTTAAACAAGACATTTATTTAAATAGACACAACTAAAATCTAAGGTTCCTAACATTTTTTAAATCCTCATCCATCATGAAAATGGTATCAGCGGCATATTTGAGAATAGAAATGTCATTCTCCTACAAATGAGGTACCAAACCAATAATTAAACTAACTCCTTGAGCATTCTTAATCATCATACTTAATGAGTTGAAAAGAAAGGGAGACGAGGGACCACCTTGTCTTACTCCTCTATACATACTTAAAATCCCCAAGTTGATCATTTAGTTTAATATTAACCTTCTTGCTATTAATGATATTGTAGATCAAATCATTCCATTTGGGATAAAAAACTTTCTTAAGCATAACATTTCATAAGAAATCCCAGTTTGAACGTCAACTTTGAAACATTTTAAAAGTCAACTTTGTAAAGGACACGAGCCATCTTTTATTTCTAGACCCCATGCAAAATTTCATGCAGAATTATCACACCCTCCATTATGAATCATAATGGTAGCTTATGTTTTACCAATAATGTCCTTGGATAACAAAAGGAAGCATGTTATTCACTCCTTTAGTTATAATTTCAATCCATCGTTTATCAAACAAAATGGCTTGAATTTTTGGATTACTATCACATCCTCACACGATGGGGATGCGTGTGATAGTTTTTAAATTTTGTCTAGCAAATGTTTCAAAGGTTTTTAAAACTCCCAAAAGAGTTGATAAATTCCCCTAGAACACATGAGGCCCTGGAATTATATTATGTGCCAACTCCCAAAAGAGTTGATAAATTCCCCTAGAACACATGAGGCCCTGGAATTATATTATGTGCCAAAGAAAAAACAATGCCTTCGATTTGTTCAATGAAAAATCTTAAGTAAACTCGTCATTGTCTTCCTACCTAGGACATAAGAGAAATCCATGTCCAAAATCACTATGGCTCTATCAGATTGGTCAAATAAGTTTTATCAAACTCAGTGGCATAATCCAAAAGTTTAGCATCACCTTGAATGATGGAATCACCATAATGAACCTGAATAATCTTGTTTGCTTTAAATTCCTTCCATAACCTTTATTCATGAAGTATGAAAGTGCATCTAATGCCCTCCTATATGAGTTTTGGACGATAAACAACAACACGACTAAGGGACCGACATTTTCATCTAGTGTATAAAGGAACTAAGTCCCATAATGATGTTGGTTTAACCACAGTCATAAGGTTGAAACAGTATAACATCGACAGGACTCAAGTCGGTATACTACCGTGAGGAATAACCGACAAAGGAGCAATTCAAAATTCTCTGCATAATGGGGTGTAATTTCCCATCTAGCATTTTCACCATCTTTCCACCTTGCATTGAATCTTACCAAACTTTTCATAAATTCTAGTAAGCACTGAGGCAGTTAGTTTGCTCCTAACATCCAGTATGTACCTACTGAACACTTCACTAATATTGTCAACTATCAAATCAGTTTTGCAATCAGTTTTCATTGCCCACCTTGGCCCATATGTTATATATGTGCACAGGAAACTTCGACAACCAAATCAAAGTTGGATTGCATTGTTTTTTCAATTCTTCTATTGTAAGATCATAACCATGCCTAGCGGAGAATTATATTGCTACATTATCCATACACTTTTTCAGATAATCTCCTCTAAAACCTGCACCTTGGAAGTTGGCATATACTCTATGTGTCTAAGGAAGAATCTCTTAGAACAATTTTCTATGTTCTCCCCCCAAGAGCATACTTGAGTTCTTCCAGAAACCAAAACCACTTTATTGTATCTTCTTTAGCAACAACACCAAAGGAAATTCGATATATGTTATGATTGCCATATCTAACAGTAGCTACAAGAATTTGAGCTCTTCTTGTCAATTTTATGAAGCATCCATCCAACCTATGAAGGGGCTACATCCTTCTAGAAATGCTGCTTTAGCAGCATTAACACAGAGAAAAGCCCATGAAATCTTGGGCTATCATTGATGAGAACTTATTCGCCTTTGTACATTGCTTCCCTCTCTTCCTCTATGGGGCCTCTAACTGTGGTGGCAATGCATATGGAACTGGGATTTTTATCAATAAAAGTTCGAAGATAGTCTAATCATGTGGTACTGATTCTTGTGATCACCCAACGACATCTCCTTGGCTCTATTCTTTGTTAGGCCATCCTCTTGGGAACATCCACACCATAGTTCTTTTGCCTTGTCAACTAAAAAAGTGATGCAAATATTGGGGTCTGATTTGAACTTGTCCACATATAGATTGCTAAGACACTTTGAATTTACCCTGCTATTAGCAGGTTCTGTGGGACATGTGCGCTCCAAATAAATTTCTTAATGCAAAAGGTTTTTCTCGTGCTTTATCTGAGAGGCCACCATATAAAACGAGCAACTAATATATTTTTCTTCTCCTTGCACCAAACAATTATCCTGTCTTGTCTTTGTAGTTTCTATGGTATTCAAAATTCCTGACCTCACAATGTGTAGTAGAGACAATGCCTGCCTAGATTTGTACACATCTTTGAAACCCAAATTAAGCATGAATTGTTGCTTTTGATTTCCCTTTCTTCATCATACCAAACCCTTAGTTTCAGGGACGGAGGGAGGGGGGACCAGCAGGGCTAAGCCCCCCCTAACAATGGTCATTTACTTAAGCTTCTCTTCATGCATATGTTCATGGTAAGCACATCATAGAGCATTTAGCCACCCCCATGTCCTCTCCGTCCCCTCTATACATGATTCCTGGCTTCATCCCTGCTTAGTTTTCTTTGTTTGCTCTGCTCTTTCTTCCTTTAGGCAGTACAAATGACAGGGGCTCATAGCCATCATCGTCAGCATCTTTAATAAAATAAATGTAGCTCCTCTTCATCACTAGAAGGAGCCCCGGTCTAGCAGATTTTCTTTTTCTGCTTGAGTGAGTAACCTTAATTTTGGGACCTGATCTTTTTTTCTTCACATGCTCTTCAACAGGAGTTTGCTTAGCCTCATCTTCTTGAGTGTCAAATATTTCCTCCACATTGTTTCACCTTCGCAATGTTGCCATGGGTCATTCCTCTTCCTCTTCATCTCTCCAATTGTTTCTTGCAATTCCTCTTCCTGTTTTTTCTCCTCTCCTCTCCATGTCTGGGTCATATTGTCCTTCATCATACCAATTTCCATTGTCCTCACTTGACTCTCCCTCCTCTTGTTCTTTTGAAGCAATATTATCACCAACTTGTATGTGCAAGTTCTGACAATACACACACTCTCCTATGTCTGAAACTGAGCGATGTGCTCATCCTCCTATGCTAGATTTTTTATGAATTGTCCTATGCTAGAATTTTAACATGACTTGGCCCTGCATTTGCTGTGAATTTCTCTGAATATTTGCTCTTCAATGGGGGCAGAACAATTGTTTGTTGTCTCTTGCCCCTTATCACATTCAGTACCAATTCTTGCTGGCTTCCTATTTCTTAATCATTTGAACCACCTTACGATTGTTGTCAACTAGCTTAAAGCCCATGCAATCCCCCTTCAGCTTTTAACATAGTACATTGAGTCACAGATTCCATATGCTTCTTTCTCCATAAGGGACCGTTGTGGTTTGCATAAATTTTGCACCATCAAACTGAATATAAAGGTACCACGTCTCTTATTCAAGCCTATATTCAAAATAGAGCACCAACTTAAACTTAAACCTCAATCTACAACTCCTATTTTTACATAAATTGCTGAAACCCTAGATCCTAAAATCCCCAATTATGTATACTTTGGATGGACAAAGCGACTGAACTACCCGTCGCCAGAGACGTAATGGCTCAGCTGGACCTCGTCAGAGCCTGCCGATGACCACACCTTAAGCTGAGCTGCTCGCGGTGGCATCGATGGTGGTAGTGACGGATGTCGCTCGTCCTCCAATTCAAAATCCACGTTGCATCATGTATCAGGCGCGAACAACCGGAAGCGTAAGACACGACCATCACCCCTTTGCCACGAGCATCATCGCCGCCGTCCGGGCCGCTACCGCCTTCGCCAGAACCTCGCGTCGCCATTTTCAGCAGAAGCGTGGGAGAAAGAGCGGGATTGGGGAAGAATGAGAGGGAAACAACCACATGTGGGGCTAAGTGAAAGCACTAATGGCCGTCTACTCACTCTGTCTCGTGGCTGCCATGTAGACCTGACAAATGGGTCGGGGTCTTGAGAAAATGGTGGTTAGCTAACACATGTGCCCCAAATGTGGTGGTTTTGCGTCATCTACTCTTTTTTTTAACAAGATCATTTACTCAGTTCTGAATGTATAGCTTCTTTGACAATGAAACACAAGCGACGCGAAGGGATAAGTCACCGCTACAGTAACCGAGAGAGGAGAAAGCGAGGCGACCGGGTTTCGCCGGCGATTCCGCCGCTTCCCTCCGTCTCCGACGCCGGCGTGGCGTCGTGAGGCGGGGGGAAGCTGTAGATCTCGTTCGCGCGAGTAGTTTAGTACTAGTTTTTCTAGTTTTCGTCCACATTTCGTCGTCTTCGAGCTGGAGGCGGTGGCGGCGGTGGTGGAAAATAAGGTTTCTCCCTCCCTTCTCCGGTCCGGCGAGCTCGCCGGGAGGGAGGTGGAGTTTGTGCTCCCCGTGCTGGCGGCCGTCATGGCGACGTGGGCTGCTGTGCATCTTGGAGCTTTTGTCCTTCGGATCTGTCGCCATCGCGTCATCTTCTTCTCCGGGGGCGATGTGAGGCCCGTGAGGTGGTGTGTTCAGGTACGTTCCTCTGTCCTAGCTTCTCTGGACGGCCGTGGCGGCGAGGGGAGAGCTCGGCGGCTGTGGATGTCCTGGTTTTGCTGTTGGTGGTGGTGGTCTCCGTCGACGTTTCTACTCCGGCCGGCCTTGGTGGCGAGGGGAGTGGCGTTTGGTGGTGGTTCGGTGTTGGAGGTGGTGGTCCTAGCTGGTGCGGTGGCGGCTGGAAGAACGGTGGACGCGGGAAGTGGCTGCTGTGGCCGTGCTCGTTCATCGAGATCAAGTTCTGGCGCCTGGCGGCGGACGGCTTCTGCGGCTATCTACAAAGTGTGGCGGCGTCCTCTTCCTGCCGGCGAGCGGTACGGCGTCTCCGGCATCGACTAGGAGGTTGGGGAGCGGTGTGGATCCGGCTGTGATCTCTTCAGGCGGCTCAGGGGGCTCCGTGCAAATTTCTGGATCTTTGTAATTTTCTTTTCTTTCTTTGGACCTGGTTGTAATTTGTACTGTGTTTTCTGAATAATTGAGTCGGATCCTTCCTCAAAAAAAAAAAGCAATGAAACACAAGAGAGCCAGATCGACCACCAAGCCTTTCACTGTTTGTAAAGCCCAGTCTAATTAACTCCTCTAAACCGAAATTTGGTTCGGGATGTGGTGATCGGTCCCAGCCCGCCAGGCCCAGACGTTTCTCGAGGCATCTGGAACAGCCGTGAAATTCAGAAAACTCGCGAAAAGAAGGTTGGCAATCCAATTCGAGATGCTTCTCTAATCTCTACCCATCGCCGCAGGAAGAACTTCTGTAAAAGCGAAGACTTACAAAAGCCAAAAGGCAGAGGCACAAATGGTGGGCTTCCTCAGGGCCTTCACCGCCGCATCCGCCGTGCCAGCGGCAGCAGCCGTCGCCGCAGTCGCCCTCTCCTCCTCCCCCTACCCCTCTTCCAGACTCCGCTTCCCCTTGCCCACCTCCTTCTCTGCGTTCGCCTCCTCTTCCTCTTCAGCTGGGCGCACGCCGAAAGCCCCCCTCCGATGGCTGCCGCCGCCACAGCCGATCTCTCTGCTACCGATAAGGTTTGACCGCGTCCTTATTTGATTTCCGTATGTGCTTTGCCTCGCCTCGGGCCTTAAGCTTTCTGGTCTTATGTCTGCAGGTTACCGCGCTTCCGGAGCTCACGGTAAGCTCCCGAAAACTCAGGACATCGCTTTGTTTTTCCTCATTAGTCTCGCTGCGATGCTAGTAGGGCAGGAAGATAACTGGGAGAGCCTTACCAGATACCGATATTACATAACTGATTCAATTGCTGATTGAGATGTGGGTAATCCAGCTAAAAGAACCTCACTCTAGGTCTATATTACTCGTTCAATTGGTTAGGATGCTTCTGACGATACACAGTTAGGTTTGGTTCCATGGTTGCTTTTAGTTGAATTAGATGACTACCCATGACTAAAGTGGGAAGTATAGCAGTCAAGCATTCTGATTTAGCTACTATTATGTTTGCCTCAAAATATAACTGCTAGCATGTTAGTAGATGAGTTTCACATGACAATTAGGTCTGTACATACATGCTGAGCTGAAGGTATTGGTTTTCTTTGTGGCGGAAGTTTGATGTCTTTCTAAATTAGGTAATCATCAAACCGAAATTGGGGAAACCCTTTCTCTAAAACATATAGGTAATCAAAAGGGTTATTGTGTCCACTTCTTTTGTTTCACTGTTTACCTGTTGCTTCAAGTGATCTGCAAAATCTTAGATAATTCATAGATATGAATGACCAGGATGAGAGCCCAAGTCCCCAGTTAAGCTATTCTCATACGGCCATACCAACCATCTGGTTTCAGACTACTACTATGAGAAATACTATCAGTTCGGTTTCGGGCATTACTTTGATCATTTTCAGTTCAGGAATTTGGTGACAATGATAGAGCATTATAAATCGATAAATACTTCCTTAACTGTACATGCCTTAAAGATTGGATGAAATAAATCTTGACCCAGTTATCGAAATGCTGCGAAGGCTGATATGATTTTCAAACTGGACATATAGATTATTCAGAAGCCCATCCCAAAGGTTTCCCTTTTGAATTTCTTGAGCTAAGGTGTTACGCCATATTTGTGAAGATCAATGGTTTTGGCACTTATGGCTTGATTACATCCTGTAATTTCACCAAGCTAAGTTTTATTTGCCAGTGTGAGTTCTGTTAATAAAGAAAAATTTGGTAATTCAGGAACTAAGCTGCACTGTTTGAAAACCCGCTGTCCTGTGGGGTTGTGTTTTCTTGCAAAAAAAAGCGGGATTGTTTCATTTTAATAAGGTCATCTGTTTGAGGTTAACTCAGAAAATAAGGTGTACTGTTCAAAAACCATTCTAGGTAAAACTACAGAACTTATCATATTGGAACTAATTTGAAAAAAGGTCTCCCTGAAACTATACTTTAGTTTAGCTTATGTTTCCTTGTACATTATTAAGGTTAAATGAAGGAGAGTTACACATTCCTTTGAGATACCATTTTGTTTCTCAGTGCAAAGAATTATTTAACAATCTAGTTTTTTTATGGGTGAAGACCGAATTCATGGTGGACATGAAATGTGAGGGCTGTGTCACAGCAGTGAAAAACAGGCTTCAAACACTTGAAGGTACAAATCTTTTAATGCTTCATAAAAGCCGTGCGTATGCTTTTTTCTTTCAACCATTTCCTGCTGGTTTTAAAGATCGCCTCGTATTACAGGAATAAAAAACATCGACGTGGATTTGAATAACCAGGTTGTTAGAGTTCGTGGGGCGCTCCCAGTGAAGACAATGTTAGATGCTCTGCATCAAACAGGCCGAGATGCACGTCTGATTGGGCAAGGGAACCCAGATGGTTTGTGTTCATTTCTTTATTTTTAACATGTTTTGCCTCTAAAGTCTTTCATAATCATATGAGCCTAACTACTTTCGACATTATTGTAAATCCCTAATGCTCTGATATGGAAAGCGCAGAAATCAGTGATTTTAAATTTTGATACCTGGTTTTCACTCCTACAACTAGTGTAACCATCTGTAGCATTGGTCCAGAAATATCTTTTATGTATGTATTCTCTCTCCCATAACTGACAGATGTATAGAGGATCTTATTCTGATGATCTTTGATTTTACTGTGATGCTACTCTACATACATCTTGAAAATGCTTTTAAGCTGCACCATGTCCTGCTGAATTCATTTTGGTATCTGGCATAGTGTTGATTCGAGTTTTCCATTGACAATGCTATCTTAGGTCTTCTGATTGCTGGCATGTTTATTTAGTTTGTGTTCTGCACATGTCTTCTATGATGAGAACTTATTGTGTGCCTTGACATTTCCAGATTTCTTAGTTTCTGCTGCTGTGGCTGAGTTCAAAGGGCCGGTTATATTTGGTGTTGTTCGTCTAGCCCAAGTTAACATGGAATTGGCTAGAGTTGAAGCCACTTTTAGTGGTCTATCACCTGGTAAACATGGATGGTCAATAAATGAATTTGGAGATTTGACAAAAGGTGCAGAAAGTACTGGCAAAGTATATAATCCACCAGATTATCTATCCGATAAGGTAATGTTCCAACGCTTAGTCACTGGAGGGGCTGATAAATCATATAAATGGTAACATGGGATATCTGGATATGCCTAGGGATCCTTGTTGTTTTGACTTCCGGAAAAAAAGATTGTAAGAGAAAACCAACCCTTGGGATCGACTCATATCATAAATGTAGTAGTATTACAATTTTGAAAGCCATGTGTTTTGAAAGTAGATAGTCCTCTCCAGGTCTTTTTCATGCACATTACATTCTCTCTAACAGCAGTATCCCAAATCTCATGCAGCTGCTTTAAATAAATTTGAAAATCTTGTAGTTCATAGTAGGGCACCCTGCTATTTTTCATACACACTCCGTTGGTTATATATCTGTTCTCTTTACGTTTCATGTGCCTATTATTCAAGACAAATAGAATAAAATGAACTACCTTATCATTGTAAGTCATGTTGCGTTTGCACTTGCATGTGGTTCCTTTCATATTTAGTTTGTTTGTATGCCACCCTTGTATAGTAATATACTATGAATCTGCATCCATCCATTTATTTCGAAAAATTCAAAAGGTGCGTTGGTAAGTGAAAACTAATCTCACATGTACATATTAGAATGTACTATGAGTCTGGAAATAAATTGTTTAAACATCGCCAAATTTGATCTGAAACTGCAAACAGCAGTAGCACTATTTGATTTTTATAGATCACCACATTTTTTTTCTTACAGCTTAATGAAAAGCATTTTCCATGCAAACTTGTAGTGTATTCCGACATGACATATACACATGATTTATATTCTTTTGAAACTCGTAATTTGCTCTTTTTAATAAAAAAATCGCTTGGGCTCCACAGCCAAAATCACCTATCGCCTCGCTAGACTAGATCTGTTACTTCTGTTTCCTTTTACAGGTCCATTTGATCTACTGTATGCAGAAAGCATTCATTGCATCTTAAACACAATGACCAAATTCACCAGACTAAATAGCTGCAGATATTGACACACTAGTGTTCTGCCTTTTGCATATGCCGTAGCACATGTGCTGTCAGAACATAGCAGATTGAACAACTGTAGGCTGTAGCTCACCTCACTGGTGGGTCTGCTCTTAATTATTTTGTTTTACTGCTCGCATTTTTTTCAGTAGATCTGTTGTATGGTTTTACAATGCGTATGTATCTTAGGGAAATGACAACTGACTCCAAAGTGAAGTCCATGGTATGTTTAGTTGAGATCTGATGAATTGAGCACTGGTGTGTAGTGACAGCAAAATCATGTGTATTTGCTCGAGTCTTCAGTCCTTAAAGTTGCTTTCACTTTAATACTGTTGATTTTAACAATAGTAGTTTGATAGCAGCAATATGTAGGCATGATGTACTTATGTTTAATCTTTTTTTTGAAACAGCCCCTTGGTGACCTGGGAACACTAGAAGCTGGAGAGAACGGAGAAGCCCAATTTTCAGGGTCAAAAGATAAACTGAGAGTTGTCGACCTGATTGGTCGCTCTATTGCGCTGTACGCAACTGAAGATAGATCAGATGCAGGCATTGCCGCAGCGGTGGTCGCTAGAAGCGCTGGCGTTGGGGAGAACTACAAGAAGCTCTGCACCTGCGATGGTGTCACCATTTGGGAATCGAGCTAAATCTGCCGCGATGGGGATTTGCATCCTACCGTTTCACCTCAATATGTTGTACACACAAGTAACAATGTACTAGAAACAATCAACCAGTTACTGAACATTTGGAATAAGCCTGGATACATTTGTAGAGTTTTGTTGTGGAGCTTGCCAATGTTTTTTCTTCGGTCAGTGCAACTACGCAACTGATTTATCAACCAAGGGGCCAGGGCACAGCTGTGTCTGCTCCCAGACCCGAGCAATGCAGAACAGCGATGCTAAAGAGAAATCCTCACATTGGTGGCAGCCATGTGAGGATCAGGGGGCTCCGGACAATGTGTACGCCGTCGCTCCATGACAGAGCTCCGTACTCCGGTGTCTTCTGAGCGGCCTTGGTTCTCAGCGTAACCTTGTAGGCAAGCTTCTGGTTTGCGCTGCTGAAGTGCAGGGTGCTGGGCTCGACGACGACGCCCGCGCCTTTGAACTGTGTGACCTTGACATGGTACGTCGAGGATGCAGGACCGACGTTCGTCACGGTGCGGTGCACCGTCAGCGGAGTGGACGGCTGGTCGGTGAAGACGGTGGAGATGGCCGGATAGTTGAGGTCGCCGGGCGAACTGAAGGTGTTCTTGCACGTCATGTTGGAGTTCTTGGTGAAGGCCTTGAGCTGCGTCGGCGTCAGGTTCTGCGTGCACAGGAACTCCAGGTAGTCGTTCTGGCCAATGTCGTAGACCAGGCCAGGGCTGAGAGCTCGCAGCGGGTGTATGTGGCCAGCTCCGTGCTGGAACGGCGTGGACGCCTCGCCGGTCGCCGCGTCCTGCAGCGAGCGGTAGGTGTTGTCGTGGACGTACGCGGTGGTCATCAGCGCCGACTTGATCTGCGCGGGGCTCCAGTCCGGGTGGCTCGCCTTGAGCAGCGCAGCCACGCCGGCGACGTGCGGGCACGACATGGACGTCCCCGACAGGATGTTGAACCCGACGCGGCGGCGGTCGCTGGCCAGGCTCGACGGGCTGGCGTCGCCGCTCCAGGCGGCCAAGATGTTCACGCCGGGCGCGATGAGATCCGGCTTGAGGATCTCCAGAGTCAGGTAGTTCGGGCCCCGGGACGAGAACGCCGCGACCACCGGCGACGGCCGGATCCCGAGCTTGGTTCCGGCGAAGCTCAGTGTTGCGGTCGGTTTTGAGGCGGTCTTGGTGTACTTCTTTGCCGCATTGCCTTCAGTTTGCCCAACAGCCACGGCTGGCAAGAGGTGGCTGTCGGCGACGAGCTCCTCGCCGTTCGCCATAGTGTTGGCGAGTATCATGCCGATGCCGCCAGCTTCCTTGACAACCTGTCCCTTCTGTACCCGTGGACTGATGCCGCGGTCGCATATCACGATCTTTCCGGCGACGGTGCTGCGCTCCAGTGTCCCCTCGAGGCACATAGACCTGGGGTTCGGCATGCTCGAGTTGCCGCCCATGTACACCACCGGATACTGCTGCCGCGGCGAAAGATTCTGCCTGCCTTTGTAAAGGAGACGCCGGTGATGTTGGCGCCATTGCCGAGCGTCGCCGTGGCTGGGAAGTCACGGTCCATGGTGCTCGCGCCCACGGTGGTTATCCACGGCGACAGGTTGGTGAGGCTCAACGGGTCCGGACCGGCGTTGCCGGCCGAGCAGGCGATGAACACGCCCATCTGCATGGCCCCAAAGGACGCGATTGCCAAGCTGTCACGGTAGTACGGGGAGGCGCCACCGCCAAGGGAGATGGAGAGCACGTCGACGCCGTCCGACACGGCACGATCGACGGCCGCCAGGATGTCGGAGCTGAAGCAGCCGCCGGCCCAGCACACCTTGTACGCGGCGACGCGTGCGCGGGGCGCCATGCCGCGGGCGACGCCGCGCGCGTAGCCGAAGAGGCCGGCGTCCGGCACGGGCGAGCCCGCGGCCGTGGCGGCGGTGTGCGTGCCGTGTCCGTCCTGGTCGCGCGGGGACTTGAGCTCGGTGGTCTCGTTGATGGGGCCCGACGAGGCCTCATAGCCGTTGTGGAAGATGCGCGCCCCGATGATCTTGCGGTTGCAGTCCTTGGTGGTGAAGCCGCGCCCGGTCTGGCAGAGGCCTTTCCACTTGGCCGGGACAGGGCCGAGCCCCTTGTCGCTGAAGCTGGGGCTCTCGGGCCAGATGCCGGTGTCGAGCACGCCGACGACGACGTCGTGGTCGGCGAGGCCGGCCGCCCATATGCTGTTGCTGATCTCCGGGCCGATGCCCAGGAAGTCGGGGCTCCTGGTGGTGTGCAGCTGCAGGACCGTCTCCGGGAGCACCGCCAGCACGCCGGCCGCCTCGGCCATCCGCTCGGCCTCGTCGTCGTCGAGGCGGACCGCGAAGCCATGGAAGGCCGTCTCGTAGTTGTACACGATCTTCCTGAAGGCGCCATCCTCCTCAGCTTCCAGCTGCGCGGAGCTCACGGATTGCACCGTGGAAGCGTACCACTCATGGCGGAAATCGAACGAGCTTGGCATCTCGGACGCGGCCATGTGAACAATGTAAGTCTTGGGGGCTCCCGCGAGAGCAGAAATGCTTGCCTGAAGAAGCACGAGCACCAGGGCCGCCCATCTTGCGCTGCGAAAATCCATGGAGATCGAAGAGACGAGACTGGGTTTCAGGGGAGGGAAGGGGGTGGAGAACTCTGCTGCTTATGAACAACACTCAGCAGTCCAGCTTGGAGTGATCCGTTGTGGAGTGCACAGTGAAGAGCAGTAATAATATGAGGTTGAGGTGGTT
The DNA here is from genome assembly GCA_947311845.1 of Poa pratensis. Lineage (NCBI taxonomy): Eukaryota > Viridiplantae > Streptophyta > Magnoliopsida > Poales > Poaceae > Poa > Poa pratensis. The sequence continues at coordinate 23,103,982 of CAMZMU010000050.1, read as the reverse complement.
GCTTGGGTCCGCATTGAAGTGGATTCATTTTTGGCTGCGCGGTGCGGCTGCCCGTGATTGATCGTGTCGAGAGCCGGCTGCTGGTAGGTTTTGCTTGTCACTCAAATTCTTCCATTTCTCGGAGATATTTCAGGAGCATGGGCCCCTTGACCCTCCTTGTATCTTCTTCTTTCTACTTCTTCTCCAGCTGCGATGCGATGCATCTGCGCTTCATCTTCAAAGGAAAACATTAACGCCGTGGATCTACTGCCTAGCTACCAGCCGAACGGCCATACGCGCAGTAGGGTTAGGGCATTGATTCATCTCTGTGGGCGGGTTCTCTGCAGCAATTCATGTGCTACATCTTTATGGTGCTACTGTTAATGGCGGTGGCTCTGCATGCTTTGTACTGAGGGAGAAATTGGTAAGGACAGTGACATCACCTTCTTCAAGGAAAGAGGTGACAATGCAGCACGTACGTTCTTTACTCGACAGGTACGATGATTAAGGTAATCTGGAGAATCTCGACAGGTACGTGAAAGGTGCTGCTGCTATCAGAGGAAGAAGACAGGTCATGGCCCGAATAATTGCAATGGTGACCGGGCTACAGGTAGCCCCGTTTTTAATTTTTTTAAAATGTTTCAAAAAATTCGAAAAGAAATACCTGGATGTAGCCTACCACACACACTACGATCCTAGAGATTTTCAGTCTGAAATACATTGTATTTTTGGCTCAGCAAAAAAGACAAATCGAATAAATATTAGACAAAAAAAAGTTGATCTGTACAAGCCCTAGATCTGTATTTTTGTCTTTTTTTCCTGAGGCTAAAATACATTATATTTCACATAAAGACTTTGTACCAATCGTAGTGCATAGGTTTGTCTACATCATGGTTTTTTTTTGAATTTTTCCGAAACTTTAAATTTAAAATTCAAATACCGTCCTCCCTGTCGCCCGGGCTCCATGCCTCATTATCAGTTTATAAAGGAGGCGTACATGTAAAAAGTTTCATGGGGAGGATGGATGAACTACTGACTGGACGGCACGACCGAGTAATTATTGGAAGATAGACGCTGGATCCTACTATCACGAGAAGTTAATTATCATATGGTGCCATGTTGAGTGTGTTTTAAGTGTTCTTATTCCAGTGACATGGGACAGGGTGATATCACTCTGATTTGTAACCACGGTGTGCCCTATCGACCATGCATCTTCGTACTAATGGTCCATATACCCTATTATCTAGCATGGGGTTAATTTACAATTCTGATCCCTTTCAGACCTAGTATCATGCCGAAATCTAGCAGTATAAAGCTGGAGGCGATCAATAATGAGATTACGGTTCACTCCCACTTCAGTGCTCAAATTTCAGGAGAGCACATGTTTGTATCTAATCAGGCCGACATATCCCAGCTGCGTTCCTACATATTTTCTTTTGGTGAGAGGTTATACACTCGTGCTAAATCATATGCCAAACAAGAATATGTACCAAAATCTTTTTTAGATAGATTTTATTTTAAAAGGGGGAAGAGGTCCGAAGGTACCGGAAGCTGTATTAAGTGGCAGGGAAAATTACAAAGAGGACCCTGGCAAATAAGGAAAATACAGACTGTCCCTCAACTTTTACAAGAAAGACATCAGGAAAGAAAATTAAAAAGTGATCATGTCCTTCTACTCTTCCGCAACTCTGATTCGACCTCGAAACACGACCGCCGTCGTCGATGAGCGGACTGCGCCACTTGGGTAACGCGTGGAGCATCGTCCTGAGATCCATGATCCTCTGCATATCAGCATCATGGCCTTGAGGAAGAAGGTACCGTGGTTCCAATCCACCACCACAGCGCGGAGAGGCCTCTGTCGGCCACAAATCGCGTGGCAAACTTGTACTTTTGTGTAGTCTACGCATAAGAGATTCACCTACACATCCAGAGCACCTACCTCCAGCTCCGCGCCCCAACTTCCGCCTCCATGGCGGGCGGATAGAGCAGACAGAGAATACCAAAATCTTGTTGGCAATTGGCACAATGACATGAGATGTGGATCGACTCATGGAATTAATGAGTGTTTTTTTCCGAAACGGAGACTAAAGCATCAGCTCATCGTATCCGTTACGAATTGGTTTAGGTATTTACAAAACAAAAAGACTACTCTCACGGAAGTAAAGATCGCACAATTTTTAGCATGCTAGGCTGGAACTTAGAAGCATTAGCCTGGTGAAGATGATGATGGGCTGGTGCAGACCTTGCGAAAATACATGCATTTCTCTCCTTTCAAACTTAACAAAACACGAGCATAAGAGATATGCTACCGATACGAATAACATATGACCACCACTCTTAGGTCATTTAGTTTTTTCATACCGCGATTTGGTCATAGTGGTTTGCCCTAGGGTCAATCCTAGGCTTGGGCGATAAGTGCTACGACCCAGTGCCCAACCCAACGAGGGGTCCATATATGAGAAAAGTTTCAACTTGAACTCTAGTGATCTCATTTTTTTAACAATTCTAAAAGTTTACTTTTGTGTCTCGAAAAATTCTGAAAAAACAAGAACATAAGTGGGTATACATGTATTCTATGCACGACCAAATTTGCAGCATGATATCTATTCATACGTGACCACCTGCACAAAAAAGACAATTGTAGCAAGAAAACTAAGTTCGTTTTTACCTTTTTTAGAGGCATGATTTTGTGATTTTTCTGTGGCATACAATATAATGTATTATCTAGCAAAATATACAAATACGTAGATAACATGTATATGTATCCATGCAAATTATTTTCGATTTTTTAACTTAAATTTACTATTTTCAGTTTTTTTAACATACTAGCATCACTAGAGCTCAGAAGCACAAAATCCTCTCTTCCATATATGGGCATCACATATAACTTATAGTTTATATACATAATTATGAGCTAAAACATTAAGTCAGTTGTTTTAGTTGCGGCTCTGAGGCGCTCCTAACAATTTGTTCAACTTGCTAATATCCTGGCTTAGTTTTTTTAGCATATGTGCTAACTAAAGTTGTTTGGGGCATGTAAACACCAATTTGTTGTTAATTTTATCTTCCGCCCGAGTTATCAGTAAACTATGCAGAAAAAACTTACTCGGTCAATCGTGACACACTGATGGAGTGTGCGTCGTACACGACCTTGTGGGTAGTAAATAGTTCACAACTTAGCCGATTAGAGATAACATCTTGAGTGCGTGTGCGGCGCAAGCTATCATTTGTAGTCGATTAACAAAAAACTACAGGGCTTCTATCATATACATTGCATATATACAAAAAACTAAACCAAGAAAGCAACTTAATGGATAAATTATCTCTATATTTATGGCAAGTGATTGCTATATTACCAAGTACAAGGAAATCCGTTTATAAATTATGGATCAAACACAAAAAATAACTATGTGAATTCTATGAGACTTGAGTTGATTGATACTATTTCGATACTAAGTGCAAAGTAAGTATGCAATGCCAACTAATTGTTTAACCGAGAATGTGAAAGACATACTTGGCTGTTAAACGAGCAATGTATAGAGAAAAACCCTCATAACTATTTTGTATACTCTAATAGTTTCTATTTACACATGTCTGTAGTTACACCTAAAATAGATAATCATGCATTCGAGAAACCCCTGCCAGCTTAAAAACTCAGGATCATGATATTTAAGAAAACTAATATACACATGGACACTTAACTATATATTTGTATTTCACCGTAATAGCCTGACTTGATTTATGAAGACATGATTGTTATTTCATACGCTTCAAGTTTTTATTATTTGACGTTACACTTCTAGTTTAGTGCAAGTCAGCAAGTGCAATATTAAATGTTAAAGTTAAAAATTACGTAATAAAAACGATAGTATCTTCATATATATAGTTGTACTATCACATGTTAATTTGTTAACTATAATAAAAAATGGTTAAATCATAAGTTGAGATAATGCGTTGTGAATGAAAAAGGTGAAAATGATTAGTATAAATGAATGATATTTGTTTATTTTACGTCGCCTAGAGCCCACTAATTTAAAACAATAGCCCTGGTTGGCCTTATATATGTTGAGACAACGTGTTGAATCATTTAACTTCAAAAATGCTATTTCATGATTTGATCAACGAGAAACGAGACGCACATTTCGTAGCCACTCCTAAAATGCCAAGAAGGTGCTGCATGATGACCACTTTGGCTGTTTTCAACCAATCATAATATACTTTTTCCATAAGTAGCCATTAGTAAAGATGGAGATCTAAAAGATAAATGGTAGGATGGTGTGATGTCTTTTAGATTAGCCCGCCTTGCGAAGATGAATTTTGAGGCCATCGTGATGGCTGTTACTAACGGTTACATTATGTGGCGTCGTGATGGGTTGTTGCTAAGTACATGTTCAACAGTCTAGACACCCGTTTAAAAAAAACAGTTTAGACAGCTGTTGTAAACAACGACTCTCCACGTCATTTGTCGAGGGTGCTATAGACACCTTCTCCCACGATTTGTTTCTTAATCTATTTATAAAAGCGTTAACTCCATGGACGTTATTTGTGGGATCTCGCCGATGAGATTTTGTTTTGGGCCACCGATACACACCACTTCCCATACAACAGCCAATTAGTCATATGCAAGTGTAACTAGCGATTTTTGTGGCCGACGACTCTCGGTAGAATTGCAGACATCTTGATTCTCTCTCCTCCTTCTCTTCCATCCACCTCATCAAAAATATTACGTGGCACCCTTAACAAGCTGACTGGATACCATCGTACATGTCCTAATGGTTGCGTGATGATCTCGATAACCGTTAACATTCTTGCGAAATTTGTGATACATATTGCTGGCTTCATTCCAATGGAATCGGGGCGTGGCCCTTTTCTCTAAAAAGTTTTGTGAAATAGCGTACACGAACATCTATGATGAGAGAGGCGTTTTGGCTCCCGAGCTCACATGCTCCTGTTATATTAAACAAAATTATAAAAATAGTAAAACATCTCGAAAAATTCTGAACAAAATTGAACACAAACATATGCAAGTTTTCAACATACGTGCAAAGTTTCGGAATGAAAAGACATTTTGTGTGTTCTGTGCAAAAAAAAAAATTCAGTGGCCAAAATGAGATCTAAAAATACATTTTTGAAAGCACTGATTTGTTTTTTCCGCACAGAGCGCAAAACATGTCATTTCATTCCGAAACTTTGCACGTGTGTTGAACTTATGTATATGTTTGTCTCCATTTTTTTCAGAATTTTTCGACGTGTTTTACTATTTTTTAATTTCGTTTAACATAACCGTAGCATGTGATATCTTGGGAGCCGATGTGAATTTTTGCATCTGTGACCCCATTTGTTGTTGTTATCCCTGGAGCAAATCACGGACGCAGGGACGAAGCATTGCCGATTTGCACCGCACGACGTTACCCAGGGCCACTGGACAGGTGGACACTGCCACTGGATAAGAAGAGCATCCGAAGAAGACACACGAGCCTATCTATCTGGAGTTGGTCGACGGCACCGTTGCAATCAGCAGCAAAGGCGCAGACAGCCAACGTGGTGACTTGGGATTCGTGCGCGCTTTGCCTCTGCCTGCCGTTGATCTTGGGTCGTCGGCAACAATGCCTGTACGCGCGCTCGTGTGGGGTGGGCTCCTCTTCTCCGGCTCAGGCCATGTCGTGCTCTGCGTTCTAGTACCACGTACCGTAGGCGTAATACGAGCCGGATACATCCGGAGTGAAAAGGGAAGAGAAGAAACGCCAAAATGGCATCCAAATCAACCGGAAGGGCCTGCGTGGTATTCAGGCCTTTGGATGCTCTGCTGTCTTGTCATTCTCTAGGAATGAGCCTGGCCGACTACGCCGATGGAGACCAGAGATGACAGGAGTTTTAGTGCGGCCGGCCAATGATCACGGTTGGAATTAGAAAATAATTTCAGAATATTAAACATGACGCCATCACCGAAAGTCAAACATATTAGATGTACTAATCAATATAAACAATAGCGGTGCATACGCCATAACAACCATAATAAAATAGTAAATCGAAATACTAATCGTTTGTAGAGAAAGTATTCGTCGGTACAGCGGTGACGTTGTTGCTGACAACGTTGGTGAAGACCGATTTCACCGAAACGTTCGTCGTGCACACACCGCTGTTTGGGGGCGGAGTAGATGGAGACTTGAGATAACAAGAGTTTTACTGCTGCCGCCGGTTTCACTGTACTCCTGCTCCTAGTGCAAGTGCGGGCGCGGCCGAAATTAAAGGTTAGGGCTTCCAACCTCCAGAAGGAAGCCCTCAGCGGAGTTAGATTTCACAATATGGCCGAACAATCGAGCTATCGCAAAGAAGAACGCGCACGTCGGTTTCATGTCACAAACACAAGATGAATGAGGCATAGGACGTCGGTTTTATACCATTTCGTCACTCTCGCCGGTCGGCATTCCGCCGAACACGTGGGCTACAGTCCCATCGCTGCTGCCAGCACCATCGCCGGCCACGCCAAAGAGGCATTTGTGGCCACTTAGATCGGCGCTTGGTCCCCCTCTGCATAGCCGACGAGTCCGAGGCTGTCTGGTTGAGGTCGACGCCGAGGCTGACGTTCGTCGAGTCGGAGCCATGGTTGCTCTGTGCAAAACCGGGTGAGATCCGTGTCCTTGAACGTGGAGTTGCGCCGCCGCCATCAAAGTAGGTTGGGTTCGATGGCGACACGCCCCCAAGCGCGTTGGTTCTCCCTTGACTTGCGTCTGTGCCACCGCTGAGCGCAAGCGACGCGGCGACGAGATCGATCTGCGCCTGCCTGGCCGCTGCACTAATGGGCCGCCCTTTCCTGTTGTTGGTGAGCAGCGATCGACGATACTGCTCCTGCTCTAACGCTTGATCCGACATATCCGCCGGCCGCATGTGGGATTTGTGAGGAACGAGACCGCCGCCTCGAGTAGCGACACAATTGCGCTTGACGGGAGACATCGACGGTGGACGTGGATCGTCGAAGGTGGGAAAGGCGGGAAGGAGGTGGGAGGAGGCAGCAGGCGGGATAATGAAAATGGATTGGGGGAGGGGAAAGTGAAATAGACCGACGTTGTGTCACTAGTTGGCCGGTCCCACCCACCAGTATTCGACATGGCACATGTTGTCGCGGTTCCTGGCGCTCCTGGTTGCCCCCCTAGGAACAGGACGTGAAGCGGGGTTGCCGGACGCTCTATTGGGCCCGTCCGGCAACTTTGGCGTTATTGGCAGGCCGGTGGGGATGTTTTGTTGCCGGCGCACCCAATAGCCCTATTGGGAGCGCTATTGGGAGCGCCGGTGGAGATGCTCTTACTCTAGGCATCCAACACCTCGACCCTTCGATTCAAAATCGGTATTTCAATTTCATGACCAAAGACGCCACCGTCCTCAGGTGAATAAAATGTTGTGTATAAAAATAAGTTATGTGTAGGTCGGAAATTAATTTTGGGTAGTAGAAGCATATGATCCCACTATCTAAAAGCGTATTTTCAAAATATTAAAAATTCTAAATAAATAATTCGGGTGTATATCCGAACATTTTATGTTCGAACACAAAGTTTCACAACAAAATGATTTTTTTGTGGGATGCGTAAGAAAGACAAATCTCACTGCTACAAAATGACTTTGTACTTGGCATTTTTATTTTATTTACACAACCCACAAAAAATTGTCTTTTTTACGCAACCCACATTTTCATAACGGGTGCATCTAAACCCACGAGTCAAAACAGCAAACGCTGTATCTTGTTTTTCTTCGGTGAGAAGTTTGCCAGGCAGCTCGAACCACCAGCAATACCCAAAAGGCCCACAATCCATTCAATTCAATCCACAAACAATTAACCCGTTCCAGCTAGGTGGACTTATTCGAGGCCCACACTTGAAATGGAGCTTCTATTTGCCGCCTGCAGCGTCTCTTTAATGGGCCGCTCCAAATGTGGCCCAAAGAGAGGTACTGTTTACTTTTAAAATCATGTTTATGTTTTTCTCTCTTTTTGTTTTTATAGTAAAATAACGTGTCCACATTTGTGCAAAAAGAATTAAAAAAACAAATTTATTTTAAAAATAAAATAAAATATCCACTTATGTAAAAGAAATAATACTCACTCCGTTCCAAATTAAGTGTCATTGCTTTAGTATATATTTGTACTAAAACAGCGACATTTAATTTGAAACGGAGAGAGTAAAAAATTTATCTTATTGAAATGATTTTCACATACGATTTTTTTTGTATTTGAACAAGTAAAAAAATAGAAACTAGAAAAAGGAAATAAGAAAAAAGAGAGAAATAGAAAAGAAAAATGCAATAGAACAATCGATAGAAAACCGGGTAAAACCCAAAAAAAAAGGTCAAGAGTTTCTAAAAACTTACTAAAACCGAGGGAGAAAACTGATGGGCCGGCCAGTAGGAGCGAATCGCGCTCGCGTTAGGCAGCAAGTAGGATTTGCCGCTTGAAATGGTTGAGGGAAAAAATATCGTTTGGGTAAAACTTTCACTGGCCAACAAATCAACGAAATTTCTGAAAAAATTTAAATTCGAAAATTATGTCAGAGAAAACAACCAAAATTTATTGAATTCGAATAATTTGATCAAACTAGTGCGGTATAAGAAAAGTGCGTTTGAAACACAGCTGCATGTATAGTCAGTAGCTGCCGCTGAGGCTAAGAGGTGAGGTGGAGCGCTGAGAGCCCTATGGTCAGTAGCATGCGTACTAGGTGCTTTCCTCGTCCACTATCACTGATTCACATCCGAGTCTTCACTCAATCCACAACTCCGCACTCACTGATTTACTATCAAGCTCAACAAGATTTACCGGGCGTTCTTTTGGGCGGGCACCGACAAGGCTTCCGGTGGGAAGTGCAAGGTTAATTGGGAAGCCGTTTGTCGCCCCACCGACCTCGGTGGGCTTGGGATCCTCAACACCGACAAGTTTGCTAGAGCTTTGCGGTTACGGTGGCCTTGGCTTCTTTGGAAGGATCCTACCAAGATATGGGCTGGGTTGGGAACCCCTTGCACGGAGGTGGATATGGACCTCTTCTATGCTTCAACAACTATCACCGTGGGGAATGGTGCGAAGGCACAATTTTGGGAGGCACCGTGGCTTCATGGCCAAAAGCCCAAAGATATTGCTCCACTCGTGTTCCTTGCCTCCTCTAGAAAGAAATGGACCATTCAACAAGCCCTCCTCAATGATGCTTGGGTGCAAAAGATAAAGCTTGATGAAGAATTCTCCATGCAGCACATCTTCGAGTTCGTTGACCTCTCAACCAAGTTGCAAAATTTCGGTTTTGATGCAACCCTAGAAGATTCCATTGTTTGGAACCTCACGCCTTGTGGTGAGTACTCCGCAAAGTCGGCCTACCAAGCGCAATTTTTAGGGTCTACATCCTCCGACATGAGAAGCCTTGTTTGGAGCGCTTGGGCGCCCCCCAAAACCAAGCTTTTTGCTTGGCTTGCCCTCCAAAACCGCCTATGGACCGCGGACCGTCTTGCTCGTAGAGGTTGGCAAAATTGTGGATTGTGCCCTCTTTGCAAAACAACGCCCGAGACGGCCGACCATCTCCTTCTCCATTGCCGCTTCACCACTAGGATTTGGGCTCTTTTGAAGGATTGGTTGCGTCTCCCACTTGACCAATCGTTATGGCCAACTCTTTCTTTCAAGGCGTGGTGGAAGCAAATGTCCGATGTTGGGGTGGCAAACCGCAAGGCGATGGCTTCCCTTGTGCTTCTTACAACTTGGGAAATTTGGAATGAGAGAAATGCTAGGGTCTTCCGAAGCAAGCACACCTCCTCACAAGCCATCTTGTCCAAGATAAAGAACGAGGCAAAGATTTGGATGCTTGCGGGGGCAAAACGTTTAGGAGAAATTTTACCGGGAGAGTAATCCGGTTGTATCTTATTTCGGGGTGTTCTAAATTCTTGTACCAACTCTCTCTTAATTAATATAAGGGGCAAAACTTTTGCCCCATAGTTTCTAAAAAAAAAACTCCGCACGCAAGCACCCGGCCTCCTCGCTAAGAGACACCACTTCTGTTCACGCCTTCACGGAGACACGGCCATGGATTCACCGCTGAGCCAACCCGCGCTGCTTGCGCTGCCCCTCCTCCTCCTAGCTCTCTACCTCGCCCGCCACGCCCTGATCGGCAAGAGACGGAACTACCTACCAGACGGAGCTCTCCCACAGGTACCGCACCTTCCGCATGCTCACCCCGACCTGCAACTACGTCTACACCGTCGACCCGGCCAACGTCGAGTACATCCTCCGCACCTCTATGTCAACTCGAAAATTATGTCTCGTCGGAGGCGGCCATGAAGCGGTCGGTCCAGACCATCAATGACTTCGTGTACGCCGCTATCGACAAGAAGATCGAGCAGATGGGCAGAGATCAAAACGAATCCGTAAGCTTCCCCTGTTGCAACATTTCCTGCTTTCTGGAATCAAGAGCATACCAGCACGGCTGTAGTACCAAACCTGACCGACGTCAATCGTCAATCGTAACATTTCCTAATTTTGCAGGCCAAGAAAGAGGACATACTGTCTAGATTCCTGCTGGAGAGGGAGAAAGACCCCGGCTGCTTCGACAACAAGTACCTTCGGGACATCATACTGAACTTCGTGATCGCCGGCCGGGACACGTCGGTGGGGACTCTGTCGTGGTTCCTCTACGTTGCTGTGCAACAACCAGCACATCCAGGACAAGATCGCCAGAGAAGTGCGCGACGCCACCACCGGCGAATGGGATGTGGGCGTCCAGGAGTTCACGGCGTGCCTGGCCGAGGACGCCATCAACAGCATGCAGTACCTCCACGCCGCGCTGACAGAGACCCTCCGGCTCTACCCTGCGGTGCCTGCGGTACCCTCTGAATCTCTTCGGAGCATGTCCATTGGAACTTTGTGCAGCGCACGTCAGGATTTAGTAGCCTTTTTTTTGGTTATCGTTGCAGGATGTCAAGTACTGCTTCTCGGATGACGCGCTGCCGGACGGGTACGACGTGAAGAAAGGTGACACGGTGTGCTACCAGCCATACGCGATGGGCAGGATGAAGTTCCTGTGGGGCGATGACGCCGCGGAATTCAGGCCTGAGAGGTGGCTCGACGACGATGGCGTGTTCGTTCAGGAGAGTCCATTCAAGTTCACAGCTTTTCAGGTGGGATCCATATCCTAATTCTCTAGTTCATTGTATCACTAATAATTGAGAAAAATGTAAAAAAACGCCACAATTGGGGATAGGGTTTTAAAAAACCACCAAGATGCGATTTTTTTGAAAGTAGCGGTGTGTTCTCGCGGAACATTCGCATCTTGATTGCCTTTTGAAACTCTACACCCAATTGTGGTGGCTTTGAATGTTCTCCTAATAAACTATATCACGTGACTACTTGTTTGATCTGTTGTTCAATAAGGCAGGTCCTCGAATCTGCTTGGGAAAGGATTTCGCGTACAGGCAAATGAAGATATTTGCCGCGGTTCTTCTCTACTTGTTCAGGTTTGAGATGTGGGAGCGTGATTCCACCGTGGGGTACAGGCCCATGCTCACGCTCAAAATAGATGGCCCGTTATATGTTCGTGCGCTTCCGCGGCGATCAAGTGCGCAATGTGCCTAAAGAATTCAAAAATGCTAATATTCTACACATGTTCTAGTGCTTCATTCTATTTAGCTTCGATAAACCCGATCTTTGTAGAATAAATAACATAATACGGTTTAGCAAATGTATGTATTTTAATAGTTTCATAAAGCGGAATGACATAAGCTTTATTAATCAAATGAAAAAAATGAAAAATGTTTACATGGATTTTCATATCACTCGGATACACACCGATAACGAAGTTGTTGTTCGAGCTACATAATGTGCCTCCCTGTTTGCTTCTCGCCGTTCGTTATCGTGGATATACTCTACTTATTGAAAACTTTTTCCCTATTTGAATCTCCTTTAAAATCCTCCAATGTTGCCCTCGAGTTGATCGTTAATCTTCTTAATCACATTTAGACAATCGAAAAGAACCAAGAGATTCCTGGCTTCCGTGCATGCAAATGCTTCAAGCACTTCCGGGTTTGTTACTCCATCAAAGGTGAGGAGGCGCCCAAGAAAACACCTTGGTTGTGCTGACATACCGCTCCTCGGTTCTGTGTCTTAGCCAACTATCCGTCCATGTTGAGCTTGGCCACATCAGTAGTTGGTGGTCTTGTTGGGTATGCCCTAGAGAAAATAATAATTCGTTATTATTGATATCAACTTTATTATTAATATTTACACCTTTATGTTATAACGGCTATGACACTTGATGAGCTTCAAAGAAAAACTCATACGCACGTGTAGAGAAATAAACAAACAAGTATTCCTAATCTAGCCTCTAAGATTAGCTTGCATGTTGTGTGATGATCACGTTTTTCTGATCATGGGCTAATATAAGTCAACGACTATGAAAGTACATTGTTTGGCAGAACAATGATATTGCACCGACCCAATTATATGTTCTTGATGAGATATTATTCGTCGTTATTGATAACAATGTTATTATGAAGTTGTCATTTTGAATAAGTCCCTAAACCAGGAGAATGTCTAGTGACCACATAATTGAAAGGTGTGATTTGATTGCCATCTAACGTCATTCTGTAACTGGGTGATCATAACGTAGTTTTCAGGTATATTCTAAAGTGTGCAAGGAACTTGGATTGTTCGAGAATGGGATCTTACTCCTCCTGAGATGGATAGATACACTCCGGGCCCTCTCCGTATTACGATATCACCCAATCTTCTGGCTAGACACAGTGTGAAATCGGTCACAAGGATATCGGAATACAGAATGATAAAAGAGAGTGATATCGGTACGAGGATAACGAGTATAGTGATTAAAGAGTTTAATCACGAGGATACCGACATCTCACCTCGGGATATCACTAGTATCATGAAGTTTCCTGTATGCATGAGAACCATCATGGGCGTCCACAGCTCCACTGTTGGTTATTTTTCCGTATGAGTTCCGGACATGACTGTGTATTGCCGAACCTACTGGGCTTAAGGTACTTTACCTATTATTGAGAGATATTAGTATGCTAGGTAGATTTGACAGACACTGGAAACATGGAGATGTTATCGGTGACACTCCGAAAGTGTTTCAGAGAATTCTAGAAGAGACAGATGATGTCGGAAGCGGACATGAAATATCTTGGGGTTGTAGAAATAGTTTCTATCACTGTCGGATATATTCCGAGATTTTATATGGAGGGTATATAGGGATACAGAGTTTCGAGAAAACCCCGGGAAAAGGGGGAAGTGCTGGAAGGGGTGTCTCGTGTGTCTATCACCCTGTCAGTTAAAAAGAAACTTGTGAACCCTCATGCTCATGTTTAACGTAAGTTGTAAGCCTACAAGCCACCCTGTCAGTTACCTATTCTGTAAGCCTAACAAGCCACGCTAAAACTTGCAACAAACGTTCGAGGCGTCTAACTTGTTTTTGTAGGATATGCATGTGATTTGTTATGGCCATCATGATTAAATTAATTATGTATGAGATGCTATTTATTGTAATAATTAATTCATGACCCGCGAGTCGTGGTACGACATGATGACCCGAGCCAAAAAAAAGTCTTATAAATTTTTACCTGCTCGTAAAGTTTATTTAAATACAATCATCAAGGAGAAGGAGTTCACGGCGGAAAAGACAAAGAAGATGGTCTAGACAGGAATCTCTGCTGAGATAGAGAAAGCAAGAGATTTTCTGCCAAGGTATGTTGTCCCGACAGAGAAAGTGGTCGTTTTTCTGCCGCGGCCGAACTTGGGGCAGTCTTCCTGTTGTGGCGGGAATTCTACGAATTTTCCGTCGTGACAGAATAACTTGACGATAAGTTTTTCAAAGGCATTGCGTCAAGATTTTTTCTAGAGACAAAGGCTATACCGAATCACATGATAATTATGATTAAATCGCAAAAGTGTAGCTATTGGGCCATGGCTGGGCGCCGTTTTTACGTCGGGGCTTTGCAAGCGCCGGTCGCGATTCTCTGTGCCGTTAATTTATCTCCTTCCCAACTCCCATCGGCCACCCTGTTTTCTCCAATCGTTTTCTTCTCCAGCGTCGAGCGTGAGCCCCGCCACCTATGCCTCAGCACACCCTGTGGCCCGTGAGATCCCATCGCCCTGGCGGATGGGACGACTTGGACGGATCAGACAGGACTTTGGCACTGCCCAAATCCACGCGGACATTGTTATTTTGATATGTTCCAAATTCAAATAAAGATAAAGGCTAACTTCGAAGCGAAGCGGAGGCCCTTCGCCGAGAGGCTTGGGCCGTACTTCAGCAATGTTGTTTCTTAATCAGCAAAATTATATTAAGAAAGTTCTTCATCGTTTTAACATGCATGATGCAAAGTCTGTTAGTACTCCTATTGCTACTCATTTTAAATTGTTAGTTTTACAATGTCCTAGTATGGATGAGGATTTTGATTACATGTCAAGAGTTACATATTCTAGTGCTGTTGGTTCTTTAATGTATGTCATGGTTTGCTCCCGTCCTGATTTATCATATGCTATGAGTTTGGTAGTAGATACATGGCTAATCCTGGTAAAAACATTGGAAGGTTGTTCAGTGGATTTTCAGGTACCTTCGTGGCACATCCAAACTTGCCTGAAGTTCGGCAAGACTGATAAGGGACTCGCTGGCTATGTGGATTTAGATTTTGCTGCCGATTTGGATAAGAGGAGGTCCCTCACAGGTTATGTGTTCACGCTTGGTGGTTGTGCCGTGAGTTGGAGGGCAACGTTGCAATCTGTTGGCTCCCAGTCTACCACTGAAGCAGAGTACATGGTTATTGCTGAAGCATGTAAAGAATCAGTTTGGCTGAAAGGTTTGTTTGCTGAGCTTTGTGGAGATGATACTTGCATTAATCTATTTTGTGACAGTCAGAGTGCTATTTAGCTTACTAAGGATCAGATGTTCCATGAGAGAATAAAGCACATTGACGTCAAATACCATTATGTGCGTGATGTTGTTGCACAAGGTAAATTGAAAGTATGCAAGATAAGCACTCATGATAATCCTGCTGATATGATGACAAAGCCAGTTCCTATTGCTAAGTTTAAGCTTGCTCAGGCTTAGTTGGTATCACTGTTTAGTCCAAGAGGCTATTAGGCGCCGAAAGTGTTTTCTTTGTTGTTTCAGGGTGAAGTTCTCGTTCATGCTACAAGATGAAATTTGTCTCAAGATGAAGTGTTATTTTGATATGTTCCAAATTCAAATAAAGATAAAGCTAACTTCGAAGCGAAGCGGAGGCCCGTCGCCGGGAGGCTTGGTACGGTACGCATCGTTGCCGAGTCGGACTGCGGCCGACTTAGGATTTTACCACCATAAATACATCTTGTAAGCCGCCGGTTGGGATAAGTCGCAAGTTGTAAAATCCCCGGTTTTTAACCTCACCCGATATAGTAAAGTATTGCTGGCTGGCGCCCGTGGTTTTTTCTCCTCCATTGTTGGAGGGGTTTTCCACGTTAAATCTCGTATCCCCGTTGGTTGATCTTCCGCTTCTTCGTCGTTTTTTTTTTGCGATACACAGTACAAACGCAGACGCTCACATACACGTGCACACACTCAACCCTATGAACGCACACACGCACACCCACCCCAATGAGCACCTCCGAAATACTGAGCCGGCGGGTCGAGTCTTGAGATTGACGAAGTCACCACGGTGCCTCGCTGTCGACGGGAACGTCACCTCCCACTGAAAAATATTCCGTCTAAATGAGAAACACCAGTGTCAAACCTGGGGTTTGAACTCTGGTGGGCTGGGGTACAACCACCCTCCTAATCATCCTACCACAAGCAGGTTCTCTTCGTCGTTTTCTTTGCTATCGTTTATAACAGATACCAACTCATGAGGGACGCTGTCATAACATTGACACATCCTGCACCCTGTGTTTTGGCGCCTCCGCACTAGGTCGCCTCCATATGGGTTGCTGTAGCCACTATGCAGATCCTATTTTCTTGAGGACCCGATCTCCCCGGCTATGACGGTTGGTGACTCATACCTCTGTTAGATCAATCTGTATTTCTTACAGGTGGGAGTGCGTACATTATTTGTGTAAATGCTGAACAAGACTATATGTTTATTGTGAAAATGCACTAATGAGCTCACGATTGTGATGTAGGGACTAATGAAGCGTCGAGGGATAAGGACCATCAGTTCTGACTTCCGAGTATTATTGTGATGGAGGCTATGCACCAAACTTATGCTGGGCAATGTTCTATCCACTGAACCATTAAATCGTATCTATACTTCATTGGTTTCTTCACTGAATCTTCGGAAGATTATTCCAGCAAACAATCGTGTTATTTTGTAGACCATTTCCTTGTCATTCATTGCTAATATTATTGAACCATGCAACTGTTCATAATGTATCAGGACAGATAGGTTCCAATACTTAATTTTTCCTCTGAAGGGATGATATATTTAAGTACGTAAACAATCATGTATGTTTTCCTTGGCTTAGTTGTGCAGGAATAGGGTGTTAATTACTAACCTATTTAAGTTGAAAAGACTTAGGACATGTATGTTCATCTATTGAGTTTGTATCATAATTTTCATGGCAACAAGCTGATTACACAAATCTATGTTAATAATTTAATCGCTTGCTTATTTTGCTCAGTTAGTGTTCTTTCTGTGTTGTGGACCTGGCGCCACTGGCCCGCAGCCCAGGCCGATGCAGGATTCGACGCTTCGTACATGGATTTAAGGCAAGTTCTGTTCATCTGGTTTCATTCTCTAGAGTTGCATCCAGTATAAATTTGGTGTAAATTAATTTTATTTACAAAAATGAGGGACGCCATTTGGATTTACATCTTGTTAGAAATCAGTGGCTTCTGTTGGACCCTTGGGCTGATTGCCTAATATCCGAGGTGATGAAGAATTGAAGATAAAACTTCTGGAGATTTTAAAGAAATGGCTAGCAGCTTGCTGGGAAGGTTGTTCCATACCTAAAAAGTAAAATTATAAGCAGATTTCATGGTACGGAGGCCGCAAGAATTGAATGTTTGTTTAGTTGGCCATTCCATTGGAATCGTTTGGTGGCTTGAGACAACAGGCTGAAGTCATTAATGTGGCTAGTAGGGGCGGATCTATGTACAAGTCAGGGGCCGCCGCCCAATTGAAAAATCAGTACATTTTAGCCTATTTTTGTCCAAAAACTATGATATTTGGCCCATTTGCCCCCCAATTCTAGCCCAGTATGTGTTTGGAACCCATTTGCCCCCCCCCCCCCCCCCCCCCCCCCCCCCACCACCCCACCAACACTTTGGCCCAAGCTCCGCCACCGGTGGCTAGGCAATCCAGAAGATGCACCTGATTTTAGTAAAGGTTCATGCCATAACTTATAAGCCATGCTCTTTTTTTTTTGATGCGTCACGCAGGTGGATGGTACCTTTTTGGCAACTGGATTCATAACCATGAAAATGGTCAAAATCAAGTTTGATGTTATCCATCGAAGTGTCATTGCTATGTATGAAGGTGACTTATATATGAATTTTGTTTCTAATGCATTTACCCCTCTGCATATATCATTTGTTGGGCAATTTGATCATGTTTGTAATATAGCTATTTGCAGTTGACTTATTTAGATTTGGATGAAGCCTGTCTATAAGTAAGTAGCAATTTCTTTGTATCCAGTTAAATACTGGTAGCTCACAGCTTAAGTGGGTCTCGCGCTTCTTAAGAAGATTGACTTCTATGGAATCCAATAAATTCAGAGATAACATATCGGATACTGTGAGGCGAGGGCTTTTTATTGTCTTGCCAAATAATTTTGCTTGGATGAAAAGTGTATTATTTTTCAACCCATGATGTACTTGATGCATTCCTGATGATTACATCATTTTTTCATTATTTTCTATTTCCAAAACTAGGAGACACATTAATGTATCTTTTTCTAGACAAGTGAACTACCCTTGGTTATTAAATTGTTTCCTATTACCGAGTTAAGAAATTGTATGTGATTTTATTATGAATCTGTTCATTTTATTCGATTTAGCTTACTTGTACAGAATTGCCGGACAGTTATCCCTCGGTCAAGCCTAAAGTAATTTGAGATAACTTGTCAAATCTATCTGAATGCAAGAATTTTAGTGTCGTGCTACACTCTTGGTGTTTTACTTACCTTGAGCTACCTTCTTATGCAGTGACAGTTCTTGACTGGACTGCCCGGGCAGCATAAATGGAGCATTGTGGCTTTTGTTCAAGCGCACACACTTTCAAGGCACAAATGGTTCAGTTTATTTTTCGAATGGTTCATCCTGACAGTAAGATGCGACTCCTCATCTTTTCAACTCGATTTCTTAGTGTCTGAATATTACTTTCAGTTTAATGTAGATACTAATTACCTTTTTTTTTCTCTTTCAGTAGGTCTCCAAAATATGTTTTTCTTCCCTTGCTTTGACATGTTCAAATATATATGTGAATAAGATCAATGGAGTTTCTTCAGTTAATTCAACAAAAAATACAACAAATATGTTTTTTCTATCAACTAACACAACCAGATTAGCAGACTTCACTGATAATCCACGAAGAGTATGTTTTCTTGAACAAGCTGAGCTTTTTTACAATTCAACGAAATTTACAAACCTGAGATTTTTATCATGCATCTTCTCTTTCTGCACAGATACATGACCCTACGTGAATTGCCAGAGTATTGAGGTACTGTTTGATTTTTATGTTCTCAGTTTTCTTTATTTTGTTGTACAGAAATTTAATTTGACTCTCGAGCTGACATGCTCCTGTTACGTTAAACAAAATTATAAAAATAGTAAACATATTAAAATTTCGAAATCAATTGGAGACAAACATTCACAAGGTGTCAACACACGTGCAAAGTTTCAGAATGAAATGACATTTGTTGTGTTCTGTGCGAAAAAATAAAATCAGTGCTTTCAAAATTGTATTTTTAGATCTCATTTTGTGCTCTGTACGAATTTGGCGGCTCCCGATGGAGATGCTCTTGCACATGTTATATGCTATATAAAAGTACACGGCCTACATAGAACCACTGCTGCTAACTGTCCGGAAGTCTAAGGTCTATCTTGAGAAGTATCCTGCATTTTATTAGACCTGCCTAGCAGCTGAGGCACCAGGAGGAACATTCTTTTGGATTTTTCTAATCTTATTTTGTTACTTGAACACTGAGTTCATACATAGCATTCACTGTGTACACATTCATACAAATCGTTCTGCGGTACACCTTTGTATTCTGAGAAGCCAACGTCATATATTGATTTAAGTTTGTTCTCTAAAAAATCACCCATTACAGAAGGGCCCTCATTTAGAGCGATACACTTATATACTGAACAAATTTGCATCACATTATAAGTGGTGGCAGAAGCTAACACCTACGAGATAAATTTTGATACCATTTAGGGTACTGTGTCAGCAGCTTAGCTCATCGGATTCATCTGTTCTTTGGGCTAGTAATATCATGTGCGAATTTTTTTGGCATCACGACAGGTTATTATTGTACTGAAACAAAACTACAGCATGCATGACACAAGAGACACTTCAGGTTATAGCACATGATAGATAATCAATCATTGTCTGAGATCGTAGTTGATTTTGGAATTGCAGCAGTGCTGTGCAGTCCTACTCCTACATTCAAGTTCTCGTAAAATTCAGGAATACTCCCTCAAACCAACTGCTCCACTATCACATCCTAGTCTTCACTCGATCCACAATTCCACAGGCAAAGCACGCGAGGCAACACACCCGGCCTCCTCGCTACGAGACACCGCTTCTGTTCACGCCTCCACGGCCGGCCATGGAGTCATCGCTGAGCCAGCCGACGCTGCTCGCGCTGTCGCTCCTCCTCCTAGCTCTCTACCTCGCCCACCACGCCCTGACCGGCAAGAGACGGAACTACCCGCCCGTGGCCGGCACCATGATCCACCAGCTGCTCAACTTCCACCGTCTGGCCGAGTACCAGACGGAGCTCTCCCACAGGTACCGCACCTTCCGCATGCTCACCCCGACCTGCAACTACGTGTACACCGTCGACCCGGCCAACGTCGAGTACATCCTCCGCACCAATTTCGCAAACTACGGCAAGGGGACGATGATCCACGACGTGATGGAGGACCTCCTTGGCGACGGGATCTTCAACGTGGACGGCGCCAAGTGGGGACACCAGCGTAAGGTCGCGAGCTTCGAGTTCTCCACCCGGTGCTCCGCGAGTACAGCACCGGCTACCTTTTCCGTAGGCGACGGAGGGAGTACCCTGTTCTGGCTAGACTCATGGCTTGGTGAAAGACCACTTAGGTATGAATTCCCGGAGCTTTATGCCATTTGCTCTGACCCTATGCTCTTGGTGGCGGACGCGACCCAGAACGGGCGCTGGAACATTAGGTTCCGCCGTACGATTGGCCTGGTGGAGGCCGACCGGTGGCAGAGCCTGTTGGCCTCCCTTCCAAACTCCCTTACGGACACCCCGGATAGTGTTTCCTGGGCCCTCTCGCCCTCGAAATGTTTCACAGTTCGGTCTGCTTACCGGGCCCTATTTAGAGGACCCGTGCTCACGTGGATCTCCCACTTGTGGAAGGCCCCTATGCCACTGAAGATTAAGATCTTTACGTGACAGTTGTTGCGAGACCGCCTCCCTTCTGGTGTGGAGGTGGTCAAGCGTTTTGGCCCGGGGGATGGTACTTGTCCCTTGTGCGCGGTCCCAGAGTCGGGAACCCATATTCTTTTCTCTTGCCCCGCAGCTCGCTTTCTATGGAGTTTTCTGGCCGAGGCGCTTGGGCCTGAGTGGCAGGTCCAAGACCTTGCTGAATTCCTAGAAGTGCAGGCGAACCGTACCGGTAAGAGGAGGCGCCTCTTCTGGTTAGTGTTTGCCGCGATGACCTGGACCCTTTGGACTATACGTAACAAGATGGTTATCGAGCGTGTCTTTCTGAGGCGTGCCTCTGACTCCGTTTTCAAATTCTTGGCATTTTTGCAGCAGTGGCATCCGCTCTGTAGACAGCGGGACAAGGAGCGGCTGGATGGATTGATCGAGAAGCTTCTGAGGGCGGCACGCCTTCTATCTGCGTCATCCAGCCACTGAGTTACTCCCATGTGGAGTTGTATCCCCCTTTTTTAGCTTTGGGCATCTTTGTGCTGTGGCCCCAGCAGACTCTGTTGTTTTTAGACTTTGTAACTGGATCTTTGTATGGTTGTGGGCGGTTGCTTTATTTATAAAGCGGGGCGAAAGCCTGTTTCGAGGAGTACAGCACCGGCGTGTTCCGCGACACGGCCGCCGAGCTCGCGGGCATCTTGTCCGCCGCCGAGGGGAGAAGGCGGTGGATATGCAAGATCTGTTCATGCGGTCGACGCTGGACTCGATCTTCAAGATCGGGTTCGGGGCCAACCTTGGAGGGCTGTCCGGGTCCAGCAAGGAGGGCGCGGCGTTCGCCAGGGCGTTCGACGACGCCAGCGAGCAGGTTCTGTACCGGTTCTTCGACCTGCTCTGGAAGGCCAAGAGGCTCCTCAACGTCTCGTCGGAGGCAGCCATGAAGCAGTCGGTCCGGACCATCAATGACTTCGTGTACGCCGTCATCGACAGGAAGATCGAGCATATGGGCAGAGATCAACACGAATTCGTAAGCTTCCCCTCTTGCAACATTTCCTCACCTACTCACCTGGAATCACGAACACACTATAGTCCAAACCTGACAGACACTGTGACATTTCTTAATTTGGCAGGCCAAGAAAGAGGACATACTGTCGAGATTCCTGCTGGAGAGGGAGAAAGACCCCGGCTGCTTCGACAAGAAGTACCTGCGAGACATCATACTGAACTTCGTGATCGCCGGCCGCGACACGTCGGCGGGGACTCTGTCGTGGTTCCTCTACGTTCTGTGCAACAACCAGCACATACAGGACAAGATCGCCCGAGAAGTGCGCAACGCCACCACCGGCGACCGGGAAATAGTCGGCATCCAAGGGTTCACGGCGTGCCTGACGGAGAGCGCCATCAACAGCATGCAGTACCTCCACGCCGCGCTGACAGAGACCCTCCGGCTCTACCCAGCGGTGCCTATCGTGAGTTCAATTTAATTTGGACTTTGTGCACTGTACGTCGCCATTAGCAAAATGAGTTATTAGTATTACACCCTTTATGGTTGATTTGTTGCAGGATGTCAAGTACTGCTTCTCGGACGACACGCTGCCGGACGGGTACGCCGTGAAGAAAGGGGACATGGTGAACTACCAGCCGTACCCCATGGGCAGGATGAAGTTCCTGTGGGGCGACGACGCCGAGGAGTTCAGGCCGGAGAGGTGGCTCGACGACGACGGCGTGTTCGTCCCAGAGAGTCCATTCAAGTTCACGGCTTTTCAGGTCGGATGCATATTCTACTCCTGTAGTTTACTGTATCACTGATAACTTGACTACATCCGGCGTGTCCAAATCACGTCATTACTTGTTTGGCCTTTTGTTCAATACAGGCTGGTCCTCGAATCTGCTTGGGAAAGGAGTTCGCTTACAGGCAGATGAAGATATTTGCGGCGGTTCTTCTCTACATGTTCAGGTTTGAGATGTGGGAGTGCGATTCCACCGTAGGGTACAGGCCCATGCTCACGCTCAAAATGGACGGCCCGCTGTATGTTCGTGCGCTTCCCCGGCGATCAAGTGCCCAACGTGCGTGATATAAGGAATTCGAAATGTCAACACTGTCCATGTTTCGGTGCTTCATTCTGTTTAGCTTCGATAAATATGATCTTTGTATAATTACCCGACATATTATAGATCATTAGTTGTACTCCCTCCGTTTTTGAAAGTAAAGCGTATACGTTTTTTAAATCAAACCGTGCAAAGTTTAAGAATTTTTTAGAAAGTCATGAAATATATATTTTTCGTATTATGTTCATACAGTATTATAGTTGTTGGTCATTTTTCTAAAAAAAAGGTCAAATTTTACATAATATTTTTCACAGAAACAATAAATTATGTGCAAGAATATACTTCTGGAAGCAGTGTCCTATTCATAGGTCAATGTGCTATAGTGCTATATTGGTTTACTTGCTGTTAGAGAGTATCTACTTTATGGACACGGCGATTCGGGTGTCTAGATGCACCCATTATGTAAAACATTTTTTTTGTAAATGTCAAAAAAATCAAAAACAAATCCGGATATACGTTAGCACCCGTTATGTTCGCACAAAACGTTTCGCGAAGAAAAGACATTTTTTACAGGCTGTGCAAAAAAGACAAAAACATGTCACGTACAAAGTCATTTTGAAAAACCGGAATTTCTCTTTTATGCATAGGCTGGAAAAAATGTCTTTTTTTAACGAAACTTTTTGTGCTAACATACAATGTCCGTGTGTATATGCGAAATTTTTATTTGCAATTTTTTGACGTTTTAAAAATTGATTTTTAAGCAGTGGGTGCATCTAGACCTATGACCCAATATGGATTTCCCCTACTTTATACCCTTTTGTGCTTATTTGGACTGATGAAACATATGAGCACAATGAGTAAGGCTACAGATTGCGTAAGAAATATGTACTCATTTTTCATTTTGTCATGTTGACAAATGTCTGCGATAATATCATATCCCATTGGAGATCATTTACACCTGCAAAAAACTCTTTGGTGTTGATGCTCCCTTTAGATGGTGGAAGACACCCAACCCAACCATCTTTTGTTGGTCTTGTTTCCAAGCAGCATCCGAATAAATATTAAGCCCTTTACAGATTGTATCCCAATTAATCTCCATGTTTTCTAGTACTATATTCACCTCTTACCAGTTCTCTGCAAAACCAAATGGAGGATTAATATTTTAAGTAAAAATTTGTAGGTAACTTATATGTGCTCATATCAATCACACCTTAGTCATAACAAGAAGGCACCAAGCAATATTTTCCTGTTTGTGCATAGTCATGTCGCTGATGGTGGGACAAGCAAGGAGGCTGCTTCCATGTCGGGGCCACATCATATGGTCATGGACCCCTACCTGTTAGCTTTTGCCTCCTCCGGTAGCACTACACTTCATGTAGTTCCCACCTACGACGATGGAGAGAGTTTCCTGAAGAGAGCTCGTATAATCCACGGGAAATCCAAAGACATGATTTATCAAATAAAGAAGCATGGTGACACACCTCTTAACTGTGTTGCATGGGTGGGAAAATCCCATATGGTGGCATGTCTTATTGGGATGGTTAAAAGCAATGAGAGATATTGCCATTCTAATTAATTATTGGACATGCGAGAGTTGAAGTAAATATAATTATACTGAACTTTAATACTTTCTTGGATTTTTAATCATATTTTAATTATAACAAATATCTGTTATATAATAATTAGTTACCATGGTTAACCATACAATATTTTAAGAAGTAAGTTCAACTCACTTGGTTAGGGAAGTAGATGTACAAACCACACCACCTAGGTTCAAGTCCTTACGGACGCAGATTTGGGTCCTTATTATTTTCCAAAAAAAATCGTTGTAGGGGCTTCCCCTACCGCATTCCTTCAAAAAAAAAAGCATACAATATTTTTTTCTTAGTTATTTTTCTTTATATAGTTGCAATATATATCATTGAAAATATATTCGTGTTACACAATTTTTTCATTTGTGAGATATTGTCGTTAAGAGGATACCAAACCACATTGATGTGAAAAAAGGAAAACCACACAAATAATTGATTTTTTTATTTGATGAATTATATAGTGTATATATGTTATGGTGTGGATGTTCTTCTCTATTTTAGTATTATTAAATATTTCAGTACATACTCCAACGCATACAACCTAGTAAATATCTTAATAGAGGTGTGTAGCTCATGATTATGTTAGAAAATATATAAAAGTTCTGGAGTATAAATTGAACCGGCACAATCATTTTTTGTTGGTCGAATGTGTCTTACAAGTTAGCGTGGTTTTTGTAATAAATTAATAATATGTTTATGATTTATACTTGTTATTGAAATAGCATTGTCATAGTAATCACCAACAAATATAAAATATTATGGGTTCTACTACCTTTGTACGGACAAAATCAACAATTATATATATGCTCACGCAATGCATCACAACTTCGCATTTTTGTTCCTTAAGTAATACGTTATAATGAAATTTAAAACTTAAAATATGTCTAGATTTTTTTAATATATCATTAGTAAGTCATCCATATGAGAGAGTAGCAACCCAATTAAACTTATCACCGCCAATCTAATTGGTTTATTCTTATGTGGTACATCATATTAGTTCGTCGTGTGCAATCGTTCATGTAAATGAGGTCGACTTTCTATTGTTTATAAGTGATCAATAGTATCTTATGCATGTCAAAGAGATAATAATAGAAGAATTACAAACATATTTTAGTATTTGAGTCCATCCTCCTCTCAGGGCCGCGGCGGTCGCCCTGTTTGCTCGGTCTATGGACCAACCATGAGGTTGGAAACTGAAAATAATTGTAAGGAGACAATATTTCACGAGGCCGTACACATTTGTAAAAATTACATAGTCACCACTCTACATAGCAGTCGTGCTCAAACTGGATTTAATTGTGAATACACTCCATAATAAGAGTGGTGGGAAACTTTCCTACTCTGGAAAAGATGGACAGAATAACCTGCACGCAGCCATTGTCCAATCCTAAGGTACACCTTGAGTAGTGCATGTAATTACAGGTTCAGTCTGTTTCGGTAATGGCTGAAATTCTAAACACAATTATTATTCACAAAGAACCCAAGTTCAGCTTGTCCTGGCACATCGCTCCTACAACTCCCCTGTTTGGTGGCTTGGCCACCTCTCCGTCCACGCTGAACTTGGCCACATCGGTAGTTGGTGGCCTCCACCGTGGGGTTTATTATTTTTGTGCCCTGATTTGCTTAACTTTCCTCGTTTGTGTCCTACTCGCTTAAGTTTCCTCGTATGTGTCCTACCTGGTTATTTCGAGCCTCGCGGACGGCCAAACGCGCTGTTTTCCTAAACGAAGGTATGACAAATGGGATAGGAAGGTGGGTGATACGTCTCAAACGTATCTATAATTTCTGATGTTCTATGTTGATATTATACCAATTGTTACATGTTTTATATACACTTCATAGCATTTTTATGCATTTTCTGGGACTAACCTATTAACAAGATGCCACAGTGCCAGTTCCTGTTTTCTGCTGTTTCTGTATTCCAGAAAACCTAGTATGGAAATATTCTCGGAATTGGACGAACTTGGACAGAACCTCCTATTTTTCCAACA
The DNA here is from genome assembly GCA_947311845.1 of Poa pratensis. Classification (NCBI taxonomy): domain Eukaryota; kingdom Viridiplantae; phylum Streptophyta; class Magnoliopsida; order Poales; family Poaceae; genus Poa; species Poa pratensis. Next base: position 23,077,805 of record CAMZMU010000050.1, on the reverse strand, counting down.
CGTACACGGAATCCAAAGGAGAGACGGAGGGGAGCCACGAGGCAGCCACACCATGGGGCCACGCGAGCCCCCCTGCCACACCGTGGGTGGTGTGGGGCCCACGTGCGTCTCCAGCCGTCGCCCTTTCGCCTATTTATTCCTCCCGACGCGAAAACCCTAAATACCCGAGCCATTATCCACGAAAAGTTCCAGAGACGCCGCCGCCGTCAACCCTAGCTCGGGAGGGTTCAGAAGCTCTTCCCGGCACCCTGCCGGAGAGGGGAATCATCACCGGAGGGCTCTACATCACCATGCCTGCCTCCGGAGTGATGCGTGAGTAGTTCATCCTTGGACTACGGGTCCATGGCAGTAGCTAGATGGTTGTCTCTCCACTTTATGCTATCATGTTTAGATCTTGTGAGCTGCCTATCATGATCAAGATCATCTTATTGTAATGCTACATGTTGTGTTTGCTGGGATCCGATGAATATTGAATACTATGTCAAGTTGATTATCAATCTATCTTATATGTTATTTATGATCTTGCATGCTTTCCGTTACTAGTATATGTTTTGGCCAAGTAGATGCTTGTAACTCCAAGAGTGAGTATTTATGCTCGATAGTGGGTTCATGCCTCCGGTAATCTGGGAGAGTGTCAATAACTTCTAAGATTGTGGATGTGCTGTTGCCACTAGGGATAAAATAACCGATGCTTAGCTTAAGGGTGCACTGTTAGGTCTAATGCATTTGTTTACATTACGCACATTACTTAATACAATTATCCGTTGCTTGCAACTTAATACCAACGGGGAACTCGGATGACAACCTGGCGGTGGATTATTAGTCATAGACGCTGTTGGATAACGGTCTATGTATTTTGTCGTAATGCCCACATGAATATCATAGTAATCATCATGTCATATATAAGCATTGTCATGCGCTCAATATTTTGTCAATTGCCCAGCTGTAATTTGTTCACCCAGCATGTTAGTTATCTTTTATGGAGAGACACCACTAGTGAACTGTGGACCCCGGTCCATTCTTTTACACTGATAATACAACCAACTGCAAACATGTTCCTTTTCATTCTCTGCAATTTACTACTGTTTTAATCCTTTGTTTTCAGCAAGCCAGTGAGATTGACAACCTCAATGTTTCGTTGGGGAAAAGTAGTTTGATTGTGTTGTGTGCAGATTCCACGTTGGTGATCGAGTAAACGCGCCACCAACAACCTTCAGAAGTGATTTTTTGCTCCTACTGGTCGATTAAACCTTGGTTTCATACTGAGGGAAACTGTTGCTACACTGCTTCATACCTTCCTCTTGGGGTCTCCCAACGAACGTGTGATCCACGCAATAAGCTTTTTCTGGCGCCGTTGCCGGGGAGTGGAAGCACTTCGGTTCAGAAATCTCCTTACTTCCCCTTCCACACGCCAGCACTTTTTCTGGCGCCGTTGCCGGGGAGCAAGAGGATTTCTGCAAGGGGAGTTTCACGCTTCCAATCTCTTTACTTTGTTATTGTCTTGCTTAGTTTATTTTTATTAGTCTTGTTTGCTTTATTTATCAAAAACACAAAAAAATAGTTACTTTTATTTTCGAATTGTTATTTTTCAGTCTTGTTATCATGTCTAGCTCTGCTCCTTTTTCCGTAGTGCACCTGTGGGAGAAATTATTACCTTTAACAAAAAAGTGGGGAATCCTTTAGGAATGCCTGGGAGAGAATTTTGGAATTGCACAAGAAGGTGCAACATAAGATGGATTTGAGAGTTCTTATAAAAAATTCTACTATGGTTTATTTTCTGTTTATCAATGCTCTAGATACCATGGTAGGGGAAACCTTTTCTACAACGAAAGCTCATAATATTTTGAGTGGTTTGTCAATTTTCCCAATGGTGGACGAAACTGGGATATTCACTAAGCTAGATAAAATAGAAAAGTCAATTGATAATTTAACTCTGAGCCATAATCTTAAAGAACAACCTTTAGTTGAGCTAAAAAATGATTGGGAACCATTCATTGAGATTAATATTGGTAATGAAAAGTTTCGTGCCTACTGTGACCTTGGTTCAACAATGTCCATCATGCCTAAAATGGTTTATGATCTATTAAAATTTGATAATATGGTTGATTACCCTGTTTTTCATTTTCATGCTGATGGAACAATCACAAGAAGCATAGGGATTATTAATGATATTATGGTCACTGTTCAAAATAAGACCATCCCTGTGAATTTCATGATCCTTGCAAAATCTCCCAACCATATTGTTTTAGGGAGATCCTTTTTAAAGAGTAATGGGGGTTTTATCAATGCAAAGTATGGGTTTATGAAATTTAATGCTCCTATCAATCGGAGGTTCTTCTTCCCATCAAAAAAGATGACCCCACCGAAAGGTTGGGAGATTTTAATGTCTTTGGAAACACTTGATTCTTACTTTCTGCGCCTAGCTGAAAGGCGTTAAAGAAAAGCGCTTATGGGAGACAACCCATTATTTTATTTCTGCAATTTTTCTTTTTTTTTGAGTCAAGGAGTTGTTTACTTCTGTAACAATTCCTTTGTATCTTTATTTTATCGCATTGTTGTGCCAAGTATTGCCTCTAATAGGAAGATGATGCTAGATTTGGATTTCTGCGCAGGAACAGATTTCTGCTGTTCACCGTTTTAATTCTGTAAAATCACAGAAAAATTATTTAAATCTGCAAATTTTTGTGCGTGATCCTCAGATATGTACGCATCTTTCGTTAGTTTAAAGTTTTTCGATCTGAGCAACGTAAGTGCCTCGAAAAAATTCGTCTTTACGGACTGTTCTGTTTAGACAGATTCTGTCTTTTATTTTTCGCATTCTCTCTTTTACTAGTGTTGAGTGGAATTCTTTTTTAGGGTGAAGAGCTTCACATAACATCAGTGGCAGTAGTTAATGTTAAAAGTAACGGTCATGTTTGTGTCCTTATAGAACATGTGAGTTTTTGATTGTGCACTAACCCTCTAATGAGAATTACTTGAGTTTGGTGTGGCGGAAGTTTTCAAGGGTCAAGAGAGAAGGATGATATAATGTGATCAAGAAGAGTGAAGAGCTTAAGCTTGGGGATGCTCCCATGGATCACCCCAGCATATTTCAAGAAGACTCAAGCGTCTAAGCTTGGGGATGCCCAAGGCATCCCCTTCTTCATCAGCAACTTATCAGGTCATCTCTAGTGAAACTATATTTTAATTCTTTCACATCATATGTGCTTTACTTGGAGCGTCTGTGTGCTTTTATTTTCAGTATTTTATTTTTCTTATGGTCAACTTGATTGGACCCCAGCATTCTTGATTGGGAGAGAGACACGCTCCGCTTTTTCATATGAATACTCCTATTCTTCACTTATACTTGTTGAGTATTCTTATCTAGCTATTGCTATGCTTTTAGCTCCTGTTTTGCATGCATCTCTTATTCAGAGCTGTTAGTTCTTTTAAAGAAAGTACTCTCTTGCTTCACTTATAATTGTTTGGAGAGTTTATGTTGAAATAAATTGATTGGTGTTTGGTTGGAACAGAAAATGTTGCATGTGGTAGATGGTATAATGGAAAAAGCTTACATATTCTTGTAGATCACTGTATTGGATAATTTGATACTTGTCAATTGTTTTGAGTTATCAAGTAGTTCATGTTTAAGCTTTTGTATCATGTAGTTAAAACCTATTAATGAAGAACTACCGTAAAGCTCGTTGAAATTTGGTTTGCATGATTGGTATCTCTAAGGTCTAGATATTTTCTAGTAAAAGGGTTTGGTTAACAAGGAAGACAGTGTAGAGTCTTATAATGCTTGCAATATGTTTTCATATAAGTCTTGCTGTGTCGGTTGATATCCTGTGTTTGCTTCAAATAACCTTGCTAGCCTAAACTCTGTACTGAGAGGGAATGCTTCTCGTGCATCCAAAACCTTGAGCCAAAATCCATGCCATCTGTGTCCACCATAACTACCTATATGTGGTATTTCCTTGCCATTCCAAGTAAATTTTTCATGTGCTACCTTTAAACTATTCAAACTTTATTACTCCTATTTTGTGTCAATGTTTACCAAGCTCATGAGGACGGGGTGGATGTCTTTATGTCAACTGTCAAACAGACTTTACCACCGGACTAGCGGCATATACATCCGCTTATCCATTAATTTTGCAAAAAGAGCTGGCAAATGGGGTGCCCAGTCCCAATTAATTACAACTTTAACCGCTTAATTCTCTTCACATTTTTGCCCTGATTTATCAGTCAAGCAATGACAAACAGTGAAATATCTGCATGTGTAAACAAAAGAGAAAGAGGGATGATCTGCCTTGCTGGTAGAAATAACGTCCTTCATGGGAGCCGCTCTTAAAAGTCTGGTTGGCAGGGGTCATATTGTACTTTCCATTTTCTGATTCGTTGACAATTAACAAACACCTCAAAACTTATTTTTACTCTCTATATGATTTCAAAAACTTAAAAAGCTCTAGCACATGATTTAATCCCTGCTTCCCTCTGCGAAGGGCCTTTCTTTTACTTTTATGTTGAGTCAGTTTTCCTACTTCTTTCTATCTTAGAAGCAAACACTAGTGTCAACTTTGGTGCAACAATTTTTATATGCTTGTATATTGCACTTATTATATTGCTTTGTGTTGACAAATATCCATGAGATATATATGTTGAAAGTTGAAAGCAATTGCTGAAGCTTAAATCTTCCTTTGTGTTGGTTAAATACCTTTTACTTAGAATCTATTGCTTTATGAGTTAACTCTTATGCAAAACTCTTTGATGCTTGTCTCGAAAGTACTATTCATGAAAAGTTTTTGCTTATATGATTCAGTTGTTTGCTCATTATCTACTTGCTAGCAAACTATAGACCATTGACCTGGATCACTTCATTCATAACATGTGCTTTACAATACTATTTGATCAAGATTATGATTGTAGCATGTCACCTCAGAAATTATTTTGTTTTTATCGTTTTACCTACTCGAGGACGAGTAGAACTAAGCTTGGGGATGCTTGATACGTCTCAAACGTATCTATAATTTCTGATGTTCCATGTTGATATTATACCAATTGTTACATGTTTTATATACACTTCATAGCATTTTTATGCATTTTCTGGGACTAACCTATTAACAAGATGCCACAGTGCCAGTTCCTGTTTTCTGCTGTTTTTGTATTCCAGAAAAGCTAGTCTGGAAATATTCTCGGAATTGGACGAAACTTGGACAGAACCTCCTATTTTTCCAACACGTACACAGTCCAAAGGAGAGACGGAGGGGAGCCACGAGGCAGCCACACCATGGGGCCCGCGGCCCCCCTGCCGCGCCGTGGGGTGGTGTGGGGCCACGTGGTCTCCAGCCGCCGCCCTTTCGCCTATTTATTCCTCCCGACGCGAAAACCCTAAATACCCGAGCCATTATCCACGAAAAGTTCCAGAGACGCCGCCGCCGTCAACCCTAGCTCGGGAGGGTTCAGAAGCTCTTCCCGGCACCCTGCCGGAGAGGGGAATCATCACCGGAGGGCTCTACATCACCATGCCTGCCTCCGGAGTGATGCGTGAGTAGTTCATCCTTGGACTACGGGTCCATGGCAGTAGCTAGATGGTTGTCTCTCCACTTTATGCTATCATGTTTAGATCTTGTGAGCTGCCTATCATGATCAAGATCATCTTATTGTAATGCTACATGTTGTGTTTGCTGGGATCCGATGAATATTGAATACTATGTCAAGTTGATTATCAATCTATCTTATATGTTATTTATGATCTTGCATGCTTTCCGTTACTAGTAGATGCTTTGGCCAAGTAGATGCTTGTAACTCCAAGAGTGAGTATTTATGCTAGATAGTGGGTTCATGCCTCCGGTAATCTGGGAGAGTGACAATAACTTCTAAGATTGTGGATGTGCTGTTGCCACTAGGGATAAAATAACCGATGCTTAGCTTAAGGGTGCGCCGTTAGGTCTAATGCATTTGTTTACATTACGCACATTACTTAATGCAATTATCCGTTGCTTGCAACTTAATACCAACGGGGAACTCGGATGACAACCTGGCGGTGGATTATTAGTCATAGACGCTGTTGGATAACGGTCTATGTATTTTGTCGTAATGCCCACATGAATATCATAGTAATCATCATGTCATATATATGCATTGTCATGCGCTCAATATTTTGTCAATTGCCCAGCTGTAATTTGTTCACCCAGCATGTTAGTTATCTTTTATGGAGAGACACCACTAGTGAACTGTGGACCCCGGTCCATTCTTTTACACTGATAATACAACCAACTGCAAACATTGTTCCTTTTCATTCTCTGCAATTTACTACTGTTTTCCACACCATACGTTTAATCCTTTGTTTTCAGCAAGCCGGTGAGATTGACAACCTCACTGTTTCGTTGGGGCAAAGTAGTTTGATTGTGTTGTGTACAGATTCCACGTTGGTGATCGAGTAAACGGCGCCACCAACAACCTTCAGAAGTGATTTCTTGCTCTACTGGTCGATTAAACTTTGGTTTCATACTGAGGGAAACTGCTGCTACACTGCTTCATACCTTCCTCTTGGGTCTCCCAACGAACGTGTGATCCACGCAATCAAGCTTTTTCTGGCGCCGTTGCCGGGGAGTGGAAGCACTTCGGTTCAGAAATCTCCTTACTTCCCCTTCCACACGCCAGTGGGGACGGCGAAGGTGGGGACGGATTGTCAGGAATCGAGTCTGACGCCCAGGTTGGAATGTTTAGTCCCACCTCGCTAGTTTGTAGGGTGACAAAAAGAATGTTTCATTTGGGGTTTTTGTAAAGTCAAATAGACATCTCAGAAAAGCCTACTTGACTTCAGAATGACCCCAAGATTAAACATTTAATTTTGAACTTAATTACAAATATTCTGATGAATTTTTTTTGTCTGAATCATGCTCAACATTTATTTATTCATTGTTTTGTGAGAATTTGTTGATTAGTACGTCGTTAACACTGAAATTAAATTTGCACATCTAATTTCGAGGATTATAAGACTTAAATTAAATTTATAAACTGATTAGCAAGCGGAAACTGAATGTAAACTTAGTGCTAATCAACGAATTAGGAAACTAAAATTTATAACTGATTTTCACATTCAATCATTACTAGTACAAAAGATTTTCATTACTACAAAAGATTCATAACTAATTACACTACTAGTGCTAAATAGGACTACTAGTACTAGTACTACTGCTACTGCTACTGCTACTTCTTCGCCGGCGGTGGGCTCCTACTTCCTCCGCCTCTTCGCCGGCGGTGGACTCCTACTTCCTTCGCCTCTTTGCTCGCGTGCGTCGTCGGAGTCATCCTCATCGTCGAGTCATCCTCGTCATCGGAGGAGTCGATCGGCGGCTCCTCGTCCTCCTTCTCCTCCTCGTCGTCATCGCCAGAGTCGTTGTCGTCGTCGTCGTCGTCGCCGCCATGGCTCTCGCCTTGGCCGTCGTCGTCACCCTCGCCGTTGTCGTCGCTGTCCAGGGCCTCCTGCCACGCGTCGTGTCCCTCCTCCCACTACTCGTTGGGGTTGCCATCGCTGTCCTCGTCGCTAGGGATGAGGTCGCTGGTCCACCACCCGTCTTCCGACATGGCGGCGATTGATCGGGGTTTTTTGGCAGAGAAGAAGTCGAAGAGGAATGGGCTTTTTGGGAGAGAAGAGAGAAGAACTGCTATGGAACCGCATACGCATTGGGGTTTTTATCTTTGAAAAGGATAGAGAGGAATTAAGTGCGACGGCGCGTCCATCGATAACCGCATGCGGAAATGAACAGACGGTCGCTTCGTATTATGCCAAAACCAGTGTGACAAGACTGCACATTACGTACGGCTATATTCGCACTCGATGGCGTTCAGTTGAAATGACAGGATAGTAATTGTTCACCACGTCATCTAGAGCATCTAGACATGTGTTGTACATCTGTCGAACAGTTGTCGGAAGTGTTGGTCAAATTGACCGCAATTGGGAACGTTTTGATCCATCTAGACATGTCTAGACGTGTTGCAACCATGTTTTGCATGAACTGACGCGATCACCCTTTATGTTTACGTGCCAACATGCATACAAGTCTGTTACTTCTGGACGCGCTCTGCGCATGCCATGGCGTGCTCTGGGCGCGAACTGGCGCACACGCGCGCGCTCTGTGCGTCGCTCTAGTCAAAACTTGTTGTATTTGATGTTTATTATTTTTATTCGAAACTAGTACTCTGATAAAGAATCTTGCCGTCGGATTTCCTATTTTCTGAATGTTCCCTCAATTTATATGATTTTTCTGCGTTAAATCTTATTAAACTCGTTTAATGCATGAAATATAGCTAAAAAGCTCAAAATTTTAAAATATGCCGGCATTGTGCCTCCCAAATGTCATGCCCTGCCTGAATATTATGGGCGTTCATTTTGCACTCTTATTTGTCATTGCTACTTCATAAAAATAAGGAGTTTGGCACTAAATAAAAGTGAGAAAAAAAGGATTTTTTTTTTGGAATCTTTGCTTCGTCAATATTGTTTGCAATTTCAAAACCCATGTTTGTGCCGAGTTTGGTCATCATAGTTTAAGGCTAGCTATGGATATGGCCATTAGCTTGGTCATCTAGCTTGAATCCCATGAATGTTCATGCAAGATAGCTCATTTTGAGAAGACTCGTTTTTTCAAAAACTTGAATTCCAAGTTTATGATTTTTCCTGGACAGTAGTACACTAAAAGAGGCGATTACCGTTGGATTTCATATTTTTTTGAACTTTTCTCGATTTATGAGAGTTTTCTCAAAAAAAGGTCAAAATTGTCGGGATGACCATTCATAACCAAGGTGTGAATTTTCCAATGTTTTGGGTGGTTTTGCATAGAACCATTCTATACTACGTTTATATGATTTTTCTATAATTTTGGGGACAAACTATAACACACTTGTAGTTCAAATCTCGTAAAATAGCGTTAAATCCTATTAAACTAGTTTAATGCATGAAATATAGCTAAAAAGCTCAAAAATTCAAAATATTCCGGTATTATGCCTCCCATATGTCATGCTCTCCGTACAAATAATTTACTTTCATTTTTCACCCTTTTTTGTCATACCTACTTCACAAAAAATAAGAAATTTGCCACTAATCAAAATTTAGAAAAAAGGGTCAATTTTCTTGGATTCTTTGCTTCGGCAATCTTGTTTGTAATGTCAAAACCCATAAAACCAACGAGTTTGGTCATCATAGCAAAAGGCTAGCCATGGTTGTGGTACACTAAAAGGGACGATTATCGCTTTGTTCATGTACATTTTCAAAACAAGCCCAAATTTCATAGCTAAGGGGCGAATCTTTCCGACTTTTTTCTTTGCAATTGCGTAGATTCGTGGTAGACTAAGTTGTGAATTTTGGGCACAGAAAAAAATGAAATTTGCGAGAGTTTGACATAATTCAAAATTAAAACAACTAATAACGAGACAACATAATATTCATTGGTGCCTAGTACAAAATTATAAAATAAACCAACAACTAAAATTCCTTGGTACCCTTGGCCTTGCCCTTAAAACAACTAATAACTAAAATTCCTTGATAAACTAAAATGGACTACCACTCGTCCTCGTCGTCGTAAACCTCCACCGACTTGGTCTTGCCCTTGCCCTTGCCGTCGACCTCCATTGGGTCATTGCCCTTGCTCTCCGAGTTGTTCAGAGCCTTCTGCAGACCGTCTGCATACTTCTCAGCTCTCGCCTTCTCCGCGGCTTCTGATTCGACCACAGAAGCGACCAGAGTATCCATGAGCTGTTGCTGCTCGGCGGAATGCCTAGCCTGCTCCATGGCTTGATAGTCGGCCCTGACCCAGGCCATACCCGGGTCCACGACCTCCTCCTCCTCCTCTTCGGATAGATCGATGAAGGGAATGGGATCGGGAGCAATGACCCTGCCCCTTCCCCTGCGCCTGCTCGAGCTCGGAGGAGACGTGCTCTCCCAGCATGAAGGAATCCTACTCGACCTTGGAGGAGTGCGCCCACGCCCACGGCCCCTGCCGCTGCCCTCGCTCAACTCAAGAAACCAAGGATAGCGGACGTGGCGGCGGCAGTTCGAGCTGGGAGTGGAGCGGCCACCACCACGAGCCATGGAAAGATGAGGGACTGGGCGAGGGTGGCAAGGAGAGGAAGAGGGGATCACTGGGCGGCGTGGGCGCAATGAGAGAGGAAATGGCTCCTTTTATGGCCATCTGCGGTCTGGACGGCGTCACGTCTGGACCGGCAGTAATGGCGACCGGGCATTGATTCGGCTCGCCAGACTGCTCAGCTTGCGGTGGGACAGACTAGGCAAGGGAGACGCGAAGATGGCGGCGCAGAGCGCGGCCGGGCCGGCAGCGTAGGCGGCGAGGCAGATTTTTGCCGGCCAGGGGGGCACGCCATTGAAGGCGCGGCGCAAATTCGGGGAATTCGAGCAGGCATGGACGCGCTCGTTCGGCTGCATGCAAGCACACCTCCTCCGCTGGCCCTACTTTGTAAGCTTTAAGTGGGGACGGCGAGCAGTATGGGTGCTCACGGGTGCATGCACTTCGCTGGACCCACATGTCATACCTTCGGTTAGGGTCAAAGGGGATTGACCAGACGGAAACGACGCGTTTGGCCGTCCGCGGATCTCGAAAGAGCCAGATAGGGCACAAACGAGGAAAGTTAAGCGAGTAGGACACAAACAAGGAAAACTAAGCGAACCAGAGCACATAATTAATAAGCCCTCCACCGTGGCAGTGCATGCAGCCCCGCTCCCGCCATAGGCTTATCCTTTGTTTGGTGTACATAGCCTATACTTGCAAAATATCTGTTGATGAAGATATTGGAAACTGGAGATTGTTGTTCGCTTTGATGAATTAAATTTTGGAGGAGCATGGGGCGGAGCCCAAGAACTACGTCTTGTATGCGGAGCCGGCCGAGTAGCATTCCTTCGGAGACAGAGTCCAAGTGATTGTGTCATCAGAGCCAGGAACAAGCGTGACAGATAGTAACCTTTTCAACGCTGCCACCAAAGTCTAGAATAAAGTGGCCGGACAGATAGTAACCTTTTCAACCCTACCGCCAAAGTCATAAACGTGGATGGTATGAAGGCTTCCTTCTGGTCCTCCTCCTGGCTGGATGGGGTCCCCCAAGACCGTGGCGCCGCTGATTTGTAAAGCTTCAAAAAGCAAGCATCGGTGCATCAAAGACGCTTTGGACAACCTTACCTGGATTGCGGATATTAACACCCAAGATATCACGGTTGACGACATCGTGCAATTCATTAGTCTTTGGATTCTTCTTTAGGGGAGATCATGCTTGTTCCTGGCTCTGATGACACAATCACTTGGACCCTGTCTCCGTAGGGATGCTACTCAGCCGGCCCCGCATACAGGGCGCAGTTCTTGGCTCCGCCACGTGCTCCTTCGAAAAGCTGGTCTGGAAGGTCTGGGCACCTCTTAAATGCCAGTTCTTTGCTTGGTTGGATGTCTAGAATAGGGTGTAGACGTCCAATCGGCTGGCCATTCGGGGTTTGACGCATAGCCCTCGGTGCATGCTTTGCAAGTGCCGGCCTGAGATGACTAGGCACATCCTTTTCGAGTGTCGTTACTCTAGGCGGATCTGGCAAAAGGCGGCTTCATGGCTATTTTTCCTAAACCTCGCCCAAAGCATTGAATCTGGTGGCCCTATTGTGTGATCGTACTGACATGCCCTTGCAAGGATGCCATCTGACCACTCTAAGGGCTTGAAGTCTGCCATCACCCTTATTGCTTGAGAGATATGGTAGGAAATAAATGAAAGAGTGTTCAACAACAAATTTACAATGCGCATCCCTGGTGACGAGAGTAGAAATTGGTTTCTGGCGGGTGCTAAAAATCTAGCAGAGATTATGTCTTATTTTCCTATGACTTGCATGGTCCTTTTTATTTTGGCTAGGTCTTGCTATGTTTGTGTCGGGGGGTTGCCCCCGGTAGGGCAAAGAGGTGGTGTTGGGAGCTATAAAGTGGAAAGGAAGGTCAGTCCGGGTCCCTCAAGCCGGATCACTTGGACCGGATGTTTAAGTGCAGGGAGAGGCCAAAAGGCATCGGACAAAGTCTAGCCGGATCAGAGGAAGGGATCTGGCTTAACCTAGCCGGATTGGTCAGGAAGGATCCGGCACAGGGCAATGTCGGATAATGCACAAGGGCCAAGTAATGTCAGTAAGTTCACGGGTCCTGCAGGTCTCCTGCCCGAGGCTCAGAAGACAGCCAGGTCGAGCCACGGGTTTTCCGGGTCGCTAGGCCCTAGGCGCTGACTCGGCCAATTCGGGAAAGGGCAGTGGCCTAGGCTCCGGTGGGCTATGCTGGCTTAAGCTCAAAGAGGAAAAGATAGACCTGCCGTTGGACTGACGATGAGCTGGACTAAGTGATAGTAGCCAGAGCTTGTCCTGTTCCTCTTGTCCATGCCATTGTCATCTCCGGCCAGGGGCAGAATGGTAATCCGGTTAGTGTATAAATAGACCAGCACATCCTCCAGGGCGAGGGACGACGAAGAAGGAGCCTCATTTCCCCCCTTGCTCCATCTTCCTCCTAGAGCTCTCACCATTGTTGCTTCATACAGCTCAAGGAGCACTTTGTACTTGTGACCATTGAGATATAAAGAGAGTAGGCTAGAGCTGCAGTAGGGGTGTTACCTCCACAAGAGGGCCCCGAAGCAGGGTACATCTTGGTGTGCTTTGGTTGTTCTTGGTTTGGCTCGTTCTTGGTTGTTCTTGCGTGTTCTTCGTTGTTCTTCATGCGTGCTTCTTGAGCGCGCACACCCTCCCCGGATCCCCCAACGTCCTAGCGAGCCCCCAACTTAAGCCATCCTATGGCATCTGCCGTGACACCACCACGACAGTTGGCGCCCACCATGGGTAGGATAGGATGATCAGCGTCTCAAGTTGGATAGGATTTACCAGTCCGAGAAGCTGGAAGAGCAAGGCCCACCAGGTCCTCCATGCTTTGGGCCTCGGATCATGAATGAGCCGAACGTGCCGTTGTTTCAGCTTGGCCGAATCACAAAGCCGTATAACGGCAGCACTAAGCCGCAGGATTGGCTGATAGACTATGTATCCTCGGTGCACATTGCGGGGGGCAATCGCCGATGGGCGGTCCGGTATCTCCCGCATATGTTGGAAGGGCCAGCCCGGATTTGGCTGAATAACTTACCAGAGGGTAGTATCAACTCTTGGATGGATTTGGAGCAGGCGTTTTACAGCAACTTCTCCAGCACTTACAAGAGGCCAAACCGACCTCAGCTCTTGTCTGCGTGCAGGCAGGAAGAGCGGGAGACAGACCGAGAATTTTTGACTCGGTGGAGCAACATTCGCAATTCTTGTGAAGGTGTCGTGGAGGAGCAGGCCATTTCTTGGTTTGCGCAGGGTTGCCGACATGGCACCCCGCTTTGGCAGAAGCTCCAGAGGGATATGCCAAAGACCCTGGCGGAAATGATCCGGATAGCAGATACATATGCTCTTGGCGATCCGACGCAGCCAGCGTTGGATGTGGTGGGAACAAGCAGGAGGCAACCGGTCAACAACCGAACTGGACCATTGAGGCCCAGTGACCGACATGAGTTCGGTTATAAGAGGAGAGATCCGGATTATAGATACGGTTCAGATCAGGTTGCTGCAGTAAATATGGATCATCCTGATAGCCAGAGACCAAAAAATGAGGGTCCAGCTTGGAGGCCGAATCAAGGTGCCTGGGCAAAGAAAGTGTGGGATGGACCGAGTCCACCTCTAACTTTTGAGGCAATGATAGATGGGCCTTGCCGTTATCACACAACAGACCCACGCAAGCCGGCCAATCATTCAACTCGGAATTGTAGCTGGCATCATCGCATCCAGGCGGAAGGTCAGAGAGGGCCACCTCAGAGAGGTGCTCCTAGACCGAATTTCAGGCCAAATACGCCTTTATCCGGAGCCAATGCAACCCCGGTGAACGAAGGAGCTCCAAGGCCGGCAGCCACAAAGCCGGTTAACCTGGTAAATATGGGAGGCAACAACAACAATGCTGGTCCGAGTCGGCAAGGTGGATACCCCGGAAATGATTACAAGGAGCTCATCAAAGTTATGTGGTTTTTGTGACCGAGCCAACTGACAAGAAAAGTCAGCTGCGAAGGGCGAAGGAGGTGAATGCAGTCACACCAGCAGTCCCAAAATACCTGAACTGGTCCGAGCAGGAGATCACTTGGAGCAGGGCTGATAATCCCAGGGTTATGCCAAGCCCAGGAAACTACGCACTGGTGGTGGATCCGACTTTGGTTGGACCAAGATTAATGTGAAATTCACTCGAGTCTTGGTTGACAATGGCAGTGCTATAAACATCATGTATCGGGACACAATGGTCAAGTTGGGTTATTCGCCGAATCAGTTGCAGCAGAGCAGTTGCACCTTCCATGGTATAGTACCCGGGGTGTCTTGTTCCCCAATGGGTAAGATCTGGGTAGATGTGCTGTTTGGTACCAAGGACAATCACCGACTTGAGAGTCTCGAATTCGAGGTGGTAGACTTGGAGAGCCCATACCATGCTCTGCTCGGCAGGCCGGCATTAGCCAAGTTCATGATATCCACTCATGTGCCTACCTCAAGATGAAGATGCCTGGCCCGAATGGTATCATCACCGTTGCGGGAGATTACAAGAAGGCCATACAGTGTGCCACGGTCGGTTCCACCTTAGCCGAGTCGTTGGTGATCCAAGCTGAGAAGAGCAAGATGCATGAAGTAGTGGCGATGGCGAAGTCAGCTCAGCTCGGCGTGCTGGCTATGACCAATCCGGATGCAGGTGCAACATTTGAGGTGCCCAAGGAGACAAAGAAGATCCCCATTGACCCGGAGAATCCGGAGCGCATGGCCATCATTGGTGCCGGGTTGGGCGAGAAATAGGAAAGCGCGCTCTGTCACTTCCTCCGTGAGAATCGGGATATCTTTGCATGGTCGGCTAAGGACCTGCCTGGTGTTCCGAGGGAGTTGGCAGAGCACTCTTTATTTGTCAGGCCGGATGTGAAGCCGGTGAGGCAACCGACTCGGCGTCTTTCAGACGATCGAAGAAAAGTGGTGCTTGATGAGCTGGCTAAGCTACTTGCAGCCGGATTCATTATGGAGGTGTTGCATCCAGACTGGATATCCAATCCGGTTCTGGTAGAGAAGAAGAAGGACGAACCAGCGGTGGTCAAGGTGTGGCGTATGTGCATCGACTTCACCAACCTGAACAAGGCGTGCCCGAAGGATCCCTTTCCTTTACCTCGGATTGATCAAGTGATCGATTCTACTGCTGGGTGTGAGTTGTTGTCTTTTATTGATGCGTACTCTGGTTTTCACCAGATACCACTGAACCCCAAAGATCAAATAAAGACTGCTTTTATTACCCCGTATGGGGCGTATTGCTATCGTGTCATGTGTTTCGGTTTGAGAAATGCCGGTGCAACTTATCAGAGATGTATGCAGAAATGCTTACACTCTCAAATGGGCAAAAATGTGCAAGTGTATGTCGATGATATCGTCATCAAAACTAAAGAAAAACGCACTCTCCTCGAGGATCTCGAGGAAACATTTGTGAACTTGAGAAAGTATCGGTTAAAATTGAATCCGGATAAATGCACCTTTGGTGTCCCGGCTGGAAAGTTGCTCGGTTTCCTTGTATCGAGCCGAGGTATTGAGGTGAATCCGGCTAAGATCCGAGCCATAGAAAACATGAAATTGCCTAAATGTCTAAAAGATGTACAAAAGTTCACCGGGTGTCTAGCCTCGTTGAGTCGGTTTGTGAGTCGGCTAGGAGAAAAAGCCTTGCCCTTGTATCAATTGATGAAAAAGAGCACCGGGTTCACATGGACCCCGCAGGCAGACTCGGCTTTCAATGAATTAAAAAAGATGTTGTCCACTGCACCAATTTGGCATCACCTTTGCCGAATGAGCCAATGCTACTTTACATTGCGGCCACTAACCGGGTCGTAAGTGTGGTGATAGTGGTAGAGCGAGAAGAGGAGGGTAAATCCGTGCAGAGACCGGTGTACTATTTAAGCGAGGTGATCTCAACCTCAAAGCAGAATTATCCTCACTACCAGAAGATGACATATGGTGTATACCTGGCGGCCAAGAAGTTGAAACATTACTTCCAGGAGCACCCGATCACCGTAGTATGCGAAGCTCCAATCTCGGAGATCATTGGGTGCAAAGATGCGACTGGCCGAGTTGCCAAATGGGCAATAGAAGTGTCTCCTTACACCCCGCATTATGAGAGAAGAGATGCTATCAAGTCTCAGGCTTTACCGGATTTCCTTTGTGACTGGGCCGAGATGCAGTATGAGCCACCCAAGCCGGATTACAATTACTGGAAGTTGCACTTTGATGGCTCCAAAACCAAAATCGGACTGGTGCTGGGATAGTACTCACATCACCGAAGCAAGATCAGTTGCGATATGTGTTGCAGATTCATTTCTCAGCATCAAACAATGTGGCCGAATATGAGGCACTGATCCATGGGCTTAATGTGGCTAAGGACATCGGCATCCGCCGGATAGAATGTTTTGGTGATTCAGATTTAGTGGTGCAGCAGTCTTCTGGAAATTGGGATGCCCTTGATGCCAATATGGCACTATATCGATTTCATGTCCAGAAAATTTCAGGATTTTTTGAAGGCTGCGAGTACAAGCACATACCTCGGCTGGAGAACGAAGCTGCTGATATCCTGTCAAAACTCGGGTCGTCTAGGGATGCAATCCCACCCGGGATATCCTTGAATCACCTAAGGATCCCTTCAATCAAGCCTTCACCTGATTCCGAGTCAATTTTTATCCCAAAGCAAGAATCTGAAGCTGTTCCTATGAATGTTGATGTCGGGTACATTTGGGAAGACCCGGGGACTGCATGGCGAGACTCGGGGACTGCGCACCGAGACTCGGGAATGCTAACCAAATCTTAGGGAAGAGGGAAGAGAGGAAGATGGTGCTAACCGAATCTTAGGGAATGGACAGAGACTGATAGAAGAAATAATGGCGGCCGAACCAGTGGAAATAGATGAGCACTTATTCCCTTTGCATCCAGTACCGGAATGGGCTGAAGAAATCATGAAGTTCATGTCGGAGGGGAGTTTGCCAAATGATGAAACCGAAGCTAGGCGAGTGCAGAGGAGGTCCAAGGGTTACACCATCATAAACAAGGAGTTATACAAAAGGAGTGCAACCGAGGTGCTACAACGTTGCGTGGAGCCAGCCGAGGGCAAGGAGATGCTCCTGGAGATACATCAAGGAGAATGTGGGCATCATTGCAGTACAAGAGCCCTGGTGGCTAAAGTATTCCGGCATGGGTTTTACTGGCCCACTGCTCATGCAGATGCAGAGGACATAGTCCGAAAATGTGAAGGATGCCAAAGGTTTGCCAAGCAGACACACCTACCCGCATCGGCGCTCAAAACAATTCCTATCACTTGGCCGTTTGCTGTGTGGTGTTTGGATATGGTGGGAGAATTCAAGCCGGCTAGGGTAACATGACACATATGCTGGTGATGGTGGATAAGTTCACCAAGTGGATAGAGGTGAAACCAATCCGGAAAGTGGATGGTCATTCGGCTGTAACTTTCCTGAAAGAAATCATTTTGAGATACGGTTACCCCCATAGCATCATCTCGGATAATGGCACGAACTTTGCTGTGGGAGAGTTTGCCCGATTCTGCATGGATAAGGGGATCCGGTTAGACATAGCCTCAGTGGCACACCCAGAGTCCAATGGACAGGTGGAAAGATCAAATGCTTTGGTATTAGCTGGGATAAAAGCCCGGTTAATAGAACCTCTGGTAAAGACTCCGGGGTGCTGGATAGATGAGATACCATCAGTACTATGGGGTCTAAGGACCACGCCGAATCGGTCAACTGGCTATACGCCATTTTTTCTGGTATATGGGGCAGAAGCAGTGCTACCCACTGACATAGAATATGATGCACCAAGGGTGACAATGTATACCGAAACCGAGGCAAAAGAGGCCCGGGAAGATGCAGTGGATCTGCTAGAGGAAGCAAGAGAATTGGCCCTATCTCGGACAGCAGTATACCAGCAGGGTCTCCGACGTTATCATAGTCGGAAGATCAGCCCTCGAGTGTTTCATGAGGGAGATCTAGTACTAAGGCTGGTGCAGCGCAGCAAAGGCCGACACAAGTTATCACCTCCATGGGAGGGACCATTCATTGTGAGCAAGGCTATGCACAATGACTCGTACTACCTTGTAGACGCACAGGAACCAAGGAAGGATGGCCTGGACAGACCCGGAGAAGAAACCAAGCGACCCTGGAATGTAGCTCTGCTTCGACCCTTTTACTCTTAAGGGCGCAATGTATGTATCTCAGTTTATCATAAATGAAATTTCGGCAATCCGAGTCTGGACTCGGGGACTGCCTCGTCCTTATGCATGTGTTTTTTATTACTGTTTTGTCCATACCGTTCATGTGTCGGATTGTTTTGAACCTCGTCCCAAAATTCAAGTAATGTATGCTGTGTTGTTGATCTCGTGACTCGACTGACAAACACCAAAATGGTAGTCAAGAGCAGAGGTGGGGAATATGGGAAACATGAAAATGGACTCGGGGACTCGGTCCAAAACCGATTCGGCACATGTCGTTTACTAACCCCTGTTATTTTTTTTTGTTTATGTTAGATGATTCTAAACCACAACTCGCATGTTTCAAGTATTGTATGCTATGATTCCTATCTTGTGACTCGACTGTCAACACCTAAAAGGTAGACAAGAGCAAAGATTCGGCAAAAATAGTGAACAAGAAAACAGACTCGGGGACTCGGTTTAAGATGATCCAACATAAACCTAGTCCGGATCACATTAAGCAAAATAAAAGTAGTCTCGAAGAACTTAAATTGTATATTACATCTGCTCCCGGCATACCGGGGATTTAATGTTTTTCATTAAGATAATTCAGGAAGAAGGAGCCTTGGTCGCAGGAGACTCGGTTGCAGCGATGGACTCGAATGTTGGAGGAACCTTGGACGGAGAGCTTGAAGGCTGGGCAGACTCGGAAACATCCGGATCAGCTGAAGTCTTGGCGGTCTTGACTAAAGCTTGTTCGGTAGTCTCAGCCGAATCAGTGGCTGGCGTCTTGGAAGTCTTGACTAAAGCTTGTTCGGCAGTCTCAGCCGAGTCAGTGGCTGGCGTCTTGGAAGTTTGGACTAAAGCTTGTTCGGCAGTTTCAGCCGAGTCAGTGGCTGGCATCTTGGAAGTCTTGGCTGGAGATTGTTCGGCAGTCTTGGCCGAGTCAGAAGATGGCACTTTGGTGGACTTGATACGAGGTTGTTCGGCAGAGTTAGCCGAATCACCGGACTCGCCCTCAGACTCGGCGTATTCGTCAAGGGAGGCATCGTCCGATTCCTCTTCTTCAGATTCTTCCCCATCCGAGTAGACCGGAGCGTCCAGATCAAGATGCTTTGTGTTTCAAATTCGGCCATAAAGTTGGCAGCTTCTTCGCGGATCTTGATCCGGTTCGGATCTGAAGCCCATGAAGAACCCTCGCGAAGGGAGCGCACTTTGACGAGATCAATCAGCTCATACCAAGACATGATAAATAGCAAAGCTGCGTCAGCACCAGCGCGGGCGGACGAAGATCTCCACTGCTTTAACCGGGTCTCCGCCTGATCCAGGTCTTTGATTAGCTCGTCCGCAGACCGGACTTGCCGGCTTCAGGAAACAAGACTCGGTGAGCTTTGAGACTTGCATTGAACAGATCAATGTGGGACTCCTTCAAAGGAGCAATCCGAGCTTTAAGTGCAGTAATGTGATCTTCGATATCCCACGTCTCTGGTAGGGGAGCTCCAGCTAACTTAGCTCTCTCAGCTCGGGCATCTCTCACAGCTTTGGCGGCTTGAAGCCGGATGCTGGTAAACTCTCCTACATTCAGATAAGCTAACACCGAATTAAACGAGAGGGAACACGAAATTATGTGTCGAATAAGAGCAGAGGAGGAAGAGGAGATTCGGCAAACTTACGGTCCATGTCTTCATTGAGGCTGGCAAGATCAGCCAGCCATTTCGCGCTGACCGCCTTGTGAGCAGCCAGATCATCTTTCGCCGCTTTAGCTTCGGCTTCAGCGTCTGCAACGACCGTTTGGATTTTCTTGTCCAATTCAAGCCCGGCTTTGAAAGCATCTCGCTCCTTCTGGATCGAATCTTTCTCACTTTGCAGCGAATCCCGGTCTTTCTTGAGCTTGGCCTTCACTTTTCCAACCCGGTCAAGCTCCCGCTGAAGCCGAGTCACTTCTGACTTTTCCTCCGCTAAAGCGCGCTTGTGCTCCTGATCTTTCTTTTTCATCTCCTCACCTTGCGCATCGAAGGAAGTTTGGAGGGCCTGGTGTTGCAGGACTAGCTGCTTAAAGATCCGGCTGCGAGCAGTCGTGGTTTCCTGAAAGAAAAAGGGTTAATGGCGTAAAAAGAGTCTCGGGGACTGGCACCCGAGACTAGCAGCATGGAGCCAAAACGAATCTCGGGGACTGGAGGCCCGAGATTGATAAAAAAGAAAGTTGACCGACTCAATTGGAAAAGAGACTCGGGGACTGGGAGTCCCACGATTTTTTCGGCTAAGACAAAATTCATGATCAAGTTTTAGAGATTCAAGCCGAATGACTTTCTTACTCGGAGGAGTATCAGTCGTTCGACCCGAATCTCGGGGACTGGGAATAGTGCAGATTGATCATGATGAAATAAAAGCAGGATTCGGTAAAGTTACCTCGAAGACCCGGTTAGCTTCAGCGACCGAGGCCTGCACAGAGTGTAGAGATTGAAACATCCGGCTAGGGCCAGCCGGGTGTGGCGACGCTGAAGTAGTTGAGCCTTCGGCAAGGTCCGCAGTATTCCAAGCTTTAACGAATTGCTCTGCGGAGCCGAGGTTGTCGCCGCTCGGAGTGCGGAGATTCGGCAGAACCTGGCCACTAAGTCGGGCGCGAGTGATCGCCTCAGAGAGTTGATCATGCACCCGAGTCGCTGATGGAGTGGCGGAAACCTGTCTGCTAGCAACCACCTGCTTATCCGAGGTGGTTGGAGTCGTGCCAGAGGCGGCTTGAGTCGGCTTAGGTAGAGGCGATGCGCCCGGGGTCTTGGCTGGATCTGGCTGCCTCGGTTGGTTCTGGGACGCTTGTTGTGGTGGTTTAGATACTTCCTGTTGCTGCTTCTGCTGCTTCTCGAGAGGTTGTTGCTGCTGCTTTTTCTTCTTCTTCTGCTGCTCTTGATTCAGAGCCTTGGGGATAGGGCGAGGATCCGGCTTAGTCAAAGACTTAGCCGAAGTCTTAGCTTTTTCCTTCTCCAACTCCTTCAGAGGACGTGGCCAAGTTGAATCTCGGGTAGGACCCGAGATTTCCTCATTCTCCAGGTCAATAACCGACTCTGGAACGAGAGTCGGCGGAGGAGTATTGGCAGTTGTGGCACGCGCGGGAGAGGCGACAGCCTTTTCAGGAGACTGGTGCTCCATGGCCGTATCCAGTGGAGGAATGGGAGAAAGAATGGATGAATGAGTTTGCTCGGTGACGATGACGTCACTACATAGAGCAAAGTAAACAGTTAACTCGGATAAAGGTGGCTCGGATAATAGAGGAGGAAAGCGAATGAAGTTAAGCTGGCATTACCCCTTGGTGGTAGGCATGGGCTTGAGCCGATTCGGCTTGAAGGCAGCTTTCTTCATTCTCTTGGCTTGAGGGACATCTGATCCGGACGCGTCATCGCGTTTCCGAGATGTCCCTTGAGCATCCTTTTGGCTGGAACACAAGGTGGTAACCATGAAATCGGAATAGCATCAATGGGATCTAGGATCCAGCAATCATCATCTTCATCTTCGGTGTAAATAGTCGATTGCTTACCCTTGCGGATGGGCTTGGCGCGCGGAATCGGCAAATAATCGTCCGTATCCGCATCCTCTTCGCCCTCGCGCAGCGGGCTGCGATCCGGTCCCCACACTTTGGTGGAGAGATCTCCATCTTCGGTGATTTGGCGGTCGAACAGCTGCAGGGTCAAGGCAAATATGGATTAGTCCGATGGTATTTTATGAAGTATGGATTAATTCGGAGAATGGTGAACTAACCTGTGGGGGAAGTGCATCTCGGTGGAACGGCTCCACGCCCCACCGCCACTTGTCCGACATCTCGGTGTAGGCGATGGCGTTTACCCGTCTCTTGACGGAAGCTCTGGTGAGGTCATGTTTGCTGATCCGGGTAGGATCTAGCAGACCACTCATGTGGCAAATCTTGTGCTCACGTTGTTGAAGAGGACTGACACGGCGAAAGACGAAGGTCCGGAGGAGATCGTCCGAGAGCAGGTCCTTCTTCAGAAAATCCTCCAGAGTTTGATCTATGATTTGAAGCTCCGCAAGAGTGTCAGCCGGATCATATCTGAAGTTTAATTCGGCTGTGGGGGGCTCGATCTTGAACTCGGGCAAGTTGAGAGCATCATGGCCTTCAGCGCTCTTCACGTAGAAGAAAGACCTTTGCCATTTCCTGCAAGTATCCAGGCCAGTGATCCGGGGAAAGATGGAGCCCGCCCTCGGAGTAATGCTAGCCGAACCACAAGCGGTCATCACTTTCGGGTCACTGCCCGGGATAGTCTGTTTACGGAGGTGGAAGTACTTCGCCCAGGTTTGTACTGTCGGCCAGAGACCGAGATATCCCTCGGTAAAGGAGGTAAAAGCCGACAGGGAGACAAAGGCGTTAGCCGGAAGGTGGTGAGGCTGCAGGCCAAAGAAGTCTAGGAAAGCCCGGAAGAAGTCACTCGCCGGGAGTCCGAATCCGCGCTCGAAGTGCGCTAGAAATACAACGCGTTCACCCGGTTGGGTGACCGGTTTGAGTTCCTTCCCCGGTTTTCGGCATATAACTTCAGGTGTTATACGCCGGGTGCTCAGCAGCCATTCCAGGTCATCTGTTGTAACATCGGAACCCTCCCAACTGCCGGGGGGCAGCTTCGGCATATCCGAATCAGTCCTGCAAAAAATCGGAGATAGCCGAGTTAGGAGATTCGGAATCTCTAATCCAGAACGAATCGGATAATGGCATAACCGAATCAGATGTAAAGCGATTCGGTAGAAGCTATCCCGGATAAAGTTGTCTAGTTACTGCGGAAAAGTAATTCGGCTGGTAACTACAAACACCTTTTCGTGAGAATCTAGGGTTACGCAAGATCTACCGCAGCAGTAAAATAGAGAGGAAATCCCGAGTAAAAATATGGTGGAACTGCTCAAGCGGTGGCAAGCCAAACTAGGGCAATCTAGTGCAAAACCTGGAAAGGAGATCTAGGGAATGCACTAAGGCGTGACAATGGACTCGTACACGAGTGAATCTACAAGAAACAGGCGCAAGTTCCCAGCGGGATATGAACTTGCTCAAGGTCGCCATGGCCGGAAGAAAAGGAACTTACGGTTGCGATGCGGCGAGGAAGAAGCTCGGTGAAGAAACGGCGGTGCAGGGCGCGGTGCGCGGCTCCGGCGAGTTTTCTCCGGCGTTGTCGAGGTCCCGGCGCGGCGAAGTCGCGAAGGCGAGATCGCAGCGGCGTCAATGGCACGGATGGAGTTCTCGAAGTAGGAAGTGCGGGGAAGAAGAGGAGGAACCCCGCACCCCTATATATAGCCGCTCGCTGGTAACTGGCGCACTACCGCGCGGTTTTCGGGGCGTGGCCGGATCAAGTGCGCCCTGAAACTCTGTGGTAGCAGTTGTGGCCGTATATTTCAAGCACATGGTGGGTCACAGAATTGGAAGCGGTCGTGCGGATCGAGTGTGCCGGTCAGCGAAGAAACCGAGGAGACGCGGTCATTTAGTCAAACACACTCGAATACCTGGTGGACCCGGACGACGTGCTGACAGTGGCATGTCAAATCAAAAACCCGGATAACGAGGCCTTGCGCAGAGATTCCCTGCCAAGTGTCCCGGGAAATCCTGAGACAAGATTGTGTAATATGGGATTCGGTTAATGGCGTTTGTTTTTAACCTGCTACGGCCCTTCAGCCAAGGCTGTAGGACCGCACCAGCTTCGGGGACTACTGTCGGGGGGTTGCCCCCGGGTAGGGCAAAGAGGTGGTGTTGGGAGCTATAAAGTGGAAAGGAAGGTCAGTCCGGGTCCCTCAAGCCGGATCACTTGGACCGGATGTTTAAGTGCAGGGAGAGGCCAAAAGGCATCGGACAAAGTCTAGCCGGATCAGAGGAAGGGATCCGGCTTAACCTAGCCGGGTTGGTCAGGAAGGATCCGGCACAGGGCAATGTCGGATAATGCACAAGGGCCAAGTAATGTCAGTAAGTTCACGGGTCCTGCAGGTCTCCTGCCCGAGGCTCAGAAGACAGCCAGGTCGAGCCACGGGTTTTCCGGGTCGCTAGGCCCTAGGCGCTGACTCGGCCAATTCGGGAAAGGGCAGTGGCCTAGGCTCCGGTGGGCTACGCTGGCTTAAGCTCAAAGAGGAAAAGATAGACCTGCCGTTGGACTGACGATGAGCTGGACTGAGTGACAGTAGCCAGAGCTTGTCCTGTTCCTCTTGTCCATGCCATTGTCATCTCCGGCCAGGGGCAGAATGGTAATCCGGTTAGTGTATAAATAGACCAGCACATCCTCCAGGGCGAGGGACGACGAAGAAGGAGCCTCATTTCCCCCCTTGCTCCATCTTCCTCCTAGAGCTCTCACCATTGTTGCTTCATACAGCTCAAGGAGCACTTTGTACTTGTGACCATTGAGATATAAAGAGAGTAGGCTAGAGCTGCAGTAGGGGTGTTACCTCCACAAGAGGGCCCCGAAGCAGGGTACATCTTGGTGTGCTTTGGTTGTTCTTGGTTTGGCTCGTTCTTGGTTGTTCTTGCGTGTTCTTCATTGTTCTTCATGCGTGCTTCTTGAGCGCGCACACCCTCCCCAGATCCCCCAACGTCCTAGCGAGCCCCCAACTTAAGCCATCCTATGGCATCTGCCGTGACACCACCACGACAGTTTGCTCCTCATTTATCAATATAAAACGCAAAGCTTTTGAATTTTTGCTTAAATAAATAAAGTGGCCGGCTGGGTTTTCCAAATGAATAGAAACAAAAAAGTGTAGAGCGTGTTTGATAGCCCGGGTTGCCTCAAAAGATCTCCCACCACCCAGATTTTGGTCGTTTGTTAGCCCGTATGTGCGCCTGGGCCATGCCCACCTCGCACCGAAAACTCCCTTCAGCCATGCCGAGGAGAGAAGCTCAGACCGAGCTTCTCAACTCAGTCGGGCTGAGCTCATACAGAAAATCCCACGCATGGGTCCAACCCGAGCTGTGCGCGGCCCACCCCGATCGAAAATTCCTCTCATTTTCCCCCGCATCGCTCTCTCTCTCTTGCCCTCGCTCGCGGTCGCCAAGCGCCGCCCAGTCCCGCCCCAGAGTGCAGCGCCGCCCCTCGCAGGCGGCAAGCGTCGCCCCCTTGCATCCCGGCACCAAGCGCCGATACGAGCACCATCGCCGTCTCCTGACGTTCCTGGTTACCGCGCCACGCCGCCAAGGCCTGTTGAAGACGTCCGCACCGTGCGTCGGTGCTGGCGGCCGATGTGCCGGATACGCCGGAGATCGTCGACCGCCACCGCCCAGCGTCTATCGACGCTGCCAGCCCGGAGCTGTTTCGCCCTTCCGCCCGGAGGACCACCACCAGCGCCGCCGTCCGGAGGACCACCACCCATCGCCGCCGCCCGGAGCTGTTTCGCACCGCCGCCACCGCATCCTAGTGCCTCCTCGCGCCGTCGTCGACCAGTTCTTCCTCGCGCCAGCACGGACCGCCCAGCGCCGCCGCCGGCCGCCGGTGACCAGTTCTTCCTCCCTGGATTGACCTAGTGCTAGGCTGCGTGTGGACCTGATTGCTTTTTTCTTCCTGTCCAGGGTCTTTTCTGTAAGATTTTGGACCTATTTGTAATTTCATTTCCTAGAATCTAATCCAAGCATGTCCAAGAGATACGACCTGCCAAACAGCATCTCAGCCCAGCATATCTCAACACATACGAGGTACCAAACAACCAACAAAAGCTCAGCCCAACCTGGCCCAAGTCAGCATGTATCATGTGGGAAACCCATGCCCGGGTGATGCAACCTACAAAACACACCCGATCCCATGGCACCGAACAAGCAGTCTTGTTCCATGCAATGAAATGTAGTCACTCACACATCACAGATGCTTAGATAAGCCGATATTACCACATATAACCGCGTATGTTAGTACTCAGTAAGAGTGTATTAGTATAAGATTCCTCAAAACTTGTGCCAAGTATACAATTACACAGCTGTCAGTCAGGTGATCATGGCCACCTTCTAGAGCCCGCAAACGAATCCATCTCTTGGTCAACTGCAATAAACACGGATGCATCGTCCGTAGCAACTTCACTGTAAACTAATCTACTCTATGAGTTAACCATTTCTTAAACCCTGGGCTAGCAGCGGGACATCCCATACTTCTCCAGTATATCACATCCACCAGATCACCTCTCGCGAATTTGACCCGTTGATCCCTCCATGATCCGAGATCCT
Organism: Poa pratensis; assembly: GCA_947311845.1. NCBI lineage: Eukaryota > Viridiplantae > Streptophyta > Magnoliopsida > Poales > Poaceae > Poa > Poa pratensis. The sequence goes on along the minus strand of CAMZMU010000050.1, from coordinate 23,051,357 downwards.
GCAAACGAATCCATCTCTTGGTCAACTGCAATAAACACGGATGCATCGTCCGTAGCAACTTCACTGTAAACTAATCTACTCTATGAGTTAACCATTTCTTAAACCCTGGGCTAGCAGCGGGACATCCCATACTTCTCCATGCAGTATATCACATCCACCAGATCACCTCTCGCGAATTTGACCCGTTGATCCCTCCATGATCCGAGATCTAGCACAACTTCATTAATGCCCCTTAAGCAGAAATGCTTCTAGGTCTTCCTCACCTGGTCAAGATGTCTGCAAACTTTGGCGTCCTAATGCCGGTGCTTGGGAAATGACGGTCCGTACGTGTGATGAAGCCACTCTCTTCGATCTATCCCGTGAGATGTACCGGCGGCGTCGCCGACGGATCACCGACCTATTTCTGCCGTTAGAAGCAGGAGGCGCCACCGATGTGCCGTTGACACGCACCGCTACGGAAGGGCCAGGTGGGCGACCTGTTGAAGGTTTTTGGAAAAGCTAATGGTTAGTGGCTCGGTGCAGGGTCAATACTTTTACTATGGAGCAAGGAAACAGCTGAACATAAAAGAATTCGAAAATGTAGTGTAGTAAACAAAGTAAGTGGCAAGGTAGTAACATCGATCCAAGATCTCAAAGGTGAGAAATAGAAGAAAACAAGAGCGTAGAAGACGGCGGTGAGAACCGGAAAGCACGCACCTTCACGCGCAATGCTCAACCGGCGCCGGCGGAACCGCTTGAGCACGCCACCCAGCGCCAACTCGAACGCGTCCGCCATGCCGTCGCCGAGCCCGTCGGACGACGAACCGTACACAAGCCTCGGGATCATCTCCACGACGCGCTCCCGCATCCGCCGTACTCGCTGCTCGCTGAGCCCCTGCAGAACCTCCAGCACGCTCACGTTGCCCGCACGCAGCGCCCGTCGGTCTATGAACACCGACCACTCCCTCTCCTTCCCCCGCGCTGGAAGGAACCACCGGTACTGGTCGTACGCCGTCCTCCGCCAGAACAGCACCGGCACGGCCCCGGTCACCATGCAGTCAAACAGGGACCGCCGCGTGTAGCTGTCCCCGCGCGGCTGCAGGCAGAACCTGGAGTCCAGGAACAGCTTCGTCACCATCGAGATGTCTTCGTTGCACCAATTGGCGCGGCAGTCCACCGCGCGGCAGTGCGCGCGCCCGGCGTCCTCACACTCCTCCAGCAGCACTTCCCTGAAGTCGTCCCTGAACTCGGACCGCGGCGCGCCGGCGAACCCAAAGAGGGTGGTGCGGTTACGGGACAGCACGTGACGCTGCCACGCGCGCACGTCGGCGGCGCCGCGGGGGTGGAAGCCGGTCGGGTACGGGACACCGACGTCCATGGGATCCCGCCAGTCGCCCTCGATGATGAGGCGTGTGACATTGGCCATCCCGGGCATGAGCACGAAGTTGGTGCCCCACCCGTCGTCGCTGGCCCGGCGGAAGTCCCACGCGATGCGCCCAAGCGTGATGAAGTGATCCCACCCGCCGGATCTCTTGAAGGAGGTCTGGTTCCCGAGCCACCGGAGGAGGCGCGTGCCGGCGCGGTCGCGGTCAGCTAGGGTGGCGTTGAGTCCCCAAAGGTGGCTGCCCACGTCGAGCCCGGCGTAGAACGGCACGTAGAACGCGGTGGCGAGCGATGGATCGGTGGTGCGGCACGGGTGGGAGAGGAGGCGGCGGTGGATGATAAGCTCGAGAGGGAACTGGTCGGTGTTCGACCAGTACGGCCACGACGCGTTCGGCAGTACGGCTGACAAGACCGGCACCGTGGATGACGGACGGCCCAGGCCGCCGTTGGATAGATACGGGCAGAAGGAGTACCAATGCCAGAGGCGGTCGCAGCAGGCGACGAGGTCGTGGTTGAACTCCGGCGGTAAGTCGTAGACGTAGATGAGCCCTGCCTTGCACGCGTCGGGGTCGACCGCGCCGTTGGCCCAGGTGCTGTTGCAGCGTCCCGGGGCTGGGAGGAACCGCGTGCTAGGAAATTTCAGCAGGGACTTGAAGAGCAGGAGCTGGAGGATTAGGAAAGCGAGGAACAGCACGGCGGCTCGCAGCAACACCGACGCCGCGGAGGGCGTGGCGGCGTTGACCTGAGATTGGGGTGGCGAGGGGGGCTTGGGCGGGGATGTCGGTGACTCCGGCATTGGGAGCACAGCGAGGAAGTGGGAGGAGCCACGGTTCATGCCAGAGCTGGACTGTAGTTAGGAGATTTAAGGTATCCGTTCTGTCATGAGGAAGACGAGAAAAAAGTTTGGTTGGCAGTGGCACGTGGAGAGGTGGATGCACAGTTGCAGAGTTTGCAATTGCGTAGGAGGACTGGATCCAAAGCAACGTATCAGATTAGGGTCTGCAGATTATATATGGAGAAGGGACAAAATGCTTCAGCCGGCAAGAGACTTTTGGCGCTCCATGTCTCCGTTAGAGCATCTCCACCGGCGGCAGCCAAAGCATACCAAAAAATCAAAAAAAAATCATTGGGTGTTGAACAGGAAATTTCGCCCCACTGACACCCTCAATGGTCCGGTCCGACTTAAAATCTGTACGGCACCCCCGAGCAGTACCCCAACTTTGGAGGCCCTCTCGTGGTGTCGGATAGTGGCCGGACAGGTGCTCCGACAGGCGGGACTGCCTTGTCATTGACACAGGCTGCACGCCCAAATTTCTTCTCTCCCTCTACCAAAACTCTCTCAAATTTCTTCCCTCCATTTCCACATACCCCTCAATTTCTCCTGCGTCGGCGTGGCCGCCCCAAACCTCTCTTTCGCCGCCGTCGTTGCAAACCTCCTTCGTCGCCGCGTCGAATGGGGCATGGACTTGCACCACTGGCCAGGAAGAAGGCGGGCACGGCGCTGGCGGTCCAACCGATGCCGATGAAGACGGAGCAAGTGGAAATGGCGACGGTGGGCTTGTTGACGACGGATCAGATACGCACGGCGTCATCGGTCAGCAGAGCTGCCCGGCGACAACGCGCGAAGACGAGGAGAGAGCAGCAGGCGGAGCAAGATGCGTTATCTCCGCCGCCCAAATTCTAGGCGACATGGGCCAAGGGAGCTCGATGGCCGCCCCTCTAGGCAACGCTAGTTCCTCGCCGTCTTTCCCTATGTACTTCACGGAGCAAACCGTGCCGCCTTTGCAGCAGTCGCGTCTCTCTGGCTCGTCCGAGAATAACGATAGCTACGTCGAGGAAGGCAACCCGAGCGCCCCCCCCCCCCCCCCCCCCCCCCCCCCTCCCCCCCACACACAATGGTGGCCATGGCATCAACCTCAATCAGGACGCCACCTACACCGAGTCGCCCGCAGTGCCAGAACACAACAAACCCGTGACTCCTATTGGAATAGGATTCACAAGGATTTCAAAGAAAAAAAAGAGTACCCGCCACACAACGCTTTATACATCGAGCGCAATGCTTGTGCAATCAAGAAGCGGTGGACGTCCATACGAGACGCTTGCAACAAGTACCATGGTTGTGTTGACCAAATAATGCCAAGAAACAAGAGTGGCAAGACTTTCGACGACAAGGTAGATGTGTTGCTCTCATATCAACATGTACTCTCATATTTCTATGCTCTCATATCAACATGTGACCATTTGTGTAGATCTTGGATGCGGGAGCAATGTACAAGGAGATGTACCACAAGACCTTCACCATGTCCCATTGTTGGTCACGGATCCAATATTGTCCAAAGTGGAAAACACTCCCGCTCTCAATGCGTCGTGGAGGAAGCAAGGCCAACGCTCTTGATGAATCCCAACAGTCGGGGCAAGGCGTCCTCGAGCAGCCAGATGGCGACAAGAAAGCAAAGGAGGCCTCCCTCCAAGACTCGATCGATTCATATATGAAAGAGGTCATCTCATCCAAGACTCTCAAGGTGAAGATGCACGAAGAGAACCAAGAGAGGTGAGGCACCTACTTCGGAGTCCAAGACCAAAAGCTCAAGGAGGTGCAACTCGATAGGGAGACCAAGATCAAAGAGGCTCAACTCGATAGGGAGTTCAAGATCCTCTCCACCGACACCACACACATGAGCTCGCCGCAACGAGCTTTCTTTCTCGAGGAGGTGGAGCGCATCATGAAGGAGAGAAGGGCAAAGGATGAGGATGCCGAGACCCAAGAATGGCCCACATGTTCTTGATGTATTTTGGGTGCATTTTGGCGGGCGGCCGTTCTGGTGGCCGAGACTTTGGCGGGAACGTTTGTGATCATCTCTTATTTGTGTTGGGAGCGCCGACAAGTTGGTAATGGCGAACATGTACAGACAGCCGACAGATCGGTATCAGCGATTTAGCCGCTAATTCCAAATTTTTGAGTCGTGTACTCACCTAAAGAAAAACGAAGGAAGGGGTCGGGATGGGTCAAGCGACTGAACGACTTCTTTAAAGTCAACGTGGATGCCTCCTTTGAATGCGGATGATCTACGAGGCAATACAAGATCAATCATCGGGGAATGTCGAGTAGACTTTGTCGTTGCATGCAGTATAAGATTGATCATGCTTATGATGGGTTAACATCGGAATCCAGTGCTCTGAATCAAGGGTTGATGCTACTCAAACAGTAGGATATGCAATCGGACTATGATGGAATCTCACTGTCTGGAAGTTATTGATACAATGAAGAACATGGCGGTGAGCCATGAGATAGCTGTAGCTTTTTTTGGTGATTGCTACCATATCTCAAGGGACTTCGTCAAAGTTCAGTTTGTCCATACTTTTAGAGAAGCTAATGTCGTAGCTCATGAGATCGCGAGGTTAGCTAGGGTATCACCTCAATGTACCTGGAATTGAGGATTCACCTAATTTCGGAATCCAGTGCTCTGAATCAAGGGTTGATGCTACTCAAACTGTAGGATATGCAATCGGACTATGATGGAATCTCACTGTCTGGAAGTTATTGATACAATGAAGAACATGGCGGTGAGCCATGAGATAGCTGTAGCTTTTTTTGGCGATTGCTACCATATCTCAAGGGACTTCGTCAAAGTTCAGTTTGTCCATACTTTTAGAGAAGCTAATGTCGTAGCTCATGAGATCGCGAGGTTAGCTAGGGTATCACCTCAATGTACCTGGAATTGAGGATTCACCTAATTCTACTATCTGTCTCCTTCTGTGTTAATGAATAAATATGTTTAAGTTATAAAAAAGCTTTTCTATGGTGACTTGGAAGTTTTGGAATATTCAAAAATAAAATATCTCAAGTGGTACTGCACTAGCATATTTTGACTTTGGAAACACATGAGATATGTTTACAGCTAATACATTTTGCTAACATGGGGCGACGCGACATCTACATGAGAGCAGGAGCGGGCCCAGAATTTTGAGAAGAGCTATTAAATTATAAAAATAATTTAGTATATGAAATAAATATTTGTAAGAGAATTAAAGTGTCAACTGATGACCGTATTTATCTCATATGTACTTGAGAAACCCTCATACTGAAGGATACTTTGTGCTTGAGAAACATATGCATTTACCTAAATAACCGAATAAGTAACTTCATATAAATTTCTAACTAATGGAGATAACATGAAAACATAAGTACAAAACAAAAAAACATGGAAAATGGTTTATATTTAAAATACATGTGAACATAGTAATTTTGAATATAAATACAAAATTGCTAACATGAAGTTTGAAACCTGAACCAAAGATTCAAAAGTTTCTTCCAAACCAATTGATTTACTTCATTCTTTATTTCATCATAGCATATTTGTCTGGATAGTAGTGATTTTGGTCTGGATACTGGCAAAGTTTGCTTGCATACTTGGGAAAAACTCCACAAAGTTACAGAGCTTGATGATGATCGAGCATTCGAGCTGCAACGATTCTAGCTCGAGCATGCCGGTATCCTCTGATTCTGTCGTAAACTGCTACTTACATCTTGCTGCTGCTTCCCCTGCGAGTAGGTCCCATATCCCTGGCGAGGTTCCGGAGCACGTATTTCTGGATCTTACCGGTGGATGTCTTGGGCAGCTCGGTGCGGAACACGACGGTCTTGGGTACCATATAACGCGGCATGCGTTCCCGGCTCCAAGCGATGATATCGGCCGTAGTCACCGCGCTCGCCACGCCGTTCTTGAGGCTCACGAACGCGCACGGCGTCTCCCCCCAAAACTCGTCGGAGCGCGCCACGACCGCTGCCTCGTTCACCGCCGGGTGGCCGTAGAGCACGGACTCGACCTCCACGCTGCTGATGTTCTCCCCGCCGCTGATGATGACGTCCTTGGAGCGGTCGCGGATCTGCAGGTATCCGTCCGCGTGCATCACGCCGACGTCCCCCGTATAGAACCACCCATCGTCGCGGATCGCTGCCCTGGTCGCGTCGTCATCGTTCAAGTAACCCAGCATGATGGACCCGCCGCGGAGCACGATCTCGCCGATTGTGGCGCCGTCTCGCGGCACGCTGCTACCGGTTTCGGTGTTGACGATGTCCACCTCGGCCATGGCCGGCGTGCGAACGCCCTGTCTCGCCTTTAGCCGCGCGCGCTCCGTCGCGGGGAGCTTGTCCCACTCCCCTTTCCACGCGCACGACACCACGTGGCCCCCAGTCTCGGTCAGCCCGTACCCGTGGCTGACCTCAAAGCCAATGGCCTCCGCGCGGTGCAGCACCGCTGCCGGCGGCGGTGCGCCGGCCGTCATAATCTGGACCTTCCCTGGGAGAAGCTTCCGCACGCTCTCAGGTGCATTGGCAAGCATGTTGAGCACGACAGGCGCGCCGCACAGGTGCGTGACGCCGCGGCGGGCGATGGTGTCGTAGACCTCGGTAGCATCGACGCGTCGGAGGCAGACGTTGGTGCCGCCCACCACGGCCATCCCCCACGGGAAGCTCCAACCGTTGGCGTGGAACATTGGAAGCGTCCACAGGTACGTCGGCCGAGGCGGGACCGCCCAGTCCACGAGCGAGGCGACGGTGACCAAGAAGATCCCACGATGGCAGTGCACGACCCCCTTGGGCGGCAAACGGAGCTTGGCTCTGATGGTTGGGTTCCCTGTGGTGGAACCAGCCCACCCAGGTTCAAGTCCTAGACTTGGCATGGGCGTTTGCATTTACCTGGATTTATTCCAGGATTATCCGGCGCTATTCTTTCAGTGGTAGGTGACGTGCCCGTCAACAGCGAGGCGCCTGTGGTGACTTCGTCAACCTCAAGATCTGCCGGCTCAGTCCTTCAGAGGTGCTCATAGGGGTAGGGTGTGCGTGCGTGCGTTCATAGGGGTGAGTGTATGTGCGTATTTGTGAGCGTCTGTGTTGTACTGTGTTCTCAAAAAAAAAAAAAAAACCCCCTTGGGCGCAGCCGTCGTGCCGGAGGTGTAGTTCAGTACCATCGGGTCCCACTCGCTCGCGGGTCGGACCCACGCGAACTCGGGGTCGCCCATCTCTATGAGCCTCTCGTACGTCAGAGATGTGACAGGCGCAGGAGGGAAGTCTTTCTCGTGGTGGTCCTCGACGAGGACGACACGCGGGGTCGGGTGGTCCGGCGGCAGGAGGCAGAGCGCGTCGTCGAGGAGCGGGGCTAGAGCCGGGTCGACGAAGACGAGCTTGGAGCCGGAGTGGCGGAGCAGGACGGCGACCGTGCGCGCGTCGAGGCGGGTGTTGATGCTGTGGAGCACGGCGCCGCTCATCGGCACGCCGAAGTGCGCCTCGTACATGGCCGGCACGTTCGGCAGCAGAACGGACACCTGGTTCAGTTCACGAAATCGAAGTACGCCAACTCAATTCAGTTCCACTCCCCCTCGACGGCGAAGAACACGTACGGAATCGACGGATACTTACGACGTCGCGGCGGGAGATGCCGAGGGAGACGAGGGCGGAGGCGAGTCGGAGGCAGCGGTGGAAGGTCTGAGACCAGGTGAAGGAGGCGCCGTGGTAGACGACGGAGGGGCAGTCGCCGAACACGGTGGCCGCGCGCTCCAGGAACCCCAGCGGTGTGAGCGGGCACGAGTTGGCCGAGTTCGCGCCAAGCTTCTCCATGGCGGTGGGTCGTGCCGCTCGTGGAACCTTTGGCTCTGCTTTTCTGCGCGCGAGTAGTGATCAGCATGCAGTGCGATAGAACAGTCTGGTCGTGCAAAAAGACCCATGCGTACCAACTACCAACTGTGTGGTGGCATGTGTGACGATAAAGCAAAACGTGCAAGATCTACCTGTTCCTGGTGTCATTTTTGTTCCCATTTACATATTCTTCTTACTCTTTTTGGAGGTTTTTACACTTTTAGTCCCACATCTTGCGCCCTCGATACGATTTAGTCCCACAACTTGCGAAAAGTACACTGGTAGCCCCACAACTTGTTTGTGTGGGATAGATTAGTCCAATGAGAGCTAATTTTGCCACGTCGTGTGCCACGTCGGATCTGTCTGGCAGAACTTTTTTCAATTTAGTCCTTGACTGAAATTAAATTGCGTTTTAGTCCTCGATTTGCTGCGCCTGCCGTTCGATTTAACAGAAAGGAATCCGCTGATTCCGCTAGTTCCCTTTTGGTTGCGTCCTTCGTCCAGAACAAGAACACGAGCAGCGAGGGCGAACCACCCCGAGCTCTTCGCGGCGACGGCGAGGGCAGAGTTTACGGCTAGAGGCCGGTGGAGATGCGATACCGCGAGTGGAACAAGGACCCGCCGTCGTACGGTAGGTCAATTTTCCTCTCCCGACTCCTCGTCTGTTGGTTGCGGTCTGCTTCGCTATCGTCTCGGTGCGTGTATGATCGAGTGGGAGTCGTCGATTTTTACTGCAAAAAACTGGGGGCGAACTCGATTGTAGTACTCTCGCAATGCTTTAGTAAGGTTTTTAGGTTCGATTTCGACGAATTCATGCCCGTCTTGTGCCCTGTTCCGCAGTCAGGCGAAACTTATATGTGTGTCACAAATTGATGCCGATGCTTGTGTAAAGATGGTTGATTTCAGCCATCTAGATGTTCGCGAAGGTCATGTGAAGCAAATGAAACCAATTTGTTAGTAAAGTTTGATTTTTTTACTGGAATTTGGTGTGCTACAGTAACTGAAATATCTCTGAATGTATGTTTCTGCAGTTAAAGGTTGTCCATTTTGCTTAATTTGAATGTTTCCTGCAGTTTTGAATGCAGGAGAATTCACAAATTTGTTCACGGTTGAAGTGGTGTACAATGGATTTTTTGCGGATTGAAAGACAACTTGGATTATGTTAGTGCATCCTCTGCAAGTTTTGATGAATGCACTGTTGATACTTGGTCACCGGAGTGGATTGCGAAAATTCTGCGTATATTGGGTGAAAAGAGAGATGGGAGACTGCATGTATATTGGTTACTGCCAGGCAAGAAAATTCAGAATGGATTGGTACTTGTTGATAGCTATGCTCACATTGCAGCAATGATCAAAGCAAGCAGAGTACATAAGACACTTGTGTTATTTGTTGATCACACAAATTTCCTCTGATGATCAACGCAACACATGCATAAATCACTAAACATGTTGCTACTACAACCACCATCACTAACTCCTTCCTATCTCTGTTTCTTATCTCTTCCCAGTGCTTATTTCGCAATTTGGTCTTGTCGGCCTTCAATTTCTGTACCTCCAACTCCAATTCAGCATTCTTCCTCACCAGCAGCACATTGTCATCTTCGATTTCCCTCATGATTCTTCCGCTAACATACGGGTCCTGGTTCTGGAGTTCAGCAGCATTCACCTGTCGAGCAGAACACTGTCAGCTTAACTGACGAGAAAAAGATGCAGAGCAAATTTCAGAAATCGAATGAGGCAGAGGAAGCTAACCTGTGCAGGAACATGCGCTCTTCTTGTTGCTGTCACCGTCGCCGTCGGATTCCAGTAGACCTCACCGGTCACTGTTGCCCATGCGTCGCGGTCGTCGCTGCTCATCCCGCGGCCGCACCCGAAGCCACCAGCGAGCTCTGATTCGAGCTGCCCCGAGTTTCGAATCGTCCCCATTGGACAACCTCCGCCTCCCTCCGCCTCCTTCCTACGAATTCGACCTCACGCTCTCCTCCTTCGCCTCAAGTTTGACGGTCTCGACGGTCGTCGTCGCCGTCAGGAGAGCTAGCTAGGGTTAGGGATTTGAGAAATTTCGTTTTAACTGGTCGTGGATATTTCCGCAATATTAAAATACCACAGGAGGTTCCGTGCAAAAATACCACGAGACGGCGAGTGCAAAGATCCACCGTGGCATCACACGTGTCAGCATCACAGCGATTTGGGACTAATTAGTTCGAGCTGACAAGTTGTGGGGTTACCGGTGTACTTTTTACAAGTTGTGGGACTAAATCGTATCGGGGGCGCAAGTTGTGGGACTAAATATGTTAATACCTCTTCTTGTTATCTAGTCATCTTTTTTCGTTTGGTGACATCCCTGTAGAGCTTTTGATTGTTTCTTTTTCTTCGAGAAGACTCACCGTCGGGCACGACACATACTTGCAATGCAGTGGGCGAATAGCTAAAAATCACAGGTTACTTGCTTTGTCTTGCCTTGGTTGTGTGTTTGCTACTACAAGATTCAAGTGACGCGTTGGAGCATAATGCACGGAAACAAAAGTTTGTGAATTATACATGTGTTTAATCGATACATCATATAATTTTTTTAATAGCTAATTCAATTCTCAGTCGATGCCATAACCATTCGATTTTAGCTCTGAGGATAAACAAAACAAGACCTTTGACTGGACTGCTAGCGATAAACATAGGAAGATTATTCTGACTCGTGTGGTGTTGTTGTTCGTGATTGTCGAGAGAGATGTTTGTTGCTGCTTCTATTGCTAAGCTGGAACACGTTGCCGACATCGTTTTGGCTGAAGCTGCTACTGCTCTTGTGGAGGGACTGAAGCTTGCTCAAATGGACAATCAGGTTGAGGCAGTGGATTTCAATAATAAATATTCTATGGTGGCAGCCTGATTCTGAAAGAATGTCGTAGTTTAATGCAATTTTTTTGGAAGTTTACTATTGAGCATTGCAATAGAGAGTCCAATATTATAGCTCATCTTTTAGCACAAGAAGGGCGTGTTGATCCTGTGCCGTTGTGGATGGACTCACCTGCTGGATTTATTTTGAACTCTCTAGCAGATGATGCAAGTGTTATTTAAATTAATAATAAAGCTAGCGAGGATAGGAGGCCTTCCCGTAAAAAAAAACCTCTGTAGGTCTCCCATGTAATTTTGACTGATAATCATGGAGAGCTCAATGAAGAAAAGAAAAGGGAAAAGGAAAAGGACGAAACGAATTTTTTTTACAGTCCACGCGAGGACGACGGCCCGTCGGCGGGCCTGCAACGTGGCCCGACCATACAGCCAGGCGGCCCCAAAACCTGGGTCAAATCCTCCCCATAGATACGCTACAGACGCACGTTACCGATTTCGTACAGATATCGGTTCCGCTCGGTGGCACAGCATTCCACCCACCCCGCTACGTGCGGCGGCCTATAAATAGAGCCCGCCCCAGTTGGGCCCAGTTCTGCTGGTCCTCACCTCGCCTGACGCCGCCGCGTCTCGCGCAGCAGCACCACCACCACCGCGTCATCAGCAACAGCAGAAGGCGGTCGACAATGGCGGCGGCGTCCGACGAGGAGGCGTTCGAGGAGCTGGACCCGACGGGGCGGTTCGGGCGGTACGCGACCGTTCTCGGCCTCGGCTCCGTCAAGAAGGTGTACCGCGGCTTCGACCAGGAGGAAGGGATCGAGGTTGCCTGGAACCGGGTACGCGTGCGCGCGCTAGCGGAGCGCGACCCCGCCATGGTCGACCGCCTCCACGCCGAGGTGCGCCTCCTCCGCTCCCTCCACCACGACCACATCATCGGCTTCCACAAGGTCTGGCTCGACCGCGACCACGGCGTCCTCAACTTCATCACCGAGGTCTGCAACTCCGGGAGCCTCCGCGACTACCGCGACCGCCACAAGCGAGTCTCCGTCAAGGCGCTCAAGAAGTGGGCGCGCCAGATCCTCGAGGGGCTCGAACACCTCCACACCCACGACCCCTGCATCATCCACCGCGACCTCAATTGCAGCAACGTATTCATCAACGGCAACACCGGCCAGGTATCCATCAATCTCGGCAGTTTCTTCGATTGAATCTCAATTGCACGATGCTGTTACCCAGCATTTAATTTGATTGTGCCAGTAATTTAGCCATGTGTTTATTACTCTTTAATTAGATTCTGAATTGGGGATAATTAAAAAATACTTTCTCTATGCAGCAAAGTACAATTACTCGTATTACTGTTTTTTTTCCTATAAAAAACGTAACTGGGCTTAGAACAGTACACCGACCCGTGCATTTGGCCCGGGATTAGCGGAGCGGCGGGTGCTTCCCCACCTTTTCCTTCTTTTCTGTGACGACCTAGTAGCTGTAGACCTCTCAAGCTCTCCGTGCGTGTGACGGTGTGAGAGAGATATCTAAAAGCATCTCACGAATTGGAACCCAAGATTTTTGCTTGTGACCTAGGTTTCGAATAAAGGAGAGACACAAGTGATGCAAGTTGAGATTCGCGTGTCTTTTGCTGACATTCCGCATGTGTTACTTGCTTGCTTGCCTGCTGCATCTACTAGCTGTTTAGCCATTGCTTTCATGCATGCTCCCGTTTGAATGGAGTTTGCAATTTTATTCATTTGCTCGAGGCTAACGGCTCTAGGGTGCAGGTCAAGATTGGGGACCTCGGGCTGGCAGCGATCGTGGACAAGACTCACCTGGCGCACACGATCATTGGCACGCCGGAGTTCATGGCGCCGGAGCTGTACACGGAGACGTACACTGAGTCGGTGGACATCTACGCGTATGGGATGTGCGTGCTGGAGATGGTGACGCGGGAGATGCCCTACGCCGAGTGCGAGAGCGTCGTGCAGATCTACAAAAGCGTCACAGGCGGCGTGCCCCCAGCCGCGCTCAGGCGACTCAAGGACCCGGAGCTCCGGGGATTCATCGAGCGCTGCATCGGCCAGCCACGGAACCGCCCCTCTGCAACCGAGCTCCTGCAGGACCCTTTCTTCAACGGCATCGACGACGACACCACCGGCACGCTAAGCTAACGCCCAGCGAGCTGCGCCTGCCGACCTCGCCATATATGGCCAGGATGGATAAGGATGTTGTATTGACTTCTCCGTGTTGTCAATCTTTAGGAATAGTTTTTAGACCGGGATGCCGACTACAGAATTGTTTACTTTATCTTTTATATAAGCTCCAGCAAGCAAGCGAGCAAATGGGTATATGTCATGGGTTTTGACAGAATTCGTCTTGGCCACAACTGTATGAGCTATATATTATAGCTTTGCGCTTTGCATTGGCATATTGCGAAGGCAGACAAAACTTTTGGCACAATTTTCAGTAGAAACTAGCCGACTATTTGAACCCAATGGTAGAAATTGATAATCTGAAAATAATGAACGTCCAACATTTTTTTTTTGAAATAAAGAGTCTAGGCTCTCAATTTTCATTGCTGAAAACTGATAATACATGGTCCAGATAAACAACATCACAGCAACCACCAACCGGCAAGGCGGCAACCGGCAACTACCAACAGGAGAAACATCTAACAATCTAAAGCACCAAAGCCAACCGGAAGACTTAAAACGATCCAACTACACCAGCAAAGCTAAACATTACAAGTTTTTGCTTCCAGCAACATTTTTCACAGAAAAACTCAGGTGGTACAAACATAACATTTCCTAGCACAGATTCTTCAGTCTCTCGGGCAGAAATTGTTCGGCAGCAGCAGTTTGTTTCTATTTACAGGCGAGACATGCCGACTAGTCTTCAGAAAATGTTGTACAGGGATACTGCTGGATCTGAGTGATTCCCGCCAGTTGGATACAGTCCCCGGAACGCTGCGTCAACTGATGGTAGTACTAAATCTGCTTCGGTTTAACTGCTCCCAAAATCACTCTGCGTCAACAGATGGTATTTAATCTGATTTGGTTTAACTGCTCCCGAAAATCACTCGATGATAATATTACAATACCTTTTTATTTAAAATTGTTTGCATGATTTTTCTTATATTTATGAAAAAACTGAACGATTTTTTTCAAAGGTACAAGAATACTAATAAATTTTTGGTGCAAGTCAATTTGCATCAAGCATCCACGATTGATGGCATGTAGGTAAACATGAACGCAGATGGGCTGTTATAGTTGGGCTTTGGTGCGTGCACAACCATGTGTAATTGGGCTTATGTAAAACTAATTACTCCCCGATTCAAAATAAGTGTCACAGTTTTAAATTAGGATTATCCTCTCAAAAAAAGTTTTAAATTAGGATTAGTTCAAAACTACGACAATAACACAATATACATACACTACTGTTTACTAATGCAGGTCATGTTGTATTCCCTATTTCCCTTGAGGAAGGCCAAACATTGGAGGGGTGTCTGAGGGCTGCTCGCCACCCTCTGACTACGCCCCTGCCGCAAAGGGTAGACTGAGGAGCACCGCAAGCCACGAGCAACCTGAGAAAACCTAGCCAAGCTCTAATTGGACCTCGTCCCAGGACAAATTGCAGCAAACAACTTTCAAGAGACACTCTGTTTGAACCTGCTTCACATGTCTAGAGGGAGAACCAAAAATATGAACATAGGATGTTGTCATATATAACCGGATTCATGAAAAATGGACAATTAAAAATGCAGTACGGAAGCCTGGCATCAATAACATAGAGCTAATTTGCAAGATGGCTGTACTCCATTCTTAAGTCTAACCAAGTAACCATGAATAATATATGGAGGAAATGTAGGAATCGCTGTGTAAATTACGTTGGTTCTGACAATTTCTCGAAAAAGAAAGGTAGGAGCATATGGTTTTGTTGCACGTAGCAGATAGCAACAAGACAGATATGCGCGGGCATCCGTTGACCAGGGCTCATGCACACGTGCCGCGTGTTGCCGCACTAAGCTTTGCTAGTACTATGGTCAATAATGAACGGATTTTTAAGTACGTGGTGAGCAGCAAGATGCCGCTTAGTATTATTTCAATTCGCATGCCAATAGTTGGTGACCATCGAGATCCCCCGGTGGCAGTAGTGCACGTCGGCACGACCACCTCGGGTGCCGACGACGTTGTGCCGGAGTGCAATTGAGTATTTGAGTTTCATCACCATCGCTCATCGGCTCCTCCTCGCTCCGTCGCTCGCTATGAGAATGAGGCACATACTAGAGCGCCTTACCATATCTGAACGGGCCGTAATGGGCAACGGCTTTTCTGGGCCTCTAGTGACGAACATTTTGTTATAAACGATAGAAAAGAAACGACGAAGTGCGGAACGATCAAACTAATGGGACACGAGATTTTAACGTGGAAAACCTCTCTAACAATGGAGGAGAAAAAAACCACGGACGCCAGCCAGCAAAATTTCACTATAATCGGGTGAGGTTACAAACGCCGTGGGTTTACAATGTATGGCTTACCGCAACCGGCGGCTTACAAGATGTATATATGGTGGCATAAAACTCTAGGTCGGCTGCAGTCCGACCCGAAAACGATACGTACCTTACCGCTCTCCTTGGTCACAAGTTGGTCTTCATCTGTATAAACGAATTTGGATCACCATAAAACAACACTCCACGAGACAAACTTGTAGCATGAACGAGAAACTTCACCCTGAAACAACAAAGAAAACACCTTCGGCGCCAAATAGCCTCTTGGGCTAGACAGTGATACCAACTAAGCCTGAGCAAATCTCAAACTTAGTAACAGGAACTGGCTTTGTCATCATATCAGCAGGATTATCATGAGTACTTATCTTGCATACATTCAGCTTACCTTTTGTAACAACATCACGCACATAATGGAATTTGACGTCAATGTACTTTGTTCTCTCATGAAACATCTGATCCTTAGTACGGTAAATAGCACTCTGGCTGTCACAAAACAGGTTAATGCAAGTATCATCTCCACAAAGCTCAGCAAACAAACCTTTCAGCCAAGCCGATTCTTTACATGCTTCAGCAATAGCCATGTACTCTGCTTCAGTGGTAGACTGGGAAACAACAGATTGCAACGTTGCCCTCCAACTCACGGCACAACCACCAAGCGTGAACACATAACCTGTGAGGGATCTCCTCTTATCCAAATCGGCAGCAAAATCTGAATCCACATAGCCTGCGAGTCACTCATCAGTCTTGCCGAACTTGAGGTAAGCATTGGATGTGCCACGAAGGTACCTGAAAATCTATTGAACAACCTTCCAATGTTCTTTACCAGGATTAGCCATATATCTACTAACCAAACTCATAGCATATGATAAATCTGGACGTGATCAAACCATGGCATACATTAAAGAACCAACAGCACTAGAATATGGAACTCTAGACATGTACTCAAAATCCTCATCCATACTAGGACATTGTTCAGCTGACAATTTAAAGTGAGGAGCAATAGGAGTACTAACAGACTTTGCATCATGCATGTTAAAACGATGAAGAACTTTCTTAATGTAATTCTGCTGACTAAGAAACAACAAACCAGAATTTCTGTCACGGGTAATCTCCATACCTAGAATTTTCTTAGCAGCACCAAGATACTTTATCTCAAACTCGCTACTCAACTGTGACTTGAGAGCAGCGATATCTTTCTTACTCTTGGCAGCAATCAACATATCATCAACATATAATAACATGTATATAGGTGATCCATTAACAAACTTAATGTACACATAGCTATCAAATTCAGACCTCTTAATCGTTTTCAGGTATATAGGTGCTCCGCTCTCCTTCGTCACAAGTTGGCCTTCATCAGTATAAACGAATTTGGATCACCATAAAACAACACATTTCACTACTTATTCCACTCCAATTCATGTCAACTAAAGATCCCTGCGAGACCTAGGTTTCTAGGGTTCTGACTTTCGGCGGCGACTCCGGCGGCGAAAGGCTTTGCCCGGCTACGATCCTTCCCCGTGCTCATCTCTCTCGCCTCGATCTGCTCGGGCTGACTACGGGGGCGTCCTTGAACGCCTGCCCGGCCTTGGCGGAAGAGGGAAGAGAGGCACCGATGGAGGCTTCGATCCGGTTCCGGCGAGAACCAAAACCATGGCGGCCAAGATCCCGAAGGAGGGGTGGTCCTCTACCCCTGCGCCTCCTGCTGATCTGCAAGAGCTGTTGAAGAAGCTCGTCCTGAAGGATGAGGAGCTGGACGACGTCGTCCTCCCGAGGGAGGAGTTCGTCAGTCTACGCGAGGAGGCGCGATGGATGGCGGTGGTTAAAGTGCATGCTTCGAAGCACTTCGGGAACCAGCCATTCTTTCAGAAGATGGATATCGCTTGGGGCTTCGCCAAGAAGTGGACGATCCGCCCGATCGAGGAGAACCTGTTCCTCCTGCAAGTTCATGCCTGGGATATTGGAGCAGGACTATGTACGAGGGACCATGGCTTTTCCGCCAGATGGGAGTCATGGTTGAGCCGTACGATGGGATCTCGGACCCTAAATCCGTGGTGATGGATCGCCTCCACATATGGGTGCAAGTGCGAGGAGTTCCCCCGCTGTTTTGGAAGGAGACGATCATGCGAGACATGGCAGCGCGCATTGGAGAGGTGAAGAGCGTGGACCTGTACGCCCTTGGAGCAAGCGGTACTAGCTTTGTTCGCGTCCGTGTGAAGCTGGATGTGAACAAGCCATTGACAAGGGTGGTTGGTCTGCACCCTGAGGGCCAGCCGAGGGTGTCTTTTCAAGTCTTGTACGAGAAGCTCCCAAGGTTCTGTGATGTGTGTGGTTTACTCGGCCACACCGATCAGGAGTGTGGAGATGGTGACCATGAGGACAGTGCTAAACAATATGGTACATGGATGATAGCCCCAGTAGAGGATTGGCACCCGCAGACCTCGGGCGTGCGGGCGGCGCCGAAGCAGGGGGATGGAGCTCCCAATGGCCGTGGAGGTGGGCAGCACAACAACGACTCGCGCAAGCGCCCTTCCGCAGGTGCCGCGCCAAAAGACGGAAAGAACAAGGCGGCAACTGCCGCTAATCCGAGCTTGCTACAGCTCACAAACGGGGGCGAGGATGGGACGACCCCAACAGTCAGGAGGAGTCTGGATGATGTGCTGCATAACGAAGGAGGGCGGACGGTGGCAACAGTCTCGCATGTGAAACCGCCGGTTCCGAAGAAACAAAAGAAGACAGGTGAAGACACTGTCGAGGCGGGCTCCGATCCGGAGCGCCGCCAGGAGCAATGAGTGCCTTGAGTTATAACTGTCGCGGGGCTGGAGGCGACGCGACGGTTAGAGGGCTTAGTGATCTTGCTAAGCGGTTTAAACCTACCGTTCTTTGTGTGTTAGAAACTCAACTGCATAAAGATCGGGTTGAAGGGCTAGCTAGGAGGCTAGGCTATGACAAGAGTTTTGCTGTAAGCAGTACGGGCCGCAGCGGCGGTTTAGGAATTTTCTGGAATAATGAAATAAAAATGGAGATTTTGTCGTATTCTCAGTATCACCTGGATGCGATTATAACTGAGAGGGGCCTTGATCCCTGGAGGTTTACGTGCGTCTATGGCGAGGCTAGAGCATCGAAGAGGCATAAGACTTGGGATATGCTCAAGTACGTCAAATCATCGTCTGATCTGTCGTGGATGTGCATCGGCGATTTTAATGAAGTTCTACACCAACATGAGCACGAGGGTGTTGTAGACCGAAACCTGGCTCACATGGCAGGATTTCGGGAGGCAGTAGATGTATGCGAGCTGGTAGACCTGGGATACGAAGGCAACAACTGGACTTTCGAGCGTCGCGTGGTGGGAGGGACGTTCTGCAGAGTTCGCCTGGACAGGGCCCTTGCGACACCAGCCTGGATTGCAAGGTTTCCGGTAGCTACCGTGCGACACCTAACGGGAGCGGCGTCAGACCACTGTCCGATACTCCTCAGCTGGCGAGAATCAGCGCGCCAACGAATAATCACCGAGGAGCGTATTTTTAGATACGAGATCATGTGGGAGTCACATGAGCGTTTCAAGCCGCACCTTGATGATGTGTGGCAAGAACAGGGGATGGCATCTTCGATGCATGAGCTACAAGAGAAGTTGAATCGTGTGTCAGGCTCTCTGGACGAGTGGGGAAGAGGCACGTTCGGGAATGTCAAGAAGGAAATCCGACAGCTAACCGATCGGCTAACGATTTTGAGAGCAGATACCACGAGGCAAGGCCCATCGGATGAAGAAACAAATGTCTGTCAAAGACTTGTTGATCTCTATGCGCGGGAGGAGGTGATGTGGCGCCAGCGATCGAGAGTGCAGTGGCTCGCGGAGGGCGATAAAAACACTCGGTTTTTTCACCTTAGAGCTAGCCAGAGAAAAAAGAGGAATCGCATAAGCAAGCTCAAGAAGCCCGATGGTGAGTTCACTGAGGACGATAGGGAGATGGCTGACCTGACGAGCAGCTTCTATGAAGATTTGTACAGCTCGGAAGGGGTCACCAACATGCAAGATGTCTAGGGGTGGGCGTTCGGTCTTTTCCGTTAGTTCGGTTCGGTCTTTCCGGTCTTTAACAATTTCGGTCATACAGAAATGATACCCATAATAAATTCGGTCTTTTCGGTTTTCTGTTCTTCGGTCTTCGGTCTATTCGGTCCGGTCTTCGGTCATGACCAAATAGACCAAAATATAGGGCGCGAGAAGGGGAATCGGCGCCCGGGACTGTGAAAGTGGGAAGCGATCGACTGGTCTCTCATGCACGGGAGAATCTACAGTACGCTGGGCTGAGATATTCAGTTGTTGGGCCTAGAGACTAGATGGTATGGTTGGTTTAGTAGTTGGGCCTATATACTAGATGTACACATAAGCTGGGCTGACACACAAATTCGGCTGCTTCCGTACGTAATTCACTCAAAATAAAATAAAATCGGTCTTTTGGTCTATTCGGGTTATGTATAAGTGATACCCGAATTTCTGATCTAATTTCGGTCTTTTCTAATTTGCTACCCAAATTTCTAACGGTTTTTTTCGGTCTCGGTCATTTCGGTTTCGGTCTCGATCTTTTCGGTTTCGGTTTTCGGTCTTCGGTTTTTATGCCCACCCCTAAAGATGTCACTGACGTGATTCCAGTGAAGGTCACAGATCAAATGAATAATGGCATGTTGAAGCCGTTCAAGGAGCAGGACGTCAAAGAAGCCCTTTTCCAGATGTTCCCGACGAATGCGCCGGGGCCAGACGGCTTCCCTGCACATTTTTTCCAAACCCATTGGGATCTTTGTGGCGAGGAGGTAACAACGGCGGTGATCAGGGTGCTCAAGGGGGAGGACAACGTGGGGGTTATTAATCAAATTTTCATTGTTCTAATCCCAAAGGTGGCTAGCCCCGAGGAGCTGGGCTAATTTAGACCGATCAGCTTGTGCAACGTGATTTACAAGATCGCGTCTAAAGTTTTGGCAAATAGGTTGAAGGTATGTCTCCCGAAGATTATTTCGGAAGTACAGTCGGCGTTTTTCCTGGTAGGCTGATCACGGACAACATTATCACCGCATATGAGTGTCTTCACTTCATGAAGCGGAACCGGGCTAAAAAGAACAGGTTTTGTGCTCTTAAATTGGATATGAGAAAGGCGTATGACCGGCATGAATGACGCTATCTTGAGGCGGCCATGATCAAGTTGGGTTTTCACAGGTTGTGGGTGAAGATGGTGATGCGACTGGTCACTACGGTGTCCTTCTAGGTTCTGTTTAATGGAGGGAAGTTGAGACAGTTCACACCCTCTCGAGGGGTGCGGCAGGGTGATCCAATCTCACCATACCTTTTCTTGATAGCAGCAGAGGGCCTCTCGTGCCTTCGAAAACACCACAGTGTTTCATCAGAGCTCCAGGGTTTAAAGGTGGCACCGTCGGCACCGGCAGTGAGTCACCTCCTTTTTGCAGATGACAGCCTGTTGCTATTCAAGGCGGAGACGGCTAGTGCGGAGAAAGTCCAGGACCTTCTGGACAAATATTGTTTGGCGTCTGGTCAAAGGATTAATCGGGATAAATCTTCGATATTCTTCAGCAAGAGATGCCCGAGTGGAGTCAAGGAGGGAGTCAAGGCTGTCCTTAATGTGAATTCCGAGACCCTAAACGAGAAATACTTAGGGATGCCGTCAGATGTCGGGCGTGCCAAGGGGAGTGCTTTCAAATACATCAAGGATCGAATCTGGAGCAGGATCCAAGGATGGATGGAGAGGCTACTGTCCGCAGGTGGCAAGGATATTCTGATTAAATCGGTAGCGCAGGCGATACCGATTTTCTCTATGGCTTGTTTCAGGTTACCGGAGGGACTATGCGCACATATCAACTCTTTGCTGCGGAAATTCTGGTGGGGAAGCAAGAACGGGGAGAGAAAAACATGTTGGGTGTCCTGGAAGGACATGTGCAAACCCAAATCTATGGGGGGCTTGGGGTTTAGGGACATTGGACTTTTCAACCTCGCACTCCACTAGTACAGAACGACACATCGGAAACGGGCCAAAAAACCCTTCGGCAACGGAGAAAGGGTCCGTGTCCCCGACCCTGTCACTGATGTGAAGGCCTTCATCGGTAACGGAGGCAAAAAACCATCACCGATGAGGCATAAGTTGGCTACGGTTGCGGACCCATCTCCGTTTCCGATGTATCGGTGCATCAGTAACGGAGATTCTATTTTACTCGTTTGCATTGAGGTTCTTTCAGAAGCCTACAGGAGCAATTCGATTGCCAAATTACATTCAAAATCTCACAGCAGAAGCACAAAGTTGCTACCAAATCCATTCATAACGTATATAAGAATTGTCATCATTACATAGCATCAAAAGATGAGTTACACATGCCTCGCTAATCCTATCATTCTCATGCCTCCCTAAACTTAACTTTTATGACACTCCACTCTTCTCCAGCTCCACCTTCTTCCTCAGTTCCGAAGCGCCGAAAACGGAATTCGACCTAGCAAAAGACTCGAGTAGCGGTTTCATGCTTCTCCAAATCACATCTGCAGCCAAATTGCTACACACATACACAAAATAGATGGAGAAACTAAAAACAAGAAACCACACCGAGCTCGCAAGCCTCCTTAGCAAATTAATCTTGCCAAATTCTTCGTAGCGAGGCTTGCTCCATCTTGGACGGTGTCGCCGAAATATAATAACGTCACCGCTGTGACATTTCGGCCACACTGTCCAAGACACTCTTAATTAAAAAAGTGTTTTGAACAGTGCAGCGAAACGTCACAACAGCGACGGTTCACGGATATGATCCCACTTTGTATTTAGCTCTTTTAAAGCTTGTTTGGATCTGCATGGCGCTTTTGCATATAAAATACATGGATGTCTAGTTAGAAAAGAGCCAAATATGATGCTACATGACATAAATACAATTTAAGATGAAAACAGTTTACACCTTAAGCGCCTATATCCGTGTGCTTGCTGTCCGATCGAAACGATTTGGAGGCAGAACTTGAAGGTGATGTTACCTTCAATTGCCTCACCATTTTTATGCATTGTCGCCGAAATATACTATTACTTCATACACTAGCTACACAAAACCATAACGAGGATTAGCACGTTGACAAAGGGTTGAAATTAATCTATTAGATTTCAAATACTAAAAACAAACACAACACAATACTAGACTTCAAATACTAGACAAGTTGAAGGTAATGTATTCATCATCGGCAGTACTAAAAACAAACACAACACAATACTAGACTTCAAATACTAGACAAGTTTTATATGCTACTTTAAAAAATGTAAGATCTAGTGTTGAGGGTGTATTCATCATCGGCAGTACTACAATACTAGACAGAACACAATACTACAATACTAGACAGTACTACAATACTAGATCGGTATATGCTACTTTAAATAAAATGTAAGATCTAGTGTCGAGAGGTGTATTCATCATCGGCACTAGACAGAACACAATACTAGACTTCAAATACTAGACAAGTTTTCTGTGCTACTTTAAACAAAATGTAAGATCTAGTCGGCTACATACCCGGGGAAGATGCACGGCAATAGACCAGTAGATCCGCGTCGGCGACATACTCGGGAAGATGCGCGGCGGCTCGCCGACGAGCCGCTGGGGGGGATGCGCGGCGGCTCACGACGCGCCGCTGATGCATGTAAAATGCATACATGAACTTTGCACTTTAATTGCTTATATTCCAATCATATTCGCATCATATAAGGGTTATATCAATGTTTTATAATAATTTTTGGGAATATTCATTTATTTCCTATTTTTATGGAATTAACCCTGCACAGGCAGAAAACCCCGTTTTCTTATTTTAATGTTTCAGGGACCCAAACGTCGTCATAAAATTCTGGAAAAATACAGAGGTCGCTATTTTGGAAGGAAGAAGACGTAGGAGCGAAGGAATCAAGCAAACGGAGCCCGCAAGGCAAAAAGGGGGTGGCCCACGCGGCCAGGTACAGTGCCCGCGTGGGACTACCCCATTTGGTCCTCGTGGCTCCGCAGCCGTCGATCCTTTCTCCTCCGCCTTCGTCTAGACCTAAAAACGCCTATAAAAAAGGTCCCATGACGTTTCGCGAAAGGAGGCGGCGGAAAAACACAGAACCATGAAACAGAGAGTCAGAAGGCTACCGCCAGAGAAGATCGGAGGGGGGAAACGCCGCCGGAGTCACCTCCGAAGGGCTCCACCCCCCTCCGGCGTGTTCATCATCAACATCTTCATCGCCGTTGCTGCCTCCCATGATGAGGAGGGAGTAGTTCTTCATCGGGGCTGAAGGCTCTACCGGTAGCTATGTGGTTCATCTCTCTCTCCCATGATGTGATCTTTATGTGATCATGAGCTTTGTAATCTAATTGAATTCATGGATGTTTCTCCTTCATTGTTTGTGCTACTCAAGTGGTTTTATTAATGTAATTTCCGGAGTCACCTTTGTCCCATGGTGTGAAGTTGACAGTGTGCGCACCGTGTGTGACTCTTAGGCTAAAGGTTACATAAATACTTACCATGAGTTATCTTTGTGTTGGATGTCACTATAAAATTGTGGTGTTTGTTTAGTACTATTTTGGGGCACTCATAGTGACCTTGGGGTTCCCTAGATGTGGAAGACAGACTTTAAGGTGTGCTTTTGTAGCCCTACACGATGGTCTTGGTGTTCTATGATATTGTGGTGTTTGTTCACTCAGACTTTAAGGTGTGCTCTTGTAGCCCTACGCAGTAGATTGGTATTTCTATCCAACGGGAGAATAGTTCAGAGTAGCAAAGTGAAGAGGAAATATCTATGTATTCAATTGTTGGGAGTGTCCACTAGTGAAAGTATGATCCCTAGGCCTTATTTCCAAGCATCCTAGAAAACCTTTGTCTTGTCCTCTTGCATTGAAGAGGATTGGGACACTTCCACATTCTTGCCTTGTTACATCAAACTTCCATCCATTAAATCAACCACCTTGTTCCTTAAACTTGTTTAGTGCATAATCAACTAAAACTTGTGACACTTTAGTTGTAGGGAATAGATAACTTTTCCTTCTTGCTCCTGCGGATCGATACCTTACTTCCACATTGAGAGGTGCTACAGTGATCCCTTGCTCTTGGGGGTTATCAACTACTTTTCTGGCGCCGTTGCCGGGGAGCGTAGCGCTTAAGTTTCTATTCTTGTGTGCACTAGACTAAGCTTGGGGAGGTCTCTTTAACTTATTTTATATCTTGTAATCATCTAAGCTTGGGAAGGTTCTTTGAGTTGTTTGATGATACTATGTCTCCCATTTATGATGATGAATATGATATTTTCAGTCCACCCACTATTGAGGATATAGTTTATGTTGATTATGATATGCCTCCTATATATCATGTTTACAATGATGAAAATGATATTTTCAGTCCATCTACTATTGAGGATAAAAATCATTTTGATTATTCTATGCCTCCTATTTATGATGATTACATTGATGGATGTGATATTTTTACTCCCACTATTACTAATGAAACTGTTTATGCTTATGTGGAGAGTAATGATACTTTTATGCATGTGGATCATGATAAGAATGCTCTATGTGATGGTTATATTGTGGGTTTTATCAATGATGCTACTGAAAGTTTTTATGAGAGAGGGAGAAATGACTTCATATACCACAATAATATTAAGTCTCCTCTCTTTTTGTTGAAATTTTTGAAGTTGCACTTGCTTTGCCTTCCTATGCTAGTCACTTTGTGCTTTATTGATTTATTTTCTTACAAGATCCCAATGCATAGGAAGTGGGTTAGACTTAAATGTGTTTGATATTTGCTTCTTGATGCTCTTTTATATTCAACTCTTATTCCTATGTGAGCATCATTAAAACTATCAAGCCTAGCTATGGCTATAAAGAAAGCGCTTTGCGGGAGGCAACCCGGTTATTTTTATGTGTGATTTTCTTTGTGTCCTCTTGCTGTACCAAGAGACTTTGTTTATAGTTTAGGTTCTGGAGTTTTCAATAAAGTGCCAAGTTTTACCCTTTTTGGTTTGAAAAAGTTGCTTATAGCGTTCGGAGATTTTATTCCTGCATGAATCAGTGCACGGTATTATTTTTAATTCTTATTATAACTCCGAATGAGCTCATATTTGAAC
Organism: Poa pratensis; assembly: GCA_947311845.1. Classification (NCBI taxonomy): domain Eukaryota; kingdom Viridiplantae; phylum Streptophyta; class Magnoliopsida; order Poales; family Poaceae; genus Poa; species Poa pratensis. The sequence goes on along the minus strand of CAMZMU010000050.1, from coordinate 23,025,901 downwards.
TGTAGTTGCAACTTTTCATCCTCTGTATGCATGAATGTTTTCGGAATTTTTCGAGAAAGTTTGGTAGGGTAGAAAAATACGTTTTGCTGCTGCTATTTTTCTGGACAGATTCTGTCCCATTTTGTTTGATGCGTGCTTTGAGCTTTTAAGTTGAATCTTTTTATCCAATTGAGTTTATGAGTAGGCATACAACATTATACACTTTCTGGACATCTCATATGAATTTTTGTTCAAGGATTATATGCAGCAAGAAACATATTTGTTTATCACTATTAATGCACCCCACAGAAAAGAAATGGGAGAAACGGTGTTTTGAAATTTTTTCACAGGGATTGGAGGAGATGCACCAAGAGCTATCCAAGGATGGTGAAGACCATAAGCTTGGGGATGTGAATACAACCCCGCTGGACCTACACACTCTCGGTTTGCACACGCCCAACTTCTGTTTTTCGATCGAAACACTTTATCGCATAAACTTGGAGCGTCGTTTTTTGTTTTTGTTTGAGTCTTGAGAGACCACCACACTATCAATTATATATGAGAGAGATACTAGAAATGTGGGTTGAAATATGTTGGATGCTTTTGTAAGATTGGGAAAATGGATGTTTGACTTGATTTTTAATGATACATATAGTTGCATGATTCATGAGCTTGTTTATGAGTAATAGTTTGCAAATTCTTTTTGTAGAGCTATCACTTATTCATGTTTTGGTGCTGATTGTTATTTCACTTGGTTTAACATGGATTAGTTAGTTCTATGGACACTCATGCATGCATCTAGATGGTCAACTTTCTCCCTTTTGCTAGCCCAAAAACTCCAACAAGCAAAAACTTGTTTCCAACACCTTCAACCAAAGTTATTCCATTGAGTCCACCATATCTACCTATTGTCTTTATGCTATTCCGAGTATGTTTAACATGTTGTTTGTGTTATCTTACCTCTGAATGAAAATGTTTATGTTATTGATTGCAATGGAAAAAATTGGTTATATAGCTCTCACGAACTTGATGCACAATGTTCTTTTATTTGCATAATAAAACTTGACCCATTGTGATTAAGATTATGATGTTTGTGGCTTGATGAATGTTTTGGGTTGGAAGTTAGCCCATATGTGCTGTCACATGGCAAGCTTTCAACACGCTCTTCGTCTCATTTAGTTGATATCATGTGCTTTTGTCTATGGATGCTTATCATGTTGAAATAAATGTGGAAATAGAGTGAGTTTAAATGAGTTTGTGTAAATGGTTAGAGAGACGCCTGGGCCGCTAATCTAAGCCATGCATCATTCATGGTGGAAATTTACTTACATACTATGGTGAACCTTCTGTGATACACCTTGCAATAAAAAACTATTCCAAATGGTAAATAAAAAGGGTGTTGAGATTGTTCATTTTGTTTGTTTGTCTTGTCATTTTGATATGGGCTTGTTCCATATCTTGGGACAAGAGGTACCCCAGTTGACGCTCTTGATGATACTATTATGCTTACAATGATATTTAATTGAACTTGCTTTGTTTCCCAAGTTGAGTAACACATGGTGTAAGTACTTGTATTCAAGGGGCATGAGACATTCAACCCATTCTTTATCAAGCACACTACTCATATTTGCTTTCACTTTAACCTTAATCATTCAAGATGCTATGATAGGGGCAATGAGAGCTTGACACCAATGAATACCTTATTGCAATCATTAACTTAAGTAGAAGAGTTTGGAAGTTGGATGAAACTTATGCATGCTTTACCTCTACTCACATATACATATTTCCAAAGTGTACACCTATCATATTCAGATTTCCATCTACACTCTATGACCATTGTAGGATGTTCTACTTATCATTAGGCATACATGTGTTCCATATTACTTGCTACTATGTTACACTTTGTGAACTATCAATGAACATCCTTGTCTTGAATACTTGATATCACTTCATAAACTATTTGCATATTGCTACTCTTTTGAAGAATGAATCATTTGACTATATGTAGCAATAATAATCATCTTTGATATTCATTGTTAAGTATTAAATTGCAAAGTCCATGTTAGTTTTATCATCTTCATACTCGAGGACGAGCATGGATTAAGCTTGGGGATGTTGATGCATGTAAAATGCATACATGAACTTTGCACTTTAATTGCTTATATTCCAATCATATTTGCATCATATAAGGGTTATATCAATGTTTTATAATGATTTTTGGGAATATTCATTTATTTCCTATTTTTATGGAATTAACCCTGCACAGGCAGAAAACCCCGTTTTCTTATTTTAATGTTTCAGGGACCCAAACGTCGTCATAAAATTCTGAAAAAATACAGAGGTCATTATTTTGGAAGGAAGAAGACGTAGGAGCGAAGGAATCAAGCAAACGGAGCCCGCAAGGCAAAAAGGGGGTGGCCCACGCGGCCAGGTACAGTGCCCGCGTGGGACTACCCCGTTTGGTCCTCGTGGCTCCGCAGCCGTCGATCCTTTCTCTACCGCCTTCGTCTTGACCTAAAAACGCCTATAAAAAAGGTCCCATGACGTTTCGCGAAAGGAGGCGGCGGAAAAACACAGAACCATGAAACAGAGAGTCAGAAGGCTACCGCCGGAGAAGATCAGAGGGGGGAAACGCCGCCGGAGTCACCTCCGAAGGGCTCCACCCCCTCCGGCGTGTTCATCATCAACATCTTCATCGCCGTTGCTGCCTCCCATGATGAGGAGGGAGTAGTTCTTCATCGGGGCTGAAGGCTCTACCGGTAGCTATGTGGTTCATCTCTCTCTCCCATGATGTGATCTTTATGTGATCATGAGCTTTGTAATCTAATTGAATTCATGGATGTTTCTCCTTCATTGTTTGTGCTACTCAAGTGGTTTTACTAATGTAATTTCCGGAGTCACCTTTGTCCCATGGTGTGAAGTTGACAGTGTGCGCACCGTGTGTGACTCTTAGGCTAAAGGTTACAGAAATACTTACCATGAGTTATTCTTTGTGTTGGATGTCACTATAAAATTGTGATGTTTGTTTAGTACTATTTTGGGGCACTCATAGTGACCTTGGGGTTCCCTAGATGTGGAAGACAGACTTTAAGGTGTGCTTTTGTAGCCCTACACGATGGTCTTGGTGTTCTATGATATTGTGGTGTTTGTTCACTCAGACTTTAAGGTGTGCTCTTGTAGCCCTACGCAGTAGATTGGTATTTCTATCCAACGGGAGAATAGTTCAGAGTAGCAAAGTGAAGAGGAAATATCTATGTATTCAATTGTTGGGAGTGTCCACTAGTGAAAGTATGATCCCTAGGCCTTATTTCCAAGCATCCTAGAAAACCTTTGTCTTGTCCTCTTGCATTGAAGAGGATTGGGACACTTCCACATTCTTGCCTTGTTACATCAAACTTCCATCCATTAAATCAACCACCTTGTTCCTTAAACTTGTTTAGTGCATAATCAACTAAAACTTGTGACACTTTAGTTGTAGGGAATAGATAACTTTTCCTTCTTGCTCCTGCGGATCGATACCTTACTTCCACATTGAGAGGTGCTACAGTGATCCCTTGCTCTTGGGGGTTATCAGCCGCTGGGGGAAGATGCGCCGACGCGCCGCTGGGGGAAGATGCACGGCGGAGATGCCGGCCGGACGCGCCGCTCAGATCGGCGAGATAAGGGTTAGGTCTGGAGCAGCCGCCACACTATGACTGTGGAGTGAGAGTGAGAGTGAGAGTGAGAGTGAGAGCGAGAGCGTTAGGGTTGCCGCAGTGGCACATTTATAGCATATAACATCGCAAACGGAGGCGATAAACAACAGTTTCCTCTAATTTCTTCACTGACACACTGGGCCTACTTACAAAGGATCGATAGAGTAATTGAACTAACTATCTACTCTACTTATTCTGCTTACGCCCTGCCTCCGCGCCATTGTCATCCGCGGCGCGGCGTCGCTTCTTGCCGGTTGCCTTTTCCTCAGGCGCGTGCTCCTCCTCCTCCTCCGGCTCGTGCTCCTCCTTCTCCGGCCGTGCGTCCTTCTCCGGCGAATCCTCCTCTCGCGCCTCCTTCTCCGGAGCGTGATCCTCCTTCTCCGGCGCGTCCTCCTCCGGTGCCTCCTCCGATGCCTCCTCCTCCGGCGCCTCCTCCGACGCCTCCTCGTCGTCGTCGTCGTCGTCGGCGGCGTCGTATTCTTCCTGGCTAGAATAATACGGCTCCGGCGGGTCCTCCGGCTCCTCTTCCTCCGGCGACTCGTCCTCTTCGGAGTCGTCTTCTCCTTCGCGTGAAGACGGCGGGTCCGAGTCGTCGGAGTCGTCTTCTACAGAGCGTGAAGATGGCGGGTACGAGTCGTCGGGTCCGAGTCCGGCGGCCCGTCTTGATCCCACCATGGAACTTCACCGCGGTCTTCCGCGCTCGCGTCGTCGCTCGGGACTTCGTCGTTCTGCCACCAGGGTTCCTCCATGGCGGTTGTGCTAGTGTGGTAGATAATGTGGGAGAGAACGAAGGGGAGGATGCGGGACCTGCCTAGCTTCGCGCGGTTCCAGTCACATTTTATTAGCGTCGATCAGGCGGTTCCAATCCCTCGTGAATTAAGCCGCATTGAACAGGCGCGCTTCCAGATTGCAACTGCAATTTCCCAATCACATCGCAAACGGATATACATAAACAACCGTAGCCATAGAGATACATATTGGAAACGGAGACAAATTTATGACCGTTGCCAATACTTTTGGTAACGGAGATATAAAATTCTCCGTAACCAATGTTGACGGACCAGCCTCTGCCAGGCCTCGTCCGCAACGCTAAAATCGCGATTCTCTGTCGCCTAACTCCTGCCGTTGCCATAGAGGGGTATCCGATGTGTCGTTCTGTACTAGTGCTCCTAGCAAGACAAGGATGGCGGATGCTGCAACACCCAGACACACTCAGTGCTAGGGTTTTGAAGGCGGTATATTTCCCGGAGATGAGCCTTCTTGAAGCAAGATTGAGCCCTACACCGTCGCAAGTCTGGCGGGGATTTTTGAAGGAATACAAGTACTCAAGCAGGGACTCATCCGGCGGATCAGCATTGGTGAGAGCACGGATCCATGGAACGACAACTGGATCCCTAGGGATGGCATGCCTCACGAGCGAGACACCAACTCGAGTAGCGGATTTCATCGATGCTACGATGGCGACGTGGAAGGAAGAGAAACTACGCCAATGTTTCCTGCCGATGGACGTAGATTTGATCTCCTCAATACCACTCAGTCACCGGAGGCCGGCAGCTTTTTGGCCTGGCACTATGACAGGAAAGGGATGTTCTCGGTGAGGTCAGCGTACAAGATGCTGGTCTTTACGAGGGAGAAACGAGAGGCATGGCTGGAGAACAGGGCAGGGAGTTCGAATGGCAAGGAGATAGAGGGAGAGTGGACTTCGCTTTGGCGGATTCAAGTACCGTCTAAGGTGAGGGTTTTTCTATGGAGGTTGGCGAAGCAATCCTTGCCAAAAAACTCAGTAAGAAAACACCGGCATATGACGGACGATGATAGCTGCAAGCTATGTGGGGCAATAGACTCTTGGCGACATGCCCTCCTGGATTGCACAATGTCGCGTTGTGTGTGGGCACTGGTTGACGAAGGAATTACCGAGCACATGTGTGCATCGGGTGAGGGGGCGCGCGACAATGGCTTGCAAATATGATGGAGACACTCAAGCATGATGACCAGATTAGGGTTTTCGTGACCCTCTGGGCCATCTGGCACGCACGCCGAAAGGCTATTCACGAGGAAGTCTATCAGAGCCCATTATCGACACATTTGTTTGTCGAGCAATTTATTCAGGACCTTGGGGAGAGCAGTGACAAGGGCAAGAAGGCACCGCCGGCCACCCAGGTCTGATCTACTACTGGAGGTTGGCTTGCTCCGCCGAGTGGGATGGTGAAGATCAACGTTGACGCGGCGGTAAGTGATAACCCACAAGTATAGGGGATCGCAACAGTCTTCGAGGGAAGTAAAACCCAAATTTATTGATTCGACACAAGGGGAGCCAAAGAATATTTATAAGCCTTGACAGATGATTTGTCAGTTCAGCTGCACCTGGAAGTAGACTTGCTCGACACAGTTTATCAGTAGCAACAGTTTTATGACAGTAGCAGTAGTGAAATAATAGCAGCAGTAAAATAAAGACAGCAGTAATAATTGCAGTAGACAGCAGGATTAAAATACTGTAGGCATAGGGATGGATGAACGGGCGTTGCATGGATAAGATAATTCATGAAATAGTCATACATAGGGCAATTGCAGATAAATAATAATAAGGTATCCAAGTAATAATCAATCATAGGCATGTGTTCCGTATTTAGTCGTACGTGCTCGCAATGAGAAACTTGCACAACATCTTTTGTCCTACCAGCCCGTTTGCAGCGGGGCCTCAAGGGAAACTACTGGTAATTAAGGTGCTCCTTTTAATAAAGCACCGGAGCAAAGCATTAACACTCCGTGAACACATGTGATCCTCACGTCGCAACCATCCCCTCCGGTTATCCCAATTTCTGTCACTTTGGGGCCTCGGGTTCCGGACAGTGACGTGTGTATACAACTTATAGATATGATCCAAAACAATAATTATCTCATGATTCAATAACATGTTCAGATCTGAGATCATGGCACTCGGGCCCTAAGTGACAAGCATTAAGCATAATAAGTTGCAACAATGACAATAAGCACTACCGATGGATACTAGGCACCATGCCCTAACAAATCTCACAACTATTACATGAATGATCTCATCCAATCCCTACCATCCCCTCAGCCTACAGCGGGGAATTACTCACACATGGATGGGGGAGTCATGGATGGTCGATGGAGAGGTGGCGGTGATGATGATGGCGATGATCTCCTCCAATTCCCCGTCCCGGCAGGGTGCCAGAACGGAGTTTCTGATCCCCGAAATAGGGTTTTCGATGGCGGCGGAGCTCTGGAAGTTTTCTGGAAAAAGCGTCGACCCCCGAAGTTTTTAGGTCAGAGGCTTTAAGTAGTCCAAAGGGGAGCGTCGGGGGCCACACAGGGTGGCCACACCACCCCTGGGCGCGGCAAGGGCCCACCGCGCCCTGGGTGCGTGTGGTGCCCCTGTGCACCCTCCTCGCTTCGTCTTCTGGCTCCGTGGGTCTTCTGGAAAAATAGAATTTCTGGAATTTTTCTGGAATTTTCCTAAAACTTTGACTTTCTGCACAAAAACAGACACCAAGGCAATTCTGCTGAAAACAGCGTTAGTCCGTGTTAGTTGCATTCAAATCACACAAATTAGAGGAAAAACAATAGCAAAAGTGTTCGGAAAAGTAGATACGTTTTGGACGTATCAACTCCCCCCAAGCTTAGCTTATTGCTTGTCCTCAAGCAATTCAGTTAACAACTGAGTGCGATAAAAGAAACTTTTACGAACACATTTGCTTCATATGATGTATACATACCTACTATATGATCAATTACTTAGCAATTCATAATAGGAACCATGCAAATAATGACACCTAGTAGTTATGCAAATCATGAAAAGATACCAAAGTACTAAGAATGAATAACATAGCATACATCTATCCACAAGAATTGCAATGTTCGTAAAAAGATATGACAAAGTGGTATCTCGCTTGCCTTTGTTTGAAGGGCAAAACATAAATGCCAAGGCACCTCTGAAGTTCAAGTGAAGACTAGATATAAAGATATCAAAGATAAGAGTATCATAGTTATGCCTCAATTAATCGTATCCTGGGACAAGCACATTACACTAAGAACGACAGTTATGCTCTCGAAGAAGTGCTCAAAGAAAGGATGGTGACTCAACATAAAAATAAAAGATTGGCCCTTCGCAGAGGGAAGCAGGGATTAACACGTGCTAGAGCTTTTTATTTTAAAAACAGAGGTAAAAATGTTTTGAGAGGTGTTTGTTAATTGTCAACGAATGGTAGCGGGTGAGAACAGTATTCTACCTGTCAAACGGACTTTTAAGAGCGGCTCCCATGAAGGACGTTATTTCTACCAGCAAGGCAGATCATCCCTCTTTCTCTTTGGTTTACACACATGCAGGTATTTCACTGTTTGTCATTGCTTACTGATGAATCAGGGCAAAAGTGTGAAGAGAATTAAGCGGTTAAAGTTGTAATTAATTGGGACTGGGCACCCCGTTGCCAGCTCTTTTTGCAAAATTATTGGATAAGCGGATGTATATGCCGCTAGTCCAGGTGTAAAAGTCCATTTGACAAATAGAATAAAGAATAACCACACTAATTCCTCATGAGCTAGTAAACATTGACACAAAAAGGGAAATATTTTGAAGTTTTAAAGGTAGCACATGCAAATTTACTTGGAATGGCTGAAATACCATGCATAGGAATTTTTGGTGGACTCTTTGGGATAACTTGGTTTAAAGGATTTGGATGCACGAGCAGCATTCCCGCTCAGTACAAGTGAAGGCTAGCAATAGACTGGGAAGCGACAACCACGAGAGCGATAACGGTCATAATCATGCTTGCGACAAAATAAAATTAACGGAGGCATAAAGATGATACTAAAACTCTGAGGCAAAATAGATCATCAAGGCTTAATTGACTTTTTTTTCAGTCATAACATGTGTGAGTATGTGCCAAGTCGAATCAAGTGAATTATTCAGAGGAGGATACCATCCTGCCATACCGTTTTACGAATAGAACAATGCATGTAAATATCTATATGACATGTTATTCCTATTAGCAATTTGGTACTGTCATAAGAAGACATGAACTACTAAGTAATCATTAAATAACATAACCACTACCATGATAGCTAAGCATGTTCACATGAGTAGGTATATTTACAAAAATGAAAAACAAATAGAGTTCATACCAGCCTTTTACCACATCCGAATTGTCGTAGATCGTCATTATTGCTTTTCACTTGTGTGGCTTGAATGATGTGAAATGATAACCAAGCCCAAGTGGAACCACGAAATTTTTGAACTCCTGAAACAACTATACAAAACGGCAGAAGAACAACAAATATTTTTGGGTTTTCGAATTAAAGCAAGCATAGAAAGAAACAAGCAAACAAAGCAAAATCTTTTTGGATTTTTGAATAACAAACCGAAATGAAAAATAAAGTAAACTAGCACTACAAATTCAAAAGCAAGAGAAATAAAGGAAATATTTTTGGTCTTTTGGTGTTTTGCGAAAATGAAATGGATACAAGAAACAAAAGAAAAGAAACAAACTAAAACATGGATATACAAAGTACCGACATGATATGAATATGATAAAATGAGTGAACTTGTCGGCATACCTCCCCCCAAGCTTAGGCTTTTGGCCTAAGTGGGAGACAATCATCCCATGGCCCAGAACTCCATCCAGGTGGATCATACCTAGCGTGATCATAATCAGGATCCTGTGAAGAAGAAGGGCCTGAGCTCCATAATCAGGATACTGGTATGAAGAGCTCGTAGTGTCGAAGGGCTGAATGAAGTCCTCCTCAGGACCTCTTCCCTCACTATCCGCATGAAGGCCATGCTCCTCCATATATGCATCAAGGTCTCCCTCCGAGAATGACCATCCTTGCCTGACATCAAGGTTAAACAAAAGAGGCGCAGGCAAACAGACTATGCGTTCATAGATTTTAGTTCTCCACCTATCTTCTTAACAAAAACCAATTCATAGGATAGATTATCAATGGTGGACCAGCGAAACAAATTGGTGGCTAATCATAGAGTTAAGATCAAGTCTTTCAATGGGAAGCTGAATATCAAAATGTGGTCCTACACCATGCATGGCTAATAAACGAGAAGCAATGAGACCACCACAAACCCCTCCTTTTTCACGGTTAGTGGAGAGACGAAATGCAATCATAGCTCCCAAGTTATAAGTTCTATCACATCTTAAGGCAGCAGAAAGAAATGCCAAATCATAAACAGATAATTTACTTGCATTCTTCCTAGCTAGAACACATTTGCTAATGTAGTAGGCAAAATATCGAATAGATGGGAGTTGGATGTTTCGAATTTTACCATCCTCGGCTGTAAAATCTCTCCCTTGGCAAATCTCTGAGTAGAGGTCTTGTAAATACTTTGGTTGACCTCTAATCCTCTCATGAGACCCCAATGTGGTACCTTAATAGCTGCACAAAAATCATGAAGAGACAAATCTACAGCTTTATTGTAGATATTATAATGAACCATGGGAGTAGGCAAATTCCAACTAAACTAAAACTTTGAACCACCGACATAGTCAGCTTTACATATTGATGTGGTTCATCAGCAACAAAGTATTCCAACCCTGCATTAGAGATTAGAGTGTTGAAATCTTGCAAGATCTCTGCAGCATTCATAAACTCATGGCATGGATAAATAGAGGGAAACACAGAGTCTTCACGGTTGACTCCCATGACCTCTGATACTTCCAATTCTTCATAATTAAGTTGGTTTCCATCCATCTTCCTTTTCTGAAATTTTAAACAAACCTCATAAAAAATGATTTTAGAGTGATTAATTCAAGGGAAACACTAGGGAGACTTGCTAGAGGACTAAACATGCATCAAAACTAGTTAATCTAAACAAGAACAAGCATGCAAGCTCTAATAACATGTCACCTACAGTACCAAAATGCCAAAGATATAAGCAACTAAACAAAATTCTATTTGGATAATCGGAGGAGTCACATACCGGAGAGCAATTGATCCAAATTTCAGCAGCAAAGATGGGCTGAGCAAGTAGATCGAAAAATCTCGAGCAAGAGCAGCAAGAACACGAGTTTGAGCAATGGTGGTGTGTTGGTCGGGAGAGAGAAAGGAGTGGGAGAGAGATGAGAGAGTGGAGGGCCAGGTGGACCCCACACCAGGGCAGGGCGCGGCCTGCCCTCCACCGCGCCGTGGGGCGTGTGGTGGCCTGGTGGGTCCCCCTGGTCATCCTCTGGTACTCCCACGTTTCTTTAAAAACTAGGACTTGTAGAATTTTTTCAGAATTTTTTTGAAAACTTTTATTTCTGACATTTTCTGGGTGCTTTAAACAATGAAAACTAGACAAAATGAATTTATGTAAAGACCAAGCATTACTTAACTTTGCAAATTACAGTAGCAAAACAGTAGGTAAAAACAAAGGTGAGAAAGAAAAAATGTTGTTTAGCAATTTTATGCATGTAAAACATATTTGTTAACAAGGTTGATCAAGTCTTGCCACCAAATACATTTTATATGACATAAAAGAATTAAACCACATTGAACAATATGTTACCTTAAATGGTATAGCTATAGATCCAATCATAAGATATTGAAGTTCTTCATGAGGTTCATATATAGGGCAATCAATACTTCCCACTTTGATACTTTTAATATTGGTAATTGTATTAACTCCAAATATCTTGTCCAGCTTCTTGGGAAAATAAACAGTATGCTCTTTGTCATTAACATGGAAAGTTACTTTTCCTTTGTTGCAATCAATAACAGCCCCTGCAGTGTTAAGAAAAGGTCTTCCAAGAATAATAGACATATTATCATCTTCAGGCATTTCAAGCACAACAAAATCAGTTAATATCAAGCAATTATTAGCCACTTGAACAGGAACATCTTCACATATACCAACAGGAACAGCAGTAGATTTATCAGCCATTTGCAAAGATATATCAGTTGGTATCAATTTTTCCAAGTAAAGTCTCTTGTAAAGAGAAAAAGGCATAACACTCACCCCTGCACCTAAATCACATAAGGCAGTTCTAACATAGTTATTTTTGATTGAGCAAGGAATAGTTGGTATACCTGGATCTCCAAGCTTCTTTGGAACCTTACCATTGAAAGAATAATTAGCAAGCATGGTAGAAATCTCTTCATTAGGAATCTTTCTCTTGTTAGAGACAATATCTTTCATGTACTTTGAATAGGGAGGTAACTTAATAGCATCAGTCAAAGGAATTTGCAAAAACAAAGGTTTCATCCATTCACAAAATTTGTTATAATGTTCTTCTTCCTTAGATTTGAGTTTCTTAGTAGGAAAAGGCATTTGTTTTTGCACCCAAGGTTCTCTTTCATTACCATGTTTCTTAGCAAGAAAATCTTCTTTAGTGTACTTTTTGTTTTTAGAATGCTTTTCAGGTTCCTCTTCACTTTCCTCTTTATCAGAAGCATCATTCTTATCTTTATCATTAGCATGTTCATTACCACTCTCAGTTTCAGCATCAGAGATAGATATACTATTTGGATTATTAACATGCTCATTGTCTTTAATAGGTTCAGGAGATTCCTCAACATGTTTATGTTTCTTCTTCTTCTTTTTCTTAGAAGGAGTAGTAGTTTCATTAACTAGTTGAGAATCTTGCTCAATTCTTTTAGGATGTCCCTCAGGATATAAAGGATCCTGAGTGGAAGCACCACCTCTAGTTGCTATACCAAAAGCATGTTTATCATTTTCTCTAGAAGCATTACCTAGCAAATCTTTTTGCACTTTAGTCAATTGCTCAATTTGAGTTTGAACCATACGAAAATGTTTAATGAGTATTTTAACATCATTAGAAGTTCTTTCCAAAACATCATGCAAATGATTAATGACATGAGAATTCTTTATGAAGCTATTTTCTATTCTCCAATTGAAATTGTTTTGCTTAACAATGAAATTATCAAACTCATCTAAGCATTGATCAGGAGGTTTAGAATAAGGGATATCTCTATCATCAAAGCGTTGGAGAGAGTGTACCTCAACTGTAGATGAGTGAGGAATTGGCTTACACAATTCTTCTATAGGTGGAAGATTTTTCACATCTTCAGATTTAATACCTTTCTCCTTAAGAGATTTCTTGGCTTCTCTCATTTCTTCATCATTCAATTCAATTACTCCTCTTTTCCTCGGCGTAGGTACCGGAGTTGGTTCAGGCAGGGTCCAATCATCATGATTTTGGCTTATCTTAGCCAATAATTCCTCGGCTTCATCTGGAGTTCTTTTCCTGAAAACACAACCAGCACAACTATCCAGGTATGTCCTAGATTCAACAGTTAGTCCATTATAAAATATATCAAGAAGTTCATTTTTAGCTAGTTGATGTCCAGGCCGAGCTCTAAGTAAAGAACAAAACCTTGCCCAAGATTCAGGCATTTTCTCTCCTCATTTTGCTTAAAGTTAAAGATTTTCTGTAAAGCAGCATGTTGAGCACTAGCAGGAAAATATTTCTGAAAGAAAGCATTGACTAAACCCATCGGGCTCTCAATAGATCCAGGAGATAAATCATTAAACCAAGTTTTAGCTTCATCTTTCAATGAGAAAGGGAAAATTTTAGTAACAAAGTAACTGCGTTTCTTAATATCATCAGAAAACAAACTACTCAGAGTAGAGAGAGTGTTCATATGTTCTACAGCACTTTCATTTTCAGTTCCTCGAAAAGGTTCTTTCTCAGCAATAGTTATAAAAGACAAGTCCACAGAGAAATCATAATCTTTATCTTTTATATTTATGGGAGATGTAGCGAATTTAGCATCAGGAGAAAGTTTATAGTTGACAGCACGTCTTTGAAGAAGATTTTTAATAGCATTAACATCTTTAGAGGTATCACAATTCATGCATTCATCAATAAAGTCATCATCAAGTTCAACATAAGTTTCCTCAAGATCATCACTAGTAGTTTCTCTCGTTTCAGGTGAATAAGCAGGTGTAACAGGAGTTTCATTAGGTGTTTCAGTATTTTCAAGTTGTTTAGATTTAGCAATTGTAGCATCTAGAAAAGGACCTAGTGAACCTCTTTCATCAAGCACAGTAGAAGCATCATCAAATTCATCAGAAACATTCTCAGATTCAGCAGAAGTAGCAGCACGTGAAGCATGTGCATGTGGTGGTGTGACAAGTTGACTTATAACAGACGGTGAATCAAGAGCAGCAGAAGTGTTCAGAGTTGTACCTCTCCTTGTAGTGGATGGCAATATGCGAACCTTATCATCACGAGGTTTACCCATGATGAATGAATTGCAGCGAGCAGTATGACTCCCTGGTGAGCTTATAAATAGAGCTATGCTCCCCGGCAACGGCGCCAGAAAATAGTCTTGATGACCCACAAGTATAGGGGATCGCAACAGTCTTCGAGGGAAGTAAAACCCAAATTTATTGATTCGACACAAGGGGAGCCAAAGAATATTTATAAGCCTTGACAGATGATTTGTCAGTTCAGCTGCACCTGGAAGTAGACTTGCTCGACACAGTTTATCAGTAGCAACAGTTTTATGACAGTAGCAGTAGTGAAATAATAGCAGCAGTAAAATAAAGACAGCAGTAATAATTGCAGTAGACAGCAGGATTAAAATACTGTAGGCATAGGGATGGATGAACGGGCGTTGCATGGATAAGATAATTCATGAAATAGTCATACATAGGGCAATTGCAGATAAATAATAATAAGGTATCCAAGTAATAATCAATCATAGGCATGTGTTCCGTATTTAGTCGTACGTGCTCGCAATGAGAAACTTGCACAACATCTTTTGTCCTACCAGCCCGTTTGCAGCGGGGCCTCAAGGGAAACTACTGGTAATTAAGGTGCTCCTTTTAATAAAGCACCGGAGCAAAGCATTAACACTCCGTGAACACATGTGATCCTCACGTCGCAACCATCCCCTCCGGTTATCCCAATTTCTGTCACTTTGGGGCCTCGGGTTCCGGACAGTGACGTGTGTATACAACTTATAGATATGATCCAAAACAATAATTATCATCATGATTCAATAACATGTTCAGATCTGAGATCATGGCACTCGGGCCCTAAGTGACAAGCATTAAGCATAATAAGTTGCAACAATGACAATAAGCACTACCGATGGATACTAGGCACCATGCCCTAACAAATCTCACAACTATTACATGAATGATCTCATCCAATCCCTACCATCCCCTCAGCCTACAGCGGGGAATTACTCACACATGGATGGGGGAGTCATGGATGGTCGATGGAGAGGTGGCGGTGATGATGATGGCGATGATCTCCTCCAATTCCCCGTCCCGGCAGGGTGCCAGAACGGAGTTTCTGATCCCCGAAATAGGGTTTTCGATGGCGGCGGAGCTCTGGAAGTTTTCTGGAAAAAGCGTCGACCCCCGAAGTTTTTAGGTCAGAGGCTTTAAGTAGTCCAAAGGGGAGCGTCGGGGGCCACACAGGGTGGCCACACCACCCCTGGGCGCGGCAAGGGCCCACCCGCGCCCTGGGTGCGTGTGGTGCCCCTGTGCACCCTCCTCGCTTCGTCTTCTGGCTCCGTGGGTCTTCTGGAAAAATAGAATTTCTGGAATTTTTCTGGAATTTTCCTAAAACTTTGACTTTCTGCACAAAAACGAGACACCAAGGCAATTCTGCTGAAAACAGCGTTAGTCCGTGTTAGTTGCATTCAAATCACACAAATTAGAGGAAAAACAATAGCAAAAGTGTTCGGAAAAGTAGATACGTTTTGGACGTATCAGTAAGGAAGGTCACGGGGCGCGGTTCAGTTGCGGCCGTGGCACGGTCAGACACCGGAGTGTATATGGGAGCCTCGGCGATGATCTACCCGGGGAAGACAGACCCAGAAACTTTGGAGGCGTTGGCTTGCAGCAGGGAGGCGATCGCGCTAGCATGTGATATCAACGCCCGCAAGATCATGGTGGCGAGCGACTGCCGGAATGCAGTACAGAGCATGGAGGAGGGCTCCATGGGAGTGTACGCACACATTGTGCGGGAGATTGCAGAGGCGAGACGGACGCTGGACTCGGTGTCGTTTCGCCATGAACGTCGTACCCACAACACGGAAGCTCATAATCTAGCCAGAAGCATAGTGCTAGATGTTCCCGGCCGCCAAGTGTGGCTGGTTAATCCGCCGGAAAATCTTTGTATTCCCTTTCATGTTGGCGCCTAGATAAAGGCGGGTTGTACCTCTCAAAAAAAAGAGTCAACTAAAGCCCTAATGGTTGTTCCGGCCTGGTGTTTACAGCACCCAATAAACAACATCCGATGATCATGAAAAAATAAAACCTAAAATAGGGGTACAACCATCTCAGAAAAAGAAGGGGTACAACTAGCGATAATCGACCTTTGAACAGGTTCATGCCCACGCGCGCTTGTTTTGTGGGTGCGCTTCCGGATAAAGTACACGAAGTACAAATAGACAAACAAAATCAAAGTATTACAACAAAAAACTATACTGACGATCAAAATATAAGCATAATAAAAATAAAGTACAAGTAGAGTAAAACCGAGGTACAAGTATACTGACGAAAAAGTGTAGGAATAGGAATCACAGAGGATTGGTATGGCATGTCTAATTGAATCATATGAGAAGAGTAAATTCTTTTGATTGTGGTGAAGAATTTTCCACATGGTTAGACCTGCTATTTTTCTATGAAGTTTACACTACAAATTTCTTATGAGATTTTTTCCTATGAAATATGATTCTATGAATCAAAAGGCTACCGAATGAAAATTTCCATAGGATTCCAACCCATTACAAATCCTTTGAAAATACAATGAATCAACAGAGCCCTGATTTTTTAAGTTCATCAAAACCTATCAGTATGTGATATAATTTTGAAGACCTCATCATGATCAACAGTGAAAACGGTATGTATCTCATACGAAAAACAGTTCTAATTATGTGTCGTTTAAATTTTTGTTTCTCTAAAAAAAAGGTAAAACCCTACATCCTCCTACTCCTCACGTGTCTCTCTCGCATACTCAGCACCACTTCCGCGACAAGTGACGAGGAGGGAGACACCCACATGTGGCGCTAGGAGAAGACTCTGCAAACGGACCTTCAGTAAGGTCGCTCTTTTTTTACACCATAAAATAATGAACAACAAACAAATATTCAGAGTCGCTGCCTATAACAAGAGCCAAGCCTCCTAAAAATCTAGTCTCGAAAAGGAGCACTGCTTAATCCAAATGGCGTCCACCATCAATAGTTTGATTCTTTTTCTCTCTCCCCTCTCCGAGACACGTTTTGGAGCAACATTTCATGTGACCTCACGGGATCAATCGCAGATAATTTGTTTTCTAATAAATCGATAACATATCATTCCATAGATAAGGTTAAGTTGGTAACATACTGCATGCTCAATATTTATCGTGACATAGATATACCCATTTCTGCTGCTATTTTGATATCACTATATATAGTTCACACGTGGAAGTGTGCATCAAAACAAGGACGATGGTGCCTTGACAGAATGACGGTGGAGCCAAGGAAGGTGCGAATAGAAAGGTCTTCTGGCTTTATTATATTATAGCATGGCATTGTTGTCATCGTCATGCCCTATCTTGGGATAGCTATTGTTCGCTTGGGTATGTAGATCGACACCTCCTCGTTCGACAACTATTACTTTGGTGTTTGGGTATGTCTTACAAGTGCTATGACATTCGTGATGTGAGGATGTTGAGTTCGTTTTTTGCTTCTTCTATTTTCGCGATTATGTGACTTTGGTATGTTCAATGGTGAAACAATCAAACAACATATATATGACATTACGCTTTTGTGAGGGGTGTGTCATCATCTACAACACAATTTTCACTTGTCAAGTTTCACTTTTTTTTTATGTAGGTGGCTCATGCGGCTACTTTACTCACATGGGTATGATATGCAATTTCTTGTGTGGGGATGAATGGACACAGAGGCAGGAATGAAGAAGCTAGAATTGACAACCGAACAGGATTATCATGTAACAATTATTTCTGTAGTAAATGATAGGACAATTTTTTTTTTTTTGAAATTAAATGATAGGACAAATTGAAATATTCCTTCCGTCCTAAAATAAGTGTCTCAAGTTTGCACAAAAATGGATGTATCTATACATGTTTCATGTCTAGATACATCCATTTTTTGACAAATCTAAGACAGTTATTTTTGGACGAAGGGAGTATATATATTCTCAATGGTAAACATCAGTGTTTTGTGCATAGTGGTTTCTAATCGATATTTTGGGTGTCCGCGACACAAGACTCAATGGTTGGATGGTTAGAATGATAATTGTACCCTCGGTCAACTAGAGATAACACTCAGTTTGACACTATGTGCCTCACTAAGATGGATTAGTTTTTCTATTAAATTTGATGTTCTGGTCCATGGTGAGACACATCCGTCAATATCGAACCCTGCGATTACATTTTTTACTTTTCACTGTTTTGTGACGTGTGTATATATGATGGTACTTCTTTTTGCGCTGGTATATATGGTTGTACTTATCTACATGAACTCTAAAAATCATCGTTAGACCCTACACAAGGCACGGAGACGCCCAATTTACCGTCCTGTCTCTGTCTGCCTGAGATAGAGCTTGGCAGGAGTCTACCTGGAGCCCCCTGCCGCGGTAAAGCCACCAAATCAGCGTAGAACTGAGCTCACCGAAAGCCGCTGCCGTCCTTTTCGACTACTATCAAGCTACTACTGCTACTTCCCCGGAACAGCACAGCGCGATCTCCGGCCATCTCTATCCTTGCGCATCTCCGATCCCCCATTCCTCTCCCGGTACTGCCCCCCACGTTCTCTCCCCGCGGGGTGGTCCTCCGCCAGCTCGGTGTGCCTCAAATCATCCCCATCCCGGCTCCGCGATCCACAGCAAGTTCAGAGCTGCTTCACCCCCACCATGGCTGCGATGCACCGCCCCGAGTCGCCGAACCCCGCCGCGCGCCGCCAGCGCCTCGTCCGGTTCCTACTCGGCGCCTTCTTCGCCTTCCAGCTCGTCCTCTTCGTCGCCTACCGCTCCGCGCCCCCCTCCACGCGCGCCCTGATCGCCGCCTGTTCTTCCTTGTCCGTGCCGGCGCCGCTGCGTCCCGCCGCTGCTTCTTCCGTGTCCGTGCAGGTGCCGCAGCTTCCCACAGCCGACGCCTCTGGCTGCGGGGGAGGGCTCGTGTACGTCTACGACCTGCCCACCGTCTTCAACAAGGATCTGCTCTCCATGTGCGAGGAGCTCATGCCGATGTACTCGATCTGCCCCTACCTCGAAAACGACGGGCTCGGGTTCCCGGCCGAAGGGACCAGCCTGTCGTCCATCCTGCCGGCCGAGCTGCTCGGGTCCTGGTACTCCTCCGACCAGTTCGCGCTCGAGCTTATCGTCCACCGCCGCCTGCTCTCGCACCGGTGCCGCACCGCCGACCCGTCGCGCGCCACGGCGTTCTTCGTGCCCTTCTACGCCGGGATGGCCGTCGGGCGCCACCTGTGGTCGGCGAACGCTACCGACGCCGACAAGGACAGTAACTGCGTTGCCCTGCTGTCATGGCTTCACGCCCAGCCGTACTACAAGCGGTCCAATGGCTGGAACCACTTCCTCGCGCTCGGCCGCATTACCTGGGACTTCCGCCGCGGCCCGAGCGGCGGGTGGGGCGGCAGATTCCTCGCCATGCCCGGTGTCGCCAACGGTGAAATTTGATAAAAATAACCTTTTGCCCAAACTTCAACCAAAAATAACCCTTTTTTCAAAAAATTTCGAAAACTAACCCTTTTGTGTGGCTCCCGCACCGGGGGCGCCACACATGTACGCACCACTCCCCGGCTGGGGCGCCACACATGTACGCACCACTCCCCCGCCTGGGGCGCCACACATGTATGCACCACTCCCCCGCCTGGGGCGCCACACATCTGCCAGCGTGGCAAAGCGGGCCCCAGCAGGGTTAAGTAGCGCCGGCCGCGGGGGCGCCACACCTCCATGCGTGGCGCCGGCGGCTGGGGCGCCACACCTGCCTTGTGAAAATAACTTCCCCGGCCAGCATCTCTCGCTCGTCGAACGCCAGCATCCGGAACGACTTGACGTTCCAAGAACCTTTCTTCGCGAACAGCTTGCCGCCGGCCATGGCCTCCGCCTCTGCTGCCTGCGAGCGCCATGCCGGCGAGGAGACAGGTGACGAGTGTGCGCGCGGTGCTCGCCGAGCGACCGCCTCTAGAAGAGCAGGGGCGGAGGAAGCCGGCGCCGTTGGGGGCGCCCAGACCGGGGTTCCCTTGGAAGCTCTCGCCGAAGGCTGAGATGGCGAGCGCCACGGGCAGGGGCCCGTCCAGCCGGTTGTCCGACAGGTTCAGGTGAGCTCGTTTTTGCTGACCCGGAACCTCAGCAGCTACGTGCAGCTCGCGTAGCTCGCCGGGATCGCGCCGGAGAATTTATTCTCCAGCATGAGAAGCTTCTGCATGGTGCCGCGCTTGCACATGTCCGGCGGGATGGCGCCCGTGAGCGCGTTGGTCGACACGTCGATGAAGTTGAAGTCTGACCAGCTGCCCAGGTTCTTTGGCAGCTCGCCGGTGAGGTTGTTGACTTGTTGGTGTAGAGCGACATGTTCACGAGCTCTTTGAAGTCGCAGCGAGACGAGTCGCGTGAGGGTACGGAGCTCCGAGTGTAGGAATTAACCTGGTTGACCACAAAGAGAGTCGCCGGAAAGAATCAAAGTTCCGATCGTTCCGATCGATCAAGAGCTAGCTAGCTCACGTCCGGAAACGATCAAGGCATCACGTCCCGGCTAGCTGCTCACGTACGGAGTACTAGCAAATCGATCAAGAAGCTAGCTTTGCACTGCAAGTTTCATACGTGCCTGAGTTTTGCTTTGCAAGCGGCAACGATCTGAAGGCTAGAAAACCAACACCGAGAGGTTGCCGGTGAGCGCGTTCATGGACGCGTCGAACAACTGGAGGTTCGTGAGCTTGCCGAACCCCGGCGGGAACGCGCCGGTGAGCGAGTTGTTGTAGAGCTCGAGAGACCGTAGGTTGACGAGCTGGGAGATCGTCTGAGGGATCTCGCCCATGAGGTTGTTGTCGGAGAGCTCGAGGTCAACGAGCCTGGTGAGCTGCCCGATGTCCACCGGGATGACGCCGCCGATGTTGGCGGCTGAGAGGTATAGAGTGGTGAGGTTGACGAGCTCCGTGATCTCGGCTGGGAAGGTGTCCGTCGGGGCGAGGTAAGGGTTGTCGCCCGCGGCGAGCACGGTGAGGCCCGGCATGGCGCGCAGCGCGGTCCACGGGAAGGGTCCCGAGAAGGCGTTCTGGGAGAGGTTGAGGACGCGGAGGCCGGAGAGCGGAGAGAGGTCCGGGATGGCGCCGGAGAAGGCGTTCTAGTGATCAGCAGGTTGAAAATTATTTTTCACAACGCAGGTGTGGCGCCCCAGCCTCCGGCGCCACACTTCCATGTGTGGCGCCCCCCGCGCCGGCGCTACTTAACCCAGGCTGGGGCCCGCTTTGCCACGCTGGCAGATGTGTGGCGCCCCCGCCGGGGGAGTGGTGCATACATGTGTGGCGCCCCCGGTACGGGAGCCACACAAAAGGGTTAGATTTCGATTTTTTTTGAAAAAAGGGTTATTTTTTGTTGAAGTTTGGGCAAAAGGTTATTTTTGTCAAATTTCACTCGCCAACGTCACCCGCCTCGTCATCGAGCGCGATCCCTGGGATGCCATGGACGTTGGCATACCGTACCCGACCGGCTTCCACCCGCGCACCGCCGCCGACGCGCGTGCGTGGCAGCAGCACGTCGCGTCCGTCCCGCGCCCTCGGCTCTTCGCCTTCGCCGGCGCGCCGCGATCGACCATCAAGCGGGACTTCCGGGCGCTGCTGCTCGAGGAGTGCCAGGCCGCTGGACCCGCGTGCGGCGCGCTGGACTGCGCCGGCGGCAAGTGCATCGAGAACAACGCGCTCGTCCTGGAGCTGTTCATGGGCGCGCGCTTCTGCCTGCAGCCGCGCGGGGACAGCTTCACGCGCCGCTCGCTGTTCGACTGCATGGTGGCCGGGGCCGTGCCGGTGCTATTCTGGCGGCGGACCGCGTACATGCAGTACAACTGGTACCTGCCGGTAGACGATGGGCAGGACCGGGAGTGGTCTGTCTTCGTTGATCGCGACGAGCTGCGAGCCGGCAATGTGACCCTGCGCGGCCTGCTGGCGGCCATCCCGGAGGCGCGGGTGAGGCAGATGAGGGAGCGCGTGGTGGAGATGATACCGAGGCTGGTCTACTCCGCCGCTCACAGGGATGGGCTCGGCGGTGGCATGAAGGACGCCATCGACGTCATGGTCGACGGCATGCTGCGGCGGGTCGCTGAGCAGCGACGGAGTTGGAGGAGGAGGGCGTAATTTGGTTACTGCAGAAGATAACATTGTCATATGCAACATTCTTTTTGTTACAGTACATTTGTTAGATTCGCTGTGTGAAGAGTTAAATATTAAAGAGTTTGCTACTTGTAAATCTAGTACAGTACTTTTGACCGTGGTTGTAGATGTGAACCACAGCAAACATAAACTAAGCAAGTGTATGAAATTGTATATTCTAATTTCTGAACCATTTCCGTATTGGAGTTTCTGAAATTCTGAATACCAGTCCCTATGTGGGACACGGTGCACATTGGAGTTTGAAGAACAGTTTGACAATGTCATCGGTCAGGTTTGAGAGCGGCGCCCGAATCCATCCCGCAAAACGAAAAAATAGGAAAGCTTAGTACTAATTAATTTGTGGTGGTTTCGCTCCATCTTTGCTATAATCTGCTTTCGCGCCCTTAGTCATCGGTGGCAAGTTCCGCTTTTCTGTTTTTCTTTGTCTACTCTTTGATCTGTTTTGTAAAAGGGTCACCTCATCACCTTGTATTGGTTCGGTCCTGTAGCTTTATTTATAAAGCGAAACGAAAGACTGTTTCGAGAGAGAACAGTTTGTTAGGCTGCATCATTTAGATTCTCATCAAAGTTGACTCTTTGTATCAAATTGTTGGCTCCTCGTTCTCGCGTAAGCATGCTACCATGAAGAACTGCAGTTTCTGATCCTTTGTAGTGCACTAATCTGTAGGAGTATTTGTCTGGTAGGCTGCCACTAAACTCAAACACAAATGAGTGAAGGCTTCAAATACTCTACTCAACGCTTTTTGACCTTTAGTTGGTTAGGAAACATGGGAATAAAAAAATTCAAGTATGAGGGTATGGCGTGTTAATTCTATAGGAATCGAAATTAAATACAGAAAAAAATGTCCAGTAGGGTCTCATCGGTTCAAAAGAATTTTATAAGACTTTTGGAGAATTTAACCCGTTCTTTTTTATATAGAATTTGTTTGATTTGCAGGATTGGAAACAAAAAAAAAAGGCTGTTTGCCATTTTATTGGATATTTTTCACAACTATGTCATGTAAATTCTTGTGTTCTTTCTATGGTGCGACCAATAGCTTATATTATATATTCATGTCTTGTATGGCGTTAGTTAATTTTTTTGTGCCCGGGCGTTGTTTCACACCTTTCAGCTTCTGTGTGAGCAAATAGTTTGAGGCCCTAGATATAAACCACTGTTTACATCTATAAAGCTCGGTATATGCCTTTTCTCTAGAAAAAAGAGCATACATCTAAATTATTCACCTTTCATATTCCACTGTTTACAAAACACCGCAAACCAAACAGGCCCTAGATATTAAACCATAGGTAAAACCCATACATCTTTAGAGAGAGTGGCCAAATGAATTTTCTTTTAAAACAAAAGCTAAGTACACCATAATACAAGTTAATATGGTTTTTAATCATGCGCGCGAAACAAGCTCTATAGAAAAAGTTACTAAGCAATAGAATCCTCCATGATTCATTTGAACCAATAGAGCGTTAGGGCCTCATTGAGTCAAAAAATCACAAAACATATGAATATAAGATGTTGAATTGGAGTGTCATCCCTCTTTAATCTTATAGAATTACAAAACTACAAAGATTTGCATGAAAGAATTAATGAACCCATAGATATGTAAGAATAAGTTTGACTAGATGGAATTATCCCTCCCAAATAGAGTACAAAGGAATCGAATACACAAAATAGAGCTTATATTATACAAATCAAACGACCTCCGCAACAAAAAAAACTTAGGATTCATATACTCAAAAATAAGATATCAAATTATTTTGATCGGATCCTCTCATGGGAATGTTCTTATTCATAAACTAGCCACAGTTGCGACATTTTATGACGGGGAGCCGTGCCAGTTTATGTATTTTTTTTAGAACCAATCAATATCGTTAATAACAAAAAAAATCTAGATGTCTAATAACACAATGTAGAATGATGCCATATCAAATTGGCACCAATACTTCGATACTGAATTAACTAATACAACTCATAACAATTAAAAAATATATAATTAATTAGTGGATTGTTGCTTGGCCGTCAAAATAATCCAGTGATTTTTCTAAGTTGAATGGTGTTCTTTGACAGTCATAGTCTCAAGACTAACTAAGAACACACACAACTTTAAAAAACTAAACGGCCAAACAGGAACAAGCTAGAATGAACCAGTATTCACCCACAGGTCCGACGATCGACCTAGTGAAGGAGTCATCTTCTTGATAACTTGTGACTATTACCTATGAGCCCTTGAAAAAACAAGTTGGCACAAATGGAACTCTATAAGCATGTCCATTTACGCGTGCCTATTACAAACAGTATAATCAACTTTTTTCATCGATGCAATAATGAAGCTCTCGCTTTAGTCTATGGTTAATTTCTTTACATCTAAAGACAATATTTAGTTACAACTAAAATTACTGATTGGGATATGAACATCTTGTGCTCATATTGGGAAAGCAATGTAACTTGCAAGCACTAAATCCATGTGGTTTCCACTTTGTAAGTAAGTAATTTCTATTGTACATAACAGTAATAGCAGAAACCTCAAATTGTCTTGGTCATACCATTTTAAAAACATTGAACATACAAATGTGAATTAAACTAACCCGTCCCATCCCATAATGTTGAGCAATCCAACAATATACAAACAATGATTTTTTTCATTTATATTTAACTTAGACCCTGAGTGTTTGCATTGTATATTGGACATGTATACATATATCTTGTATCTACTCGATGGGTTGTTTACCGTACGAGTATAAAATTGATATATCTTTATAGAGGTTTCTAGAATAAACAAAATAAAAGGAAGAAGATGACAAAAACAATCCTTCTGCATAGAAAAATGTACTATGAAAATGGATATCATAATAAATCTGTTGACCCCAACATTTTTTTCCTATTGATAAATTCCTTGAATAAAGTAAAATCATTGCATGTTCCAACGATGATTGTATCAAACAAGGTTAAACAAGTTTCTTATATATGACTTATGCTCCAATATTGTAATCTAAGCATCTATCACATGCATTTGTACAAGAAAAGGTGAACTATAACACACATCTTCCAACCCAACTATACGACATCCAAGGAAAATACAAAAGATTGGATATTATCTTTACCCTACGGAGAATAATTATACAGTTAAATTATTCAGTGAATAACTGTGGGAACATGATACACCTTTAGTGTGTTCAAGTGATATTTTCTCTAATATTGATCATCACTAATTTTGGTTTAATAAGTACGATATTCATCCTTTGATGCATGTGATTAAACCAAAGGTAATAGACTTTCGAGTATTAAACATGTCATGTACACTCGATAAATCATAGAAACAATCACTTTCACTTCAACATGAAAATAAATAAATTAGAGTTCGCATAAAAAACGTAACAATACCCATTTGTTTACTTAATAAATATGTGTTGTTATTGGGATGAAAATGTAAGATTCCTCGCTGCATAATTTCTCTTATAATGTTAGTAGGTGTTAAGACACACATTGATACTTGCACTGGTATATCAAGCGACTAATATATGGGAATGTATTAGAATGTCTATTCGAAACAAAAGGTATATTACAAACAACTTAACTGCACAACAAAAGAACATTTGTTTTAGTGGAGTGGTGACACATTGGATAGGAGAAAGAACCGAAGTTGTCAATTATTTGATTTCACTTTCTCCGCGACATAGGATGAAATTATTAGCGCTCAAAGCACGTGGCTACTTTTGCATGCGGAAGCAAAGGAGACTTGCAAATGACAACGATGATGAGTAAGGTGTAACCATACGGAAAATATAGCTTTGTTTGCTCACATACTGGACGATGCAATCAAGCAAACGAAAGATAGTTAACTGAAAACATTTAAAAAAATCAATGGCAGCATCACTTTTATGTTTAATTTTTATCACAATACATATGTCTGAATCCATTCTGAATGCAAAAACGCAATTTTAAAACAAAAAACAAACATCAATTATCGAAGGGGAACATAATAATAAGCCATATTAATTGCCAACACAAGGAGAAGGTCTAAAGTCAAAAATAGAAGAAGAAATAAAATACATGATCCAAAATAAAAAATTAGCATTTCATTGTAAGAGGGCAAAAGAGTGACTCGGATTAGTAAGCATGGAAGAAACGTAAAAATATTTGTGTTACCAAAAAGAATCGGGTCCAACGAGGCAACGACGATATGATCTTTATATGAAAGGCCATCAAGTCCCGCTTGTGTCTCTCACTCGAGGACGACAACAGACGCTACAAAACCCTAACCTTAGTTTTCCATGGATTTGGGTTCTTCATGTCTGTGGTGGCAGGACCGTGCTTAACAAAATCACATATCTCCTCATCGGTTGCTGCTTCAGGCTTTCGGTGCTCCCCGCTCTAGAAATAGCTTGATTTAAGACCACATATTCGGTTTTAAAAAATTATTGCACCACGGGCAAGCAGCTTGTTGGCTCTAGCAACAACTTCTTCTTGACATAAAGCCACATCCATGAGAGTGTTTATGCTTTATGGAATGCTCTAACAGACCGAGATGACCACCGCTACGTATCTACAGTACATACTAGTGGAGAATTTTCGATGGACTTGAAGATGACGACCACTACATATGTACTTACATATAAGTGGGAAATTTTGTATGGACATGAACACGATCACCGTTATTTTGATGCATCTAGTAACTCAAACCGCTCCTTCTTTCCAAAACTTACACCTACACGTCATGTTATGGCATGTACGATGCAAGATGCTTATATCTAGGTGTTTAAAGAGAGAACATTGTCACATCACTAATCTCTAATTTTAAACTTAATCTATAGTCTCGACTGCAACCTTTTCGTTGTCGGGGCTTTGATGATATGCTAATTACTCCCTCAGTAATGTTATGTAAGGTGCATTAATTTTTTGAAAATTCAAACTTTAATATCTTTGACCAACTTTTTGGAAAAAATATTTTAATAATTACAATATTAAATTAGTATCATTAGATTCCCCATGAAATATATTTCCATGTTTTATTTATTTATTTGGTAATATAGATGTTGATAGTTTTTCTATTAATTTGGTGAAAGATGGAAAAGTTTGACTTTATAAAATATAACCTTATAAAAGAGAATGGAGGGAGTACAATTTGAATGCATAAGCACACCATGATCATTTTTATGTCGAATTAAGTACCCACTTTAAAAATCAAGCACAATGCTAAACACATCTATAATTAATTGCATTGTACACGCTCTTAGCTAGAATAGTTCAATTGTGTGTATGGAGCTAGGTGTCATTGACGGTTCATTTCTAAACTGACGGAAGAATCAACGGTAAAATGTCATCATGTTTTCTTTAGATCCTACATAAACTTAACTATAGACCTGAGTGCGTGATTCTATTGGCCTTCTCATTTTAACCTGAGACTTTTTGTCTGCTAATAACAACTGAATTTTAATAAAGCAATAAAGGCCGCATGCAGGCTTTCCCCTTTTTGAAAAAAAATAAAATAAAAGTCTTTTCTGCAAAAAGTTTTTGTTTTTTGTTTTAGAGCAACAATTAAAAGGTTTTTTTTTAATTCATAGCTGTCGCACAAGCGCATCATATTTCGGGTTTCATAACGACAAAACCACGATTGGTAGGGACGCTCGATGCTTAATACTTGATTCACACTCGAAATACGGTTTCATCGCAGTAGAGACGAAGAACAGCGAAGCAATCATCGTCCAACGATTAAGAAAAGGCACCACCGGCAGATGTGCAGCGCAGATCGAGCACCGAGCCAGGCCGCCCAACATTTACCTTTCTCATGTTTGTTCTGCCGAGAATCTTAGCTTGAGTAACTATGAGTGGATCGCCCGCTGAAAGGCAAAGGGCGGATCCGCCGCGGCGGGAGCCGCACGCCTCCTCCTCGCCGGACCGGCAATGATTCCACCCACCGTCGCCCACGCTCGAAAGTAGTGTAGTACATACCACGTATTCCTCACCAAGTTCGCCGGAGACAGCTCCTCGCCAATCCTCCATTATTGATCACCACTGACGGCCGATGAGTGCGTAGATACGTAGATCGATCATGGCCTGTACACCTACAGAATGCAAGGCTGTGCAAGTTGACTTGTTGCGTTGCGCTGCGCCCCTGGTTTCCCCTCTTTTTTTTTCTGCCTCCACGTCATCACACGGAGGCATCGATATCGAGTTGCTGTGCTGCGGTTCAGTTGACGAAATGGACCTCACGATCTCCATTCTCCGGTTACTAATCCTGAAGGAATACATGCATGCATCTGGGTTTGTTCCTGTTTGTCGGTTGCGCTAACCTAGGATTAGTGGGAAGAAAACAACTGTTATTATCGACCCATGTGGGCCGCCAAAGTGCTTCACGAACCTACTTAAGCCTCACGTTTGCGATACAGATAGATAGAGCGAAAAACACTTCTTCATCCCGAGCGCCACTCCTCCCGGTTTTAAAAAATAATGAAAAGTTTATTTCTTCATCTCAGAAAATTCTGAAAGAAATCATACAAGTACATATACATGTCTACTGCGTACCTCCAAATTTTCAGAAAAATATCATTTCATACGTGGCCTGCACAAAAAGGACAAATCTACAAGTAAAATGAGTACTTTTTCACTCTTTTCAGATCCATGATTTTATGATTTTTGTGTAGCCTACAATGCAACGTATTATTAAGCGAAACTATGCAGATATGTAGATAACATGTATATGTATCCACGAAATTTTTTTGGCGATTTTTTAAACTTTGAAATACCATTTTCGATTTTTTTCATAAGGCAGGAGCACTGGAGCTCGAGAGCAAAACGTCCTCTCCGTAGATAGAGGTCCAATTAATGTGGGCAAACCCTATATGACGTCGTTGCATCGGTTAGGGGAGCGACACGTACACCCCCGACGCAACTGGATGACCCACGGTGGTCGAGAAGGAGCAACGAATTTTTGTCGACGGCTCAGAAGATGGGCGCGCCGACAGCCAAGATGACTTCGCCAAAGATATAAACAACGCGGTGTCACCCGCGAGGTGAGGCCAGAACCTCGCCAGAAACAGTATGACGTGGCTGGTCGTGGCGTTGGCAGCGAAGGCGAGAAATGTACTTAGCGGGGTGGGTTTGGGTTTGGGGTGCATGGTAAATTCGACGGTGCCGGACTCGGGGTAGGTTAGAGTGAGGCCGGTCAGCAGAGCACCGGCGGCGACTCGAGCAGGGCGGAAGCACTACCGGCCACGGGTGGTATGATTTTCTCAAAGTTGTATATTTTTCGATTGTAATTCCTCGGTTGATCTGATTTCCACAAAGTTGCTCCTTTTGGTGGCATAAGGTTTGACGTGTTTGGTTCGGCACAAGGAGTATACGGGCCGACTAGAGAGATTCAAGGTGGCGATTTCAATGCCTCCAATCAATCACAATGCCTCCAAAGCAAGTGTACATGATGTTGTGATGATATCTAAACATCATCTCTCGGTCATTCCAAAAAAATATCTTTGCGAGTTTATTCCACCAATACAGCAAGTGTGAGTGGTGATGATATATAACACCATCTATCAAGCCTTTCCACAATATCTTTGCAGATCTATTCTGCCAATATTTCGATCGTCTTGCGAAATGAACTTGTTGTCATCATAATCAAGGAGGCATGGTCGACGTATGTACGCCGCGGTAGTGGGAAGAAAACAACTGTTATTATCGACCCATGTGGGCCGCCAAAGTGCTTCACGAACCTACTTAAGCCTCACGTTTGCGATACAGATAGATAGAGCCAAAAACACTTCTTCATCCGAGCGCCACTCCTCCCGGTTTTAAAAAATAATGAAAAGTTTATTTCTTCATCTCAGAAAATTCTGAAAGAAATCATACAAGTACATATACATGTCTACTACGTACCTCCAAATTTTCAGAAAAATATCATTTCATACGTGGCATGCACAAAAAGGACAAATCTACCAAGTAAAATGAGTACTTTTTCACTCTTTTCAGATCCATGATTTTATGATTTTTGTGTAGCCTACAATGCAACGTATTATTAAGCGAAACTATGCAGATATGTAGATAACATGTATATGTATCCACGAAATTATTTTGGCGATTTTTTAAACTTCGAAATACCATTTTCGATTTTTTTTTCATAAGGCAGGAGCACTGGAGCTCGAGAGCAAAACGTCCTCTCCGTAGATAGAGGTCCAATTAATGTGGGCAAACCCTATATGACGTCGTTGCATCGGTTAGGGGAGCGACACGTACACCCCCGACGCAACTGGACGACCCACGGTGGTCGAGAAGGAGCAACGGATTTTTGTCGACGGCTCAGAAGATGGGCGCGCCGACAGCCAAGATGACTTCGCCAAAGATATAAACACGCGGTGTCACCCGCGAGGTGAGGCCAGAACCTCGCCAGAAACAGTATGACGTGGCTGGTCGTGGCGTTGGCAGCGAAGGCGAGAAATGTACTTAGCGGGGTGGGTTTGGGTTTGGGGTGCAGGGCAAGTTCGACGGTGCCGGACTCGGGGTAGGTTAGAGTGAGGCCGGTCAGCAGAGCACTGGCGGCGGCTCGAGCAGGGCGGAAGCACTACCGGCCACGGGTGGTCTGATTTTCTCAAAGTTGTATATTTTTGTATTGCAATTCCTCGGTTGATCTGATTTCCACAAAGTTGATCCTTTTGGCGGCATAAGGTTTGTCGTGTTTGGTTCGGCACAAGGAGTATACGGACCGACTAGAGAGATTTAAGGTGGCGATTTCAATGCATCCAATCAATCACAATGCCTCCAAAGCAAGTGTACATGATGTTGTTTCCCGTGCCCCCGGTTAATGCATCCGACACCTAAGAACAAACCCAGATGAAATTATTCTTTGGAGGATGCAAAGTCTTCTTCCCATGGAGAGCTCCCGGCATTATGCTCTGAACTTTCTACTACTGGCGAAATCGAGATTATATGACTTATAAAACCGCCATTGTTTCCCGTACGTAGGAGAATCCCACTGTTGGTGTGCAAGCAACAACACGATTTGACTTGCAGAAGAACCAAAGTCCAAACTTGGAGCACTTGAATATCCAACAAACGAGAGGCATGAGCCCAGAGCACGCAGTCGCATCAACTACTTAATTTTCATATCCCAGATTAGATTACTCCGCAAGACCAGCCAGCCATGGACGGAGGTGGGTGCAGTGTAGACCAGTCACGCAGTAGGACCGAGACGAGACCGACTCGCTCATTGACCGTTTGTCTCGTCTCCTCGCAACTCGCAAGTTCCAAACCCAACGCCAACGGGCACGAGAAGTTAATGCCAACAATCGTCAGCCTGGTGCCTGACGCTGACGCCCAGAGGCCAGAGGAGCAGCAGCGAGATTTCGTCGATAGAGTAGACGCCACCACGGCATCCAAGGTGTCACCAATGTTGTCCACGGAAGGAGCGTACAAACGGTGCAGGCACCACCCAAAAGTTCTCCAAGAAACGACGCGTGAATGCATTGCCCGAATATAGCCATTCCAGCACCGAACGGTGACTTTTGCTGAGTGATGATCTGCATGGTGCACCACACCAAGCGTCGGGCCAGCGTATCGGCAAGGATAGCAAAAACGTGAAGCAGTCCGCTAAAAGGAAGGCGTGGGCCCGCCGGTGGCGCAGACGGCAGGCAGAGTCACATGATATGCAACGCGACCACAGAAACGAGGCAGGAGTCGTGCTGTCGTTTAGACTAGCCACAATGGGGGTATCATAGGTGGTATCATGCATGCCATGTTGGCAAAAAGATAATGTGGCACTGCAATTAATGATGAGAGAGGTGATAGTGGTATCATAGGTAGATACCGTAACATAACGGATTCCAATGTAAGATGAGTCTACAACCTAATAAATATAGTATTATATGATACCACACATATGTTACTATCCATTGTAGAGGTAGTAACATAGACTAGTATCATGTGCATGATACTAGTATATGATACTCCCCATTGTGACTAGTCTTATGCGGGGTGGTGGGTGAAAAGGAAGGTCAGGCGATGAACTTGGGAGGAAATGTTGACAGAGGGCGCGCGTACAAAATCTGCTTCGTGGTGGCCCTGAGACCTAGCAGAAAATGAGAAACTCGTAGCCGTGTGGGCTTAAATTAATGGCCACGATTTACATGGTTGTAGCGTTGATACGTGGCCCCTGTCACGGCACTTCACTAATTAAAGACCACCCGGTTGCCAGCAGTATAGTTTCTGGCCCTATCAAACCCATTCCCAGTGGCCAGCAGAGATAAAATATACAGAATGTGCACTGATGCAAAATCAGAGTAGCAGGCAACAGTTTACGAGTTCAAGAGCAAACTCGACTTCTGCAATAATGCAATATACTGGATGAGAAATGGAGATCTTGATAGATGCAATGCAACTGGAACGAGCAGTTGCACAATCGAACTCAATAGAACTGTTCTGAAGATGTACTGAAACTAAGAGCATCTCCAGTCGCGGCGCCCAAATAGCCGCCCAAAGGCCTTCCGGACGGGCCATTTGGGCGTCGTCCGGACTACCTGGCACATTTGGGCGCCGTCGCTCCCCACACGCGGCGTCCAAATTTTTTTTTGTAAACTTAAACTTCGGCGATTTTCATTCAAACTTTAGAAAATTTTACAGATTCGAATGAAATTTTAAAAAACTAAACCTAATCTACTGGCCCCGATAGCGGCGCCTGAAGGCGTAGTAGGGGTCCTCCTACTCCTCCTCCTTCACGCCGCCGCTGCTCCACGCGCCGCCGGTCCACGCGCCGCCGTCGTCCTCCTCCTTGACGCGGCTCGGTCCTGGGCCGTCGTCGACGGTGAGGTCGAAGAAGGGCACGCCCTTCTCCTTGGCGGTCTCGCGCGCCGACCAGGCGCAGGCCGAGGGGCCGTCGACCGGCGGCACGTCGTCCATCGACGCGGCCTCGACGGCCGTCGCAATGGCGTCGTCGTCCGTCCCCGCCTGCGCCGCTATGAGCTCCGCCATGAACGGCGAGAGCTCCGGCTCCGCCTTCACCTTCATCTGCTCCGGCTTCGGCGTTCGCAGAGAGGATGCGCGGGAGCGAGATGAGGACGAGCGCGAGGACGACGCCCGCGACGAGGAGGCCGTGGAGCGCGACGAGGACGGCGTCGCGCGCGGCGCCCACAGGTTGGCCGGAGGTGGCGGTGGTGCCCAGGCGGCCGGAGCAGGGGCGGGCGCCGCCGTCAGGAGCGAGCCGCCGTTCGCGATGTGGTTCATCACGAACTGGAGCGTGCGCCCGGGCACGCTCCAGAACGCCTCGCGCCCGGCGACGTTCTTGTCCGTCGGCGCCGGGCCGGGGCCGTCCCAGCGGTTGAAGTCCTCCTCGTAGGCGCGCTGGAACGTCGCCTCGTACCGGCCATGGTTGGTCGGGTTCCGCGGGTCCTGACGCTGCTCCGGCGTCAGGTCACGCCAGTAGTGCGTGTTAACCGCGGCGGCGAAGCCGCGGTTCGCCCGCGTCAGGGGCTTCATCACCGGCACGCCGTTGACGCCGATGACGAACCCGTGGCAAACGCGCATATCCGGCGGCACCGGATAGCCGTTGTCGCGCAGCGCCTCCGTCTGCTCCTTGAGCAGGGTGCGCGGCGCGAAGCCGTTGGCCGCAGCGCCGCCGGTGCGCCTCCAGTTGCCGGACATGGAGAAGGAGAGCGGCGGCGGTTTTTCGAGTGGAGAAGGAGCGGCGAGGTGAGGGAGAGAACGGCGAGGGCGAGAGTGGCGATGAGTGGAGAGCGCCCAAAGCCGTTTTATGGCGGCCGGAGGCGGTGGCATTAACGCCGCTCGCCTCGAAAAGGCGCCGCATTCACTCCGCGAGCAGAGGACGCGACGGCTCACTGGCCGCCGCCGGCCGTGAAAACGAGGCGTCGCCACGCGGCACGCGCCTTTGACGACGCCTTTGACCACGGCCGGGCGTGGCCGTGTCACTGCCAGGCGTGGCCCGCGCGTCGGAGGTGTGCGTTTCCTTCCATCCGGGACCGCCCCAAGCCTCCCCAAGTTGAGGGCGTGGGCTAGGCGTGCCGGACACAAAACTGGGCCGCGCCGGACCGAATTCGCATTTAGGCGCCGCGAGTGGGCGCGATTTTATGTCCGGCACGCCCCAAACGGCTTTGGGGCGGCCGTTTGGGCGCCCCGACCGGAGATGCTCTAACAAAGCAGGCATCACAATCCCCCAATTCCACCCATTACTAGCGGCCAGCAAAGAATGTGTAAGCAGATACACTGATGTAAAATCTAGAATGTACTATAATGGATGAGAAATAGAGTTCCTGGTAGATTTTGGAATGCAACTGGAACAAGCATAGCACAATCAAACTCACTAGAACTGTTCTGAGGAGCTACTGAAACTAGCAAAGCAGGCATCACAATCAACCAAATTCCACCCAATGATTCAACCCTAGTAGAGAAAAAATGGTAGGTATACAGAATGTGCAAGCAGGCAGCAGTTTACGAGTTCAAGAGCAAAACTCGTCTTCAGCAACAATGCAAGATACTGGGTGAGAAATACTAGAGTTCTGGATAGATGGAATGCAACTGGAACGAGCACAGCACAATCAAGCTCAATAGAATTGTTCTGAGGAGCTACTGGAACTAGCAAAGCAGGCATCACAATCACCCAATTCCACCCAATGATTCAACCCTACTACGAATACCTTCTAATCAGTAAGAAAAAACAACTTCGAATGAACATTTCAGAACTCGCAGGCAAGACCGGAGTGCATCACAACATGCGTGCCCAGAGCAGAGCAAACGAGGGTCGAACACCTTGGCAGATCACAACAATGCCGCGCCGACCAGAGCGACCGAGGCCACCATGGCCGCGAAGCTCATGCCCGTCGCGGTGGCGCCGTTGCCCTTGTCCGACGGCTCAACATCTCCCTCGGGCGCGTCGGCGGGGCCGTGTCAGGCGAATCAGCCGGCGGCGCGGGCGGGGAGTGCGACTTGCCTTTCTTCTTCTTCTTCCCGTGCGAAGGATTGGGCGTGGGCGCGGAGGTTTCTGGCGCAGGGGCAGCAGACGCCGGTGCATCGGCGGCGGACGCTCCTGGAGCCGGCGAAGGGGCGCCGCCGAAGAGCTCCCGCGGCAGCAGCACGCTGTCCACCGTGTGCACGGTCACGGGGTGTCGTCGAGCACCGTGGAGGCGACGCGGGACCAGTCCATGCCGGTGTCCAGCGAGACGTCGTCGCCCTTGGCAACGACGGAGAGGTCGTACTTGCCCTTGCCGGTGGAAGCGAGGGTCGGGATGCCGCCCTTGATGGTCTTGAGCGACGCCTTGGGCGCGTACTGCGGCAGGGCGTGGTACTCGAGCAGCGTGACGAGGTCGGAGGCGGTGAGCTTGCTCAGATCCGGCAGGCCCTTGGCGTGGAACGCGTCGTCGTTGGGCGCGAAGAGCGTGAGCCCCTTGTCCATGGCCGCCTGGTACGACCTGATGACCCCGGAGGAGACGATGAGCGCCGCGAAGCGCTTGCAGCCGGCCTTCTCGAGGAGCGCGGTGAGGTTGGTGGAGGCGGCGGAGGGGGAGGTGAAGAGGCCGGGGAAGGTGATGGGGTCGGAGACCTCGAGGACGGAGAGGTTGTAGGGCTCCTCCTTGACGGACTTGACGTAGGTGGCCTGGAACTTGGAGCCGGGCTGGGCGGAGGCGAAGGCGACCTTGCCGCCGCGGAGGTTGGTGATGTTGACGTGGCCCATGTCTCCCGAGGCGTCGCCGGTGGTCTGGTAGAGCGTGGTGGTGAGCTCGGAGCCGGCGTGGAGGGAGTGCAGCTTCTTGGGGTCGTAGTAGTCGAGGAGGGTGAGGAGGCGGAGCGCGTTCTTGACGTCGGCGAGGGAGAGGTTGGAGACGAGGGAGGACATGGCGCCGTTGGTGAGGACCAGGGAGGTGACGGTGCTGCGGCCGTTGATCTCGTCGCAGACCTTGGTCTGGGACAGGAAGCTGTTGTAGAGCGAGTACTCGGAGTAGCCGTCGAGGATGGCGGTGATGTTGTGGGCGCGGGCGGCGGAGACGGCGGCGAGGGAGAGGGCCAGGAGGAAGAGCAGGCGGTGCGCGGCGGCCATGGTGGATTGGCGTTGGGTAATGGGGAAGAGAGGTGGCGTGGGGGTTTTAGCTTTCTGCGTCTGGGTTTTTGGCCTTTTTTGTGCTTGGGTTTGAGACCTTGAGTTGAGGTCTGGTTGGGTTAACTTAACCATATGGTTGGGTTAGGTGGATTGGGTGTGGGCCAGCAATGTCTGAGCGTGTTCCAGTGCGTTGAGAGCTGTGATGATCTTCGGCGGTGGGCGAGACCTTTGCTTCTGTGTGAAGATTGGCCTGTTCTGTTCGTGTCTAAAGTTAGTAGTACACTCTAGATTTTCAAATAATTATTCCGTGAACCATTATCAAATATTCTTTAGACTCGTGCATAA
The DNA here is from genome assembly GCA_947311845.1 of Poa pratensis. NCBI lineage: Eukaryota > Viridiplantae > Streptophyta > Magnoliopsida > Poales > Poaceae > Poa > Poa pratensis. The sequence goes on along the minus strand of CAMZMU010000050.1, from coordinate 22,989,522 downwards.
TAGAAAACTCTACCAAATAGGAAAAACATATACACATTTTATTATGTTAATTCGCGCAAATTATTCCGTGGATGGAAGTGAGTCGTTTTTGTATATTATGATTGGCTTTTGGTTATATTTATACATAGTTTCTATTTCGCCAAACTGGCCAAATTTTCTCAAGTAACATGGTTCACAAATAAAAGTTATGTTATAATGGTAGATGTTTGAGATGTAAAATACTATCTTTGTTCCAAATTAAGTGTAGGAAATGTAGTACATGTAATAAACTAAGAAATTTAATATTTCTAATATAGTTATATATTAAATGGTATTAGGTACAAAAGTTAAAATTGTATGGTCATTTATATTAACTAAAAAATATTTCTATTTTGGTGTCGACGATATGCAAATAAATAAATAAAATAGTATAAATGGAAACACCTTCATACTGCTACCAAAACTATATAATCACCTTTATACGGTTTTCCCTCCTAATCAGTGTTCCATGACTCCAATCTAACAATGTTAAGATTGTTCCACATCTCTAACTTGGCTTTTCCACAGTTGCTTGTCCGGAACATGCGCGAGTTCCACCAAGTTGTCATAGCTGGCGAGAATAGTCATGTTTGCATGCCCAACCTCTGAGTCATCGGCGATAGTGGTGACATGGGCGGACGCAGGGGGCGGGCCGGTGGGGCCGTGGCCCACCCAGAAATCTGAGAAATTTTTTGTATACCCCTAATACTCCGGCCCAGTTTGCTCCATGCAAATCTTATGGGCCTAGCTTTTGTCGCTAGAGAGAGCAGGTCGTGCTCGTGCGAACAACGAACCGAGAGCATCTCTCTGCCCGACCCTCTCTCTTTCCCTGGAAACGACGGAAAACCTAGCGCCGTGCTGCTGCCTCCCGACCTTCGCTACGGCCGGCCACGCCCCCCCCCCCCCCCCCCCCCCCCCCCCCCCCGCCCAGCGGCCCAGATGCCTTCGGCGCCTTGCCCGTCGGCTGCCGCTGCCTTCCTCTGCTCCACGGCTCCTCCACTGCCTCCGCTGGTCGCCGCAGAGCAGGAGAAGAAGCACAACAACCAGGCAACCAGCAGCAGTTCATTACCGAACCGAACAACATATTGCCCTATTTGTGTGACTGTTCAAACTCAAAATTGCATTGGTGTTGCATCTGTGAATGAATTTGTTGTTTGGTATTGTCTATAATTGGTGATTTTTTTGTTTATAAATGTCAACCATTGTCTAGTTGCTTATATGTTTATATTTGTAATTGTAGAATTGATTATGAAGAGGGATAGCCATATTGCGTCACTTTTCCGAAAAATGAAGCCAAGAAGATTGTGCCTTCTTTGCCACCGGTCGTGGTAGATGATGAACCAACCGAAAACAATGAGGGGACTTGCCACCGTTCGGTTTGATGAGGTTAATATGAGTTGTTTATTTGCTTGTCGGCTTTGAATCTATTGAATCCATTTGCTTCTTATGATGCGCATGAACCATTGCTTAGTGACATTTATTGAGCGAGATGTGTTCTTGGAAGTAAGTGAAGATGACATAGTTGTAACTCGCATGGGAATGCGAGAGCGTAGAATCCCAAATGATAGTGATGTAATTTTCTATTTATGCTATGTTTCGTCATGTAAGACTTTGTTCACGTGTTTGAACTATTTTGCATTGGGATCATGTAGATTTGAAACTTATGTATTGATCTAGAATGTCATGAATCAGTTTGCTGTTTATATTGTTGCCAATTTTAATCACTATGAGGTTTTTCTTTTGGAGTGTGCCCACCCTTCAATTTTTTCCTGCGTCCGCCACTGAGTGGTGACATCGTAAACCTTCATATGGGCGACCTTAAATGATTTTTTTAAGTGTCCAATACATTGTTGTACGGAATCGAAAGAAAACAATATCTTGTTATATGAGTTGTAGTTACCCACTACTTAGCATCGAGTTATCATCATAGCGTCGATATAGTTACTCTTCTGTGTGAAGACCTTTGCTTCTATGTGAATATTGGCCTCTTCTTTTCGTATCGCAAAAATGGATTGGCCTAGTACACTCTAAATTTTCATAATTATTCCGTGAACCATTGTCAAGTATTCATTAGACTCGTGCATGATAGAAAACTCTACCAAATAGAAAAGACATATACACATTTTATTATGTTAACTAGCGCAGATTATTCCGTGGATGGAAGTGAGTCTTTTTTTGTATTTCAAGATTAGCTTTTGTTTATGTATAAATAAAGTTTATATTCACCTAAATGACCAAATTTTCTTTAAATAACATAATTCACAAATAAAAGTTCTATTATAATGGTAAATGTTTGAGATGTAAAATGCTCTCTCCATTCCGAATTAAATGTAGCAAACTTAGTACAGTAATAAACGAAGATACTTCATATTTCTAATGTAGTTATGTATTCAATGTATTAGGTACAAAAGTAAATTTTTTAATGGCAATTTATATTAACTAAAAAATTATTTAAATTTTTGTGACGATGAGATGTAAAAATAAAAAATTCAATATAAATGGACACATTTTTATTCTGCTACCAAAACTATATAATCAGTGTTCTATGGTTTACCTACGTTGTCAATGGAATTATGGAACCACAACTCTATTTTGGCGTCGTCGGCCCGTTTCCACGTTTCCATGTCCTAAACATAGGCGAGTTCCACCTTGTTGTAAAAGTTGGCGAGATAGCCCTGGTTGCGTGGTCCCCCTCTGATTCATGGGTGTAGTGGTGACATCGTAAACCTTCATGTGGAAGACCTCAAATGGTTTGTTTTGAGAAAATGAAAGCAAACAATGTCTTGCTATATAAATTGTAGTTACCCACTACTTAGTATTCACTATTTAGTTATCACCATGACGTCGATGTAGTTACCCCGTTGCGTATATTGTAGTTACCACCTACAAATGATGGTTTTACATTGTTGTTTTGACACATGGTTGGCACTTGTCATTGTACACTGATCTGGTTACACAACTTTCAAGTTACAGTTACCATCTTATCATTGATTTGGTTTTTGAGATATCCGCATTAGAGTTATCACCTTCAGTTTCGTGAGTACTTATTTGATTTAGAAGACCTTTTAAATGGTGGAATAAGAAAAATGTGATCATATGTTGAACCCTATACGTATTTGGACTACAAGTAAAACGTTTCATTCAGAAGGATTGTGTATGATAGTTGTCATAAAAATAATTAATAACGTGAGTTTGGGCCAAAGGGAGAATTTCAGATGAAATTGTATGCAAAATGGACCATACGAAATATTATCTTCCAGACTAAACAAAGCACTATAGAAAAAAATCTAAATACCTCAGTGATTTGTAGGATTCTCTGGAGTAGGAAAATGTTGAAATAGTGGCATGTTCCGTTGAAGACTACATGATTAAAAAATTACGTGATTTTCCATCAAAAAAAGAATTGAATCGTAACAAGAGATTTGAGTGGACGGATATTTTCCTTCAAAACAGGGGTGGGCCTAGCGTCCCTCCTGCATAGGCTTATCAACGACGCAACACTATAGCTCGGTTGAAATTATATGGCTATATATACACACACTAGTTTTGATTTACTCAAGCTTTAGAAAGTTTCTAGATCAACCAATGTATCAGAAGATAGTGCAATGCAATCCATAGAAGAAAAAAATCCCTAACGATTCCTATGAAGTAAAGAAATAATTGCTAAAGATTATAATTCATTTGGAATTCTCATGATTTAAATGAACCCTGGGGGATTGAATTTACTAAAATTCTTATGCAATTCCTTTGTACCAAACATGCAATGAATCTTAAACTTTGTAATTCGGTAAATACATGTAGGATTCATGTTGGCATAATTGTTTCGAGATTTTATAACTTCATTTTTCCAAGATTTTATTTCTGTGTAATTTTTTCATCTGTATATACACCTTCCCAGCACAAGCTGATATTTCCTCGGCCTTCCGCAGAAGATCATGGTAGCTCCGTAGCTATGAAGAGATGGCTCCTGTGACTCTGCCAAAAGTGCTGCGCAGGACGCGCTCTCGTCATCACACCGGAAAAGAACACGAGGAAAGCAAGGCGGTCCATGTGTATTGCAACGTCGTGTTTCATCTACCGGCCGCGTATGCATTATAGTCTGTTTATACATCGAGTCATTGTTTTCCAATTTAAATTTAATCATTTGCAAGCCAACGATCACACATACTCGAAAATCAATCTACTCGAAAACTTCCTGACCACTCGTCTAATCAGTAATCATTCGTGAGTGGGCAACTGCAACTTATTACGTATCAGACCTCACAAACGTGATGAACAGCAGGTCAAAAAACCAGCAACCATTCAAAAGGGCCATGATTGATGTGCAGGCGTGCTTCAAGCTCGATCATCTGCCCCCTGGCGATAAGCCTATCGAAGTGGGTGCATTTTTAATGTTCAAAAAACAAGTGGATGCATTCTTCCTTTTTCTTCTGTAACAAAGAGACATGTTTTGCAGACAACATTTGTGGTGTGACTGCTTTTGTTCACAAAAATGGGAGAGAATGAGCACTGCGCGGGGAGGCCGAACCCGGTGGGCTGTCGGTAACCAGACCATCAAATACCCGTGGGAATTTGTGAGATGGACCGAGCTACTGGACTTGCGCACGCCGTTAGGCCGGAAAAAGGTGCTACTAGGAAATGGGCCTTTCTCGGATTTGTGTATGCATATTGAGCTCTGGACTTTGGGCTGGAATTACCAGTGACTGTTTTCCCTCCGAAATAAATTTCTCCAACAAAATATGTTTCAGTTTTGTTCCTAAAAAACAGTTTGAGGAAGTTGTACAAGGACACGGATTTTTTTCCTAGATGGACACAAATATTTGAGTGGCTCTTGAGGCGTTTGCATTAGAACGGAGCCTGAAGTTAGTTTTAATCATGAGTGTAACGATTGAACCATGAGTTGGGTTGGTTTGAATTTTACCTCAAAAAAATGAATGCAAACGATAAGTAGCGGGACACATGTTTCATTGTCGATGGTAAAGGTTGATATATTGTGAAACAATAATGGACAAAACATTTCCTATACAACCGAATCCAGACCGTGTGACACGCTGCCAATCTTGTAGATGTCCATAATTTTAATTTCTTATTTTCTCTCATTCTCAACGCGATATCGTGCTTCCCTCTCTTTCATCGATATTGGTCATCGATGTTCTCCGCCCCCGCCATCCTAACGCTCGCCAGTCCCGCCACCCGAGTTTCTTCATGTTGCTAGTGCTCCCGTTGCTAGGCATGATGTACGGAAAGAATGGAGCTTGTTAAAGTCTTGTAGCTTTTCATGTGCTTCTATGTTTTCCTTTTGTTCTAGAAGGCTCTTACTCGTTCTAGAGAAAATTATCAAATGTTTTACATAAAACAAGTCATAAGCTTTATCCGTCGGAGTAGGAATTCGGATTTAGTCAAGTAGGGACTTTGGCACGAAGGAGTTGGAAGCTCCTCGTGGAAAGCTGGGTATGGGAAAGTTTAAAGTTTCATGTGTCTTGTTAGCATGTTCACTTTATTCAATTAGAAAGTTATATGAGAAGTGTAAGTAGAAATAAGGTAAGGCTTTTATTGAATGACCGCTCCAATAGAGACGAGATGCATGTCCAAAACGTGTTTGTTGCAACGAACGGACACCATTTCACAAAGAAACCTATGTGTCCGGAAAGTTTTAATCCTTCTTTTAGAAATGGTAGTATGAAGAATGCAAGTGAATGGAAATTTCCGGAAGTTCTAATCAATTTATGTCCCTACCACTTAAGTGGACTTACGCTAAATAAAAATGAAAATGCACATATGAGAGTGCAATTGCACATAAGAATATGCAATATCATCTAAAAAAATGAGAGAAAAGATTGAAGGTGTAATCGCACAAAAATAAAGTGAAATTGCACTAAAAACAAAGGTACATAAAATATAAATAATAATTGCACAAACAATACATTTGCAACAAATACAAAATACTCCCTCCGGTCCATTAAAAATGTCGTGGGACAACAACTTAACTAGCACAGCTCGTACGTATAATTTCTGACAGTTTTTTTTGGTTCAGAGATAGTAAACAAAAAAATAGCAGAAATTGGTTAAGAAAACTTCACAAAAGTGATGGAAATTTTCTATGACTAAATATAACTTAACAAGAAAAGTAACTCTTATTTAACACAAAGTGATGAAACACCAACAAATAGAAAATTATCTGGAATCTGTGGGAATAACCTGAAACATGTGTGCTTTAGGGGTTCAGAGTTTAGGGAATTATGTTTTCAAATAGTTATTTTTCAATGGGTTGCAAAATAGTAAAACCGAACCCACTCATATATCTTCAACACGAAAAGTCACTCATTCTAAGTTTTATATTTCTCTTAATGGATGTCGGAGATAACAACAAAATTAAAGGGTACTGGATCCACAATCGTCGTTAGGGGTGGAAACGGATTGGATGTGGATGAGATACTTCTCTCCCATATATGTTTTCATATTTTTGAAACAAATACAAATAGAAGTAGGGGTGTTGTCGAATACGAATGTGGAGCGGACGTTACTCGAATATAGACGTCGATCGAATGTTTTTTAATTTCAAAACAAAATTGAATTTAACAAAATAATTAACTCTTGTCTTATAATGTGTCCAATGTAGAACAATAGGAAGATAAATATACTGATAGAGTACACAATAGTTTCAAGTTCACTCACAGAAAAAAAAACATTTGACTTTGTTAGCTTTTTTAGGTTGGGTAATTGGCATACCAGTCTAAATATACTAGAATTGGCTGACATAGTTTTACTCGAATAATGATATATTCATTTCCATATTCATGTTTATTTCAAAATTTCATATCACTTTTGTATTTGTATATGTAAAACGAATCCGGATATTCACCAAATCAATTATAATTTATCGAATATCATTGGGATAATCCAATACGAGTTTCCAACCTCACTCGTCGTATTGCTTGTCTGCAAGCTCGGACGTTGCAACTCTTGCAACCTCTCTTTTGGCACAAAGACATTGCATCTTGCAGATACGTACCGCGGGGAGAGAGGCTAGCCGGGTAGCGAGGGGACAGGGGCCCATGGCAGCCAGGAAGCGTACAGAGTCGGGGGGCCATGTTGACCAAGCAAGGTCCCCATGGTCACTCCCATCCCGTGCGTCTCATCTGGCCATCCCGTAATCTCGTGACAGATCCATACGCGGGCCACTTTGTACGGCGCGCTACGTGTGAAAAGGTCACCCCCCTCGACGCGGTGTCGGCCTCTCGGGCGTGCCATGGTTACCCCGGCCGGACCATTTTTCTACTCGCCAACCTAGCTAAAAAATGGAAAAATGCATGCACGCCACACCTCCAATGTCCAGCTCCGGCTACTCTACCATGGCCCAAGCGCCGGGCCGCCGGCCCGGCCTTCCGTTTGACGGTTTCAGTTATTGCACCGGGTCAGTGTTCGGAGCACTAGTCAAGCTGTCAGCGGTGGAGAATCCGGTCCCTACTGACACCGACAGCCGACGGCACACGGCAGAGTAGCGTCCCTTCAGTTCTTTCTCTACTCAAAGAACCTGCACGAGCTCGATGCCACTCTGCCTCTCCATAGCGAGAAAACAAGCAAGAGAACAACACACCACTGGCGCCTACGCCAAGACAAAGGGGTCCAGTCCAGAGATGACAGAGCGAAGGCAGGTCGACTCGCCGCCGTCCAAGCTCCCCCGCCTCTCCGGCGCCGACGCCAATGACGCCGGTAGGGGGTTTCCGGTGCTCCTACGCTTTTTCTTCTTCTTCACTCTGCTTCCGGCTAAGGATTAGTTAGTTACTGACGCGTGTTGTTCGTGTGTAGGGGCGGTGACCATGGCGCGCGCGGCGCCAGCGACGGCCCCGCTGGTCCTTGGGCTGGGTCTCGGCGTGGGCGGCAGCAGCGGGAGTGACGAAGCCGAGGCGCGCGCCACGACGACCGTGGTGACGAGGCGGCCGTCGGCGCTGACGTTCATGCAGCGGCAGGAGCTGGAGCAGCAGGTGCTCATCTACCGCTACATCGTGGCCAGCGCCCCCGTGCCGGTCAACCTCGTGCTCCCCATCTGGAACAGCGTCGCCGCCTCCTCCCCCGCCCCGCAGCGGTTCCCGTCCCGTACGTGCACGCATTCTTCTCTCTCGTGCCAGTCGTTTGATTATTTCCCCCCTTTTTCTTGTGTTGCCAACGATGAATGATGATCGTTTGATTTGCGCGTGTGTGCAGTGGCTGGTCTGGGGAGGATGTGCTTCGACGCGAGGAGCAGCATGGAGCCGGAGCCGGACCGGTGCCGGCGCACGGACGGCAAGAAGTGGAGGTGCTCGCGCGGCGTGGTGCCGGGGTGCAAGTACTGCGAGCGGCACGTCCACCGCGGCCGCGGCCGTTCAAGAAAGCCTGTGGAAGCCCCCATTCCGATTCGCGCGGTGCACGCCGCCGACGCGCAGGCCACCCCCCGTTCGCACGCGCCGCCACCGCCTCAGGGCTTCGGCTCCCCCGCCGGCGTCTTCCTCGCCCACGGCACCGCCCGCGCCACCTGATCGATCGATGTCCCCAACATTTAGCTAGCTTAGCTAGGGATGGATCTTTTTGCTTGTTGGTTAGTTAGTAGAATCTGGAACTGTTACGGGAAATCTGCGAGGATTATGCTGTTTGTAATTTTTATTTCCGTCTTGGTTAGACCACGCCGGCCTCGGTGTTCGCTGCTCGTCAAAGTTGGAATCTGTTTGTGCCTGCGCGCAGTGGCACACTGACATGTCTGAGTTGTTTTTGTTTTCGTGGTGGGAGGGGCCTGGCTGGCTAGTGTATCCTGGAGTCGCGGGCCATGCCATGCTGCACGACCTGTCAGATGCTGGGGCGCAGAGACAGAGAGGGCTGGACGCTGGGCCCGGCCGTGGTGCAGAGTGGCACAGCCGACGACCAGCGCAGTGACCAACGGCGTCTTGTGGTTTCGGCTGCGGCGTCGACATGGACTGTACTGGAGGGTGCCATGCTTTGACCTCATCTTTCTGGCTGAAATGGGCTTGCTGCAACCCTTTCTGTGTTATGGGCTTTCAAGCCGATATGGGCTCTTCCAACTTTTTTGAGATGCAACCACTTGTTTTTTCCGATGCAACTTTACTTTTCTTTGCTGTTAATATGTGTCTCATTTATTATAAAATAAAGATCAAGTTACAAGTCACGTAAATACCAATCTTACAGAACTGAAAAGATATTAGAATACTAAGAAAAATACCAACACGTGTCCCTCTCCTTCGGCACAACTGTAGCAGCCACCATCACCTCTTCATTTGAGCTCGACACGGTTCCATCGTTGATCAGCAACTTTACGGATCTCCAAAATAGTTTGGCAAAGACAGAACTATTATCGATAAAAAATCAGACCTTAGCATGGCGAGGTAGACCTGAAAAACAGAAGGTTTATGAGACCCAACCTTTTGGTTAAGTTACTATTTGTCAATCCAACATTGGCATGCTTATATATGGTTATTTCTACACAGACAATAAGTTATCTAGGTTATATGGCGCCATGTGTGCATCCTATATTTTGAACCTCGTCGTCAAGCTTTTGTTCCCTCCATGTGGTTGTTCCGTAAAATAGTGTGTTAATATATACATTCCTAAACAGAGATGAAATTTGAAATATCTTATGGTAAAAGGGGTGATGGGTTAAATAAAACAAAATAAATATCGATTTAGGGCGGATCCAGTGTGTATATAATGGGGACAGCTATACCCACTCAAATTTTTAGTCCCCTTATAATTGCAAGCTTATAGTGTTTTACCCCCGCTTAGCAAAGAGATTTCCCCCAGTTACCACATCTTTGCCCCCACTTAAAATTTGCTTTGGGTCTGCACAAGAAATTGTAATCCAAAGAAGTGTAGGTATTGTCCTATATAATATGTTATATAAGTTCTCACGTATGTGGGTTTATGATGAGGTTTAGTTCCATTCACTCAAGAATTTTTGGAAATACCTCATAATCAGCTTTAGGATTGTTTAGTGAACCATATTGTTGTGTGCTAGGGAAATTTAACATCCACTATTTCTTATCTTTAAATAACTGGTTTTAGTTATACTTTTCATGTTTAGATTGCACATTAAGAAATCAGGACAACATCAGTCGTACAACATTGTTTCATTAGTTTCATATTTTTTGTATTTTCAGTGAACATCTCTCATTTCCTATGCAACAAATGGTTTCCTATTGGTGAAGGATAGTCGTCAACTAAAGGTCTAACATCATACAAAAATGTCCGGCCATTGAAATAAAGGAAAGATCGAATGGAAAATCATTGTTTCGCATATTTTACATTTATTAGTATCATATGGTATTTACAATGGCACCAAGGATAAATTTTGGTGCATCATTCTTCTCCCGAATATACGTAAAATTTAAACCATGGGACAATTTATCTAAGTTTGAGCTTAGACCTTGTTGTCTTCTCACACATAATGCTTGAACGTTGCAATGTTCAGATGGGATCACTCTGCAATGATAACAAAAGAAGGTTTCATGGTGTTACTGGGATTTGGGATCGCCTTTGTATGAATTTCCTATAATTCCGTCTACATCCGAAACATATGAACTATTTATCGATGATTATATGTCGTCAAGATAAACTTGCATGATCTGATCAAACGATTGGAAGAATGTCTAGGTTAAGACTACACGCACGAAGCGAGCGCCCTGAATGAATAAGAAATATCTCGACCTAACATGGAAGACTAAGTAATGTTGTTTTTATAAACTGATTTCTTATCTAACTGCCCCTATTGTGAAAGAATGTTTGGCTGATCGAACCAGATTCGCCATCTCAGGTACAACACAACATGATCCAACAATGGCCTCTCCCCCCAGATGGCAACAACGCTGGAGAAGAAGGCTCCTCACTCACTCTTCGACCTACCCGAAAACTTAGCTACGTGTGAGCTTAGAACTTGATGGATTCTCGCACATAATGCTTGCACGTCGCAGCGCTTATCTGTATGATCATATGGGAGCATTACGCGATGATAACAAAATCAGGTTTCATGGTGTCACCCAGTGGGATCGCCTTTGTAAGAACTGTCATTTCTTTTACATGCGAAGGAGATCTCTAGTCCTGTTGGCACCATGAAACCTTCTTTTGTTGTCACTACAGATGTAATAAATGATTTGATGTGTTAAAAGAAAAATGTTTTTTTTAAAGGAAAAAAAGAAAAATGTTTTGATCCTTTATACACGCCGTGAAGAAGAACCTGATCAAAACAACTGACAAATTGTCAGGTACTCCCTCCGTTCCAAATTAATTGACTTCCATATATCTACATTTACTACATGGAAGACTGACTAGGGGCGTTCTTGGCGGTTGATTTCTGATCTAACGGCGTACCACGTGCCACGCTCTTTGGATGACTGAAGCGGATTCGCCTCCTCAAAATACCGCAGGACACGGCACGGGCACGAAACCTCCGATCCACAGCCATCCATGGCCGCCTCCTCTTCCCAGATGGCGGCGGCGACGCCAGAGAAGAAGCCCCCTCTCTCGCTCTTCGACCTCCCCTCGGACTTCTTCGATTCGTACGTACTCCACCGAACTCACCGCGCCTTGGCCCCTTCCCCAGCGGAACCCTCCGAACCCTCCCGGCCGGCACCGGCGCCGGCGCAGCCGCCGCCGCTTGAGGCCCCGGGTTCCGGTGGACGTGTAACACCTGCGGTGCCGAGTTCGAGTCGCTTCTGGAGCAGCGCGAGCACTTCAAGGCCGATCTCCATCGCCTCAACGTAACTATCCTTACCCCTTCTTCTTCAACTGACATCGGCACATCGCATCTTCCTTTCATCCTTTGCATATAGGAATACGTACTGTATGGGAGATAGACTGAATAAAAAAATGAAATGCTGTTTAGATGATAGTGCTGATAATAGGACACAATGTTCACTAGATGGAATACTGACCTGCAACTGTATATGTGCTGTTCAGTAGAGTTAATTACTTATCTGAGAACGACAGCAGCTGACAATATGGCAGATACTAGTCAATTGAGCCTGTTAGATTCATCGAATCATTCAGTGTGCCTAGGAATAGGTAATTGGAAGTCTCTCATACACATTATCGTTGCATGGAGCCCCAGTTCTAGATGTTAGAACTAGACACTCTGAGGATGGGTTCAGAATTTCTGTATTTGGCTGCGTTGTACTGCGAAAACTTCTTAGTAACAGCGAACATTCACGAATTCTGGTATACTTTTCGCTTATTTCCCGAGTATTATACTATCATTTGTGTAAGTAACTATAAGTTCGGAACCATCACATAATAGAACTGATATAGCCTCCACAAACTTGACATGGAAAATTTTGTGGTCACATGTTGATGTTTTCCATCAAATTCAGATAGTTCAGGGAAATCAATCAACTCTCGTCGCCCTTCCTCTTGCATTGATGCATGTGTTACATCCACATGGCATCACCCATATCAACACCGAAATGTGCACTAAAAAGAGCACTGTTCATGTCCTTCTAACTAGAACTATTTATGCTGTCTGTCCATTCACATTCTTCCTTCTGTTATTATCTACTTTACTAGCTCTGGTGACTCACTAACTAAACTGATTAGTTATTGTAATCGACAGTTTAACTTTAGAGGCAATTTTATTTTAAAGTTATCTTGATGCTCTCAAGATTTACGAAAAAAAATCTGTTTAGTATGTACTTCAAAGCAAATTGGTTATATTCGTAAGTGGAACTTTGGATACAAAGTCATAGAACTTCTTCTGCTGTTGTTTACTGAGTACAGTTTTACTGTGGGGTTTTCTGTTGCATATCGTTCTGAAAACCTAAACATCCTACATGTTTCTAGTCTTTTGTTGACACTATTGAATCTGTTTTCTTGCAATCCTGTTAGGTCAAGTTGAGTGTCGCTGGTAAATCAATTATCAAGGAAGAAGACTTAGACAAAGTTGATGCTGATTCTCTGTTTGACGATTTGGAGGTATCTAGTGTATCTGGTTCAGAGGACGAACTGGATAATGTACCTGCATCAGATCATAGACTCTCAGTTAAAGGCAAGGAAGAATTCAGGAAGAAACTTTTTTTCCGTGGTCATTCTGGTGACACGGTTTCTTTTTGGAGATGCGTACTGTTCAAAGATCATGAAGAACCGTTTTTTGACTGCAAATCTGGAACAATGGAAAGTCATGGATCTACATCATTTGTGCATGAAGATGAGATGATAAGTAGAGTGAAGCATTAGGCATGTAAACCTCGCGATGCATCATGTTTAAGGATCATTATACTAACAAGTGGTGGACATTTTGCTGGATGTGTTTTCGATGGAAACAAAATATTAGCCAACAAAACATTTCATAGGTAACAAGATTGCATGTTCTAAATTTCATTCATGCATACTTTTTAGCCATATTTTCTGTATGAATATCCCCACGATGACATTGAGGTCTTGGTATATAAAAACATTCATTAATATACGATGGCAGTCCATGTGTTACATCGTTGTTGCTCTGTGCATGATAAATAATTTCTGAAGAAACTGGTATAGTTATTTTTATTGATGGAACAGTAGGAAAGGTCCCTACACAGTGAATAGAGAAGAAGTTACGAGAGAGTGACAAATAAAAGATTGTACAGTTTTGACTTACTGAATTAAGCAAGATAGCCAGAAAACATTTTGCTTTCCTTTTTGATAACCGTGGCAAGCCCATCTTTCATAATAACTTTATTCTTTCAGTCAGTATAGTTGTATCTCTGTGACTGCAAACTCAGTTGGATTTGTTTTTTAAGTAAAACCTTTTATTGGCAATACTGTTTCTGACTTAATGTTAGGAATAACTGTTAATTCTTACTTATTTATACGTTAGGTATGTTGTAAGAGCGAAGGCTGGAAAGAGGCAGTCTGGAAAAGATGCCACTGGAAAGGTTGCACACTCAGCGGGTTCTTCTCTTCGCCGCTATAACGAAGCAGCGCTGAAAAAGGTGATATGCAATTTTTAGCAAAAGTTTATTTGGGTATTTTTTCACTCGAAATCTAGGATAGTAGATTTTAGAACCTGAGCGCAAGTTAATTTCCACATTGGCTCATGATGTCTTTCTTTTCCCTTTTTGTTGTCGGTGTAAGTGCAGGAAGTTCAAGAATTAATAGTTTCCTGGAAGCCGTACTTTGACGCCTGTGTTTGTGCCTATATATACGCTCCATCAAAGAACCGGCAGATGCTCTTTGATGGGGATAAGGCTCAATCGGTGTTGCAAGCATGTGATATTCGTCCACTCCCTTTGACTGTTCATCGGCCCACCTTAAAAGAAGCAAAACGTGTATACAGTAATCTAACACAGCTCTATTATGAGACGGAATGCTCTATCATGGCCGAAGTCTTACCCCATGTGGAAAATGTTACAAATTTTGAACAAAGTACAGACGCAGAGGAAGAAATAATCGTGGCCCCCAAGGGACCTATTTTGGACTCATCGACTTCAGATGAAGCAATGACCATGCCACTGTCAAATAATGCGACTACACCTCTCCATGAGGCTGCAAAGGCTGGCAATGTTCAGCAAACTCTGGAATTGCTCGAGCAGGGTTTGGATCCTTGCATCAAAGATGAAAGAGGAAGGACGCCTTACGTGCTGGCTTCAGACAAAGAAGTCAGAAATACATTCAGAAGATTTATGGCTCTCAATCTTGACAAATGGGATTGGCATGGTGCTGATGTGCCTAGTGCATTAACAAAGGAAATGGAAGAATCACAAGCTGTGAAACAGGTGAGTTTTATGTCCCTTGAATAAAGTATCCTTGTTCTCGTTGAGTAGGGCAGAGGATGGCTGTGTAAATTGACCCTAGTTGTACTTTAGGCAGAGAAGGATGCCAAGAAGAAAGCCAGAGCGAAGGAACTGAAGAAACAAAAGAAGGCTAGAGAAAAGGAAAAGGAGAAGGAAAAGGTGGGTATTGGTTTCATAATAATGATTGATGTGCCTGTGAGTAAATCTGATTGCATATATATCTTATACTTTGGTTGCACATGAATGCAATGTTCTATTTATTGTTGTTTAATGTTGCAAATACCATTCACGGCTGCCCTGAATATGGTGCTTTGCTTGCTGGTGTTAATTAGTTAATGAATTTCATATGTCATTTTAAAAAACTAGAGAGATACCCCCGCGTTGCAGCGGGCATCTCTTGAAAATTCTATTGTGAATGAAATAGTATAAGATGTATCATACATGAAGTTGTCTATATGGACATGCAAGATTCTATCTACGTCAACAATTGTGAGGCTAAATTTTGACGTGAAATGTTTGTGTGTTTGACAAATTAAATTTGATGTTGCATGTAAATTGGTTAAAACCGTAGATAAGATGAATTAATGGGCTGAAGAAACCGATAATATCGATAGATTGCTTGAAGATATGGTATGCATGTTCCACGTAAAGTTTTTGGAAAATTGCTTAAATGGTTACAAATAAAAGAGAACTTAATAGTTACATGTGTTTTCATAATGAAAAAATATGCAGAAAATTCGCTTTGTTGGTTGAATCGAATAAGTACTAAAATAATTGTGGTGTTAAAAAGGATGATCTGAATTATTAAATTGCTAAAATAGCAGATGATATTGATAGGTTGCATGGAGAGATAGTCAAACGATGATGTGGAAAATTGGGTGGCTAAAATAAATGTTAGTGGGATGAGGTGGATACTTGAATGGTTAGTAAGATGGATGAGGTGGACAATTGGTTGGTTGGAAAGATGGATGATGTGGATAGCTTGCATGTTGAGTTAGAAGAATAATTAATGCACTTAGTGGGGTTTTACCTTATAAGAAGTATAGATAGATAGATAGATAGATAGGTTGGTGGGCATATATGTATTCACTCATAGACACATTTTTATTTAGCTTCTTGTTTCTGTCACTTAATCCTTTGAAACTGTAGGCGCTAGCATCACAATCCCAGCCTGATGTTAAAGGCACTTCAGCGGGCCAAATGGCCAAAGCTACTGCGCCAGGCCTGAGACCTAAGCATCCCCAGGCTGTTGCTCTTTCAATGCAGGTATGTTCGAAAGAGCAGACATCTTAGGCTCGGCACATCTTCAATATGTCCAGAGCACATAAGTACTTATATACCTTTGATTTACTCTTACTTAGGAGGAACGAGAACGGAAGCTAGCCGACGAAAGGGAGAAAAGAGCAGCGGCGGCAGAACGAAGATTTGCGGCTCTAGCGGTTCAATCAGGCAGCACATCAGGGGCGCGGCAGCAAGCAGCTCCACTCAGACAACCGCGCGGCAAACGATGCTGGTACATGTTCATGCTGTTTTTCGTCCTTGGCCGGCAAAGTGCCATTCCACAGATACAGCTACAAGTACTGCAGCACGACATGTATGCATCTTCACTCAGAAATGCTGGAGAATGAGTGAGCAAATTTTGTGCTGAAACACATGCGAGATTTTGTGGTACCTACTATTTAATGACAGGCCTATCTGCCAAGTTTTGCTTATATGTTTTTACCCGTTCTCAACTCTTATGTCAATACGTGACAAGGTAGGTCTCGTGTGCGGTTGCTGGGTAGTTCCTGAAGCAGGCTATAGCCGCTTTGCTTCGTCAGAGCTGCGTGTACGCGGGCAATCCGGCAACCTACCCGTGAGCTTTTGCCGAAATGCCAGCCTCGAACAGTAGGCAGGCACTCTTGACCGACCTCTTCGATCGTCGTGGCTACAAGACCTAGGAACTTTTTTTCACAGATTTTAACTGTAGCAGAGCCAGTGGTTTCCACGGCTCGTGACCTGGCCATGGGCTTACCTCCTTTGGAGCCAAAGGCATGGCTGCTAGCGATCCATGTCCTCGGCATCGACCAACCACTTGGACAGCAATGGCCTCTCCGTGTGACGGCACACGTGAAAGCACCGCTCACGTTGACATCCTCCTCCGGAGTCCGGAGCTTTTTTATATCGGCGCCGAACGCAACGCTGCCAACATTTCGTGAGAGCAGCCAACGTACGTAGCACATAACAGCTGCGGTATGGCAGCAGCCGAGCCATCGTCGTCGCCGACGGGCCATGGGCATCACGCGGTGGACATCCGCGCGGCGGCGCAGCCCGATCAGGAGGCGAGGCAGTCGGCGATGAGCGGGCCGCTTAGGAGCGACCGGAGGCCGCCGAGGGCGTTCAGCCGGCAGGTGTCCCTGGGCAGCGGCGTGGCGGTGATGGGCATCGACAGAGGCGGGAGGAACGGCGGCAGGGGCGGGCAGCGCGCGCTCCCGCGCAGCGGCAAGAGCCTCGGCGTGCTCAACAATAATCACAGCGGCGGCCTCGTCTCGGACGGCGCCGCGCGCAGGGGCGGCGGCGACTTCAGCATGTTCCGCACCAAGTCGACGCTGAGCAAGCAGAACTCCATGCTGCCGTCGAGGATCAGGGAGGAGCTCGAGGACTTGGACCTCGCCCACGTCGAGGGCCAGTCCACCGGCAGGCCCGACGTGGACCCTCTCAACAAGAGCGTCCCCGCCGGCCGCTACTTCGCCGCGCTCCGCGGCCCCGAGCTCGACGAAGTCCGCGTAAGTTCATCCATCGATCTTATTTACAGCATGCGTGTGCAACTCTTATTTACAAGTGCTTGATGCAAGAACCATGCATAGGAGAAATTAAGTTGGTGATTAATTGTAGGACTCCGAGGACATTTTGTTGCCCAAGGACGAGGTGTGGCCGTTCCTGCTGCGGTTCCCGATCGGCTGCTTCGGCGTGTGCCTGGGGCTCGGCAGCCAGGCCATCCTGTGGGGCGCGCTGGCGGCGAGCCCGGCGATGCGGTTCCTCCGGGTGACGCCCATGATCAACGTCGTCGTGTGGCTGCTGGCGGTCGCCGTGCTGTGGCCACGTCCATCACCTACGCGCTCAAGTGCATCTTCTACTTCGAGGCCATACGGCGCGAGTTCTTCCACCCGGTGCGCGTCAACTTCTTCTTCACACCGTCCATCGCCGCCATGTTCCTCGCCATCGGCCTCCCCCGCGCCTTCGCGCCCGCCGGGACGATGCACCCGGCGGTGTGGTGCGCCTTCATCGCGCCGCTGTTCGCACTGGAGCTCAAGATCTACGGGCAGTGGCTGTCGGGGGGCAAGCGGAGGCTCTGCAAGGTGGCCAACCCGTCGTCCCACCTCTCCGTCGTCGGCAACTTCGTCGGGGCCATCCTGGCGGCGAGGGTCGGGTGGGAGGAGGCCGGCAAGTTCCTGTGGGCGATCGGGGTGTCGCACTACATCGTGGTGTTCGTCACTCTCTACCAGCGGCTGCCCACCAACGAGGCGCTGCCCATGGAGCTGCACCCGTCTACTCCATGTTCATCGCCACGCCCTCCGCCGCCAGCCTCGCGTGGGCGGCCATCTACGGCAGCTTCGACGCTGTGGCCCGGACCTTCTTCTTCATGGCGCTCTTCCTCTACATGTCCCTCGTCGTGCGCATCAACTTCTTCCGTGGCTTCCGGTGAGCACTACTTCTGCACCGGTGTTCGATTTCGCCCATCTGCACTGACCGTGGATGCATGTCATATTTAACAGGTTCTCCATCGCGTGGTGGTCGTACACGTTCCCCATGACGACGGCCTCGCTCGCCACCGTCAAGTACGCCGAGGCCGTGCCGTGCTTCACGACCAGAGCGCTCGCGCTGAGCCTCTCCCTCATGTCGACGACGATGGTGTCGCTGCTGCTCGTGTCCACGCTGTTGCACGCCTTCTACTGGCGCTCGCTGTTTCCCAACGACCTGGCCATCGCCATCACCAAGGACCGGCAGAACGGCCGGCCAGGCCGCACGGCAAGGGGAGGAAGGCCAGCAAGAGGGTTAACGACATCAAGCGATGGGCGAAGCAGGCGCCGCTCTCGATCGTGTCGTCCATCACTAAGAGCAACTCGGCAGACAAGGACGAAGAGGAGAAAACAGAATGATTAAACAGCATTTCACAACAAAGACTCGATATGCATATCTAGTTTGCTAGAGCTGGAACAATAATATTTATGAACTCTGATCACCAAAAGCTGTACATCTCTTAGCTTATTCTCATTTCTCACTAGAACTGGCATTATATAAGTCGCAAAGAAACCAAATGAGTTCCAAATTAACTTCCAATCACAGAAAGGATCAACACATGACTGGTGAACAAAAGAAGTGTCTACAAGGAGAACTGCAAAGGACACTGCGACACTATCCTCGTTCATAACACAAACATTAGACACAGTGAACTCACACTTATTTAATACCTACTGATCAACACGAAATCATCATCATCAAGAACCCGGCCTCTTTCTGTCCCACAAAGTTCTCCCGTCCAATAGCTTCGACGATCCGGACAAACTCGATCCTCCTTTCAAGAGGAAGAGGAGCATATGGTAACCTGAAAACAGGCCTCACTAAACCGAGCTGAGCCAGGGCAGTGTTGAGACCAATCGGATTAGGCTCGCAAAATAACCATTTCATCAGGGGCAGTAGTTTCTCGTTTAGCACCGCGTTCTCTCCTTCAAACATGAGACTGTGCATGAGACCAGGAACAAGGTTGCTAGCTACAGAAATAACTCCAGTGGCGCCATATTTCCACCGAGAATCATGGCACTCATCATCATTGCCGCTCCATATTGTTATACCTTTGTCAGTGTAGCACTTGACACGTTCATGTCCAACACACTCTTTCACTCCTGCCATGTTTGAATAACCTGAAAGCGCCTCAATGACTGAAGGAGGTATATCCTGACCGGTCCTGCCTGGCACATTGTAAATGATGGTTGGACCCATCGGGAGGACCTCCTTGAAATGAGCGATCAATCCTGCAGTCGAGGTCTTCCCATAGTAAGGATTGACATGGAGAGCCGCATGCATGCCAACAGCAAATCCCTGCTCTGTCGCGTGAACAGCTTCTCTAGTTGAGTTACTTCCTGTGTTGCCTATCACTTTAATGTTGGTTCCAAAGCAGTTAACAGTATGCCCGATGAGCATGATGTGTTCATCCCAGCTCATAAGGTGACCTTCTCCTGTTGTTCCTCCGACTATCACACCTTCGGCACCCCCGTTTATTTGTGTGTTTATTAAAGAATCATATGCTTCAAGATCAAATCTTCCATCTGGTAAATAAGGGGTTTTAACTGCTGTGATTAGTCTCACGCTTTTGATTCCATCAACTGATGTCCTGCAAATCACACAGAGAAAGATAAGACACAATTAGCACACATGTATCAAAGCCTACTAAATACTTCCGTGCAAACAATATGGTCCATGTTAGTCATGTGACTACTAAATAAGCAACAAGATCGCTCGGTTACTCATTCACCACGATTGTAATTTTACAGAACAGACTTTAATAGACGAAGTAAATAAGAACATCCTTTATTTCTCTATTAGCTAAACAGTAATCCTGGGCTAGACCTAGAATTGTTATCATTCACTAGAAAATGGTACACTGATACATGTGCAATAATTTAGCAAAAGGTACAGACTACAGAAAAGTGACAACTATACAAATCAGCCCATGGTAGGGAGCAAACATGAACATATTTGCTGTGCTAGTAAAGCATTTGGCCCTAAAGATTGTATCCGTACTGTCCTAGTACTATGTGATCTAAAAATGGGGCAAATTGACTTAATCTCCATCAGTCTAAGTAAGATTATTTTTCTTCTTTGACCTAACTCAAGGTACGCTGATTGTAAAAGTTACAGGATTTGCCTGAGACATCCTAAATTTTAAAATGAGGCAGTGGAGAAATCGAAGGTGGGAAACAATAAATTAACTGAGTCAGTACAATCCCAGGTACAAACAGAGAGATTATTGTTGTTAAATTTACGCTATACAACAATCTTAACAGCATGTTCAATGGCATGAACCAAAAAGTACTAGCAAATCTAAGATGAAATGAATAAAATAAGAAACAAGGCTTTGTTTTAGAAAAACAAGTCACCGATTTTTCACTTCAGTACTTCGCATCGGAAGATAATCATCTATAGTGACTGCTGCAACCGCAAACTTTCCTCTACTAACCCTGTACAAGCACTGTCTGGTATTAGTGTGTTGCTTTTGGGAGTAAGGCAGGATATAGGGAGAATAAATGAGCTAAACAAGTGAGCAAACAAGAGAATTAAACACATGCCCTGTTCTAACGATGAGAGAAGAATAACACATACCAAAAGGATAGCAATCCAGAATAATCAAGATGGGAAGGTGTACATACTATAGGACATATGAAACATTGTAAACAAAGACTCTTGAATAAAACAAGTGCAAACAACCAAGACTAATGAACCTTGAGTAACCTACCAAGATGCATGTGGCTCAGGAAACAAGTTGGCATTCCCTACTACTACCTGTTTCTTCCTCTCTTTTTTTAAGCTTTATAACAGTAGGAAAGGCTCCTACTGTTTCTATATTACCACCAGCCGAAAAGTTACATAATTACATAGCCTTTTAGAAAGGCAGACAGAAAGAGGTCAAGAGAATTTACAAACGTATGAATAAAAGTGTGCAGATCAGGCTTGGTTCTATGAACCAAGAGCTCAAAGTCCTTTTAGAAAGGCTTGGTTCTATGAACCAAGGCTTGTTTCTTCCTTTTTTGAGCAAGAGGCTTCAAAGCTTTTGATTTATATCAACAGAAACCAAGGAATCACAAAAAAGTCTGACTGATGACAGCTTCACATACAGACCCCAATCAATCAACACAACATTTCCTAGTTCTTACTAATTCCTAAGTTGCTAGTATAACAGCATCTCTAGCAGAGCCCTTAAAACTAGTCAAACCTGTAAATTTACAGTTTTTGTCGAAAAAACGTCCCGAATAGAGCACGTAAAACTGGTCAAACACGCAGATTTAGAGGCAATTTGAGGATTCCTTTAAGGGTGCCTGGGAACTGGTCAACGCTCGCGAGATGAAATCCTCACCGTGCGTTCCCCATCCTGCGGCCGCACGTCACTAGCAGGAGTTCGCCGTCGGCGCGCGGGCGGCCGCCGCTAGGACCGGCGGCGGCGCCGGCAGGAGGCGCCCGCGAAGACGGACAGCACATGGGCATGCTCAGCTCCTCCCATGAAGACGGCGAGCGGCGGGGCAAAGCAGACGTCGGAGGGGATTTCTGCGCTGGCTCAGCGGCGAGCAGCTCGGTCGGGCGGGCGCGCCACGAGACAGCTAGCTAGCTCCACGCGGGCGAGCCAGACCATGGATCGATCGATTCCCACGCTAGCTAGGCTAGCTAGCTAGCTGGACCATATGGATCGATCGATTCTCAAGGTAGCTAGCTAGCTTCCAGGTGGGCGAGTCTGACCATGAATCAGTCGATTCCCACGCTAGCTAGCTCCACGCGTACCTAGCAGGCCGTACGTACGTATTACAAGAGGAAGAAGATCACGGGACGCCGGACCATGGGCGAATTTGAGCGGGGTCAACACGGCCATCGGGCGAGAGGAAGAAGAAGATGGGGACACGCGAATATTCCGGTTTACGGTTTGAGTTTAAGGGCTCTGTTTGCCGCGGCTGTTTTTGGCACAAAAAACATGACTTCCGTGAACCGTAAACCACGTTTACAGTTTCGCGGTTTGAGGGCTCTGCTAGAGATGCTCTAAGATATGCTTCCTTAACAACCAAAAAAAGAAGGCAACCTTCACACTGAAATAGTTTTACAACCAAACAGCATTCCACATGCTTTCTTCAAACTAAAAGAACAGCAAACACGTCGTTTATTATCCTTAATTTAACATTCACAATTAAATACACCAAATATTCTTTTTTTGAAACTGAAAAAAAAAAAAGAATATTTGGTGTATTTAATTGTGAATGTTAAATACACCAAATATTCTGACTTCTGAGGACCAGTACTAATCCATTTCTCCTTGATCTTTAATTCTACATCCAATCCACCTAACCCAATCATCGACTAGTACCAGTGACCCGACGAACCCCGGACCTCAGCCGAATGTCGCACTGGACTACCCTCACGCTGTTTCGATTCTAGTAGCCCACAGATCGATAGACTGTAAATCAAGAAAGGAAGTAATTAGAGAGACTGGCGGCGACCTGTGTGACGGGAGCGCGGCCGCGGCGAAGCGAGACAGCGGCAGCCGCGACGGGGAGGCTAGAGCGCCGGGGCCCTTCCAGCCGAGGCGGACGCCCGGGTTGGCCGTCGGCTGCGCCGCCATCCTGGTTTCTTCGGTCGAGGAAAAACTAGCGAAGCAGGCGAGGGTTTTTGGGTTGGGCGTGCGTGACGCCGTAGACAGACGGGGACTAACGGCTCTGGAGGCGCTGCGCTGGGCTGGGCTGGGCTGGGCTGTTGACGTCTCAACGGGACGATGGACTCTCTGGCCTACGCTCTACGCCGCGCCACTGCAGTCTGCAGCCACCACGGTCCACGGATCCGTGAACTATATCCAAAACAAATCCGGTATTCGCGGACACGATATTACGATTTATTTACAAAAAAGGTAAAAAATAATTCTGATTTGTGTATGTAAAATATGAACTTTTTGGTATGACATATTTTTTTTCAAAAAAAAGGCTTTTTAGCTTTTTTACACAAAAATAAAGAATGTATTGTTGGGTTAGGGCCAAGGAGTGGTGTAGACTCACCGTGATGAGTAGGATGACACCCTGATGAAGATAAGGAAGAAAATGTCAAAGTTGCCACAGCTATTGGCTCAGCTCTTGCTAATGAAGATGAACTAAATAAAAGGAAGAAATTGATGGCAATATCTATGAAGAATACAAAGATGATCATATTTGAGACGATTTTACCATTGGATAGGAGGGAAGGATCTATAAGGTGTTCGATTCTTCTAAGTACCATCTTTTGTGGGTAAGAACAAGAGGTTCAAAATTGATGCTCGTGTAACCACCAAACTACCCATCGAAGGTGCTAAACCCCGGGCTGCTCACAATTTTGGCCTATCAACTTATGCAACGTGCTAAAAAAGGATCGGAACAAGCAGGGACCTAAGAAACTAGGGTTTACGACTCCGCCGGCGACTCTGTCTCCGGGATGAGATTTGGCCGAGATTTCCGAGTTCGATTATTGTTCTGGCTTTGCCCAGCCCTGGGGGAGATAAAGACGGCAATGTCCGCACGAGTTGACGGAAGGATTCTGGTGACGGTGAAGAATAGGGTTCCATACCAATCGCCTTGGCATCTAGGTTTCGATCTGAATATCATGGCAGCTTCGCATGGAAGCTCCGGCAGCGCCACGAGGCTGGAGGAGAGGGACGAGGCTTTGGCTAGGGCGATGGATAATCTGGAGATGCGGGAGGGAGAGTTGGATGATGTATACATCGGCTCGGAAGAGTTACAAACCTTGAAGAAGGAGGAGAGATGGTTAGCTGTTGCAAAGATGAATACGAGGAAGCAGATCAGCTCTTCGGCCCTCTTTGAGACGCTCAAGGGGGGCGGGCTGGGGTCTCGCTTATGAGCCAGAATTGCGGGAGGTTGATGACAATCTGTTCGCCTTCAAGTTCTTCTGTCTTGGGGACAGGAACAAAGTCATGCACCAAGGCCCATGGCTCTTCAAAAAGCTGGTAGTGATTATTGCTGAATATGATGGCCTATGCAGTCCCAAGGATGCGAGGTTGGAGTGTACCATGGTTTGGGCACAAATTCATTCGATTCCTGAGTTGTATCGCGTGACAGCGGTGGTTGATCAGCTTGGAAGAAGAATTGGCAAAGTCCAAAGTGTTGAGATGAATCCGATGCGGTATTTTGAGGGAGATTATGTTAGGGTCCGAACAAGCATTGACGGCAGAAGCCCTCTGATCCGTTTTGTTACACTTAGCATTGTAGGTGATCGGAAGCTTATGAACGTGAAGTATGAGAAGATTGGCTATTTTTGTGATGTTTGTGGTATCATGGGGCATGATCTGGAGGACTGTGGGGATGGTGTTCATGATCAGAAATCGATACAATATGGCAAGTAGCTCTTCGCGAAGAGGAGAGCACAAACGGGACAGTTCATGTTCAGAGGGGGAGGTAGGATGGGAGGACGAGGTAGAGGTGGATGGGGCGAGTTGAATATCGCCTGCAAACGCTCGTCAGTGGAATTAGAGGAGGAGGAAGACCTAGACAACATAGCCTCTATTCCGCTTAAGAAATCAGATGATGAGATGGAGGAGGCCAAAGACAAGAGTGAAAATGAAGGTACGGCTAGTGCTGCCAAGAAGCTTCTCTTCGATAAGAGCTCGTAGAGGGAGGATGGCAGCGGAGATCGTAATGCATTGCAGACGGGAAAGGGAGGCGGTGTCTCCACCACCGCTGTGGTACGTCCCTCCTAGGGAGAACAAACGCCCCAAGAAAAATGTTGACGGTAGCAAATCTGAATCTCATGAAAGTTTATCGGCGGCTCCTCTCGAAGGAGACCGCTGAGATCAATGAATCTCCTCAGTCTGAACTGTCGGGTTGCGGTCGGCCCGAGACAGTTCAAGAAATTGGCAACTTGATTCAGTTGCATCACCCGACTTTGGTATTTCTCTCGGAGACCAAACTGTCAGCTACGAGAGCGCAAGAGTTGAGGTTTCGTTTTGGTATTCAGCATGCTTTTGGTGTGAAGTATGAAGGATTGAGTGGAGGGCTGATCTTGTTCTGGAATAATGATTCGGTTGTGAGTCTGAAATCCTTTAGCCGATCACATATTGATGTTCTGATCCAGAATGAGAGTTTGGGGGCGACGGAGTCGAGGTTCATGGGCTTTTGTGGTGATCCTGTTAGAGCTCGAAGGAGAATAAGTTGGGAACTACTTGAGTATCTCAGAAGTGAGTATGATAACCTGGCTTTATGCCGAAGATTTTAACGAAGTTCTACATGAGAGTGAACAGTATTGTGGTAATCAAAGGGAGGATTGGATGATGGAGGTTTTAGGGATGCAGTGGACACCTAACGTTTCATTAACATGGGTTTTTCAGGCCTCCCTTACACATGGGACAACCGGCAGCAGGATACCAGAAATATTAAAGTGCGTCTTGATCATGGTCTAGGCATGACCTCTTTGTGGAGTTGTTCAAAATTCTGAGGTAACACATATACAAACAACCGAATCAGATCCTTGTGTTGTGTTGATTAAAATCGATGGTTCAGTTGAGGCTCAAAGGGATGGCGGTCCTAGACCGTTTCGCTTTGAAAATGTGTGGACAAGGCATGAGAATTATACTGATACAGTGGAAAGGGCTTGGGTCCCGACTTCGGGCAACCTGCTAGTTGTTGCACAGTCGCTCGGTGGAGTAAGGAAGAGGCTACAGTCATGGAGTTGTAGGGAGTTTGGCAATGTTCGGAAGCAGTTGACGAATATGAGAGAGCGACTAGAACAATTACGAGCTAGATCGTTATGGGCTGGGCCGTCGAAGGAGGAGAGAACCTTGATGAATAGAATCTCAGAACTGCTACCATGGAGGAGATGATTGCGAAACAGTGTTCTCGTATTCAATGGTTAAAAGAAGGTGATCGTAACACCTCTTTCTTTCATGCAAAAGCAAGGGAACCATCGAGAAAAAATAAAATCAAGCCTCTTCGGCTTGATGATGGTTCAACCGTTGTTGCACAACCAGCTTTGGAGAGTGCTGCTATTAATTTATACCGGAATTTATTCTCGTCGGATGTGGGTGTGAATCCTGAGCTAGTTACTGAAGTGGTTGATAGGAGGGTTGACGATTCAATGAATGAGAAGCTTTGTGCTTCTCTAACAGATATGGAAATTGCGAAGGCGCTTTTTATGATGCATCCGAATAAATCCCCGGTTCCAGACAGATTTACAACGAGTTTTTATGTGAGGCACTGGAATGTTTTAAAGCAGCCGTGTGATGCCAAAGAAGGTTAATCAAACGGTCTTGGTACTTACTCCCAAAGTAAAGGATCCGAAGAATTTATCTCAGTACCGACCTATTTCTCTATGCAATGTTGAAGGAGATATGCCCTAGAGGCAATTAATAAAGATATTTTATTTGTCATATCTCAATTGTTCATAATAAGTTTTGTACCATGCTATAACTGTATTAAGCGGAAACATTAATACACGTGTGGTATGTAAACAACAAGATCCCTAGTAGCCTCTTAACTAGTCCATTGGCAACAGATGATCAAGGTTTCCTGATCATGGACATTTACTCAATTGACAATGGAGTCATGTCATTAGGAGAATGATGTGATGGACACGCACCCAAGATATATAGAAACATAGTGTTCATACCTTTGACCGTGAGATCATATCTAATCGCTGCTTCTGGAAGGTGCTTTGATTGCATCAAACTTCATGTCTTATCTAGCGTGACAATAAAGATGTCCCTTTCGGGTATGCGAAGGAAGTGGTCGAGGCGAGTGATCAAGAGCGGGATTTGCCAATCCACATAGCAGGATAGATACTTTGGGCCCACTCGGTGAGATTACATCAATGAGCTTGCAAGCATGTGACTAGGTCACGAGGATGTAATATCACAGACGAGTAAAGATAGAATTGTCAAGCGACGAGATCAAGCTCGGTAATCGTGATACCGGAGAACGAGTCTCGCACAATCTAAGTATCGTCAGGCAAAAGGTTGAAACTGGACGTCTAAGGTTCAAACGATAAAAAGACATTCGTGAACGCACAGGGACTGTCACGGTTATCCAGCCACCGTTGATAGTCATTGATCGGAGAACGTGTCTCGATCATGTCTGGAGTGATCCAGAACTGCTAGGGTGACACACTTAAGAGTAGGTGATGTTTATTTAGATTGGACGAGGAGAAGAAAATAGAGAGAAGAACACCGGAAGTGTTCCGGGTGATATCCGACGGAGTTCGGGGCCGGAGAAATGTTTTTCGGAGTCGGAATAAATTAGATAAAATGTATTTGATATTAATTAGTGTAATTAATAGTTAAATATATTTTTATTTAATTAATTTCGAATTTTTTAAAGGACAACATATTTAAATGGGCCTAGGAGGCCCATGGGGGGAACTCCCCCCTTTTGATGCGAGTTGGGAGGGGCAACCCTAGGTGGGCCGAATGGGGCCCACCTAGGGCCGGCGGCTCCCCTTGGTGGGTTTAGTCCCATATGGCTAAGCCAAGGTGAGTTGCACCCTCCCCTCCCCTTTATATAGAGGTGCCCCATGCCTTTGAAAAGATACAATTCTCTCTCTCTCTCCCCTGGTTTAGACGTGGCTCCGCAATTGGGGCTACGCACGGGTTGAGGTTTTCTCCACCATACGCACACCGCCGTGCTGCTGGTTCTCTCCGGTCCAAGTCTTCTACTTCTGTTGCCTAACTGGATCGAAGCCCGGAGGTCGTCATCTTCTCCGTACGTGTGTAAGCTCTGTGAGGTGCTACACGTGTGGCACTGGAAGTACGTCTTCTACCTCTACACGACCTTGAGGTCGGCGTCGCCGTCGTCTTCGCCGCCCGTCTTCATCACGCGTCGTCATCGAAACATATCTTTTGATCGTCGACGCTTACGGTCTATAAGGGTATGTATACCGTTCCCTCCGTTACTTTATATCTGCATGGTAATAGATCCTAGCTATTTCGATTATCGTTGTTAGGAAAATTTTGTTTTCTTCACACTGTCGTGGGTTTGTTACGTCAGATGTCATGGATGACTTCGTAGGTGTGGGATTACGCGAGTCAATCGTCTCCGAGCTTGGGATCGCAGGAACAAAGATGAACACAGATTTATCCAGGTTCGGCCCCTCAATGTGAGGTAAAGACCTACTTCCTGCCTACCCTAGATTGGTATTGATATGATATATGTGGTGTTACAATGGAGGCGATCCGATCTCGGTACTCGCCGTATGAACTAGGGTTTGAGGGCTTGATAGCTTGACCTCCTCTAAGTCCTGCGAGTCCTCTTTATATACACAGAGCCTCGCTAGGTTACAAAGGAAACTTCCTCCACAAAGAATATATCAACTGGAACCTATTTGGAGACTAACTTGTCCTTAGGGCATCTCCAACGGCAAGGCGCAAACGGACATGCAAATATGTCCCTTTTTGTCCGTTTGAGGTGGTCCGCGGACGCAAAAAAGAGCTCTGTCCGTTTTGGGTGGACACTGCCCCCAACGGCGCAGCGCATCTTTCTCTGGACATGTCTTTTTTTTCTTCTTTCTCTGTTTGAGCTAGCACACCACGGGCGCTACTAGTACTACTTGGTTTCGCATCTGCAGCCATGGCCGGAGCTGGCCTCCCGCATCTGCAGCCATGGCCGGAGCTCGCGCTGGCCTCCCTCCCGCATCAGCATCTGCAGCCATGGCCGGAGCTGTGCACCACTATGCGCGCTGAGGAGGAGGGCGGTCGCCGGCGCGCGAGGCCGCGGAGCCCGCGCGGCTGAGCATGTCGTCGGTTCCCGGCGCGGAATTGCCGACGATGATGGGAGTCGGAAGAGGGGGAGGAGGAGGAGGCGGCGGGTGCTCGCCATGGGTGCAGTCGCCGCTGCACGGAAGGATGCGGTTCCCGCCGTCGCCCGCGGCAATCTGCCACTGCCTCGCGGCGCTGCACCGGCTGGACGGCGACGTGCACGCGCTCGCCGTGGCGAGGGGCGTGCTGTTCACGGCGTCCGACAGCGGCCGCGTTCGCGCGTGGGCGGCTCCCGGGTGCTTCAACCGCGGCTACCTCGACGTGGGCCGCGGCCGCGTCCCCGCCCTCGCCGCGTGCGGCGGCACGCTCGTCACCTCCCACAGCCGCGACCACCACGTCCGCGTGTGGACGGTGTGCGCCGCCGCCGTGTGCGACCACATCCGCGCCAAGAAGGCCGCCACGCTGCCGGCCAAGGGCGGCCTCCTCTCCTTCGCCAAGAAGCGCCTGCACCATCACCACGACACCATCTCCTGCCTCGTGCTCCACGCCGTCGCGGGCTCCTCTACACCGCGTCGCACGACCACACCGTCAAGGCGTGGAAGCTCTCCGACGGCAGCTGCGTCGACTCCTTCGTCGCCCACGACGGGCCCATCAACGCCATGCTCGTCAACGAGGCCGACGGATGCATCTTCATGGGCTCAACCGACGGCACCGTCAAGATGTGGCGCCGCGTCTACGGCGGCACCGCCCACGCACTCATCATCGTGCTCCGCTCCGAGCTCTCCCCGGAAAACGCGCTCACGCTCTGCCATGCCGCCAGCACGGGGATGGCCTCGTCGCCGTCGCCGGACGACTTGGATGCAGCGGCACGGAGGGCATAGCCCGAAGCACGACTTGGCCGCCGGTAGAACGAGCGGCGGCGAGCTCTGATTTGGCCGGCGGCGGCTTGCTCCGATTTTACTTGGAGGTGGAGGGGATCGTGGGTGCTAGTCGGGGGAAAGAGAAAAGAAATGAGGGGAAAGGAGAGAGAAGGAGTGGACCAGTTTTTTGTTTCGCTGGCAGCTGGGCCAGACCGGACACGAGAGGAGGACACAACGGACAGCCGGACAGCATCTTTTGTCCGCTCTTGTCCCAAACCCAGACCAAAGTTGGGTCAGCTTTGGTCCAGAACGGACAGTCCGCCCGGACAATTATCACTATGCGCTAGTCCGTTGGAGCACCTCACATGTCCGTTTGGACAAAAACGGACAGAGCTGGTCCATATGCGCCAGCCCGTTGGAGGTGCCCTTACGTCTTCCAGGATATGTCTTCTAGATTCTTCTCCTTGTGGCGGTGCAATATTGGGCTTGCTTTCATGTAGGCCTTTGCTAGTGCGAGTAAAGTGGGTCGCACTTATCAATATGGGCCACGGGTTAATCCACAAAGCATTCCCCGACATTAGCCCCCAAGATTGGTTTGGACTTCACAGTGAGGATCCTTTGGTTACTTGAAGTAGTTGTTGAGCCGCACTGTGAGCGTTCTGACCAATCTCTGATTGGTGCGATTCAAAGCCGCGACTCATTTGCGCGACTCATCTTCCCTATCTGAAATATTCTGTTTCCTTCAATTGTGGACCGTTCCTCATTCTGCGGGCGCAAATTGTTCCGTTGATTTCGGACACCCCAGTTATAAGCTGCGGCGGCCTAGGTCAATATTCACTTGCCTCTGCTCTCCCTTCATTCCTAACCGCGCCGCCGTCTTCCTCAATCGAGTTCAGCTCCCGATCCAATCTTCTCTTGCAATGGCGCCCAAGGCAAAGCCATCTGAGGATAAGCGCAAGCTCTCCTGCAACTGGGAAGGATCTTGGGTGACGGAGGAGGTCCTTACGGATCTCGCCGACAAGGGTTTCTTGCCGCCGAAGGAGAACAACGTCTGGCGGGCGCCAGGTGATGAAATCGAGCCGCGCCCAAGCCCAATGAACTGGTGATGTTCGTGGAACACGTGAGCGTGGATTCACACCGCCCGGCTCCCTTTTCTTCCGTAATCGATGCAACGCCTAGG
Organism: Poa pratensis; assembly: GCA_947311845.1. Taxonomy (NCBI): domain Eukaryota; kingdom Viridiplantae; phylum Streptophyta; class Magnoliopsida; order Poales; family Poaceae; genus Poa; species Poa pratensis. The sequence goes on along the minus strand of CAMZMU010000050.1, from coordinate 22,958,259 downwards.
CCTCCGTCTCCTCGACATTGGGCCTAACTCAATGCTCCAGGTGAGCAATTTCCATGTACTGTGCGAGGACTACCTCGGCATAGCCCCCAACATCGATCTGTGGCTAGCATCTTTTTCTTGCAACAGCCAACTTGTTTCCAAAGGTGGCGCCTATGTTCAGGTCGGCGCCATCTCTCTGCAACGCCACAGAAACTCTTGTCTTCCCAAGCTAGCCCTGGCGAATCGACCCAGGGCTTGGCAAAAATCTTTCTTCTACTGCCAAGATACTTCACCGGAGGGCGAAACTCGCCTCCCTTCCTGGTCCAATTCTATTTCGTGTCTTCTGAGGCACTAAAGTCCAAACCTCGGGATGCCGCTACATCCTTTATAAATGTGTCGCTGATCAAGGTCCGTGCCTTGATCGGTCATGGCCTTACTGGCCTTGATCTTCTTTCCTGCTGGACGAAGTGGCGCATCCAACCAGTGAGTCCCCGACAGCGGACCTTCCTCGAGTGCTCTGGCACCTCTGCTGATGTCGATCGCATCAAAGCCGCTGACTGGGAGCCTGAAGAATGGGTGGATTTTGTCGCCTGTGTGACTGAGGAGAAGAATATCTCCTTTGACAAGGTGGGGCTTGCCCCTTTTAGTGTTAACAACAAGCCTTTCGAGGTAACCTTTCTTCTCTAGTCCTTTGTCCTTGTAGCAGAATTGCATTTCTCTTTGATACTAAGATCCTCCTTTTTCTGTATCAGGCTGATAAGAACTATTGGTCGCTTCCAGCGGCTGGTGCAGGCACTGCTGCTCCCAAGCGTGCCACAAAGAAGAAGTTGCTGCCCGCTTTAGAGGGCAGTGAAGTTGCTGATATTCCATCTGTCGCCACTGCGGCTTCAGATGATGAAGAAATTGAGCTGGAGGAAGACGACAGCCATGTGCCTGCCGTGAGTCCTTCTGCTGCGGCTGGCCCAACTCCCCGCAGGGTCTCGAAGAGACTAACCCGGGAGGAGCCAGAACTTAATGCTCTGGAAAATCCTGAGGTCGCCAAGCGTCGCAAACCTGTGTGGGCGCGACTCCTTCCATTGCCAGGCGTGTGCTTAGGACCACCGCCTCGGCTGAAGAAGATATGGAGCCCAACTCTGGTAACTCTCGCTTCCTTGGCATCCTGGCTGCATATTCTTTTCCTTGTTTGTGCTAACACATCTCTGATTGTAGATTCAGTGTTCCAAGGTTTGTCGTCGCCATCGAGTGACGGCCTTATGGCCTCTGTGAAGATGGCTCCAGAGTCAGTAACTTTCCCTTGCGCTCATAGCGTTTCTCTTCTGACATGCATGCTTCTTTCTTATATAATTCTCTTGTTCTTGCAGAGTTGCGATTGATGCTGCAACCGTGGCTGATCTGGGAATCACTTCCGAGGCTGCGGCTGAGCCGCCTAGGGCGCCTGCGGCTTCTACTGCCATGGTGGAGGGCGTGGCCACCACTGACGATCTGGCTGCGGCCCCTGCTCCTGACACGGCTGCCCAAGAGGTGGCTCTGGAAGACAGGACAGACCCCCTCGTTGCCCAAGACACAGAGGAGGTGGACCCCACAACCGCAGTTGTGGTGGCTAAGGATGCCGAAGCACCACTGGTTGAGTCGCCTGCGGCTGTTAATCAAAAGTCGCCGGTGCTACATCTTGAAGTTACTTCCTCCTCCTCATCCTTGAGCCGCACAGAAAAGCTGTCGCAAGCCATTATTGCTTCAAGTGATAAACAAGCCGTAGAGCTGCGTGAGGCACTGTCCAACTTGTCTGCGGCTTACAAGGTAATAATTTATCTTGTCCAGTCAGTCTCTAGCCCCCAAGGATCGAGTTTCTTCTTTGATTCAAAGGGGAACTTGATACTTCTTGTAGTTGTTAACTTGTGTAGTAACTGCCCGCAAATTATTGCAAACTTCTCCATTGCTATTGATATGTTGGTCTTCTACCTTGTAGGAGGAATTGCACACCATGATGGCTGAAAAACATGCCCTGGAGAAGCAAGTGCAGGAGGCTCCTGCTGAACTGGAAAATCTGCGCGAGCTCCTTCGCCAACGCGATGCTGAATTGAAGAAAAAAGACGCCAAAATTGGCGATCTTACTGATGAGAGCTATAAGCTGTCTGAACAGGCCAAGGCTACTGAGCTGCGGCTTAAAAAGGTTGAAGAGAAGTCTCATGAGAGGATCCAGCAGCAGGAACGTCAAATCAATGCCCAGAAGGATGCCATTACTCAAGCCAATGAGGATGCGCGGCTTAAAGCTGTGGAGATTGGGCGCCTCCAAAAGGAGCTGACGAAAGTATCGAACGCCTCCAACCTTGTCCATGGCAAGGTGTGCATCATGACGCAGGAGCTGGCTGGTATGTCCTGTAGACCTCTGCTTTGTTTTTGATATTGAACTCTTGTGTATGCCTTTGTATTCACTAGTGGGCGCTTTTTTCCAGGCGAGGATTCTCCATTACTTAACCATAGCACCCAGGAGCAACTTGACCACGTCCGCGAGTTTGCGCACAAAGCTATCGATGCTATGAAGAAATTATCAGCTTGCCTTCTGCCAACCAAGTATGTCCCTGCAGATGCTGAAGGGCTATTGAAGAGGCTGCTTAAGGCGCATCAGTACTTCTTGGATTGGAAAGAATCCTCAGCTCGTTCTGGCGCGACTCATGTGCTTGCATTGGCCAAGACATATGACCCATCCTTTGATGCTGCCAAGGTTGCACAAGGCAGGCCTCCAAAGAAGACTGACGGCACCGTGTTGACGCCCTCGGAGTATGCGGCGACATGGAAGAGCATGCGTGGTCATGCGACTGAACTTGTGGATGGAGTGGACCTGGCGACCTTTCTGGGAAAGTATCATCCAGATGGGTCGAGATTTGAGAGATTACCCACTGCGTCAACCAGCGTGGTGGCTCCACAAGAGAAGAACTCTCTCCAGGTGTATCCAGCTCCGCAGCCCCAAGCCCGCGACTGATAAGCCTTCAAGCGAGCCTGCGACTGCTGCTTCTGTCAAGCTTGGTAAGCCGCTGGTGCCTCCTTCCCATAAGCCAAAAGCTGGGCAAAAGTGAAGAAAAAACAATGATATGGTGAAGTTAGCCCTTAGTGGCTTGTAATAATTGTTGAAATGATGTGTCAGCAACAATATTTTATGATTATTAAGTACTCTCAGCAGTACAAGTTCCGACCAATAGTCTGGTCCTTATGATTTGTCTCGGTTTTCCTTACTTAGGCCCTTGCGCGGCTCAGTATTTCCCAGGAACATGTGTGTTCAGGGTCGAGAGCGGCCATGATAGGCAATCAAGCTCGATTGACGCCACACCCAGTACTTTGGCCGCATAATGCAAGTCGCATCCAAGTGAAGGTTGAGTATAATCACGATAAATGCCACTCGTTTGGCGATTCCAAGGTAATAGGCCGCGCTCAGAAAGCTGCCGCACCCCCAAGGAACCAATGATTAGAAAATAAAAGACTCACAACTCAATTGGTAATTTGAGGCGAAACGACAGCCACCTACATAGCAGGGGTGCCGGCTTTATTTCAGAATCATTATATGATACATAGGGTCGGTCGCGCCTGGGTGGCGACCAGAGGTGATACATGGGGTCGGTCGCGCCTGGGTGGCGACCAGAGGTGATACATGGGGTACGGCCGCCTGAGTGGCGGCCGATTTTGGATGCACAGGTTACGGCCGCGCCTGGGTGGCGGCCAATTCCTGGTACATGGGTCGATCACGCCTAGGTGGCGATCAGATTTGATGCATAGGGTCGGTCGCGCCTAGGTGGCGACCAGAATTGAAGTTCGAGCCCTGAGTGGCTAGCTTGGTACTGTGAACCCTTGGTGGTTCTGTTGCGATCGCTGATGGCGACTCGCGATGTTTGGAATATACTTTTATGGCCGATAGCCTGTAGTTCTTGCTTTCCTCGCCTCCCTTGCGGCTGTAATCTGAAGTCGCATGTCAGGCAGGTGTCTTTTGGCCTCCACGATGTCATCAAAGTTTTGTTGCGGCTCAGGAACAGGCGCATTTTCTGCGACGCAAGCGTCTCTGGCCATAGCCCTGTCGCCTTCCTCGCATTCTTGTGCTATCTCTTTATTGCCATTTATTGTGATGACTCCCTTGGGACCGGGCATCTTTAGCTTCAGGTATACGTAGCATGGTCGAGCCATGAATTTTGCGAACGCTTCTCTGCCAAAGAGGGCATGGTATGGGCTCTGGAAATCTACAACCTCAAACCAGACATACTCGCTTCTGAAGTTGCTTTGCGTCCCGAAGGCGACTTCCAGGTTGATTCGCCCTAATGGTTGGGCTGATACGCCTGGCACTACTCCGTGGAACGTTGTTCTGGACGGATGCAGCTGCTTTTCTTGGAGGTTCATCCTCTGGAAAGTTTCATAATATAATATGTTGATGTTGCTACCTCCATCCATCAGCACTTTGCTGAGTTTATATCCTGCGACTTGAGGGCAACTACAAGCGCGAGCTTGCCTCCTTCGTTTATTTCTCCAGGATGATCTTCGCGGCTCCAAACTATTGGTTGCTCGGTCCACTTCAGCCACTGTGGTATTGTGGTACTACGGTGTTAACAGCTTGATTGCGTCATCGCAGCTTCTGCTCCCTCCTTGAGGTATTAACCACAATTGTGTGATATTGACCCAGCTGTTTTGGGAACTGCGGTTGGTTGGGCTGTGGGTTTGGAGCAGCATTGTGGTTGCCTCCGCCGTGGTTGCCTCCCTCATTGTTCTGATGGTTGTTATTCCCATTGAGTGGCTGCCCATCCTTCCACTTTTTGTAATGATAGCATTGCGCCTTTGTGTGGTTGGGTGGTTTTCCATCTTTTCCCACGTGGATGTCACAGGGGCGATTGAAAACCTCTTCCAGGTTAACTGGGTGGAAATTTCTTCCTCTGCCGCTGCTTGGCTTGTAACGAGTGTTTGTGTTTGCGACTAATCCCGAGTTTCCTTTCTCGTTCTTGCGCTTGTTGTAACTCGCATTACTATTGCTAGCTTGCTGCTATTGAGGCTTGCTGCTGGTCTTCTTTCCTTTGCCAGCAGTTTCCTCTTCCTCTCCATCAGATGTGTCCTTGGTTTTATCCGAGCTTGCATACTTGTTAGCCGCTGCCATCACCTCGCTTAGGCTCTTTACTTTGTCCTTCATGCGACCCAGTTTATGGACCAGCGGCTCAAACTTGCAGTTTTCCTCCATAACCAGGACAGCTGAGCTTGGAGGTATGTTGTCTGAGGAGTGTATAATTTCTGCCACTCTCCTCATCCAGTGGCGACTTGACTCGCCTTCCTTCTGTACGCAGCGCTCAAGGTCTTCTATGCTGCAGAGTCGCTTGCATGTTCCTTGGAAATTTTTGACGAAAGCTTCCTCATCTCATCCCAAGAGTTTATTGAATTTGGTGGCAGGTTCTGTAACCAGATGTGGGCTGCGCCTTCCAACATCATATTTAAGTATCGGGCACAGATCTCTTCAGATGCGTTGAGATGCTCATACCCATCTCATAATTGTTGAGCCAAGTTACTGGATCCATGCTTGGGTTGTAATTCGCGACCTTACGAGGTCCTTTGAAATCTGCGGGAAACGGCTCGGACCTAATCCTTTCGCTGAAGCAGACTGGACCTTTGAGTCGCGATGACAAGTTGGATGGCGCTGGCCTCCCTGCTGGATTAGCCATTACGTGCGGCTGCACAACTTCTGCGGGTTGGACTTGCACCGCCGGCTGATTTTCCCTTTGTCGCCTGGCTGAACTTGAAGTCGCGACTTGCGGCGACTCGGCACGGATGCTTCTTTCCGCCGTAACTCTACTGTTGTAGGGGGTGGCGTGTAGCCGTCCCGCATGTTCAGACATATTTGCCTGCTGTACTACTGCTGTGCTAAGCATCTCAATGGCGCGCCGCGCTTCTCTGTCCATCGGTGTTTTCCTACCGGCGTCAACCTGGCCAAGATATTGGTAGCCGCATAGAGATTTTCCACTGGGCTAACATAGTGTCCTTGCGGCGTATGGAACCTTTGAGGCTGCGGTGCTGGCTTGCACAAAGGTTGGCTGTGGCGACGGAGGTGGCATGACAGCTCTGTTGTTGGCTTGCACCACAGCTCTTGACCCTGGTGCTTCCGCCGCTCTTGGTACTGCGAAAGATGGAACTGCTGGCGCGGCTGGTGGTGACGCGAACGTCCGGACCGCAGGTGCGACTAAAGGCACCGCGGGTCGCGTAACCGCGACGGGTGGTGCCATGTACGAGGGTGCCGCAACTGATGGTGTTGCGGCTTCTGACCATGCGACTGGACGCACCGTGTTGGTTGCGATTGATGGGATCGCATGGGGCGGCGCCGTGGCTGTTGGTGTATCGATTGTGGGGACCGTAGCTGTAGGTCCAGAGGTGGGTGATTGGAATAACTCCATGGGATTTACTGTCCCTGGCTGCAGGCGACTGATCTGGCGTCTATGCGGCAAGGTGCTTGGCCCTCCTTGTAAGATGATGGTGTCCTCAGCGAGTCGTCGTTGTTCTTGTTGGAGGCGCTGGTCCTCGCGTGCTAGCCTGCTCCTTTCGTCTGCAATCCTTTGGACTTCATCATACAGCCCAATCCTGGTAGCTTCCAGCTCTGTTACTCTAGCGGCAGCATTAACTGCAGATATAGGTGTAAACAGTGGGCTGCTCCGTGGCATCACCGTTGCTGCGTCAGGGGTTGTTCTTGGTCCTGTCTCCGTGGGTACAGCTCCGGACAGGATTTCTCTGTTTGCGACTCCTGAGGCCGCGACTCCTGGGGTGGTTGCAGCGGGCGCCGCATGACTTGAACCGAGCTCTGCGACTCCTGATTCTTCTGGCGCGACTTGTTCCGCTGCTTCCGGCGCCGTGGGGGCTAAGCTGTCCTGTGGCATGCCCTTCCTCTGCTTCCACGGTCCTGTAGATCCCTTCCATGCACTGATCTCCTATGGAGGGCGAGCTGCCTCCCCTAGGGTTTCCACATAACCTTTCTTCGAGCACATACTCGATGGATTGAGCTTCTTCGTCTTCGAGGGGTAGTGGCTCATTGTTGGTAGATTCCTCTTCTTCGTCTACCGTTACAGCGACTCCTTCTGAGTCGCCCTGCTGTGAGGGGTCCTCTGATCCGTCGCCGATGAAGCCGACGAAAACATGGATAGATCCAAACGGGATGATGCGACCCGTCTCCAGGTAATCTGCTTCTGGTCCCCAGCTTGAATCGTCAATTAGAGGCGTGCCATCGACCGTGATGATGTGGCCGATGGCGAGATTTTCAGCTCCTTTCATCGATCCTGCGCGGAACGTGACGCTCTTGACCGCATGCTCCACGGTGGGCGCCAACTGTCGTGGGTTTGTCACGTCAGATGTCATGGATGACTTCGTAGGTGTGGGATTACGCGAGTCAATCGTCTCCGAGCTTGGGATCGTAGGAACAAAGATGAACACAGATTTACCCAGGTTCGGCCCCTCAATGTGAGGTAAAGACCTACTTCCTGCCTACTAGATTGGTATTGATATGATATATGTGGTGTTACAATGGAGGCGATCCGATCTCGGTACTCGCCGTATGAACTAGGATTTGAGGGCTTGATAGCTTGACCTCCTCTAAGTCCTGCGAGTCCTCTTTATATACACAGAGCTCGCTAGGTTACAAAGGAAACTTCCTCCACAAGGAATATATCAACTGGAACCTATTTGGAGACTAACTCGTCCTTACGTCTTCCAGGATATGTCTTCTAGATTCTTCTCCTTGTGGCGGTGCGATATTGGGCTTGCTTTCATGTAGGCCTTTGCTAGTGCGAGTAAAGTGGGTCGCACTTATCAATATGGGCCGCGGGTTAATCCACAAAGCATTCCCCCGACAAACACGATCCCCTTCAGTGGTATCAGAACCGATCTATGCGTAGATATAGTAGTACGGTTAGAACTCATGTTGAATGAGGGCACCGATCTTTAATTGTTTCCCTCTCATGTGCACTTGCTTATGCCATCGGCATTGAGTTGATGAAGCGGTCCAGACCGACCTTACGCGTACGCTTACGCGAGACTGGTTCCGCAATTGACATATGGCTTGTACCATATATGCGGCTGGCGGGTGTCTGTCTCTCTCCCAATAGACGGCTTGGCATTTTCAATGGAGGACCCGAAAGGGATATAAAATTGACAATTATTTGATCGGTGTTGTGGTTGTAGGTTCGTAGGTATGAAAGCGGTTCTATTTATGGAATCCCCTAAGCCACGTAAAATATGCAAAAGATAAAGTAGAAAGCGTCTAACTTTATTTTGTAGGGGCAATGTGATATGGTCACGGTAAGTTTTATGAATTGTTTATAAACTGTCGGCGCAAAGGAGACCATTGGCGCAAGGACCATATCATGTCGCATTATATTTTGATGTCATGTTATTATGTGCATCTTATATTGTATGTATATATATGGTTATATATTAGTTGCATGACGGTAGTAATATAAGATGATCCCTCCGAAATACCATATAGTGTGCTCCCTTTGGCGTGCACCACCGAAAGTTCTACGTTATGAGGCAGCTATGACGATCGGGTGTCAGACATATCGTCGTCGCATAAAGTGGTGTAAGACATGTTTGCACACGCGAATACGCTGAAGGTTACTATGGCGAGCCTAGCATGTACAGACATGGCCTCGGAACACAGTGACCGAAAGGTTAAGCACAAATCACATAGATGTTGTGATTGACATGGCGATGTCTACCTTTGAAGCTGTGCTATCGGCCGTGACGATCGGGGAAGCATACTGGATGAGGATCGTGTAATCACTAAAACGATGTGAGGGATGTTCGTTTTGAGTGGGAGTTTTGGTAGTTTTATTTTATTAAAACTTTAACACATATTTATTATGAACAAAGTCTTTATGTTTTGCAAAACCTTTTGTAGATAATAACCTGTTCGATAGACCTTTTAAACTTAGGCGCATTCCTGCGATTGAGAAACTTAAAAGGTGGGTCCAAACTTCATAGTTTTATACCGTAGCTTGAGGATACTCCTTGTTTCAAACCTTTTAGCTCTATATGATACAAAACCCGCTAGGAGATAAAACCGGAGATTCCGCTAACAAAGAATAATTTGGATTATCAAGTTTTGTGCGGATAATTTCATCATAGTCAAGTGTATGATATGATCTCTCCCATAGAGAAGGAACTGTGGGTGCGTGTTGACAGATCACGAACATTTGGAATGATCGCTGAGAATGATGATCTGTATCAACCGTAAATCAGGTTTTCTTCTCAACCAGGATAGAAGAGAATAGTCGCATTAAAGGAGCACGTGGCAGTCATACTTGATGATATTGGTGATACTTGATGACATTAGTCATACTTGATGACATTGGTCATACTTGATGACATTGAGACGCCTCGCTCAGCTCGATCACTGGATGACAGAAAACGTTGCCAGATGCAAATGTTTTGTCATAGACTATGTCATGCAAGGGAATCGTTCACCTTCATGAATTCTTGATTGCGTTGAAGAATCAAGAAGATGAAACAGATCGCCGGGAAGTCATCAATGATGATAGTGTATATATGATATATGAGTTATGAATCTTTTACCTAAACAAGTACTTGCAGCAGTGACTAAGTTTTGATATAGTCATGTTTTATGAAAACAAGATTTTCTGCTTGAGTAGCTTGGAAGGATGAGGAGACAATGTGTGTTGATGATGGCAGGCAATATGTTGTATGGCCATAGACACTCTCTCTGCATCTACCGTTTTGGATTAATTTGGATCTAAACAAATTCCATTTGATCGCTTGTTAGCATGATCATTATAAGTGTGTCTTGCCTCTAGCGAGACAATTATTCATATTTGTCAGTGACAAAATTGTTGTCCTACATTTATGAGTGATATCTTTAATGATCATACACCGATTATGAATGAAGTGTTCTTATATGAATCCAATGGTAGTAGCTCCCACATTTTAACATTAATGCCAAAGGATACAAACTTAATAATGACACCACATTATTGTGGCACTAACGTTTTAAGTCATGTCAATGTTATATGCATTAAGAAGCTCCATTAGATGGATCTCCAAGTCTTAGATTTTGATCTTTTGACACTTGCAAAATAACTAAGACACCATTTTTTGGAAACGGGCATTTAACTTATTGATAATCATACATAATGATGTGTGTGGATCAATGAAGTACGTTAACGTGTAGTGGAAATCATTATTTTGTAAACTTCACCAATGATTTGAGTAGATATGGGTATATCCACTTAAAGAAATGTTGTCTGAAAAGTTTGATAAGATCAAACAAGTTCGGAGTGAAGTAGGAAAATAAACTTAACAAGAAAAACAATTCCTACGATAACTGATCAAGGAAACAAAGTTTTGAGTTATAAGTTTGGCATATCATTGGAAGACTTGTGAAAGAGTTCCACAAATTACGCCGCATGGAACACCACAATGTTATGGTGTGTTAGGACGTCGTAATCACACTCTATTGGATAGTGTGTGGTAAATAAAATCTCTTATCGAATTATTGTGATCATTGAAATCATATGGTAGAAACAAAACATTCACGTTAGATAATAGGGAAACCATCTAAATCCGTGAGGCAATACCATATGAGTGATGGCATGGCTTTTAGCCTAGATTGTCGTTTCGATATTTTAGTGTTTGATATGATCAAACCTAAAACGGATAAATTCATCTTTGTAGTGTATCTAAGAAATCAGTTGGATACATTTCTCACGACAAAGGCAAATTTGTTGCCGGAACATACCTTGATAAAGAAATAGTTTCTTGCCAAGGGTAAGTGGGAAAGAAAGTAGAGTAAGACGAAGTTAATGAACTTCCTCTCCAGACATCGAGTGGCGCAACGGAAACAGTTCCGGTACCGTCCTCCACAACTGGAAGGAAGCTGATGATAATTATCATGATGCTCTGAGCTCATACTAAGATCGTAGCATACGAGAATGTGTTCCACACTATGTGGTACAACAATCTTGTTATGAACATCATGTTAATGGAACATGAAAACCTACGAACTACAAAGAAGCGATGGTGGACCTAAGTCCGAGAAATGGCTATGAGCCATATATAATCCGAGATAAAATCCATGTACAATTGCCAAGTAATGACTTGGGTAAATCTTCTTGATAGCCTCCATGCCGTTGAGAGTAAATGGAATTTTATGACAAAATAGACGCTGACGGAAAGGCAACCGTCTATAAGGATCGATTTGTCACAAAACAGTTTTGACAAATTCAAAAGTTGACCACAACGAGATTTTGTCTCAAGTGGCGATGCCTAAGTCTATTTAGGATTGTTTTAGCAATATAATTTGAATTGAGAAATTGATAGATGGATAAAGAAGCCATGTTTCTTAATGGTAGCATTAAGAAAGAGTTGTAACTAGTACAATGAGATGGTTTGTTGATCCTAAGGATGCTAGACATGTATGCAAACTTCAGCTGTCCATTCATGGGCTGAAGCAAGCATATCGGAGCTGGAATCTTCACTTTGATAATATGATCAAAGGATTTTGGAGTCGTCCAAAATAGTTGAAGAAACCTGCATTTACAAAGAAGTGAGTGGGAGCTAAGTAGCTTTTCTTGATCTTATATGTGAATGGCATATTTGAGTGGGAGCTAAAAGAAATTCCCTGGTCTTATATGCGGAAGGCATATTTGAGTGGGAGCTAGGTGTCATTCCAAATTTTATATGTAATGACATATTGAGAATGATACAGATCCTCTAGTAAAGTATAAATGATTATTTAAGTGATTAAATTTTCTATGAATGAAGTTAAAAGTATTAGGCTTTAGATTTATAATTTGTATAGATCAAAAGGGGCTTAATAACATTAGGTCGGAATATTTTCCTAGGTTAAGATTCTGAAATGTTTCAGAATAGAACAAGCGAAGAAAAGGTTCTTACTTGTATGACTAGGTAAAATATTAAGTTTATCTTGGCATTTCAGCGATAGTTATTGAAAGAAACGGATGTCCGACATCCTCTATGCCTCAGCCATAGATTCTATCATACTGAAAGCTCGACTTGGTGTGACCCAAGTTCTTGTTGAAGAACGGGTTCTAGAGTGATCCCTGGATGGATCAATGAACAAACGTTAAGTATATCCTTCAGTGTCTAAAGAGAACTGAAGATATGTTTTCTGGTATGAGGTGAAAGTGAAAAGACAACTTGTCGTAAAAGGTTACGATGATGCAAGTTATGAACTGACCCATACGATTAGAAATCTCATACAGGAGAAGTCCTTTGTTTTGAAGAAAGACAGGGTTAGCTTGCGAAGTTGCATATGAATGCACTGTCGCATAATCTACATAGGTATATGAATATATGTCTACTTCAGAAGTAGCAAGTGTGATTGGACTGAGCGGTTTTCCTGAGCATGCGTGGTTTCCTTAATAGATCTCTTAGACTTTTAAGGCCCATGCTACGCGAAGTTTCGAGTCTCACTCCATCAACAAACATATATTTCACCATTATCATAAGATATAGGATGATGTCAAACTAGGTGACATAGAAGTGTTACAAAGCACATACAGATCTCAGTGTGGGAGATTTGTTGACTGAATTCCTCTTCCACGAGACAAGAATGCACCATATTGCTATAGGTGTTAAGCTTTTACCAAGTTGTAAACTAGATTAAATTGTACTCTAGTGCAAGTGGGAGACTGAAAGAGATATGCCCTAGAGGCAATTAATAAAGATATTTTATTTGTCATATCTCAATTGTTCATAATAAGTTTTGTACCATGCTATAACTGTATTAAGCGGAAACATTAATACACGTATGGTATGTAAACAACCAGGTCCCTAGTAGCCTCTTAACTAGTCCATTGGGAAACAGATGGTCAAGGTTTCCTGATCATGGACATTTACTCAATTGACAATGGAGTCATGTCATTAGGAGAATGATGTGATGAACACGCACCCAAGATATATAGAAACGTAGTGTTCATACCTTTGACCGTGAGATCATATCTAATCGCTGCTTCTGGAAGGTGCTTTGATTGCATCAAATGTCATGTCTTATCTAGCGTGACAATAAAGGTGCCCTTTCGGGTATCCAAAGGAAGTGGTCGAGGCGAGTGATCAAGAGCGGATTTGCCAATCCACATAGCAGGATAGATACTCTGGGCCCACTCGGTGAGATTACATCAATGAGCTTGCAAGCATGTGACTAGGTCACGAGGATGTAATATCACAGACGAATAAAGATAGAATTGTCAAGTGACGAGATCAAGCTCGGTAATCGTGATACCGGAGAACGAGTCTCGGACAATCTAAGTATCGTCAGGCAAAAGGTTGAAACTGGACGTCTAAGATTCAAACGATAAAAAGACATTCTTGGACGCACAGTGACTGTCATGGTTATCCTGCCACCATTGATAGTCATTGATCGGAGAACGTGTCTCGATCATGTCTGGAGTGATCTCGAACTGCTAGGGTGACACAGTTAAGGGTAGGTGACGTTTATTTAGATAGGACGAGGAGAAGAAAATAGAGAGAAGAACACCAGAAGTGTTTCGGGTGATATCCGACGGAGTTCGAGGGCCGGAGAAATGTTTTTCGGAGCCGGAATAAATTAGATAAAATGTATTTGATATTAATTAGTGTAATTAATAGTTAAATATATTTTTATTTAATTGATTTCGAATTTTTAAAGGGCTGCATATTTAAATGGGCCTAGGAGGCCCATGGGGGGAACTCCCCCCTTTTGATGCGAGTTGGGAGGGGCAACCCGGCGGCTCCCCTTGGTGCGGTGCACCATGTGGGGTTTAGTCCCACATGGCTAAACCAAGGGGAGTTGCACCCTCCCCTTTATATAGAAGTGCCCCATGCCTTTGAAAAGATACAATTCTCTCTCTCCCGGTTTAGACGTGGCTCCGCAATTGGGGCTACGCACGGGTTGAGGTTTTCTCCACCATACGCACATCGCCGTGCTGCTAGTTCTCTCCGGTTCAAGTCTTCTACTTCCGCTGCCCGGCTGGATAGGAGCCTGGAGGTCGTCATCTTCTCCGTATGTGTGTAAGCTCTGCGAGGTGCTACACGTGTGGCACTGGAAGTATGTCTTCTTCCTCTACACGACCTTGAGGTCGGCGTCGCCGTTGTCTTCGCCGCCCATCTTCATCACGCGTCGTCATCGAAACAGATCTTTTGATCGTCGACGCTTACGGTCTATAAGGGTATGTATACCGTTCCCTCCGTTACTTTATATCTGCATAGTAATGGATCCTGTCTATTTCGGTTATCGTTGTTAGGAAATTTTTGTTTTCTGCACACGATCCCCTTCAAATGTATTGTACAAAATCGCATTGAAGGTGTTGGCGTTGCGCCTTAGACCGATTCTTGAGGAGATTATTACAGAGGAGCAAAGTGCTTTTGTGCCGCGACGGCTAATTACAGATAATGTGCTTATAGCATACGAGTGTATTCATTACCTGAAGCGGAAGAAAGGTAAAACTGGGGCCGGGCGATCAAACTCGATATGGCGGAAGCTTATGATTGTGTTGAGTGGACCTATTTGAGGAAGATCATGGAGAAACTGGGTTTTGCAAACCTTTGGATTGACGGAATAATGGTTTGTGTTGAACGGCCTCCTTTTCAGTCCGTGTCAACGGAGTTTATTCTGATGTTTTTAAACCGTCGAGGGGTATTCGACAAGGGGACCTGATCAGCCTGTACCTGATTCTTTTATGTTCCGAGGGTCTATCTTGTTTACTAAAACATGTTGGCACAAGTCATCTGACGTGTGGTGTGAGAGTGGGGATCTATGCACCTTGGATCTCGCACCTGTTATTTGCGGATGATTGTATTGTTTTCACAAAAGCTCGGCTGGTGCTCAGCATATTAATGAGCTATTGGAAAGATATCTGATACGTCTCAAACGTATCTATAATTTTTTATGTTTCATGCTTGTTTTATAACAATTGCTACATGTTTTATTTGCATTATATATCATTTTTATGCATTTTCTGTACTAACATATTAACAAGATGCCACAGTGATAGTTCCTGTTTTCCGCTGTCTTTTTGTTTCAGAAAAGCTAGTCGGGAAATATTCTCGGAATTGGACAAAATTTTATGGGGATAAGTTTTACAAAGATACGAAGACGGAGTCCAAAGGGCAGCCGAGGAGGCGACCTAGGGGGCCAAGACGCCACCACGGCGTGGCCATGGGTGGGTCCGCACCGGGGGGTCGTCTGGCGCCCTCGGGTAGCCCCCCGCGCCGCCTCTTCGCATATATATTCACCTCGTTCCGAAAACCTAAATACCCGATCAAAATTCCACGAAAAGTTTCGTCACCGCCGTCGTCGTCAACCCTAGTTCGGGATGGTTTTAAAGCTCTTCTTGGCACTCTGTCGGAAGGGGAGATCATCATCAGAGGGCTATACACCGCCATGCCTACCTCCGGACTGATGCGTGAGTAGTTCTCCATTGGACTACAGGTCCATAGCAGTTGCTAGATGGTAGTCTCTCCACTTTGTGCTATCATGTTTAGATCTTGTGAGCTTCCTAACATGATCAAGATCATCTTTATGTAATGCTACATGTTGTGTTTGCTGGGATCCGATGAATTGTGAAGTTATGATCAAGTTGTTCATCTATTTATCTATATGTTTTATTTATGATCTTGCATGCTCTCCGATGCTAGTAGATGCTTTGGCCAAGTAGATGCTAGTGTCTCAAAGAGGGGGTATTTATGCTAGATAGCGGGTTCATGTCTCGGGTTGCCGGGGCTCGAATGACATAAACGACTAAGGCTCTAGATATGCTGTTGCCACTAGGGAGAAAACAATGATGCTATGTCTACGTGTCATTTGCACTGTTTACATTAAACACTTTCCTTATTTCAATTATCTGTTGCTTGCAACTTAATACTTTCAGGAGACACGAATGTTATCCTGGGGGTGGATTATTGGTCATAGATGCAGCTAGCAAGTGGTCTATGTATTTTGTTGTAATGCCCACTACGAACGTTCGATACGTGCGGCGTATTCCGAACTGCGTTTTTACTATGGATATGTTGGTGTATATGTTGTTGTTGTTCATGTTGATTAGTGCATCTAGTACGCTCATATTTCGCACGTTAGTAGCCGATGTTGTTGTCGTGGGTTTGTCACGTCAGATGTCATGGATGACTTCGTAGGTGTGGGATTGCGCGAGTCAATCGTCTCCGAGCTTGGGATCGCAGGAACAAAGATCAACACAGATTTACCCAGGTTCGGCCCCTCAATGTGAGGTAAAGACCTACTTCCTGCCTACCTTAGATTGGTATTGATATGATATATGAGGTGTTACAATGGAGGCGATCCGATCTCGGTACTCGCCGTATGAACTAGGGTTTGAGGGCTTGACCCTGTCTAAATCCTGCGAGTCCTCTTTATATACACAGAGACTCGCCAGGTTACAAAGGAAACTTTCTCCACAAGGAATATATCAATTGGAACCTACTTGGAGACTAATTAGTCCTCACGTCTTCCAGGATATGTCTTCTAGATTCTCCTCCTTGTGGCGGTGCGATATTGGGCTTGCTTTCATGTAGGCCTTTGTTCATGCGAGTAAATTAGGTCGCACTTATCAATATGGGCCGCGGGTTATTCCACAAAGTATTCCCCCCGACAGTTGTCATGTTTAATATTCTAGAATTAATCATGGAATTATTGCCTAATTATCCAATAATCCAAAACCTAATTGTAGGTATTTTCGTGTTTTAACTATGGCTGGTTATACCGATGCAATGAAACCGGACAAGTTCAACGGTGTGGGCTTTAAGAGATGGCAGATCAAGTGCCACCTCTGGCTCGAGGCCATGAATGTATGGGAAGTTAGTAATGGTCTTCCTGAAGGAACTATATCTGAGGAAGCTCGGAATAAGTTCAAGAAAGACACTACTATCTTCCGAGGCTGCATTCTGAGTGTTCTTGATGGTCGTCTGTGTGATGTGTATATGCACATAGCAGACGGCAAAGAGCTCTGGGATGCACTGAATGCTAAATTCTGTGCAACCGATGCAGACAATGAATTATATATCATGTAGAGTTTTCATGACTACAAAATGGTGAATAACCGTGGAGTAGTCGAACAAGCTCATGAGATACAATGCACCGCGAGAGAGCTCGAACTCCTCAGGGCCCTACCTGATAAGTTTGTGGCTGGATGTATTATTGCAAAGTTGCCTTCTTCATGGAGGAACTTCGCCACAACTCTCAAATACAAGAGACAGGAGATATCGGTTGAAAGTCTGATAGCGTCTCTTGATGTTAAGGAGAAAGCTCAAGCTAAGGACACTAATGAGAGAGGTGGTGAAGGTCGGTCTAGCACCAACATGGTGCATAAAAACCATAATCACGACAAGAGCAAAGGTAAGGGCAAGCCTGCTTTCAATATGCCTTCGAAGACTACTTCTTTCAAGAAGAAGAAGAAGATGCTGAACAAATCTGAGCTAGGGTGCTACACATGTGGAGAGCTGATGGCGTGGAATAGCACGTTCGTTGGGAGACCCCAAGTGTAAGGTTTGATGTAATTAGCGGCAAGTTTTCCCTTGATTACAAAACCAAGGTATTCAATCCAGTAGGATTTAGAGAAGGCTTTAGAAAGGTGTCAACGACGCTGTTTACGATAATTGACGTGGACCTGCGCACACATGAACAAACTACTTTGTCCCAACGAAACAGAGAGGTTGTGAATCTCTCCGGCTTGCTGAACACAAAGGATTAAACGTATGGGTGTAAAATAATATGAGAGCAAAAATGACCAGCGAGCAAAATGACTTAAAAAGGCTATTACAACGGTTGAAAACAATATAGGAAAATATGACCGAGGTCTACAGTTCACTAGTGGTGTCTCTCCAAAAGATAAACATGTTGGGTAAACAAATTACAGCGAGGCAATTGATAAACATGGGCACAACACAATACTATCATGACACTAAGTTCACCGTTTCATTTAATATGGGCATTACGACAAAATACATAGACCGTTATCCAACTGCATCTATGACTAATAATCCACCTTGGGATCGCTATCCAGCCTGTCACCCGAAAGTATTAAGTTACAAGCAACAGATAAGTGCAATAAACATGGTGCGTAATGTAAGCAATGTAAACAACATAAAGCAATAAACACCGTTGTTTTATCCCTAGCAGCAACAACACATCTCAAGTCTTAATCGTTTCTGTCAACTCGAGCTCAGACAAGAGAGGCATAAACCCACTATCTAGCATAAATACCCTCTCTAAGATACTAGCAATTACTTCGGCCAAAGCATCCACAAGCATCAGAGAGCATGCAGGATCATAAATAAAACATATGAATAAACAATCTGAACAATAATGTCATGGCTCCATAATTCATCGGATCCCCGCAAACACAATATGTAGCATTACATAAAGATGATCTTAATCATGTAGGAAGCTCATAAGATCTAAACAACGGAGGACAAAGGAGAAGAGACAACCATCTAGCTACTGCCATGGACCCGTAGTCCCGTGGTGGACTACTCATGCATCACTCCAGAGGCAGGCATGGTGGTGTAGATGGCTCCGGTGATGATCTCCCCCTCCGGTAGGGTGCCGGGAAGAGCTTCAGAACCCTCCAAATCTAGGGTTGGCGACGGCGGCGGCCTCAGAACTTTTCTGGAAAATATGATTGGGTACCGAGGGTTTTGAAAGGAATAGAATTTATAGGCTAAAGGGCAACTCGGGGAGACGCACGAGGGCGCCAGGTGGGCCCCAGGCGTGGTCAACCCCTTGACCACACCTGGGTGGCGTCTGGGGGCTGTGGGGCCCCCTGCAGCTCCCCTCCTAGCTCCGTCTTCGTTTCTTCGTAAAAATAATTCATGTAAATTTTCAGCCAATTCCGAGAAAATTCCTCGACTAGCTTTTCTGAAACAAAAAGACAGCAGAAAACAGGAACTTGCACTGGACATCTTGTTAATAGGTTAGTTCCATAAAACATGCCAAAATGATATAAAAACATTATAAAAACATGTGGCAATGTTATATAATAAGCATGGAACAATAAAAAATTATGGATACGTTTGAGACGTATCAGCATCCCCAAGCTTAATTCCTGCTCGTCCTCGAGTAGGTAAATGATAACAAGATAATTTTTGTAGTGACATGCTTTTAACACAATCTTGATCAAATAATAATGTAAAGCACATGAACGGGATGAAAGTGATCCAAGACAATGATCTATAGTTTGAAATGAAGTAAACAATGATTAACCATGTATAACATCTAAGCAAGAACTTTTCGCAAATAGTACTTTGGAGACTTGAAAATTATAAAACTCGTCATGCTTGATAGCTCACAAAGCAATATACTTCTGAAAAAGGTGTTCAACCAACACAGAGGAAGATTTAATTTTTCAGCAAAAGTTTCAACTTGTAAGAGCATCTCCAACAGCAGCGCTACGCTCCGGCGCGCTAAATTTTTTTTGCAGCGCCAAAAAGTCGTTTTAGCGCGTTGGGCGCCTGTTTTGCTTCAGCAGACGCGCTAAAATACTGCGCGCAAAAAGCAGCAGACCAGCAGTCCAGCAGGCGCCCAAAAAGCTACGCGCTAAAATAATTTATTCAACACATATATAAACGAACAAGTCCCTGATACTTAAAAATAGGTCCAAATAGCTCGCAATCAGGTCCCTGACCAAAAATTAAAAACGCAATCAGCCCCCCAATCGTTGGAGCAGGAAGCAATCAGCTAGCTAGCTTGCATTGAAGCTCAAATCGTGTACTCGCAGCTCCGCGAGGTGCACCGCGGCCGGCTGAATCCTGGCGCCGAGCTCGTCTTCCAGCTCGACCAGCACGGTGGCCCGGACGGCGGCCGCCGGTGCACGAGCGGACGGATTGAGCCCAAGGAACGGAGGCGGAGGAGCTCACCGCCCAGTTCGACCAGCACGGCGGCCAGGATGGCGGCCGCAGGCGCACGACGGACGGAAGGCGGCCGCGGGCACACGGTGCCGCGCGAGTCCGCTGTTGCTCCTGGTGCCGCACGCGGCGGCTCGAGCTCGGGGCGGCGGCGAGCTTGGGGTGGCGGCGAGCTCGGGGCGGCGGGCGGGCAGGCTCGGGGCGCCGCGGAGGGCAGCGGAGAAGAAGAGGAAGGGCCAAGGCCCGCGGCGGAGGAGAGAGCACGGGGCGGCGGCGACGGCCTTTTCCTTCGCGGTAGAGAAGAAGAGGAAGTTTCCTCGCAGTTGGAGTTCGCGCGTCCTCTCCATTTTGCCCCGCGCGCTGTTGGCCACGCCCAACATATCCAGCTTTTGGTACCGCTTCGGCCGGCGCGCTGGACGAATTTTACGGCGCGCTGGCTTATAGAGCGTCTGCTGGAGCGACGTTTTTGGTCCCGCGCGCGCTAAAAAGCAGTTATTTAGTGCATGCGCCTTATTTGAGGCGTCTGTTGGAGATGCTCTAACATACTTATCACTGGATAATGTCAATACAAAAGTTTTCACAGTTAAACATAAAGATAAAATGTAGTAGACTTGCACCAAAATTGATACTATGCGTTTGCTTGAGAGATAAAGATTGGAAAGGAAAACTGACTCAACATAAAAGTAAAAGAAAGACCATTCGCAGAGGGAAGCAGAGATTAATCGTGTGCTTGAGCTTTTTGGTTTTTGAAAGCATACAGAGACATAAAACTATTTCTTTTTTTAGAGTGGTGTTTGTCCTTGTCAACGACTAGCAATAGCGGTCCTAACATCTTCCACACCAACTAAGTTTTAAGAACGGTTCCGAGATATCATACTTTTTATATAGATATATTTTTACACTCCTTTGTGATTTTTTAGCTACAGATCACGTTTTGTGATTTTTTAGAATTTCGTACGGTGACGGACAGAAATCTGTTTCTGGACAACAACTCAATTTTTTTTTCTTTCCTCTCATTAGAGGCTATTCTTGGCACAAAAACCAAAATAAAAAGGACACAAGGGAGTTGCTACAGAGGCAACAACACCCCAAAACTAAGAAAACAAAAACAAACTGAAGGTAAAAATAATGGCTTACCTCCCATAAGCGCTTTTGTTTAACGCCTTTTAGCTAGGCACAATAGCGAAAATCAAGTATTATCAATTTTAGCATCATCCAAATCAAGGTCGGATTTTTTTTCCATAAATGGATTGTATCTTCCCTATGCAAGGCTCAGATTCTCCTTTATTACTTATTTTAGGCTTACTACTCTCATCAAAAGGATATTCAGGAACAACCCAATCAAAATTCTTTTATAGGGCTTCATGCATTGCTATAAGCTTGAAGGGTATAGGTATTTTTAGTTCCTTTTCACATTCAGTTTTTCCTTCATACTTCATCCTTTTAATCTCAAAAGTTTCAAGGGTGTGTTTAATATTAAGGCTACATCCCAGCATATTATAATGAGCAAAAATCTTCCTAGCTTCTGTAGCAATATCATCAAATTCCATAAGCAAGGTTTTAAGCAAGAAATCTTTATCTTCCCCTTTCTCCATACTTTCAAGTTTAAAGAATAATTGTTGTATCGTAGGATGAAGGTTAACAAACCTAGCTTCTAATTTTTCCACCAAAGAAACTACATCAGTTTCATAATCATGTGTGAGTTCCACCAAAGATTTTTCATTAAGATCATAAAGACTATTAATGTGGTTAAGGAATTTTTAATATTATTTTTACCAATGATGGAACCACTTCCTACCTCAATGTCTTTCATAGCAAACTTAGGTAAAAGCATGATGACTGAAACAAGCTATAAAATTGAACAAACCGAAAAGGAAACACTTCCTGGAATTTTTATTTTTTTTGCGTTTTTGAGTTTTAAAGCAAACGAAAAGCAAAATAAGACTAACAAAAAATATACAAAGGAAGACAATAACAAAATAGAGTGTAAGGATGTGCTAAACTCCCCTCGCTGAAGCTTCCAAATCCCCGGAAACGGCGTCAGAAAACTAGCTTGATGGCGTGGAATAGCACGTTTGTTGGGAGACCCCAAGTGTAATGTTTGATGTAATTAGCGGCAAGTTTTCTCTTAATTACAAAATTAAGGTATTCAATCTAGTAGGATTTGGAGAAGGTTTTAGAAAGGTGTCAACGGCGCCGTTTACGATAATTGACGTGGACCTGCGCACACACGAACAAACTATTTTGTCCCAACGAAACAGAGAGGTTGTCAATCTCTCCGACTTGCTGAACACACAAGATTAAACGTATGGGTGTAAAATAATATGAGAGCATTGCTTGATGTTGATAGTATATGACTAACACGCCAAAGAAAATGTGCTAGTTCGACTGGCATTGTTTGATGTTGAATGATTCTTCTGTAAAGGAAAGGGAATACTTAAAATAAAATTACAAAATTATATGGCAAAAAAGAAAAGACTAGAAAAGTTGAGGCAAAAAAGCATGTGGCACTTTTTGCCTCAACTTTTTTTAAGAGAGGCAACACATTGCCAAAGAGATCTCAGTTAGGTAGCAGTTCACAAAAATTGATCCCAAAGTTTTCCAAACCACTTTATCACTCGAACAATCCAAAAGAAGATGTGAATAAGTTTCAAGCTGATTGTGAAAAGAAGACATAGGATTTTAAGCCCACTTAATCTTCTTGAGAGTTGAGATTATCTCTAGGAAGAACTGTATTGTGGAAAAGTTGCTACAGAAACACTTTAATTTTCAACGATAGTTTAGCTTTCCATCCACATATTGTTTGACCCAACAAAATATATTTCCAAATCCAAATCATAAAAGCAGCACATGAGAAACCCGCAAGTTTTGATTATCACAAGAGGAAGCAAAATCACGAGTCTCTCAAGTATGAATGCGAAGAAAATTCCAACCTATTTAAAAGAATTTCGCTTTGAATAAACAAAACCTAATTACGAGTTTGATGTTGCACAAGAAGGTTCAATCAGATACGAGCCAGCATAAATTCCCTGTCGTGTCATAGGTTTGGATTCGATAAAAACTTTTAAATTTTTACCTTGCATCTTATTTTGAATCATGAACGGACCTCGAAAGCCCGCCATAGGATTTTTTTTTTGAGATGCATAGGATATTTTTGTTACCCGCTCACAGAAATTTCGAAAGCTCTCGAAGACTACACGTACAACCCATATCCAGATTGGGAACCGATGGCCTGAAACCGCGGGCGAATCCACGGCCACTCTCTTTTTCCCATACACCCGTTCCACAGAACACCGGGGAATGGTTTCAGCTCCCAGCCTCCCAGCGTCCAACGTGCGTCGTCCCTCCACCGGTCCACCACGCACGTGATCCACGGACCCGTGGTCCAGAGTTTTTCTTCGCAGATAGAAACCCGTTCCTGCTTTGGGCGGTGTACACCGAACCTCGCGCGCCCCACCTCCCCACCATCCGACGACCACGATTTACCCGACGCCCATCTCGCGGATCGCGAGCCGCGCCTCCCCCACTCCAGCAAATGAGATCGCAGCATTCCCACCCGTCCGG
The DNA here is from genome assembly GCA_947311845.1 of Poa pratensis. Lineage (NCBI taxonomy): Eukaryota > Viridiplantae > Streptophyta > Magnoliopsida > Poales > Poaceae > Poa > Poa pratensis. Next base: position 22,934,847 of record CAMZMU010000050.1, on the reverse strand, counting down.
ATCGGTCCCCTCCTCCAGTATAAATATACATCGACCCGGTCCTCTCGAATCCATCCAACTCTCGAGCTCTTTCCCCAAACCACAAGCAAACACACAGCGCCAGTTTCTGTTCCAGAGCTCTGCTTCAGTTCGCCGCCATGCCTGCCCTCGCCAAGCCCGCCGCGGCGCCCAAGCCGAAGCCCGCCGCCGCCAAGCCCAAGGCGGCCGCCGCAGCCGCTGCCCACCCGACCTACTTCGAGGTGCGCGTCTGAACCTCTCCTCTATCCCCGTTGATCTGTATGTTTCGATCTGAATTGGGGCTGATTCGATTCTTGATTTGTCTTGCCAGATGATCAAGGAGGCGATCGCGGCGCTTAAGGACAGGACCGGCTCCAGCTCCGTCGCCATCGCCAAGTACATCGAGGAGAAGCACGGCAAGACCCTGCCGGCTAACTTCAAGAAAATGCTCTCCGTCCAGCTCCGCGCGTCCGCCGCCAAGGGCAAGCTCGTCAAGGTCAAGGCATCCTACAAGCTCTCCGACGCCGCCAAGAAGGACTCGCCCAAGGCCAAGCCCGTCGCTGCCAAGAAGGCATCGCCCAAGGCCAAGCCCGCTGCTAAGCCGGCCAAGGACGCCGCCAAGACCAAGAAGGTCGCCGCCAAGCCCAAGAAGGCGGCTGCTGCCGGCACCAAGCGCAAGGCGCCCGAGAAGAAGCTGATCGCCAAGGCCAAGAAGTCGCCCGCAGCCAAGGCCAAGGCGAAGCCCAAGTCCGTCAAGTCCCCGAACGCCAAGAAGGCCCGCAAGGCTGCTGCTTAAGATTTAGGTGTGCTTGGTGTGTGTGTTCAGGGTCTGTACAAATGGATTCCTCATCCTCCCTGTTAGGTTTTGGTTCTGCTAGTCAAGTTCTATGTATCGTAGGTGGTGTTTAGTGTATGGAAATGGTATTTAAGCAGTTGCTTCCAGCTAACTATGAAATGAACTCGAATTCTGCGCCATCGTTATCGCTTCCAGAACTTTTTTCTTTTGAGATAACCTGGTTATCTGTATCGTTTCTTTGAGAGCACGTCGTTATTTTTTTTCTGGACGCTTCATCCCTTACTCGCTGTGGTTTCGGACAATTTTGTCCTTTCGGCTCTTTCTGAATATTGTTTTGATTCGCTCTTTTCGTGTATCTCAGCTGTGCACTTCGCGCTTTGTTTTTTCTGGAACTGAGCAGAAGAATTCTCGGTCGAAGTTCTAACGTATTATGCTTTGCCTATATGCGTGATGTTATCTACGGCGTGGACGGAACTGCTGGGTATCGCCGAGGGATCAACCGCGGCTAACCTGAGGCTCAACAAGCCCACCTGGTGCAAGCACACGGGTTTTGTGATTTCTTCACACTCAGGGATGATTCCTTTATTTTCTTTTATTCCTTTCTCTTCTTTTTTGCATTCTTTCTTTAAATTTTTATGGTTTTATTTTAAGTCAGTTTTCTATTTTTTATTGAGGAAATTCCGAATATGCCATGAAACGATCGTCACATTCCAAGAATGCCGTCAAACTAGTCGGTGTTCGAAAAATGCCATAAAAAATTTCATTGCTTCTAAATCTGTCCCACTTATTACTTGGGATGTGTTCGATGAGGGTTAATGATTTTTTCCACCTATAGCTATAATTTGTTCAGCCGATCCAAAGCTGCATTTTTCGCTGAAATCGTGTTCTGTTCACCGAACGATAAAATATTTGTTATCATGACCTATTCCGTGGGCCATAAGATATTGAGTTACTGAGATATTGGAACAAAAGCTATGTTCAAGTGTTTTCCATACAATTACTGTGTAGGATAATAATAAAATTTTAATTAGGCACAAACCTTCACATTTTAAAGATTTTACACAATTCTAATAAAGACAAGCATACCATGTCAAGGACACACGTCTGAGCTATAGCTATGAGTTGATTTTTAATAATAGTAAAAAACTATGACACATTATCGGTTTATTTTCTACCTCACAACAAACAATATATTGGGTATGAGATAATAATTTGGATTACCGGATCATGCCCAATAAGCCCATAATGGGTGCGACATTACCGAAAATGCGAGCAACAAGATTTGAACTCGGATGTGTGGAAAGATATTAGCCCATTCCCTCCACTAGGCTCTGACTCGGTCTATACTGTTCGATTAACCTAAATACCAAATTTGTAGGATCGAGCCACTGCACTTGTTCTATTAATCCAAACACTAAATATTTTCTTTCTATTTTTGGTTTTTCATTTTTATTCTCTAGGAAGAGATATTGCAAGATATAAATGGTCAAAGTCTCAAAGATGATTGTTGCCTCACTCCTGGCTCACTTGCTCTCTTTCCCTTCCGGTCGCCGTTCACAGCTCCGCCTCTACATTCTCCATGCCATACAAATTGGGGCCAAGCCCTTCTAAAAAAATAAGCAATGAAGATCTTTTTTTTTTTTTGAAAACAAACAACAACTATATTACGAAACGAGTTGGGCAGAATCACCCATTACATCAACTCTAGCACACTCTGGCACCTCATGCTCCAAGACTTAAACGAGTTTACATTGCATTTGGCACCTTCTTTAGCCAGTGCATGGGCTACCTTGTTTGTGGAACGTTTGCTGTACCTGATAGAGCAGGAAGAGAACTACATACGACTCTGCACTTTCAGATCCTCAATGACTGCCGCCTCCCTAGAGAAATCAGCCCTTCTGCTATTTAGCGTCATAGCTAGCAACTGGGAATCAGTCTCAAAGGTAGCATTTATCACGCCAAGGTCAACTGCAAGATTGAAAGCTTCTTCCATCGCTCGTAGCTCAGCGGTGAAGGCATCATGTATTGCGTCAGTAGAACCGGCTCTAGCAGCAACGACCTCACCGGCAACTGTTCTTGCAACAACTCCCCACCCACCCTTCTTTTGCCCTTCCGTATATGCTCCATCCACATTGAATTTAACGACATCAACTTCTGGAGGCAACCATCTATCAGCACTCTGTATATTACTAGCTCCCTGTTTGGCAAAGCAATTGATGTATTCCGCTGCCGTACACTGAACACGGTGTAGCAACTCAGGCATCGGTGTTGGTAATTCTCCCTCTTTAATTCTATTTCTCTCCTTCACCAAAGCCACCACATGGTGATGATCTGCATACGCTGGTTATTTGGTAACTCCCAAATCATGTCCATAGTTCTTTCAATACTGTCACATTTTCCTAGCTTAATTCTCAGTCTCTCATAGCCAAGTGACCGCCACAACGATTTAACTTCCTTGCACAGTTGCACTTGACAAAAAGGTGACATCCATCTTCATGAACCCGGTTGCAGAGCAGGCAATTAGGATTCTCAATCTTAACCCCTCTTCTAATGAGATTATTCCTCAAGACAAGAGAGTTGTGTGCACACCTCCACCAAAAATGCTTGATCTTATTTGGGCATTCGAGTTTCCACACACTCCACCACTTCGGTGATCCTTCTCCACCCAGTACTTCAGGTTTCTGCTCGCTTGAGCATGCATCGAGACCATCCTCTTGCATCTGCACCTCTATCAATAGCTTGTACGCGTTTCTAACAGAGTGTACACCTCGAGGATCAAAATGCCACGCTATGAAGTCTACAGCCCCATCACGCAATGGCATATTTAAAATCAGACCTGCCTCCTCTTCAGAAAAAGTTTCTGTGATCATCTGTTGGTCCCACTGCCCGGTGACAGGGCTATTTAAGTCTGACACTTTGCTTAACACATTGTCCCCCCAGGTGTCGTGATCTTCCTCGACCAAGCTCTCAGGATCCATGCATCAGTCCAAATATTAACTTGCTCTCCATCTCCAATTCTCCAAATAGCACCCTTGTTAATGAGATCCACTCCATGTAAAATGCTCCGCCAAGTATATGACATATTAGCGCTCGGTTTAGCCTCACGAACATGGCATTCTGGAAAATACTTGGCTTTCAAAATCTGTGCACACAGGCTATCAGGGTTCTGGACTAATCTCCACACCTGCCTAGACAACATAGCGATGTTGAAATTGTGTATGTCCCGAAAACCCAAGCCTCCCTTGCCTTTTGGCTTGATCAACTTCTTCCAACTTATCCAGTGGATCTTGTTCTCCTTTTCTTGTTGACTCCACCAAAATTTAGCAATCATTGCACTCAGCTCATCACAAAAACCCTTTGTGAGATAAAAACATGACATGAGGAAGGTTGGGATAGCTTGTGCGACGGCTTTTATAAGAATCTCCTTTCCTGCCCTTGATAAAAGCTTCTCCTTCCAACCTTGTATAGCCTTCCAAATTTTGTCCTTTATATATGCAAAGGCTTTCTTTTTGGACCTACCAATAAAAACCGGCATCCCTAGATACTTGTCATTCCAATTCTCACTTAGGATTCCTAGTTCAGCTTTGATCATATCTCGATCATGTTTCTTTGCATTGGCACTAAAAAGCAAGGACGACTTCTCCATGTTAATGCATTGGCCTGAGCAATTTTCGTACAGAAGCAACATCTCCTTTAATACCAAAGCTTCTTCCCGCCGTGCTTTCATCAACAAAACTGAATCGTCCGCAAAGAACAGATGGGTTAAGCTTGGTGCTGCCGGGCAGACCTTCACACCACTAAACTTTCCTTGTCTTTCAGCCTCTCTTTTTTTTGCGGGAAACCGCAGATGATTACAGCACAGAAATTACAGAAAGGAACCCAACAAAGATCGAAATTACAACCCAGTCCTCTACTACTTTCGTTACGTGTTGACAAGACCTACGCAGTGATCTGGCAGTAGAAACATTGTTGGAGTTGACATGTATTACTGTATTAGCAATAACAGACACGTTGCTTGTCTCCACTCGCCACAAGAGAAAGCTAAACGGAGTGCGTGTTCTTGCTTCAGCCAGGAACTCATCGTTCGTCGACATCCCTCATTATAATTTTTTTTTGAAAGCTCACCAACTACTCCGATGGTCTAGTTTCTGCCTTGTTGGTGGACATTTAGCTTAGCCGCCGACATTCAATACGAGCCAAAAGCCAAAAGAACATATTTTAGGTGCTTTTTGGCTTATAAAACAAAGCCAAAAACCAAGTAAAAAGCCTAACCAAACACCCTCTTAATCAACACGTGATCGCAGCGCCATCCCAATTCCCATTTCCCAACCCTCAGCACTGTAGCAGGCTAGCAGCAGTAGATTAACACCGAGGACGACGCACATAATCTCTGCCGCGTCGCCACGTCTCCCTGAAACCAGCGACGCGGCAGAGATTATGTGCGTCGCCACGTCTCCCTGAAACCAGGCAATCGAACCAGAGTCATCGGGAGTGCGGAATCTTCCCTCCCGGGGCTCTTCTTTCCTCCTCTCCTCTCCTTCTCTCCTCTTCCTTGAGAGTCCTCCGCCCCGGCCCAGTTCCGGCCGCTCTCGCCGTCGGCGTTCTCGCCGGCTGGTGCAGAGATGACCTAGGGTGCCGGCCCGATCTGTATAGAGGTAGATTTAGGTTTTCTTTGCTGTTTTTAAGCTTTTCCCTTGTGGAGATTGGCCTTGTGCTGTCCTTCTCCCCCGAAGATTGGAGGCTCTGGCGTTCCGGCGCGGCGCTGGGCTTTCCGTTGCTCTGCCCTCCGTCCAGGTCCCATGGTGGGGGATGGCTGGAGACGGCAGATCGATGGAGATCTTCTTCAATAAGTGCTGGAGCTTCTCTGCTGCTTGTGGTGGTGGCGATGTGGAGCTTCCTCTGGCCGGCCATGGTGGCGAGGAGAGGAAGGGGTGTTGTTGCTTCTGCTGCTTCTGCAGGAGTGGAGCTGTGAGGTTCTCGTCGCTGGGGATTCGAGGCCGTTCCCGGTGTGCGGCGGAGGAGAGGGTGCAGTCAGGCTTGCTCCAGAGGATGGAGGCGACGAACTGCATCACCAACTCGGCAACCTCTGCAATAAGGTCTGTAAATCGCAACTCTAAATCGCAACTCTAGTGGTGGTGGCGCGGATTGGGGTCTCGTCCCTGTTTCTCGTCTTGGTGACGAGAACAAGGAGCTGTCCCGAGGCTGCGCTTTTCTGCTGCTAGACGCGAGGGGAGGAGTTATGCTTCTCCGGGGTGCTTCCTCACGGCGGCGTCTCTGTCGTCGCTGTTCAAGATGGTCGAATGGCGACCGCCCCACCTTTGTCGTCGGCTACGGCTTCCTCCGGCCGGCGATTCAAGGATTTAATCAACCTCTTGGCTGTCATGCCGTTCTGGAGGCCCTTCAGCTTCGATGTAGCTGGCTCCCTCCTCTTTGCCCCAAGTGGTTGCGTCCCCGGCGGCGCTGAGGATGGCTTCATCGAGCTCGGTTCGTGTCGCACTGGAGAAGGAGCTGGACCCAATTGCATTCCTCTTTATCTTTCTAGGGTCTTTTGTGCAAATTGTATGGGCTCGATTTTAATTTCTTTCTTTCTTCAAGCCTTATCTGTAATTGTACCAGTGTTGACTTAATGGATCTCTAGGTCCTTCGGGACCATCCCTGTTCAAAAAAAAAAAAAAAAAAAAAAGAACCAGAGTCATCGCGTGTGTGTAAAGTCTGGAACGAACCGAAACCCTCCCCGGCACGGGAAGCAAACAGATCGACCGCACGGCAACCAGAATCGCGTGCGGTGCCTTCCCCCCCTCCTTCAATTCGCCTCTTCCCTCCATCGTCGCGAACGCAAACCCCTCCTACACTCTCCCCACTGCTTCTGCGGTCCCGCCCCACCCGCGCAGATCACCGATGGCCATGGAGACGGGGGGCGGGCCCACCATCCAGCCCCTGCTGTGCCTCGCCTGGCTCGCCGCCACGCTCCCCATCCTCGCCGCCGCGCTGCCGATCCCCGCGGCCGCCGGCGGCCGCCTCCTCCACGGCCTCCTCTCCGCCTTCTCCGCCCGCGGAAAGACCATCAGGACCTCCGCCGCGTCGTCCACCACCGCCACCACCTCCTCGTCCTCCAAGGCGGTAAGATCGCTCCCAAGCTTTTTCCGACGCACCCGCTTCCTGCTCTCCGCGTTGTAGTTTGTTCTCCTGTAGACTGTAACTCCCCTCCAGCTCATGTTCCGCTTGTTCGGCCGGTGGACCAGCTAGCTCCTTTGCTAATTGTTTCATGGCGGCGAAGCTGGAGGGGAGGGAGAAAGGTGGCGGCGGCTGCTCGTCGAGATCTCGGCACGACGGCAACCCCCACACTTATATTTTGCTTATTATTCGCGTTCATATGTTCCCCTGTACTCGTGTAGATTTGCCACAATAGGATTTGGGCTTACTAAACCTGTTAGTTTTTAAATTTTGATACAACATACTGTTCGGGAAACAGTAGTAGAGTATCCTATTGCATATATGAAACGGAAACTTGGGCACGAGAAGGGAAATTACAGAGTATAACCTATCCATGATTGAAATTCTATGCTTCTTTTTTGACAACCATGATAATATCTCTACTGAAGACCTTGATACAGTGTAGTATCTGAGAAGTCTGTTGGAACGAATCATGATTGGAACGACAGTGTGGGTAGATTATAAGCTCATGTACCTTCTTTTGAACTAGGAGATACCCCGCCCTTCGCTGCTGGTATTTTATAAATATATAGGAACATATTTGTGTTGGAACCGCATTCTTTCAAATAATGATGCTATAAATTCTCTCACTGCCCTGGTGTCAGGCTGAATATGGACTATACTGTTGAACGTCTGAAATACACGCTAATTCTACGAAAACACAAACAAATGAAACATCGTATACATGACTTTGTGTATCAGTCATGCACACGTCAAACCACGGCCATGGTGAATCGAAATAATTATGTAGCTATGGTTTCTCTCATTTCCAGCTTTTCATCGTTCCGTGCTGCGATTAGTTTCTCGGAAACATACTCATCAGCTTCTTAAATTCTTAACTGCACCTTGCAATGGTAGAAACTAACTGAGCACCAGGCTTCTTTGTGATCTCCTGTGTTCAGTGACTTACATGACAGACATGGTGTCATTAAGCATCCAATTATCGTGACAACTTGATTAATGTGGCAACATCATTGCATTCAGTTTGCTAGATGAAGCAGTATGGTTACGATGCCCTGACAATAACCCACCGTGAACAAAGAGGCAATGACAACCATGCAGTAGGCAGATCGCAGTCAAAACGGCTGAATATCAAATTTAACAAAAAGAAAGTGAAATTCGAAAGCATTGGAGCATATCGCTTATATATAGTAATAGCTCGTACTGGGGCATTAGTAATTTGTACTCAACTGTTCTACTCGCCTTCCCCACATCTTATGTTATAGCTGATCTTTCTAAGTTAACTACTAACAAGTATATGATATTTGGGGAAAAATCTGGAAAGGAAAATAAGATCATTCATTACAGACACGCCTTATCCTTCCTTAGGTATGCAGCTTTCAGCATTAGTCTTAGAGTTTATTAATAACATCTGGCTGCATTAAGCAATATTATTTTCTGTATAACACTACGGGAAAAATCCACGCTAAAAAGAAAGAAAATGGAACTAAAAATCACACTAAAATCATAGAACTTTCAGAAAAAAATCACACTACAAAGGAACGAAAACAAACAAGAGAATGTTTGTCACAGCATTAAAAGGGAAAATGCCAACTAAACATACCTCCACTGTTGTGGACATGGGTCCACAGTACCAAGGCAGGAGTAGCAGCGTGGAAGGAGTCCATGAGACATAAATATAGCAAGAGTCCATTAGGAAAGTATAGGATTAGGAAAGAATCCAATTGTATTAGGAAAGGTTTAGATCTAATCGTATTAGGAGAGGTCAAGGGCCTGAACATCCATTATATAAGGATGACATGTATCCACGTTTGGGACAATCAAGAACAATCAATCTAGTCTCTCCCTCGTTATTCTCTCTTCTCAACCTATGTCTACCCAATCCCTCACAGCCACGCCGTCTGGCTATCTTCTGCACGGTAGTTATCCCATTGTGGAGCTAAGTCCACAACATCCACAATAGGGAAAACATGATGTGCTATGAAATCCAATCATTAATTAATAAAAATGAAGAAAAATATGATATCCCACGGTTCACCATAATGTCCAGACAATTGAAAGGATGGTTGGAACTTAAAACCATCATGTTCCATGTCTATCTATCTGCAAAACAAATTGTGGGTTGAGTCAATCAACATGTTAAGATAAACAAATACTGTCGGAGAAGAGGATGAACTGAGATACCAGGACCATCGAATCGATCTTGGGCATTGGTTGTGGTGGTTTGTCATATCGCCCGCATTGGAGCAGGAGGTGCAGGCCCACATAGGTAAGGCTTGGAATCTGTTGAGGCAAAGTAAATAGAGGCTAGGAGCACCGAGGAAAAAAAAAGGGAGTGCATAATACACAAGGCAAGGAAGCACGCAGAGGCCGTGGGGCGAGTGATGATGAGAACAGTTAAATAACCATTATGCAAGGGGAGACTTCTCAACTCCTGGCTGCTGTTACACATAATGACAATAGAGAGGGAAAGTTGCGGGGAGATAAATCGGGAGGCAAGCACGCGGACAATATTCATGTGCTAATTCGGATGATATGGCAGCAGGAGAGGCTAGAGAAATAGTTGGTGGGGTTTTCCCATTTAAGATTTGTAGATTGAGGGAATTGGATGCTAAACTATGCCCCTGCTCCACTCACGGAGCTAAATTTATGCACTTCCTTTGTACTCCCTCCGTATCAAAATATAAGATGTTTTAGACATTTGGCATTTTTTAGATACGGATGTATCTAGACGCATATTAGACTATTAGTGTGTAGATTCATTCATCTCAATCCGTATGTAGTCACTATTGAAATATCTAAAACATCTTATATTTTGATACGGAGGGAGTAGTAATTAGTAGCGATACTGGTCCGACCTTCCAAGAGAATATTTTATGCTTCAGACAGATTATGGGAGATGCATGATTGTGAAGCTAACCTGTTTTGCATCTATGTTTGCAACTTTTTGCTAGTGTAAAAAATATAACATTTATAGTTCAATGCATTTATGGTGCTTTTTTATTCTCTCAGAGTCAATTTCCTTACACATATCAGAAACTCAGATCAATCTTTCTAAAACTGCAGAACTTCACCGTTCCACAGAAGTACTTCTTGCATTTCTATGTGGTGGGAGTGGTGGTGACAACAAGCTTGCTGCTTGCAATATGTTTCTATGCATATATGAAGATGACAATACTATTCCCAGAGCCATCGAATTACTCCACAATTGCTAGTCATCTTGTTGGCTCAAATTCGTTCTCTTTTGGTGGTGTCTGGTCGCACACCATGGAACACAAATATCGTGTATGGCGGACTGTGTTTGTACTTCTACTAATGGAAATTCAGGTGCTGAGACGCCTTTATGAGACTGAAAATGTGTTCAATTACAGCCCTTCAGCTCGGATGCACATTGTAGGATATCTGACCGGTCTATTGTAAGCTCCATATTTCTTAACTTCATTCTATTCTTGAATGTCCATAATTCTTGCTAAGTTATGCCATCTTATTAAATATCTTCTCATTTCTTCCCTTTGCTCTTTCTGTTATAATTTCACATGCTTTTGCTATTCAGTCTTTTTGTTGTAGAAGTTCTTTGTACTTCTGCAGCTTGTATTAATAAAAAAATGCAAGTAGGTGCAACAAGTTAAGGTAGACTTTGGTTTACCTGATGCTTTGATCTTGACATCACACCCACAAGAAAATATATGCCAATAGCCATAGAATGTGACAACTTTATGTCCTCGCATAAAGATCAGTGTACTGCCCTTTCCTCTCTCTTGCATAACATTTTGGATTGACTTATAATTTTTCCTGCCAGCTATTACACGGCGGCACCTATATCACTTGCTAGCTCTTGTATTCCTGAAGCAACATATTATCTTCGAGATCAAATAGCTGAATTTATAGTAAAGGGTCGTGCAAGAATGCCAGATCTAGTCATTGATTCTTCATCTCTCCTGAAGCCTTTTTTAAAGCTGGGGTGGTGCCAATGGATAGGTGCAGTTATATTCATTTGGGGATCCCTCCATCAGATCCGCTGCCATGCAATTCTTGTAAGTATCCGCTTCTTTGTACTATGCCTAGAACCGTAGATATGGTGACATATTGGTTGGTTATCTTGCCTGTGAATACGAATAGATGTTCACATATACGAGCAGCCGTAGAAATGTTAAAAAAGAATCATCTGCAAATGTTTTGAAACTGCTAATAAAACTTGCTTAGTGACAACCTGAAGGTATAGCTTGTTGGAAATGTTTTGCTACTTGAGACTTGCTTGGCTGGAATCAAATGGAACTAGAAAATAGAAATCACAACAGAAACTTCTTTTGTCAGCCAAGTTACCATCATCATGGACTCTTCATGAAGCACCAAACGATATTATGAGGTTATTATTTAGTGTGCATATTTTCTGTTACTGTTAGCAAGAAAATGCATCGTTATGCATCCTTTCCTAGCAAACTTTTGAGGTACAGTTTTACATATTTAACTATTATTTTGGATTTATCATTTTCCCTTTACCACTTTCACAGGGATCATTGCGTGAACACAAAGATTCTGACGAATATGTTATTCCTTGTGGTGACTGGTTTAGTCGTGTGTCCTGCCCTCATTACCTTGCCGAACTAGTGAGTGTCTCCATTCTTTTTCGTACTCAGTATGTTACACATACATTCTGACAAATATGGCAGATGTTTTACATTTCCGAACTAATGATGTCTTAGTAGTCTGTCAATAGAAATCATAATGATGAGCTACTGGCCTGGCTTTGATCCCTTGCTGGAGTGGATGAAGAACATATAACTTTCTGATGCTTATGCCAGAATGTGATTTGTACTGTTTGATGTTACCACAGACTTCTCTTTTTTTTTTGAGAGAATCTCATTAAATTTTGTTTGTTCACCATTTGGCCGACGCTGAGTGGCACTTAAGTATAAATTTCCCTTCTGGAGTGGCCAGCATTATGACGCCAATATTCTGTACATAGCTTACAAATGACAAAACCGATAAACGAAACTAAATGAGCAGAACATATTAGGATATGTGTTTTCCTTGAACATTTTTTATGTTGTTTGCCTTGATTGGGCGATGAGCAGGAGCAGCTAGTGAATTTGGTTTCTGATTAGTATCGCATTGCCATTTTGTAGGTCATATATTTGGGCATGTTGATAGCTAGTGGTGGATCAGATATTTCGGTGTGGTTCCTGTTCATTTTTGTGGTATGCCTCACTGACTTCTTCCACCAATCTCAGTTAGACCAACTTGTGATTATATTGTATTCTTTCGTGTTTCTTTCGCTTCAGCAGACTAAAGTTCCCTTTTTGTGCAGATAACAAACCTGTCTTTTGCAGCGGTGGAAACTCATAAATGGTATCTTCAAAAGTTTGAAGACTACCCTCGTTCTCGCTATGCCATCATTCCATTTCTATTGTAGCATCTGCAAAATTGCTTACTTTGCTCAAGCGTTGCTTGTGTGCAGTAACAAACACGAAACACTTATGTGTTCTAGCTGGGATGCCCGGCATGTAAAGGATATTCATGTAAACATAGCAGGATCAAAGCTAAAATGTTGTTGTGTAACCAAGTAATTGGTCCCACTCTGAATATACTTATAGGGGGTTCTGTTTCTCACTGTAAATTATGATACACACTTACTGGTATAGCTGAAAATACACGCTTTATGGACATATTTAAAGATTGGAAATATGGTCACTGTGAAACTGGAAATGTGTTAACTTGGTGGCGACAAAGGCTGATATAAGTCACTGATATGAGAATATGGCATATTGTGATGTTATAAGTTCGTAGTCATGTTCCACAAAGGCAACTTTCGGTGAACCGTGGTCTTCCAGACCTGAATGGCACTTGTTTAGAGCTTGGAAAATGTAAGTATTTTCTGGTTCTTGAACCTCTGCACTAGGCTTGTCATCCAATGGATTCTCAGAAGGCGCATTGTGTTCAATCTACTGAACTGTCGTAGCGGGTTTGTACTTTCTTTGGTGTTTTAGTACTGTGATAGTGTTAAGTTGGAATTTCTCAATCTGAAAGTTTCTCATGTCTCTGCTGGTTTTTTACAGTGTGCCGAGCAGTTCTGGAACTGGATGTAGATGCGTGAGAAGTGGAAATATAAAATGCCTTTTCGTTCTAGATCATGGACGTCTACTTGAGTAGGATCATCAAATGTCAGGTCCGCCTTCTCCTCTACTAATATTCTGCACCTTGAATCATTGCAATTACTGATACCACTATTAGAAGGTTTCTCTCTTTTTTTTTAAGTGAGAAGATATGATTAGCAAGTTACAGTACCAATGATTGCCATAGCTTATGAGGGTTCAAAGAGCCGTTTAAGCCGGAAATTTTCTTTAGAGGCCACCATCACTAGCCAATCCCCACTCATCTGCACTGACAATTGCTATATGTTTTGCGGCCGATCGAATGGTTTGCTGGTCCCTTGTGAAGTGCAGCACCGTATTGAGATTCTGAAGAACACACTAGGCAACACACGAAGTCCTACCCTATGATGTAAAAGCTACCCTCACTGGGTGCCCTTTTCCCATATTTAGCACACTCATTGCAGCACTAATCAGGTCGGTCACTGTCATCTAAAACCAGAACCAAAGTGCACCGTCAGAACAAACCCAAAAGGAAGCCGACCCGAGAGAACCGAACCGATAGAATTGCATGAGAGCAAGGCACCACCAACCCGCAGCACTCATGCTCCTCACCTGGCCGGGACATGAGAAAGCACATCTATCCATCATACATGTATCCGCCAGGAGGGACACGCTCCTGGTCTTTGCCCGGCTAATCCTCCCCTCCCGACATGTGTTCCTGCTTACGGCCGCTTCAGGTCTTGTCTAATTAGCAGTAAGTGGTGGTGGTACACTTTGTTAACTTATTGGCCTTGTTCTTTCCCGGGCCGGCACATCATGCCGTGTGCATCGCATGCAAGATAATTAAGCCACTAGCCTGCTCGGCGCACTGATCGCAGACACCATGAGAGCTTAGCTGAACTTTCCTACTATTTTTTGCCTTGAGATGGTCGGGACTCGGTACGTACTCGCCGCTTGTTTCTTTCCAAAGTGCTGTACCGGTAGCCGGTTACTTGATTAGAGGAGCTGGTGACGTCGCCAAAGAGTTGGTGCCTGGAATCACTGGAATAACTGACAGATGATTGCGAAATTTCTATAGAGTAGAGACCCAGAGTTGACGAACCATCGGGATGTAGCCCTCCAAGTCTCGATCACTACACATTTACTAGTACTACTAGCACTACTACTCTACTCGTACTCTGGTAGTTAGAGTGGGCGGGAGAAAACAATAGGCATGTGAGATGTGAGCACTTCTATGAGCGTGGACGATCGTCGAAGCTTGCTGTCCGTATGTATGGGCCGTCCGTCCAGTTCAGAATATATCCCAGCTTCCATTTCCAACACCATTGATTTTCTATGGAGGGTTGGAGCTACGCCCACATAGCGCCTAAATAGCTCTTTTTCAAAGGGACAGCTGGAGGAAAAACTGGACCTAGGGAAACTCATTCGTGCTCGATCAGCATGAGAGATTGAGAGCGATGTGTGTTCGGTGCGAGCAAGGTCCAAGCGCGCCGGAACTGCCGTTCTGGACGGTCGTGGTCTTGGCAAAATGACAAGCGAAATGGCGACGGAAATCACCTCCTTTTCCCGCTCATTTCGCGTTTTCGGCCGGCGGGAGAGGTTGAACCTAGCCGCCGCGCTACTCCCTCCTGCCTGTACATTGATGGGCAACGCAAGTCCTGCACTTCGAGCGTGTAGGTTTTGGACAGTGCAAAATGGCGTGAGCTCTCTTACGTTCGTACGCAATTCACATGAGCACGTACGTCCCACGTCTCGTCATTTATTGTTTTTCTTCTTTCCTCTTCGACGTAGCATAGAAGCATCCAAAATTTTGACTTCCCGACCCAAACATCCTCTGATTACTCACCAATCATTTCATCACCATTGTTACTAACTACTAAGTCGAAATGAAGCCAGGTTGCTTTGCATTCTTATTCTTAATTGACGGTAGGGCTGGAATTCGAGCCGAGCCAGCTTGGCTTGACTTGTTCGAACTCGTTAAAACAACGTGTTATAAACGTTACCAACGGGGGAATGATCCCTCCCTTGATCATACGTTGCTAGGTAGGTGAGACACCCAGTTTATTCGATCACACGCAGCTGGGATTCGATTTTCTCGAGCACGCACAACTGGGACTCGAACCCGGACGGGCCAGCTCCACACCCGGAGCGCCAACCACCAAACTAGCGCTTGGTTCTAAAAAACAACGAGTTATCTTGTCTCGACTCGTTAACATAACAAGTTCAGATCCGAAACTTGGTTCGACTCGGTAAGCTCGTGATAATCCTTATTGGTGCAAACTCATTCTAATTGTTCGAATAAGAGCGCATATGAAAAACTAGCAATTCTCCTACTAATTCAGAATTAGAACAACGATAATCGTTCTACAATTTCACATATCTTCTGAGAGGGTAGATTAATGCTAAAAGATAGCAGATGTACACCATTATTGGTGCAAAAACTATTGACATTATGGCACTAATTATATGGAAAATTACATGCTTTCTATTACTTAAAGGAGTAAGCCGTAAACTTGCCTCCTTATGTTTGTCAACAAACAACTTCAATTTCAATACTCGGCTTGACTCATTAGACATCAAGTTCGAGCCGAGTCTCGCGAGTTTCGAGTTTTAATTTTGATCCTAATTGTTGGAGTGAACTGCCGCACACTAGCATTAAGAAATTGTTTAGACTGAACCTAGAGAGACACATGGATCTGCTACAATAGTACTCTTTCCAGTCTGATTTAATTGTCACAGCCTTTGCGAAGGTTTAGGAAAAATTTGCCTATACCTGCGACAGTTAAATCAGATTGGAGTTACTCCCTCCGATCTGAAATGGTTGACAGGAATTTGTTTAAATTTGGATATATCTTCATACTAAAATACATATAGATACATTTATATTTTACAATATGTGTCAATCATTTTTTATGGGAAGGAGTACTTATTTTTTGACGCGTCTAGTGGACACAGCACGGTAACATTTGGCTAGCTTTTGCACGGGAACAAGGGGTAGTGGGCCGGAGCGGGCACGTTAAAAGCGCACCAGATCCATCTGTTGGAGCCACTGTTATTTGGGTACCGAGATGTTTGCAGAGGCGAGGAGCACGCACAGTGAGGCCGAGTAAAGCTGACACCTGGTGCTCCCGTGTCAGTGAAGCAGGCAGCAGGCCGCCCATATGGCCGTTTGATGAATTATTGGACCACCCTCCTCCTTGTCCTACTACCAGTACTTGCCAGAATGACAGATGATCCGCTATCTGCCTACCTGTCAGCCTCGGAGAACGGCGTTCTCTCGTGCATTTTGACCGTAGACTCAAGACTCGGGTAAATAACTACCGCCGGTAAAATTTGGGCACCAACTTAGTACTCCTAATCATGGACTATTCACGGGCTCTTGGTCGATTAACTGAGACTCGAGAGATGAAATCATCGAACGCAACGTACACAAATATTTTTACAGAGATTCGGCTGAAAGGGGAGAGAGATTTGCAGTCAGACGCTCCTAACGGTGCTCTGTGCACATGCTCAGTGCACGGATTAGGAGTTAAATAAGCACCAGCGTGAGCCTCTCTCCTCATCGGCATCAACCGGACAGGATTCTACTGTACTAGTATGCCTAATTCCTTCACCGTACCATGCTCCCGTGCTTCACTGCACTACCTGATTGAGAGCATAGTTTACCGTCCTCCGCATGTGCACACTTAACCTACTTTGGAGTTTGCTGCCAGCAACCGAGCTGGTAAAGAACACCATCTCGGGAGATTTGGATAGCGTACAACGGCATTGACAGGGCAGTACTCCATGCGCTCTGAAAAGTCAGTTACATGATCTGAAAACGCGGATGCGATCGATCGATGCGACGCTGGCACGGAATGGGAGCGTGAGCACATAGATAATGTAAACTTCATGAATGGTGCTTTATATCAGCATGTACACGTTGTGTGCTGCGTTTTTTTTATATGCGCTGTGTGCTGCGTTGGTATGGAGAGGAATGAGTAGTGAGAGGCTGAGAGCTGAGTCTCAAATCTCAAAGATATTTTCGGCCAGCTATAAACCACAATTTGCGCATGACATGATTTTACTCCTTGCACAACATAGAATGCATTTTAAACCCATTTTGAAATTTCAAAAAATATCCGCGCATGTAATTAACATCCTATGTGTTCACGAAGAATCAACATTTTTTGTGGCATGTGTAAAAATGACAAAAAATGGAGCTAAAATAAGTCTTTCACGAGTTTTTTTTTTTTGCAAAGGTCATAAAAAATATCGATTTTTCGTGGAACGACTTTGTGATATAGAATATGTACTTGTCAAATTTTATTCAATTTTCTGTCATTTTAATGTGTTTTCTAAATAGCGAGTGCCAAAGTGGATTTCACAAAAGTGAATACGTACCTGGTACTTAAAATGCATTTAAACCCTTTTTAAAATGTCAAAAATATTCACGCATAGATCTTAACATCTTATGTGTTCACGAGTTAATTTCGCGAAGAACCAACACTTTTTGTAGCCCGTGT
The DNA here is from genome assembly GCA_947311845.1 of Poa pratensis. NCBI lineage: Eukaryota > Viridiplantae > Streptophyta > Magnoliopsida > Poales > Poaceae > Poa > Poa pratensis. The sequence continues at coordinate 22,917,283 of CAMZMU010000050.1, read as the reverse complement.
AAAAAAGTGAAAATTTGGTGCTTAAATAAGTCTTTTCACGAGTTTTTTTTTGTCTTTTTGCAAGGTCATAAAAAATATCGATTTTTTCGCGGAACGAATTTTTGAACACATAGAATATGCAGTTGTAAAATTTTATTTCAGTTTTTGTGACATTTGAAAATATGTTTTAAATAGCAAGTGCCAAAGTGGATTTTAAACACTCTCTCCATTACTACTGTACCATCGGTCCGTCACCTGTATTTTCAGCCCCTCTCTTTATTGCTCCCGTTACCATGTTCACGTCCTTGCAATTTGTCGCACTGTAGTAGTGGAGTAATGTATACATAGATGTATTAATAGATCCTTACAAAATTGGCGACATGGGCTATTTTCCCGCTTATCCCGGCCTCCCATTTGACCAGCAATATTTTGTAAGAATTCCAATTGACCTACAGCGCGGGTAAAACTTGCAGCTGAAAAGAAAAGGCTGGTAAATGTAGGCCATCACAATCATTCTCGTCGGCCTCCACATAGAGAATGGATTTTTTGTGAACAGGATCGACCATCCCATATGGTTCACATGTTGCACTGTACGCATGTGTAGCAGCACTGGTTAGCCAACATAATACTGCTCCTTAACACACCAATAATGGCATTACCATGAAAGTCATTAGGCAGGCGGTGACCCAGATCTGCCTTTTGCCCAGGGAGCATAGCGAACAGAGTACACATCGGCTGCTCATTGCAGCATTAGCGCTAAACGCAAAACATATACTTCCTCCGATCCGAAAAAAGCTTCGGACATGATACGTAGGACGTGTGCTGCCGAAGCTGTTATCTTCCGACCGTTTTTACGGACCGGAGGGAGTACAATATATGATGTAAAATATGGCATTCCATTTTGGTTTGAGGCCACCAAATTATTGGTTTTAGAGCACGAAACTTTGTTCTCACACCATGGACGATGTAAAAATAGGGCACAAAACTTTCTTCTCACATGATGGATGATGTAAAATAGGGCATTAATATTTGAACTACATAATATTACATACTTCGAATTTGCAAACTACATAATATTAGGACTAGAACATGCAAAGTTAATACTAAAGTTCAAATAACACTTCTACTAACCACACCACACTGCTACTAGCCATGCTACACTACTACTCGTCACTGCTAGTCCAGTGGAACGATGAGGAAGAGGAGGACGACACCTTGATCACCGTCGAGGGACTAGCCTCGTCGGTGTTATTCTTCCTCACTTCTAATTCCTTCGCCCAATAGATTTCAAACTCCGGATGCTTCCATCAAATCATGGCCAACTCATCGGCCTCATGGACGGCGAGCTACCGCATGGCGCGGTGGTGTTACCTCTCCTCTTCACAGGTCGCAACCCGCACTTTCGGAGCGAGCCACTCCGCCACTTGCCGGCTCTCCACCTCCAGGAAGTTGAGCTCGGACTTCGGCCGGCCGAACCTCCACTCGACGGCCAGCTCCGACATGTTGAATGTGATGACTCACACACAATGGCGTAGCGGCCGAACGACTGCAAATGCACCCCGCGGAAGCCGGTGCTGCTCTGGACGGGGCGGCATGGCTGCAGCATCTTGTGGGGTCGTGGTCGACCTCGGGTGTGGCTGGCGGGGGTGGTCGAATCGATCGGCAAGTTTTGCCCTATTGGGAGCGCCGGTGGAGGCTGATTTCGTGCCGGTGCGCCTAATAGCTCTATTGAGAGCGTCGATAGAGATGCTCAGATGCTCTAAAATCGGTGTTTATTTTTTATTTATGCAGAGACTGGTGTGATGTTCCCATTTGAAAAAAAGATGAACACGTATTACCTGGAAAAAAAAACTCCACCTGGTTCATCCGCTCTACACACCGGGCCCGCAGCTCACACGGTGCCACTGACACCCAGCGTCGGGCTTTACCTTCCCTGGCCCCACCGGGCGGAGAGCCACGCGACGTCAGTGTAGTAGAAAAGGCATCGACAGCTCGTAAATGCGCGCTTAACGTTAACTAAACACCTCATAAAGCGCGCGCCTCTCTCTCTTCGAGCCTTTACCGTTCAGACGAGAGAGAAAGACTACAGCAGAAAAGGCGGGGAGACGAAAACAAAAGAAAAACGCGCACACACACATACACCCATGAGTAAAGAAAATAAAACGGCCTCGAAACCCACCCAAACCCGTCCAAAACCCAAACCGCTCCTTTTCTTCTCCCCCTCTCCTCCCTTCCCCTGCAAATGCAAACGCAAACCCACACTGTCTCGCTCCCATGAAAGCCTAAATGCCAAAGCCGTCAAGCCGATGATGACAAGACATCGAGAGAGCGCGTTTCTCTCTCCGTCCTCCTCCCTGGCTCCCGCGATGCCGCCGCCACGGCTGCTCTTCCTCCTCCTCATCGTGGCGTCGGCGGCCTTCGGGCGGGCGGCCACGACGCCCTCCGTGTCGCCGCCGGTGGCGCGCACGGCAGAGGTGCAGGCCCAAATCGACGCGCTGCTCGCCTTCCGCGCCGCGCTGGCCGACCCCTACGCGGCCATGTCCGGCTGGAACGCTTCCTCGCCCTCCGCGCCCTGCTCCTGGCGCGGCGTCGCCTGCTCCGCGCCCGCCTCCGCCGGCCGCGTCGTCGAGCTGCAGCTCCCGCGGCTCCGCCTCGCCGGCCCCATCTCCCCCGCGCTCGCTCCCTCCCCTACCTCCAGAAGCTCAGTCTCCGCTCCAACGCCCTCACCGGCGCCATCCCCCCTTCCCTCGCCCGCCTCGCCTCCCTCCGCGCCGTTTCCTCCAGGACAACGCGCTCTCCGGCCCCATCCCGCCGTCCTTCCTCGCCAACCTCACCGCGCTCGACACCTTCGACGTCTCCGCCAACGCCCTCTCCGGCCCCGTCCCGCCTCCCTCCCCCACTCCTCACCTACCTCGACCTCTCCTCCAACGCCTTCTCCGGCACCATCCCGCCCACCCTCGCCGCCTCCGCGCCCAACCTCCAGCGCCTCAACCTCAACTCCAACCGCCTCCGGGGCACGGTACCGGCGTCGCTGGGGGCGTTACAGGACCTGCATTACCTCTGGCTGGACGGGAACCTCTCGAGGGCACCATCCCGTCCGCGCTCGCCAACTGCTCGGCCCTGCTCCACCTCAGCCTGCAGGGGAACGCGCTCCGCGGCATCCTGCCGGCCGCCGTCGCCGCCATACCCTCGCTGCAGATCCTCTCCGTCTCGCGCAACCTGCTCTCCGGCGCCGTCCCGGCCGCCGCGTTCGGCGCCGAGCGGAACTCCTCGCTGCGCATCCTGCAGCTCGGCGGCAACCAGTTCTCCATGGTCGACGTGCCGGCTGGGCTCGGCAGGGATCTCCAGGTCGTGGACCTGGGGGGCAACAAGCTGGGCGGCCCCTTCCCCACGTGGCTCGTCGAGGCTCAGGGGCTCACGGTGCTCAACCTCTCGGCAATGCGTTCACCGGCGACGTGCCGGCGGCGGTCGGGCAGCTTACTTCGCTGCAGGAGCTGCGCCTGGAGGCAATGCGCTCACCGGCACCGTGCCTCCGGAGATTGGCAGGTGCGGTGCTCTCCAGGTGCTTGCTCTCGAGGACAACAGCTTCTCGGCGAGGTTCCCGCGGCTCTTGGCGGTCTCCGGCGGCTCAGAGAGGTTTATCTTGGTGGGAACTCTTTCGCCGGCCAGATTCCGGCGGCTTTGGGGAATCTCTCCTGGCTGGAAACATTGTCATGCCGAAGAATCGTCTCACTGGTGGCTTGCCCAATGAGCTCTTTTTGCTGGGCAACCTGACATTCTTGGACCTCTCTGATAACAAGCTCGCTGGTGAAATTCCTGCTACCATTGGTAATCTGCCTGCTCTCCAGAGTTTGAATTTGACCGGCAATGCTTTCTCAGGCCGCATTCCGGCGACCATTGGCAACCTGTTGAACCTGCGAGTGCTTGATCTCTCTGGTCAGAAGAACCTCTCGGGCAATCTCCCGGCAGAGATTTTCGGTTTGCCGCAGCTGCAGTATGTTTCTCTCGCCGATAACATGTTCTCGGTGATGTTCCAGAAGGGTTCAGCAGTCTGTGGAGTCTGCGGCACCTCAACATCTCGGCCAATTCTTTCTCAGGGTCGATCCCGGGTACATATGGGTACATGGCATCACTGCAGGTGCTCTCGGCCTCCCACAACCACATCTCTGGGGAGGTGCCCCAGAGCTCGCCAATTGTTCCAACCTGACCGTGCTTGACCTCAGTGACAACCGTCTGACTGGGCCAATTCCAAGTGATCTCTCACGGCTTGGCGAATTGGAGGAGCTTGACCTCAGCCACAATCAGCTGTCCAGCAAGATACCACCAGAGATTTCCAACTGCTCGTCGCTTGTCACTCTCAAGCTTGATGACAACCATCTTGGCGGCGAGATACCGGCCTCTTTGCCAACCTCTCGAAGCTGCAGACACTTGATCTGTCGTCCAACAACATTTCAGGCAGCATCCCTGTTCCATTGGCTCAGATTCCAGGCCTTTTGTCATTCAATGTGTCGCACAATGACCTTACGGCGAGATACCGGCAATGCTTGGCTCCCGCTTTGGCACCCCCTCAGCATTTGCTTCCAACCCTGATCTGTGTGGTGCACCATTGGAGGGTGAATGCAGTGAATACAGGCGGCACCGGAAGCGACAGAGGCTGCAGCGTGGCTCTTGTGATAGGTGCGTGGCTGCTGCGTCGCTGCTCCTTGTGTTGTTGTGCTGCTGCTGTGTGTTCGGCTTGCTGCGGTGGAGGCGCAGGTTCGTTGAGAAGCGTGATGGTGTCAAGAAGAGGCGACGCAGCCCTGGACGGGGCAGTGGGTCGAGTGGTACAAGCACAGAGAGCCAGACAAAGTGATCATGTTCAATTCCAGGATCACCTATGCGGACACGGTGGAGGCGACACGGCAGTTTGATGAGGAGAATGTGCTTAGCCGGCCGCCATGGTCTCATGTTCAAGGCTTGTTACAGTGAAGGAACCGTGCTGGCCATCTGCGGCTTCCTTCGACCTCAGCTGATGGTGCCGTGGTGGTTGAGGAGGGCTCGTTCAGGAAAGAGGCCGAGTCTCTAGGCAGGGTGAAGCACAGAAACCTCACTGTCCTCCGTGGCTACTACGCCGGGCCTCCACCGGATGTTCGCCTGCTTGTATACGACTACATGCCCAATGGCAACCTCGGCACATTGCTCCAAGAAGCGTCTCACCAAGACGGCCACATCCTCAACTGGCCAATGAGGCATCTTATTGCCCTTGGTGTCTCCCGTGGCCTTGCATTCCTCCACCAGTCCGGTGTCATCCATGGAGATGTCAAGCCACAGAACATCCTCTTCGATGCTGATTTCGAGCCACACTTGTCTGATTTCGGTCTGGAGCCAATGGTGGTGACTGCCGGTGCCGCCGCAGCCGCGGCTGCTGCATCCACTTCTGCTACGACACCGGTTGGTTCGCTTGGCTATGTCGCCCCAGACGCGGCAACTGCTGGGCAGGCTACAAGAGAAGGTGATGTCTACAGCTTTGGTATTGTGTTACTGGAACTGCTCACTGGCCGGCGCCCTGGCATGTTCGCCGGGGAGGACGAAGACATTGTGAAGTGGGTGAAGCGGCAGCTGCAGAGAGGGGCAGTGGCCGAGCTGCTCGAGCCGGGTCTGCTGGAGCTCGACCCGGAGTCCTCCGAGTGGGAGGAGTTCCTGCTGGGCATCAAGGTCGGCCTGCTCTGCACCGCCTCCGACCCGCTGGACCGTCCGGCCATGGGAGACGTGGTGTTCATGCTCGAGGGCTGCCGCGTTGGCCCGGACATCCCCTCCTCGGCCGATCCAACATCCCAGCCATCCCCAGCGTAGTCTCCGGCATCCCTCAGCCGCCATTGTCAGATTCAGTTCAGTAGCTTGTACCATTTTTTCTGTAATTCTTTTCTTAGTTCAGATTAGTGCTTGGCCCAGGCAAGTGGGGGAAGTAGCCGTTGGGGTTTCTAATCTCGTGGTTAGGGTGGTGTCAGTGCTGGGAAGCCAAGGACCATGTGGTGGTGCTTGGCACGGCATGATGCTCCTCTGCCATGGCACGTTGCTGGGATTAGTGGGCACGCATGTGGGGTTCCCACGGGCAACGGCTACTGATGCAGGATACGGGTGGGTCTCCTCTCCTCTCTTGGCCATCCATTTCTTGGCTGCTCTGTACTCTCTCCGTGTACTCTGTAGTCTGTAGGAAATTGATTCGTGGAGGGGCCTGCTTGGCTTCTTGGGATCTTGTCTTAATATCATTTTTAACATGCCTGCTAGATCTTTGTAATGTTGTGCTGTGCTGTACATTTTGTCTGCATTTTGCTATCTCGATTGGTTCAAGAGGATCGGGAGAAAATGATGATGGTTCATGACCGTTAGCTTGTTCTTTTCCTCTGCACAAAATGATTAGTGTTATTAAATTTTGTCGCGGATAATGAGAAGGGGACCCTTGCTTATCCCTTGTCTTGCTGGATGGATACACTATCTGTTTTGCACTTTGTTTTTCTTGGGCAACTGGATGGAGAAATTATTTGGAACAGTGTACTGCCTGAATGGCCACCACTGGTGTACGTTTATTTGGCAATTAGCGGGAGATCGTGGCGCAACGGTACTCCACCATTGTACTTGAATACTGTCCTGGGATTTGCTAATCTCCTTCAGTTCGGCGCACGGTCAGATGCACACTGTTGCAAATTTAGGACCTGTGTTACTATATCAGTAAATGAATTATGAAAAACCGAATGCGCATTGAAAGTACAAGGCATCTGTGGCAAGGACAGCCAATTTTGCATGAGTGAATGCTCCATCAAGATGGGCTTAAGTGAGCAGCAGTTTTCTGCATTGCAATTATGGATACGTTTCGCTTGATTCATCTGCAGTGTAAATAGGTATGCATCTATTGATTGATGCAGAGCCAGGGGCTTCCTCTTTTTAAAAAAAAATCTGCAGTATAAATTCTAACAATTTTCATAGTAGTACTTGGTACATCCACATTTCTCATTCCATATTAGTCTACTGAATTGGCATTCCGTTCTACAGACTGAATGTGCATGGCTGCATGCCGTTAACTGAAGACCACCATGATCACCAGAGCACCCATACGTACTCGTTCATCTATGCCACAGGAGCACTGTTAAGTCAAGGAATGGGTCAAGGATCGCACAAACTCGCACGCACCACGATTCCTCACATTTCGAGCTCTGACCTTCCCTGTCCTCGAGCCAGTAGATCGACCTGCCTGCAACTCGAGACACTACAGATTTTTTTAAGTTTTGAGCGAGCAGAGGGAGTGGGTGAATGCAACAAACCTAGAGCATCTTGTCAACCAGATGGCACCCAGCTACTAGAGAGTAGATAGCTGTTCGGCCGGGATCTTGACCTACGAATCTCTGAACCAGTAGCATGTGCCATCCATGAAAGAACCCAGCAACGAGCGACTTGCAGTGACTGTTGTGCATCTGCATATCACCGTGTAGGTGTGGCTAGCTCTGATGTATCTACAGAGTGCAGTAAATTTTACTGTCAGGATTCAGGGAAAGCCTGGAGCTGGACCCTGAATTATTGGGGAGCCACTACACCAGCGCGGTGCTAGCAGTAAATTCTTGCTGGAGTGAGTGAGTGAAGCTATAGCTCACCGGAGTAACCAACTACTCATCACTCGGCGGCCATGTTTGCTCTCTGCAGGATAGGACTCTGGCCTCTTCTGCATGATTGCCACGGTCCTGCACGTGAAATTTGGCAAAATTAACCATTTTGGCAAACTTTAACGAAAAATAACCCTTTTTTGAAAGTATTTCTAAATCTAACCCTTTTTTGTAGCGCCCAACGACGGGGCGCTACACTCTTCTATGTAGCGCCCTCCAGTGCGTCGCTACGGTCCTGCCAGCGTGGCATAGGGGGACCCGCACGCGTGATGTGTAGCGCCGTCTGGTAAGGAGCTACACACATGGGTGTAGCGCCCTGTTCTGTGGCGCTATACTTTTAGGATGCTGGCAACAAAGTGTTTCGAAAATTCTCCAAGTCAATGTGAAGCTCCGTGCGGTGCGGCGCTATACTACATAGTGTAGCTCCAGACTATGTGGCGCTACACATGACTTAGCCATTTTCGCGACTGTCCGGCAATGTCCTCGCCCGCGCGGTTCCAATCTACAAGATCCAGTCCGCGGTGTGATCGGAAGACTCCTTCATCAGCAAACGCGGCGAAGTTTCCAGCCGCCGCAATCTCGGCTGCATGCGACCGTCGGGTCGCTATGGTGCAAGGCAATCGACAAAAGACGGCGAAAGCAATCCGAGGCAGCGTCCGTGATCGGAAACCCTACGTCGCGCAATCTGCTGTCCTCGCTCGTGCAGCTGATCGGATCTACCAGATCAAGTTTCTCGGCGGCGTTCCGATCGAAACCCTGAGTGCGAATCATGTTGGATGCCCAACCAGCAGGCGAAGGCACGAGGAAGTCTCTGCGTACGGCAGCAAGCGTCTTACCTGACGTCGTCGGCTCATGCCGGCAGATCACGCCAAGGCAGGTCACGCCTCACGCGTACCCGCGTGTGGGCATCTACTTCACCTCGGAAATCGCCACCACCTGCATGTTTGTCTACCACGATATCGAGCACCGCCGCCGCGCACCAGCTGGTCCTGTCCGACGCCCGTCAGAGATCAGCACGGATCGATCCGGCACTAGCTGTAGCTGGTAACTCACGTACAAACAAGAAGGCTCAAGTTTTGATTCAAGGAGGTCGCCGCATGTCTGCATGTATGCATGGATTAGGCGGCCAGGGTGCTAACTACGTGCATGATACTAATCATGTGCTGCCATATCCTGATCGGGAAAAGACAATTCCAGTGCTACTAGTACCTCACGTACAGCCAGGTTCAGATGCAAATCATGCAATCGAAGGAAGCAAGACTCGCACGCGGATCGAAGGTTGATTCAAGAAAAAGGAGCAAGAAAAGATGATCAGCTCAATACATCAGCGAGCATGCCAAATATCGCAACCATCGCGCGGGCTGGATCACACCGCGGACTAGATCTTGTAGATTGGAACCGCGCGGGCGAGGACATTGCCGGACAGTCGCGAAAATGGCTAAGTCATGTGTAGCGCCACATAGCCTGGAGCTACACTATGTAGTATAGCGCCGCACCGCACGGAGCTACACATTGACTTGGAGAATTTTCGAAACACTTTGTTGCCAGCATCCTAAAAGTATAGCGCCACAGAACAGGGCGCTACACCCATGTGTGTAGCTCCTTACAAGACGGCGCTACACATCACGCGTGCAGGTCCCCTATGCCACGCTGGCAGGACCGTAGCGACGCACTGGAGGGCGCTACATAGAAGAGTGTAGCGCCCCGTCGTTGGGCGCTACAAAAAAGGGTTAGATTTAGAAATACTTTCAAAAAAGGGTTATTTTTCGTTAAAGTTTGCCAAAATGGTTAATTTTGTCAAATTTCAGATGCTGCATGGGAGCTACAGAATACAGATGCCGTTGTGTTATGTTTCTCCATGTGCTTTGCTGTCAGTTCGTCATGGTTTTACGTTTTATCCTTCTACTCTCCGCTGTGGTCTTTGCCCCGGCCAGACATGAACGTCCAAGACTCCAAGTTGGGATCTCTTCTGAGTGCTAACAAAATGGATTCACCTGTGCTCGCACACTGGATTATTAGAGCATCTCCAACTGGACTCAGAAAATTCCGGCCCTATCAGAGCTCGGAAAACCTAAAAAATGTGTCCTTCCAATTATGCACCTCAAATCTTAAAATGTCAAATACATGCAAGCCATGCACGTCGATCATATGATTATTTGAATCAACACAAAATTAACATAAAAGTTATTCAAAGTACATAAAAATTATTCAAATTCAAATTCACTAACTTCCAGTGAATCTTCACATATGGCCACAAGATAATTAAGTAGTTGGACTGAGCTTGTTGATCTCGAAATTGTCGATACATCTCAAGAAAGTTCAGAACATGTTGCACATCTTGTTCCGGGAGGTGGACATGTTCTCCAGACTTTTCAAAATCATTCGTGAGGGTTGCCCCTTCCCTCTCATCTTGCACATCATGTTGTGCAAAATTACACAACAAGTTATCCTCTCCCACAATGTCTCCGGATTCCACATCATTGCAGCTCAACAGACAATACCCCAACAAGCTTGGAGCACTCCAAATGTTCTCTCAACATCTTTCCAAATCATCCTCATATTCGCAGTCTGCGCTTATCTTCTGATCGTCCTCATCTTCGATGAACTCCTTGTATGGGGCGTTATGCATGTTTGCTACCAACTTTCATCGTACGCGGCGTTATGCATGTTTGCAACTTGCCATAGTTAGTTACCTCGGTTCGATTAATGCATCAATGGAGGATTGCATCGGTATTTGTGAGATTTGTGTTGCGTGAAATTATGAATGTGATGAAGCTTATCAAATATGAAGGTGTGATATGCTGAAACAATATGACTAACAAGGCCGAGGTCAGTTTTGTGGCTCCTCGTTCCCCCCACGGAGGGGGGGGGGGGGGGGGGGAGAGCAAGGCAGAGAGATTTGCGCCATTGTGGAGCGTGATGGCGAGGTTGCCTCCAGCAGCGTTACAAGACAATTGGAGCCTTGCATGAAGCATTTGGGAGCCCCAAGTCCCCATCGTGTCCGTCCCAATGAACAGAGCAAGAGAGCATAGCTCCATCTCCATTTTCTATTGTGGTGTTGCGGGCGAACATTTTGTCAAAAAATTATGAACATTTTTCCTCCCGGTGAGATTTTTTAATCCCTGGAAAGTATGTTATTAAACTCCATGAACATTTTTTCAAACCCCATGAACAAACTTTTTAATTCTTAAATATTTTTCTGAATCTTGCGATTTTTTTCGAACGCCATAACATTTTTTAACTACGGACAACTTTTTAAACCATGAAAATTTTCCCACAACGTGAAAGATATTTTATACTACTAAAATTAAATACAGAATAAAAGGGAAAAGGAAAAAATTAAAGAAACAGAAAAGAAAAAATGTACTTAAGGAAAAAAAGAAGGAAGCTGGAACTGAGCTGGCCCATATGCCTCAGGAGGGTGCGCGGAATACGATTTGCCCACCCAACCCAACTCACCCTTTCCCCTTCTTCTGTCCCCCGAAATTTCACGAGCGGCGCCCCGCTTCCGGCCGGCCGCCACTGCCGGCCGGCGGCCGCCCCTGCTCCCGGACGCTCTAGCTGACCCTGTGCGCCCTCTTCCTCTCCTGACCCAAGCCACGCCCGGAGGCGACCAAGGCCGCGCTCGGCGGCGGGCGACCCAGCAGCGCTCGCCGACAGCAGCCCAAGCGGCGGCGCGGCGCTCATCTGCTGCTGTTGGACTGGATCTTCTGCCCTGTTTGCTGGACTTCTGCTCTCGGGCAGGACTGGTGCTGCTTGGCTGGATCTTCTCCCCTGCTTGCTGGACTGCTGCTGCTCTCGGTGCTCGATTGCTGCTGGACTGGATCTTCTCCCCTGTTTACTGGACTGCTGCTGCTATCCCCAGCCGCCCGGCCGCTTCTCATTGCCACGGCCACACCGCTCCCGGCAACAATGTCGCATCCAGAAGGCAATCCTCTCTAATCTCTATTTCTGAACAACTTTTTGTTGCTATTATCCAGAAGATCTTACTGTCCTGCTTGTACCCATCTGCCTAATATTTTCAGTTACCATTCTAAAGTCTAAATCTAAAAGTATGACCCTGTTTCTTTCATTCCATGAAGCTTCAGTTATGTGGTTATAAGCTTGTTTGATTTTCTGGTATAACATGTACTGTACATAGTACCGAGAGCAGCAAACAAAGTAGTAGAATGTATAGTGCCTATTTGTTGGAGAAATGGTAACATGCAGAATGTGCATTAGAGTATTGTTAACTTGTTATGAAAATTACAGATTTTAGAAGACTGACCTGTTTTGTGCTGTACAAACAGAACCTTGATAAACGAAATGAATATTTGATCTGGACTGGAGAGTGAAGTGGGGAACGAGCAATGGCGCTCGAATCCGGTGGCGACGCCACCGCGAAGAGGCCGCGTCTGCGGGCAGACGACGAGACCAACCAACATGATGCTTCGCCAGCGGCGGCGGCTGCACTCGTCGACCACCTTTCGGCGCTGCCAGAGGTGCTGCAGCTGCGCATTCTGTCCTTGCTCCCGCTCAAATCCGCCATCCGCACCTCGTCCCTCTCCAGCTCCTGGCGCCACCTCTGGGAGCGCCGGTGGCAGGACGACGAGAACCCCTCCTCCCTCCACCACCACCTCCTCCCCTCCTCCTCTCCGTCCCCCAAGAATCTCCTCGACTCTCTCGAGCTTCGCCAATCCCAGGGGCGGGGGTGCCTCGACCGCTACTCCCTCGTCGTCGACACCCGGGCCATGAGTACCCGCCAGTTCAGCCGCTACCTCGAGGCCGCCGCCGGCTGTGGAGTCGAGGACCTCCGCGTCGAGTTGCGGAGCCCGCCCGCCCTGGCCACGCTCCGCATCCACTTCCCGGCGGCGGTGGCCAGCCCTGCCCTCGCGCGTCTCACGCTCCACGGCATTGAGGTCTCCGGCCTCAACTCCCGGGCCGCGAGGCCGTGCTCTGCTCTCGAGGTTGTCCGGCTCCACTCCGTCCGCATTGACGACAGGGGTTTGGCAAGGCTGCTAGCGCTGTGCCCCTGCCTCCGCGTCCTCAGCCTGCACTCCTGTGATGACCTCCGTCGAATCACTGTGACTGCGGCGATGGGGCTGAGGCTGAAACTGAGGAGCGTCACTATTGCAGAGTGCAGCAGGGTTGTTGAGGTGGACGTCGCCGCGGTTTCTAGCCTCCGGTCGTTTCGTTACAGTGGCGGTTTCCTCTCATCGTTCTATCTCCCTGTCGGCGCATGCTTTGCTGACCTCTACATCCGTTTCGGCGTTCAAAGAAGCTGCAATGTCCCCATCTGCACAAAGGTTTATTGGAGTTCCTTTGATGTTTCCCAATTTTACCAGCATGATTATCTTACTCATATGATTTTTTTGTGACTATATCAGGTGTTCAGTGAATGGTTTGAAAGCCATGTATGCTCAGGACTCACAGCGCTCACTATCTGCAGCAATGTCCTCTTTGTATGTTCTTCTCTATTGGAGTTCATTCTGTTATGCTATCTGTTGATTCATGTATTGTTTGTTAACCTTGAGTGCCATCTTAGGTTGTGTCTTCCTTGCCTAATGCAATTGGGCATGCAGAATTGGCCAAGACGGGTGACTTTTTTAAGAGCATGACAGAACTACAGTTGCTTATGTTAGAAATGAAGGCCCCTGACCTTGCGAACATCTACGTTTTCCTCAAGAGCAGCCAATGTCGTAATCTGGAGAAGCTTTTTGTGCAGGTTTTACACCCAGTGCGCATTTTACAATTTGAGTTGCTTGGTAGTCAGTCTTTCATTTTTATTACAGTGCCATCTTTGATGTGTTCTTATTTCATTATAATGATTTTAAATGATTGCGGCTTCTTCTTGCAGCTCCCTAGCATCCCCAGCGAGGCCTTGGTGGATCCGTTTGACTATGTGGGGGTAGAGCCGCCAGAGGATGGTTTAGAAAGCCTGAAGGTGGTAAAGATTGTGAACTTCAACTGGAACCGGATTGAGCTGCAGCTAGTGTGTTTCTTGTTGAGGAAGGCTACCTCTCTTAGTAAACTGCTACTGGTCACTCCCAGTTTGATTCCATCCGCTGTGCCCGGCATTCAGAAGGCAGACCTTTTATTTCTTGCAGAAGCTGGTGCGAATGGGAAAGTAATTATCAGGCAGTCCGACGATGCTGCGACGCAGCCTTTTCATTCAGATGTCTTTGCTGACTTTTAGTTGCCGGCCAGAAGGCTCCATAAAATCCCATTGGGAACAACTTTTGTCTATGATTATCAGAGTATTGTTTTTGAGGTAGTTATCTTTTTCACGACTCAAAATCATTTTCTTCTCATGCAAACTGCAGTCAACTTGTCATGTCTCATACTGTCATACATGAAATTGTGTTTTCTTCTTTTTTATCGATTAACAGGTGAAACTTTTTGTGAAAAGGGAGCTCAAGATTGGCAAGGTGGGTAGTGTATGTAGGCTTGAAGAGGAAGATAGTCACCAATCTAACCATAGATGGCAAGGTGAGCTATGACTGCTGGAGTAGACAGCAGCCTGGGATAATATTTTCTATTCTGCAAGTACCCAGTACACTTTTAGAGAACCAATATCAATCACCTAATATTCTAGGACATGCAAGTGTCAAAAATCCTGTGGTTTTGTTGGGATGAATCTCTTCTTGTATTAATACTATCCTGGGGCAATGTGCACAGAAAAATGGAGACTCCCATTTCTGGCTAGGCCTTATGGAAGTAAAGCCCCTGTTTCTGTCTTGCTGTAGCTTTAAAGTTGTGAATAGTGCAAAGACAAGATTCTGGGAGGACAGATGGCAGATGATGCCTTAACAACGAAATTCCCTAGACTTTACTCTATTTCTAATGATCAGAACATAACTGTTCAAAAAGCCTATGCCCCAGGACTAAATTCTGGAACCTTTAGAAGAACTTTAGTTGTGGAAAGACTTGATGAATGGATTTAACATCTTGAGCAATGTAGATCTGTCACTTTAATTGATGAGGAAGACAAGTTAGTGTGGTTACTATCTTTAAACATTTTTCAGTGAAATCTTTCTACGTTGCTATGCAAAGATATTGACCTGCCCCATACAAATTTATGTGGAAAGTAAAAATTACTTTGCGGGTGAAACCTATCTTGTGGCTGATTCTCAAAAGGAGCATTCTTGCTAGAGACGTCCTACTGAAGAATGTTAGAACTAATCTTGTCATATGTATATGCAAGAAGAAGTTTCTAGCTTAATCATGAAGTATTCAGGGTATGTAGGAGAACTCTAGAATTAGGAATGTTCTAGAGTAAGATATTTAGGAGTAGTATGAAATATCTAAAGTTTGTAGAGTATTCTAGAAGTATGGTGTAGGGTTTGGATTGTGCCACATGGCAGCAATCTTAAGGGTCATGTACAAGTATAAATAGGGGTACCATCCCTCCCATGTAATAAAGTTGGAAAGATTGTAAGCCAAGATGTAGCCTCAAGCATATATATGAAATATAGAGCATATATGTGTCTGTCATATATGCATATGTGTTAGTGTTTGTGAAGCACAACCTTATTAGAAGGGAGCTAAGTGATTTAGCTTCCAACAAAGAAGGGAGGGTGTGCACAAAGAACTGCTTGTTCTGTGGACAAGATAAAAGCATAAACCACCTTTTTTTCACCTGTCCAATAGCCAGGTATGTGTGGAACATTTTGAGCTGTGCAACTGGATTAAAGTGCCAGTTTCACAATGCCGGTTACTGCTTAACTTAGTGGCTGGATGGGTTTGGTATTAAATGAAAAAACTGATGACTGTAGGGGTGGTCGGCTGGTCGCGTCCTTTGGGGTATATGGAAAACGAGGAATCAAACATGTTTTGAAACTAAATGTCTTCTGAGCCAATTGAGGTTTTAGATAAAGTTTGCTATTGTATTGATTGGTGGGAAAATTTGCAGGTGTCGGAGGACGCAAAACTGGAGCTCCAACTGTGCGCAAAATTTCCGGGACGGGTCGCAGGTGAAGTGTTCAGAGTGAGCGGGGATGGGCGGCAAGGCTGGAAGGATGATCGCCTTGCTGGGGATGGAGTTGTTTCGCCTGTTAGTTTTGAGGCTGTGAAAACCTTCTGTCGCTGGAGCGTTTTGGCTTAGTAATTTGGCTAGGAGATGTGGGGTGTTCTCTTAGGCATTTTTTCCTATCGTTTATTCCCTTTCAACTGTTGGGTCTGTTATTTTGGCGGAGGTTGCGTTTCTGGTTGAAACCTTGTAGCAATCTGGTTTCTATTAATGGAAATCGGGGAGATTAATCTCTTTTCATCAAAAAAAATTAACCTGGTTTTAAGCTGTCTCTTGTTTCCTCAAAAAGGGAAGTTGCTAATTGGTTGCATTATCTAGGAACAATTGCGATCTGGTAAGTGTATGACATGGCGATGATGACATCGTGTCCTGGCCACATGATAAACTAGGTATGTACATAGTCAAGTCGGCCTATTTCCTGGCTCGGTCTGTCGGTCTGAATCTTTCTATGTTGACAGAAGTGGAGATGGTCCTGGTTTGTCCTCCGATGTTGGGGCTGAGGAGAAAAACTGGAAGTCTTTGTGGAAAGTACACGCTCCAAACAAGATGAAGATCATCCTATGGAGGTTTGTGCATGACTGTTTACCCACTGGTTTTCAGCTGCAAAAACGTCATATACCTGTTCCTGGTGACTGCATTTTCTGCAGCAGAGATGAAAGAGTGGAACATACGTTTCTTATGTGTCCATTTGCTAGTGCAGTTTGGACTTTGGATGTCTGTCAAGGAACATTTTGCTGTCGGATTGTGCAGAAAATCTATGAGTAATGCTCGTCAGTGGTTGTTTTATTTCCTTCCTGGAGAATCTACTTTGAACACTACTGTACTTGCTGTAACTTATTGGCAGATCTAGGAAGCTAGGAATGAGGTGCAGTGGTAATGGAAAGCTGCATTCTCAAAGAGTGGATGAGAGTTGTTTGGAGCTGTTGCCTGGGCGTTTTGGCTCACAAGAGCTGTTTGAGTTGTAATCGCAAATTCTATATGCACTCTGTTCAAAACTGCTTCCTTTGTGTCACAGTCGGCTGTTTTCGACCGGTGAAACGCAAGGAGGAGGTGGATGTCGCTGTTCAAAACCTGTTGATGGGGAAGGAATTGCATCTCATGGACCTGGGAGTGCTAAAGGGATCGGCTAGAGTGTTGTCTTTATTTTGTTTCTCTCCAGGGTGTAATTTGTAGGTCTTCTTCTTCTTATGTCACCCTGGGACAGTTCTTCTATTTGAGTTGTTCTTGTAATAACTGAATCTGTACCTTGTGAGCTGGAGTGCCCAGCAGAAGTATGTGGCTTTCTATGAGAAAGACGGGTGATCTGTCATGTTTTCTAAAAAGAAAGCGTGGCTGAGAAAATTAGAGCCTGTGCAGAACTTTTTTAAGCTGGCGAAGGCATCAAGGTGTGATCCCCTCCCCTCAGTTCATCGATGGGTCTCACCGCCGGCTGGGTGGGTCTCTGTCAATGTGGATGCTGCTATGCACATGTGCCTGCTCGCAGCTGTGAGCATAGTTGTAATCAGGTGTTTGGTGGTGAGATTCTGGAGATTGTCCGGGATGCACTCTGTAATGATGTTGCTTAATCAATAAATGCCGTTGTTCTCTCAAAAAGAAAAAAAGGTGTATGGCAATTTTGTTATTTGCTATGCAGTTAAGCGCTCCTGCTTTTGCTTGTCTAAAACGGAGAACCAAAGAAGGATGTCAGATGGAGGTGCCTGATTCATAAGGGCATGAGCAGCGGTAGCAGTAGTAGCTGCTGCTCCCGAACCTCACACATCGGCATGGGAAGATAAGGCATGCGTTTTACTTTTCCCCATCCAACCCCAAAAGCTGAGACCACCGTCATCCTCCCTCAAAAAGCAAGCTGATTTCTCTCCTTCTCTCTCATCGCTCTTCAACTTTTCTGCCCAAGATCCCGCCTCCTGTAGAGGAGTCTCTGACACCTGCGAGGCAATATCCGAAGCTGGCTCCTGACAACCGAGCCTACGTGTTCCTGCGGGGCAGTAGCTTCAGGCTACGCGTTGGCCATGCCCTAACGTGAAGTTTTCCATACATCCTGCAGTTTTTGCTGCGACTAGTTACTTTCGTGTCCTAATAAATTTGTTCTGTTTGACACACCAATTGGGGAAATGATGTGGAGAAAAGTTTCTGCTTCATCTCACAAAACATTTGAGAAAAAAATTGCAAACAAAATGGAGATGCGGGGTATCGATCCCCGTACCTCTCGCATGCTAAGCGAGCGCTCTACCATCTGAGCTACATCCCCAATCTCTGTCGAATATTTGTATCTATATTATTTAAATCTAAACTGCTCTCTGCAAGTTTTTTTTTTGCGAAATCTGCAAGTTTTTTTTTTGAGAAGTTCTGCATGTACGGAGAAATATATATGGGCCGAAAGAACGTCCGTTGGGCTCGTTTCCCTCCCAGTCGACCTATTTCGTCTTCAGTTTCTGACTCCTCTTCTCCCTTGGAACTTGGAAGATCGGTGGACGATTCCTCCGCGGAAACCTCACGCCACCCATCCCGATCAATCCCCTCTCTCGCGGGTAATTTGTTCGTCCGAATCTCGGATTCCTTCCTCCCCCCTTTCGATTCGTACTCACGCTCTCTCTCTCCTCACGCCCTCATAAGACTTGGCTTCCCCACTCGTTGATGCCAGCAGCGATCTCATCGTGGTGCTCCGATTCGATCTCCTCGGCGGCGAGCTGATCGGTTGATGCCCGCCCCTCCCGAGTCACTGCTGGTTTAGCCCCCTCCGTAGTTGCCCTTCCCGTTCAATCTCGTCGCCGGCCCTGCTGTCTCGACCCCGTCCACAATTTTTGCCATCGGGTTTGGTTTCTGAGTGAGGTATGAGCACTTGACCTCCGGAAATCCTGGACGCGCACCATCTAGATCCGCCACCGTAGACGGTTTTGGGTTGTGTTGGTCTGGAGTTCTGCTGTTAGGCTGAGCTTAGGAGCAGGGATCGTGTGAACAAGAGAAATACTACTAGTACTTGATAGCGTGCCACTGTCTTTCGGTTCTGGGTTTCGTTTATTGTGAATGAATAAATAACAACAGCATCTGTGATGTCAGTTCGTTTTCTAGAGGAAAGTTTAGAGCTTGTTAGAGAATCTTAGCCAATTTGGTTGAGATCCTTCTAACCTAGTAATGGTTAATTTCATTGTCAACCTAGTTCTCTCTTGGGGTAAAGACTACGATGTTGTACATTTAAGCCTGCACCTCAAATAGTTTCCCTTCATACTTGTTTTATGTTCTTTATTACAGATTATAACAGGTCCAAGAGAAGTAGAAGCAGTGGGCCACTCAAAATGGTATGCATCACCCTTACTCTCCTTAAGATTTCTTGCAACCCAGTGGAATGAATATTATGTTTGCCAACTAGGTTGTACACATGACCATAGTTCATAGTTTGTCCTTTCGGTATAGAATTCCTATCTGGCTATGTAATTCACCCAATTATGTTCAGAGTTCTTATTTATGACTCTAAAAATTGAGTTATGCCAAGTCAGGGGTGTCAAGTGTGGCATTGCTACATGATGCTGGCTATAAACACTCCTTAAAGGATTATCTTGAAATTCAGTTGTTTGAGTCATTGCTAGTCTGGCCATATTCTAAGAATAACTGATCCATAGATAACCTTGGGGTCAACTAAAAATTTGTCACCCAAAAAATAATTTCACATCGAACTAATTTTAGTACTCAATATTTTATCGTGGCTAACTGTTAACCCCTGGGGTGAATTAATATACTCTGGCCTTAGTTATTAATCACCGGATCTTTGTTCCGGTATGTGTGATTGGTTTTGTCTTAATACACGTGAAAGTACTTTAGATCTTCGCTCCAATAATGGAATTATAAATGCCCATATCTGCAGGTTAAATGTGTTGAACTATGTTCCTGTGATAGTTGTGGTTGTCGTAATTCTTGTATCGCAATCCTTTTTCATTCTTAGCTTCCAGCAGATTTTTTTTAAGAGATGCCGCTGATAAAATCATTAGTGTGCTCCTCTCATATTTTGTGTAGTTCACACATGCTTAACTAACCTGATTTTTTTATCTATGTAGTTTTACTCAGGATATGGTTACCGTGGAAGTAATTTTGAGCAAACATATCGCTGTTATCCAGCATCCTTTTTTGACAAGGTACTATATTTGTGTTATCGATTTCATCTTCTAGTACCTATCAGTGTTACATACTGAATTGTACTTAACCATCTTTCTGAATTTTTATGTTTTCCAGCCACATCTGGAAGGTGGTGACAAAGGTTTGTCTTAGAGCTTCTTCTCTCCTCTTGGCTGCAAATTTCATATAACTTAACACTGATATAATTCTATCTTTACCAATACAGTAATAATGCCACCATCGGCTCTAGATCGTCTGGGTAAGCTCAAGTCCTCTTCCCTTAGACCTTACCCTGAACTTTATCGCTTCTTGTTGTTGCCCTGTTCACTTGGATCACTCTGAATCTCTGAGAGAATATATGCATTCACTAATTGTTTGGTTTTGATTTAATAGCTTCCCTGCACATTGAATACCCTATGCTATTTGAGCTGCACAATGGTACCACTGAACGGATTTCACACTGTGGCGTGTTGGAGTTTGTAGCAGAAGAAGGCATGATCATCATGCCCTACTGGGTATGTGCTTCTTTTACTGCTCTCCCTTCAGCTGTATTACCAGAGAAATATATTCCAACTGAGTTGTTGCATAATTCTTCTCTCGTTTATATGTATAGATGATGCAGAACATGCTTCTTCAAGAGGGTGACATTGTGCGTGTCAAGAATGCTAACCTTCCCAAGGGTACATATGTGAAGCTGCAGCCTCACACAACTGATTTTCTGGACATCTCGAATCCCAAAGCGATGTTAGTATCTTTGCACTAAATCCCGTTCATTCCTTTTGCCATTCACCATGTTAATGAGTAATGACCAATAAAATTGGCTTTTTCTTGGAAGTTATAAAATTGTGCTAGAGTTTGATATTGAAGTCCCTATATTCATTTTTTTTCATTAATTGTCAAATTATGATTAATGCGCTTGTGTAACTTTGCAGCTTAGAGAAAACTCTAAGAAATTTCTCTTGCTTGACCACGGGCGACAGCATCATGGTAGCTTACAACAACAAACAGTATTATATTGATATTGTTGAAGCGAAGCCTGCTTCTGCAGTTAGCATCATTGAGACAGACTGCGAAGTGGACTTTGCACCCCCTCTCGATTACAAAGAACCTGAAAAACCACAGCGACCCGTAGTTCCTGCAAGCAAAGGACCTGCTGAAGGTTTGTATTTTTTTGTCAAAATCATATTGATGCAATTTCGTTTTTACCTTGCTGGTAAACAAAATTATCTTTCTTGCCTGGCCAAGATTTTATGGCTGCAGCTCTGAAATGGAACTAATATTTTACATAATTATAAAGGCATCAGCCACCCGGCCAGTTTGCTGTATTTTATGTCTACTATAGTCTGTTTCAAAGTATTGTTGGACATCTTGTGTGACTTCTCTATAGGCAGCTGAAGATAGTTGTGATATCTCCTTTTTCTAAAACCAATTTCTGGTTTGGGAATCTCCAGATCAAGATGCTAATGTTGAAGATGAACCAAAATTTAAACCATTTACTGGTTCTGGAAAACGGTTGGATGGTAAGGGCTCAAAACAACCTGTCTCTTCAGCTGCTGCGCCTGCACGTTTTGCACCTTCAGACTCAAACAAAAGGGCAAGTCAGCAAACTGCAGCGCCTTCAGAAGCTAGCACATCCACACGCCAGAAAACAGGAAAGCTTGTTTTTGGTTCAAGTGCAAGCAACAAGAAAGAAGCACCAGCACAAAAGGTAGTGTCTACTGCAAAAACACCCTGCAATTTTTCAATTGATCATTTTCCTGATTGTCTACTGAATTTGTACTTTGGCAAGTTAAACCTTTCAAGTTTAATGTATTCGAGACAAATTCGGATGCTAAATATGATTTCAGATTCATTTATATGCAAGAACTAAATTCATTTGAAAATTCCTAATTCTTGTTGACATTTTCTTATTTCTAGTGAGCAGAGTCTTAGGCTGGCTTGTTTTGTTTACCTGCAACAACATAGGTATAAGAAAACTTGGACATAATCTCAGTTGCTGATTTCTATGTAATTACTGCTAACAGGAAGTGAATGAACCTCCGAAGAAGGAAGAGCCGAAGTTCAACGCGTTCAGTGGAAAGAGCTACTCCTTGAAGCGTTAGCTGCTATCTGTTACTACGCGGACAACTTGGAACGAAACATGCTATCTTTACTTTGAAGTTGTCTGTTTAGTGTTTCCTGGTAGCTATAGACACTTCACATCTTCACTCTGCATACATTTGAATCAGCAGCGGTTTGATAGAAATTAAGTGTATAAATGCTTAGCTTGATGGAAATCTATTTATCAAATGGAAAACATGCCTCAACAATTGGCTTTGGCCCTTCGCAGCCCTGTATGAAGTCTTGCTATTCCTTCTGTTCCAGTCTACTCTTTATCTCCTGATTGCAGATTGTGACTACTAGGACTGATAGAAATCAAAAGCAATGATATGACATAAACTATGGACCTCAGTGGCAGGCAAGATTATTTTTGGATTTTTAGTTGGAAATCATTGTTGTGACCTGAGCCACTGGGAGTTTGGTTATGATTAAAAAAAACATGATTACTCAATAGTGTGCAGGCCAACAGTAGCTACATGTCACTAGTCGGAGGAGTATTGATTACACAGCATCGTCGTAATGCGTCTACGTCAACAGAGTGTCACGAGCAGGTAGTGAGATTGATCCACTGAAGTGAAATATCTTAAATCTGCTAGGATGTGAAGTTGATGGTATCAAAATAATATCATTGACTGATGTGATACGGACTGTTACCTGTGATGTGATACGGGCTGTTAAATCTGCTAGGATGTGAAGTGGTATGGTATCCCTGATTCTTTACTGGCAGAAACAAGAGTTGGTAACGCCCAGACTCCCAATCCTCAAACTAGCCCTCGTTGGGTGTTTCTTTCGTATTTAAAGCTCCGGTTTGGGAGTTGGCAAATGATAACACGCCGAGATCCAGGGTCTTATAGATCAGTACCCATCATCATGCTGCCTTGGTTGCTGCTTCTATTATTCTGTGCTAGTTTCTCGGATGTCCCCGAAGGGACTATTCTGTGCTAGTTTCTGAAACAAAAGTTTACTTCTCCGCAAATGCCGATGCATGGTCCATGATCATAGGCTTGAGGTGAACCTGAAAATTGCATCCCAGTTTTGAAACAGGAAAATCACAAATGTTTTAGGATGGTGAATAGATTTGAACAAAAGACACTGTTGATTAAACATCGTCGTCGTAGTGTTTGGATGACAGTACAAAACTGTTGTCTGTGACTGAAATGAGATATATAAAGAGGTCATGATATCCCCAGCCTTCACTGACATACATAAAGTGTGGTGACTCTGGAGGCTCCTAACTCCCAAACTACTTCACCTTGTTATGGGGGGTTCTCTATATTGAAAGCTCCGCCGAGATCCAGGGTCTTACTAGATCGGTACCCACCATCACGCTGCCTTGGTTGCTGCTCCTGCTGTTTTGTACTATGCTACTAGCTTCTGTAACGAAAACCATACTTGTTTCTCAGCATGGTCCACGATCTGTCATAGGCTACTGAAGGCGAACCTGAAACTGCGTCCAAGACCCAGCTGTGAAAGAAAGAAAGAAACCACACATGATTCGGGATAAATACTCGCAGAAGTAGCTTAGCCATAATGTCCAGCTAGCAGTTTAGGATTGTATAACAGTTGCTGAATTCAGAAGGTTCCACGAACTTTTGTTGGGACTCGCCATCAATCCCCGACCTAACATCTCCCCCGCTCACCATCGAAAGTCTCAACCCCTCTTCCTAATGTTACCCATGTTGATTCAGCGATGCAGAGCCCATGGCTCCAGAGTAGTCTTCAGTCTTCATCAAAACTACATCACATCGAAACAGAAACTGAACGAGCCGATCTGATTCTGACCTGCCTGCCAATTTTAATCCCTGTGCACCACCTTGTTAGTGCTTTACACGTCCGCACTTGCATTTTTTTACCCATCGACGTGCTCAGAAGGCTTGCGGCAAATGGCCGAACTTGCTCTACCATAGTGCCATATACCAAAGTCCAAAGCTACCTCTCTGACCATGACCATGACCACGAAAAGCACTGACAAAATCGGTGGCACTCGGTAACAAAAGGCCGGGGTCCCACACCTTTTTTTGCTTGCTAAGTTACCAGCTCTGACCTAACCAACATCCACAACAGTATCTTACTACACCGGGGTGAAGTCAAAAGAACTATCATGTATACTTGTCAGTGTTATCAGCATGGGAAAATGCACACCATCAACATGAGTTTATCTGTGACGTCGTCCTCGTCTCATTGGTGGCATCGCCGGGTGCCAAAGCTTCTTGTGCTGTTGGGAGTGGCAAGCCAAGGCCATCGCCGGAATCGACAGCTCGCGACCGTTAGCTTGTCAAGGCCGAAAGCGCCGAGCACGCAACGCACCAAGACCCCTGAAATGGACATGTTTGGAGGCGAAGCAACATGCGCTATGTGCTATCTTTCTCTCTCGGCATCGTCTCTTTTTATTAGGTGTACATCGTCTTCAGGTAGCACGCACGTCGCCGGTGGTTGCTTCTTTCCTCTTCTCCTTTCTCTCTCGAGAGCTCGTGTGCACTAGTTTGGTTTTCCAGATAATGGTGGTTAGGCCCTAAAGCAGGATTTGCATGCCTTGTGTGTCCTGACCGAAGGAGCACTGATGATGAATTGCGGGAGATGTGATGATTATCTGGCCCTGCACGATCGTTTTCTTCAGAGACCTTATTGTTGCAGTGCGTGCGAGTATATTAAGTGCTCATGTGTCCCCGTCGTGTGAAGCTTTTGGATATTTGGTTGATGCACGGAATTTATTTAGTACGGTTTTCAAAAAGAGACTTAATTTCGTGTCGGCTGGTGCCGGTGTACTGAGTGCTCTAAAATATAATCATATATTTAAAATGCTATTTTTGTCTCTGATTTGTTTTTTCGTACAGAGCACCACAAATGGTGTTTTATCAACGATTTTATTACGCACGTATGTACTCCCTCTGTCCCAAATTACCCTACGTTTTGGGTTTGGTCAAATTCGAACTTTTCAAATTTTGACCAAACATATAGAGAAAAATATCAACGTCTATAATATGGAATGGATATAATATTGTTATAAATTTTATGGTGATTCCAATAATATTTATTTTCTATTATATATATTAATATTTTTTGACATATATTTAGTCGAAGTTTACAAACTTTGACTTTGACTAAACCCAGAACGCAGGGTAATTTGGGATAGAGGGAGTAGATTATTTGTATATGTTTGTTGCCCAATATTTTCAGATACTTTGAATACAATTTTCTTGAATTCTTTAATCGGACAAGAGCATATGAGCTAGGGAGTTATTGCGAATTTTCATTTTAGCGCGACGAGACTTAATTTCGTGTCAGCTGGCACTATTGTAAGGCAAAGGTGAACAAATCTCGCTGTTTACTACGCTCCGAAATGGTCGCTCCTCCTGATAAATTATTTAGTCTAGCATTTTGTACATTTGGCATGCCGCGCAGGCGCAGCCATGACCTCTAGAAATTGTCTGGTCAGTTGCATATGATTGGTGGGATGAGTACCGAGAGAGAAAAGAAAGAGATAAAGGCCTAGGGACGCACATATAAAGAAAAAAGGGGTCCGATTTTCCACCCCATATATGTGTTGAAAGTGGGTGACACAAACAGACCGATGTCCGTTTTGCTATCGGCACGGACATATTTCCGACCCAAATTTAGGCCAGGAAAAGTTTGCGTCCGATCCGGACACGTGGATGATAGTGGTGTTCTCCCCTTGTCCTCACCTGACCCGCCCATCAATTTCACCGTATCTCTTGTCGCCTCCGGCAACGCCGGCCGCCGCATCTATCATCTTCGGCACACACCGCGCCCGCTGCCACTTGGCCACCACCACCGCCACCGTAATTGTTTCCACGTCTTGTTCTTCCCTTTTTTCACCACTTCTCGCGCCCTGCACCAACTTCAACCCGGGTTGTCGCCGTCTTGACACACCACCGTCGTAGGACGTTGAGTTCGACGGTTCGACGACACTGCCGCCAGAAACCCACGCCCACGACCGACACCGCCGGAGACCGACAAGGGTTCTTCACCGTCAAAGACTCGTCCACTCCTCGGCCAACACCACCCACAAGGTGTTCAGACGATTGCCCCATAGTTTTTTATATACGAGTTTACCACTTCCTCGTGGCGGATTGCTCTGATGAGTATTTTTACAACAACAACATCTAAATTTCATAATCGTCCTAAGAATCGTTTGACGATGAGAGTGATTCTTTGGTTGCTACACTTCTTGTCAATGAATTTTTTTGAGGCAGCAACCATTATTCAGGGGATCGGTCCCTGCAGGCCGTGCACCTGCTTTGGATCGTAAAGAAGGGGGCTGATTCTGACTCTTTAAGGATTACTTGCATTTAGGGATGTAAACGGATCGGATTTTTGGCTGTACCATATCCTTTACCACATTTTTCCATCGGATTCGGAGCGGAGCAGAGCGGAGCGGATAATGACCGTTTGCGGATTCGGAGGCGGATATATGTGGGCACGGATTCGGGAATGGAAACGAGACGGATTCGGAGCGGAAACAAAATCAATCGGATATAGACGCGCATGAGTAAATTGTAAAAACCATACAACTAAAAATAATTGTTTAATAACCTATTAACTAACAAAGTTGTACTCCAGAGTCTTTACAATGACTATTTAAGTGAGTTGTTGGTCAACGGACGAATTCGACAACTCAGTGAATGCACATTATGCTCTATTAGTTAGACATTTCGGTAAAAACCGGATTATCCGGATTAAAACTATCGGATAATCCTATTTAAATTTTGGACAATTCATATGTTGGGCTATTTAACATACCATATCCTATACCATATCCGGCTGTCAAGTTCGGGATCAGATATCCTTATCCGTCAGATTTCTTAAATCGGATATGGATTATTCAAAATGGTTTCGGAACCGAATATAGTACGGAAATTATCCTATCCTTTTACACCCCTACTTGCATTGCACAAACCCAATAGATCCTCCCAATCGTTTGCGGCACCGGTTCCGGATGGCTGGACATGTGTTTAACCGCATTCGGGAGGGAGTGATGGTTATGATGATAACTTTAAATGCAAGCGAGACTCCCTTTGTAAGATTGGTTTCTCCTCTTATAAAAAATGCATTGCATATGTTCGGATCCTTGCATATGGAGTTGCTGGTGACCGTGTTGGTGAGTACATCCGCATGAGTGAGTCCACATGTCTAGAGGCAATGTACAAGTTCTGCAAAGCAGCGGTTCAGGTGTTCGACACATAGTACTTGAGAGAACCAATTGTTGCCGACACTGCTCGGATTTTGTCGATTAACGAGTCAAGAGGATTTCCTGACATGTTTGGAAGAATAGATTGCATGCACTGGGAGCCGTGTCATCACAAGATCTCTAGATTTGTCCCTCTTTCTTCAGTATGGCAGGTTCTCACAATGATATCAATGTGTTTCAGCGCTTTCCGATGTTCTCTAAACTTTCGGAGGCAATTCCCCATAGGTGCAATATGAGACCAATGGCCAGACCTATACACCAAGTGATACTACCTAGCTAATGGTATTTATTCTCCGTGGTCTACATTTGTGAAGACAATTTCCAATTCCCAAGAAGAGAAGAAGGCTATGTTTGCCAAGAAGCAAGAGTGATAGGAAGAATGTGGAGTGTGCTTTTGATGTGCTCCAATCTCGCTAGGCTATTATTCGGCACACTGCTAGAACATGGGGCGTTGCCACTATGTGTAAGGTGATGACTGTTTGTGTGATCATGCACACGAAGGGATGAGCGTGATGACATAATCTATGACCAAGATTGACAGTTTCAAAGTGATTTGGTTGAGCCCCAGGATGAAGCGGCAATGTTTGAGTAGTTCCTCCATTTTCATCATGAAATACTTGACTGGACAACTCACTCACCCCCAATTTCAAAATGATTTGGTTGAGCTATGTGGACTCACGTAGGAAACCAATAGTTGTATTTTCTCATTTTCTTCAGTTTATTTGCTATCATTTTAAATATATTTGGTTGTAGTAAACTATGTGATTTTATTCATTTGATATGCGAATTATTTGCTTAATCTTGTGCAATATTTAATTTCTCTCAATCAATACTATATAGAATGGCCAAAATGCCAAAACGGTAACTAAAAAAAGCGAGCGGGCGGACCAAGCCCTGTTGGGTGCACTGGACAGGAAAGGCTGGACAAGAGCTAAATGCATGTCCATCTGGCTACCCAAACGGACGAAAAACAGACAATTTTGGTACCCGGTGGAGTTGCCCTTAGCCGGTTAGTCCTAGTCTCTTAGATTGTCTATTCCGTTCCTACACCATCTTTCTTCAAAGATTAAATTGACTACACCAAAGGAAACATGACCCTAGTAAAAACGAACGCGATGCATCGTTGTGCCACCGAAAATTCTGCTACATGCAACGATTCCAACTGTTTGATTTGTGGAGAATTTCTTCTAACTCTCTTCAAACTCATGTACGTACTTTGGTAGGATCGTGTGTAGCCAACAAGAAGGTCGTCGTAATAATTTGTAGGTTTTGCACATCGTTGTCGACGCAGAAAATTAAACTTGACGATAACTACAAAAACAAACACGCGTTGTGGCTACTGGCTAGCTTCTCGCCACCTTTCTCGTCCAAAAGCGATGCCCTAACGGACGACGTGCAGGTAAGGTTAAAGCATGCATGGAATCCGAGAGAGGCAGATCCATCAATCAACCGGCGTCCACATGCATGCGATGCTTAGAACTCACGTGAAATTACTAAAGGTAAGTAATTAATTTAGCTGAGGTCTATATCGGCATATGATATTGTATTAGACTTTGTTCTTGTCGACGGTGGTGGCTCGGCCATAACAGAAAACAAGTGACACGACAAGCCACCTCCACGGACGACGACATATGCAGCAAAAGAGCTACCAAGATGCACATGAGGCCGTGAGGGTAAGTTGGGCTGTCAATTGTTTTGGTTAAAATCAGAAAACGCATGCAACGTTCTCCATCGCATCTACAACATGTCGTTGTTTACTCACCTGCTAATTTTAGAACGAAAGATAGTACAGATCTTTCTCAAAGGTAGGATATCAAGATTTTATAGCTAGCACTTATCTTGCGATTTGCAAAACTTAAATAATGCATGCCTCAAGGCATCACATGATATAAATTATAAATTTCTGCAAACGGCAAGAGATGCACGCCTCCATCACCATGCACGATCTCTATCGAGTAGGCCACTCTACAGGAACTCGCTATCTTAACGGCAGAGGAGACATGCATGATTAACTCAGTAAATTAAGAAGCAATCACGTAATATTTAATCTGGAGCTGGTATGAAGCTCTGCATACATCCCTATCGCCGGATAGCTCCAAAACGATCTTAAGTGTCAGTCACGACCTGCCAAGTACACACACAAGCATGCTGATCTGCCCCATAATACATATGAATTATTACGGTGAGCGCTAGAGGCTGTGCAGAGTGCAGACTGCAGAGGAGACCGAATTCGGCGACGCAACAACTGCAACACAGCGATCGTCAGTTGGAGCGAGCGAAGGAGCCAGCTACGTAGCTAGCTGAGCTTGAGGAGGAAGAAGCGTACGTGCGCGTGGTCCTGCCTTTGACACAAAGCAACAAACACGAAAGCATACGGATCAACAACATTGCCTGTAGCGGCGTATCTCTTCTGTTCGTCGGAGAGCGGCTGGCGCCACGTACGGCGCGCCCAGGTGCAGATGCAGACGCACAGCCGATTCGATTGTTCCAGTGTTTGTTCAGTTGCTCTTGCTTTGCATAGCGGCTATGAGCTGGCCTGGAGACGTAGGTGGGGCTTGTTTAATTAACACGTACACATATACAGATACACTACGCGAGAACAAATGCGGAGGAGCTTCGCTAATAGAAAATCAATCAAGCTACATGACACGTGAAAAAACAGTTGTCCTAAAAACGTCGCCGATAAAACCCTAAATCCCCCCCCCCCCCCCCCCCGTGTCGCACCCAGGCGACACTGGGGGTGCCCATCCCGCGCCGCCACCAGCGTCCCCACCTCCTGCCCCTCCCCGCCGCTGCTGCCGCCGGCCTCCCCGCGTCGGGGGTGTGTCCTCCTCTGCTTCGCGTGGGCGGGATTCGAACCCGGCTGGGACGCCGACGGTTCCTCGCCGACGCAGGGAAGCTGGAGCGGCGGCTCCGGGACCGCACTGGGCTGCGGGGTGGAGGATCCGGGGCCTTTGCGCCCGGATCTTGTGAGGACGGACCTGGCCACGTGGGCGGTGGGTCGGGCCCATCACGGTCGCGGCGGCGTGGGTGTGGGCCGGCCATGCGGCGGCGGCGCGTGGTGCGGCGCGAGGCGCGGCCAGGAGGAGCGCCAAGGCAGTGCCAGGGGCCCGAGGCGCGGCCAGGGGCGCGCGATGGCGGCGGCACCGGGATTTCTTGGCTCGTGCAGGCTGCATCTGGGCCGTGCGGGCCACATCTGGGCCACGCGGGCCGAAGACGGGCGAGGCTGCAGCGGCGGGAAGGAGCGGGCGGCGTCGGGAAGGAGATAGCCGCCCTTTGCTGCGGCAGGGGCGAGGTCGGGAGGAGGAAAGCCGGGGCGGCGGCCCCGGAGTTGCGGCTGCGGGTTGTCCGTGGTCGGCATGCCGCCTGCCGTGGCATGAGGTGACGCGGTGGTTGCGACATGTGGAGATGGTGGTCTGGTCGGTCCCCGATGGGCGGTCGGTGGGGTTTGCGACACATCGATGGGCGAAAGCCTTGCCCGGGCTGTCTGCCGGGGCCGACGAAGACGACGCCCTCAGGCGCCGCGTCCTTCTTGAAGGCGTCGTCGAGGTGGTGCTCTTGCTTCTCAACCCCGATTCGATTGTTCCAGTGTTTGTTCAGTTGCTCTTGCTTTGCATAGCGGCTATGAGCTGGCCTGGAGACGTAGGTGGGGCTTGATTAATTAACACGTACACATATACAGATACACTACGCGAGAACAAATGCGGAGGAGCTTCGCTAATAGAAAATCAATCGAGCTACATGAGGCAAGACACGTGAAAAAACAGTTGTCCGAAAAACGTCGCCGATAAAACCCTAAGTGATCAAAAAATACAGAACGATCCCTGTTATTTTCCGCACACACCAAAGCTAGCGCCCGTCGCCCAACTAGAGCACCGCTGAGACACGCACCGGAAGAGACGCCGAGGCTCCACCATTGCAATATCCAAAGAAGCACCATCGCCAACGAAGCTTTAATTGTGAGTCGATGAATAGTACCGATGCAACCAGCGAGACACATGTCGGTGTGGCACGTCGACCAGGGGATGTCCCTGTGCTCCCATCGACAAAGTCCATGAAGAACGAAAGATCCACCACTTTCAGACCACTATCCTCGCTACAGAGCATCCGTCTCGTCCTGGCCGCCAGCGGTGCCGTGAGAAACGATATACGGTAGCGACACATCGAGAAAGTAATCTCACACGGCGAGAGGATCAAGCCACCTGCTCCATGACACCACCGATTAGAGCACCACAAAGATGGAAAAGAAGTAGGGTCACCTTATTCCGACGTGGCGTCGTCCCCACTGCCGATGCGACGCTTTGTCCAACCCTACCCTACTCGCCAGATTAGAAGCGCCAAGGTCCCAACCCTAGCCGTCGCCAGAAAGGCGGACGGAGGAGGCGGGGACATGCAGCCTTGCCGTCGGAGGGAGGAGGCAAAGTGGTCGTCGCTCACCGGCTGTTGTTCCGGTGCAAAGAGTTCCATCCTCGCGACTCGCCTCCCCGCCTCTAGGGTTTCGGCCGCCGCCGGCGCGCGCGCCGCCACTCCCCTCCCCTCTCCTCTCTCCTCTCGCGCGCGTGCCCGCTGCCCCCCGTGGTGGCGGCGCACGCCCGGACGAGTTCCTCTCCCGAGCTCCTCCCCTCCTCCCCCGCGCCGCCGCCGCCGGCAGAGGCCACCGGGCTCGGCCCGGTCGGCGCCGGCGCGGGGCTTGTCCTTCCCCGCGCTGTGAAGGTGGAGGCGGGGCTCCTCCGGCATGGCGGCGGTGCGTTTCGGGCGACGGCGGCGTGGCTTC
Source organism: Poa pratensis (assembly GCA_947311845.1). Taxonomy (NCBI): domain Eukaryota; kingdom Viridiplantae; phylum Streptophyta; class Magnoliopsida; order Poales; family Poaceae; genus Poa; species Poa pratensis. Next base: position 22,885,472 of record CAMZMU010000050.1, on the reverse strand, counting down.
AGCCGAGAGGCGGCACGGTGGCGGCGGTGTGCTCGTGGTGCCGCGGGGCGGTGCAGTGCGGCGGCACGACAGGCGGCGCAGGGTGTGTGGCGGCGCCCCCCGGCCCAGATCTGGGCCCTGCGGGGCCCATCTGGCTTGGGACGGCCCGCTTGGCCCTGCGAGGGGCCCGTTCTGCAGATGACAGCTTGTGTAGCTCGTGCAGGGTGCAGCGGCGACGGTGGCTGGCCTGTTGCAGCGTGGCGGCGGGGCTTTACGGGCCCAATCCGGGCCTGGCCGGACCCGATTGGGATTGGTGTGCCCCTGCGGGGGCTTTACGGGCCTGATGGGCCCGGCCGAACCTAATTGGGACTGGTGTGTCCTGCGGCCGCTTCCGGTCGACTACCGCCTTCGGCGGTGGAGGTAGTTCCCTCCCGCGCGGCCTTGCAGACCTCGTGACGGTAGCTTCGGTGCGACGACGATTGTGGCTTTGTGACCGTGGTGGCGCTTGTTGGTGGCCGGCTAGTTTGGTGGTGGCAAGGCCTTGTCTTGCGGGGCTCCGATGCTACAGATCGTCTGGGGTGGTGGATAGGGTTTTTCGGGAGAAATCCTTGTCGGCTTGGCTGACACCGACGCGATGCCGCCTTTGCATGACATCATCCCTTCCTGAAGGGCGCCGTGGATACCCTTCGTCCGCATCCCTCTGTGTGCCGGGGGAAACCCTAGGATCAGTGCGCTGGTCCGGGCAGCAGCGTGTGTGTGTGCCTTCTTGAAGGTGTTGCTTGCTACTTGGCGATTCGGTGCTAGGAGCGTGGTGGTACTTCGTCGGAGAGGGCGCAACGGTTGCGAGTCACCGTAGTTTAGTCAATCCGCCTATATCTCTATTTTGTTTTCTCTTTCCTTGATTTTCTTTGGGTGTATGTTTGCTGCTGCCCCAGCATTGCAAAACTGTTGGTTGTATCGGGTGGTTGCTATATTTATATAGCGGGGCTATGGCCTATTTCGTCAAAAAGTGGTCGTCGCTGCCCTAGTCGGCTCTAGGGCTAGGGACGTGCAGTGGAGGTAGAATTGCGAAACATTGGGAGAGTGGGTGCTGGAGGTGAACATCGTCCGATGGTGTTGTAGGCGCAAATGCTGCTTGGCTTGTCATGTCACGGTTCGATGATCTTATTAGGGAGGTGCAGCCGGCGGGGTCCAGCGCACAGGGAAAGCTGTGTACTTGCCCTCCGACCGAGTAGGCGGTGAAGAGAAGCAGATCATGAAGAGTTAATTGCACCAGCGGTCACACATCTCGTCACGTATGTGCACTTAAGTCACACATCTGGAAAACTGGTTTTTTTGGTCACACAACTGAACATTCGGGTGCATTTTGGTCACAAACCGGAAACGGTATCCGGTTTTGACAGGAACTTTTCAGAAAACACCCTACTGTAATATTAGGAGGGCTGTATTGTAAATATTAGGGTAAAAATCCTGTCATGCGCACGCCATGCAGGTGTTCGACGAAATGTCGAACGCCGGCTGGTAGCCACCGCCGCTGAGCTCGCGCCCCTCCTCGTGCCCCGGTGCACGGTTGGCCGGCGCGGGGTGGCCGGTTGTGGCCATGTCTTATCGGACCGGCTGCCGCCACGGCAGTAGAGCGGTACGAGCGAGTCCAGCCTGAGCGGGCCCTTGCACACAGGGCACGGCCGCCTCGTCGAAGAGCAAGCCACGCAATCGCACTTTTGTGGCGGTGCCGTCCGGGTTCATGTGCAGATGCTGTCACAAGGTGACAAGGCAGTCAGTGTCACTAATCCCAAAAGCGACAGATGCTAGCCATATGATCGATTGGCCCAGACCGGCGGGAGCGTGGTGGTGGCACGCCCGTAGCTCGGCGGCCGCGGCGCCGAGCCAGCGTTCGGCATTTTGTCGAACACTTACATGACGTGCGCATGACAGGATTTTTATCCTAATATTTACAATACAACCCTCCCAATATTACAGCGGGGGTTTTCTGAAAAGTTCCTGTCAAAACCGGATACCGTTTCCGGTTTGGAACCAAAATGCACCCGAATGTTCAGTTGTGTGACCAAAAAAATCAGTTTTTCAGATGTGTGACTTAAGTGCACATACGTGACGAGATGTGTGACCGCTGGTGCAATTAACTCGATCATGAATCACCCCTACCCTACCCTGGTCCGAGTCAGGAGTTAAAATGCAGAACAGTTCTTCCGGCTCTATATGTACTAGGGGCTAGCTGGGTCCGGCACACGTAGAAAGCCGTGTACTCGCCTTCCCCAACCAAGCACGGCACGCAGTAAAGAGAACGGATCGGCCAAAACGCTGCCGGTCACGCACACCTCCGACCACCGCATGTACGACGCCCGCCACCGCGCCACCAAACGGCATGCACGGACGAACGAGTCAGTCGCCGGAGCACGACGCGGGGCACGTGGTAAGTCTGTGCGGCCGTAACTACCACTACTACTACTACTACTACCGCTCAGACCAGGCTGCAAAGATCTCACGGTGCCGACCGACCCCCACTCCGCTCCACTAACCCGCGCCGGGATTAGATTAGATTACACTAATGCTCCACCATTATCCAACCACTTCCATTTCAAATCATCGTCCATAATAAATCTCCAGCGTGCCAAAGCCAAAACCGATCGAAAGCGACGACAAGAAGCAACCATACCAACGTGGGCGTAATCACTCACCAGCTGGTACTAAGACAATCAGGTGGTAAATCAGATTAGAGACGACAGCCGAGGTGGTACTATAAAAACTGGGAAGCAAACGCGACCAGGCAAAAGACCACCACCACGTCGTCCCCCACACCTTCCGTATCCTCTTCCCTTTCCCGCTACGGAACGCCCGCCCGCCCAGCTATCCACCACCGCCGGCGCAACCTCGTCGCCATCCATGGCGCCGTTCCAGATGCGCTTCGGCCTCGGGATTCCCCCTCTCGCACCTACGACGAGGACGAACAAGAGGACGAAGACGAGGAGGAGGAAGAGTTTTCCGAAGACGAGGACATGGAGGTGGAGAGCGACGGGTCGACGGCCTCGCCGCCGCGGATGCAGTCCGCGGGGAGGGGCGGTGGGGGGCTGGTGGGCGCGGTGGTCGGCGCGCTGCGGAGGTCGCTCGTCATGTGCAGCGCCGGCGCCGTCGGGGACGACGACGACGAGGACAGCAGCGACGACGGCGAGGGGATGGAGATTGGCGGGCCCATGGACGTCCGCCACGTCGCCCACGTCACCTTCGACCGCTTCGGCGGGTTCCTCGGCCTCCCCGCAGACCTCGAGCCCGACGTGCCACGACCCACGCCCAGCGTCAGGTCAGCTCTCCTCTCTGCCAGCCCACCGTGCGCTGTAATTCTCCCGGTTTTGCTTCTTTGTTGCTGTGCTGCTGCGAAGGAGATTATCGTTTCGGGAAAATTGCAGTCCAAACAAAGCTTTGGTGCAATGCTTTGCTAATTTCTGGACCGTGTATTTATTGAGGTGTACTTTCCAGCACAGGCACAGCTAGGGGTGTAAATGGATCGGATCGGATCGGATTTTGCCTTTACCAACGGTTGCGGATTCGGGGGCGGATAGTTATAATCACGGATTCGGAACGGAAACGGAGCGGATTTGGGGCGGAAAGAAAATTATTCGGATCGGTATGCGCAATGTACATCATCAACCCACATAACCAAAAACAATATCTCAACAACGTAATAATCTATCAAAGTTGTACTCTATTAGTTTAGACAAATAGAACTAACTACAAATTGTGCTCCACAAATGAACTTCACAACTCACTAACTACAAACTGTACTCTATTAGTTTAGACATTTTGGTAGAAAATCGGATTATTCGGATTATAACCATCGGATAATCCTAATTAATATTCGGATAATCCATATTCGGATGCTATTTTACATACCATATCCTATACCGTATCCGGGTGTTCAGTTCGGAATCGGATATCCTTATCCGGCAGATTGTTCGGAACCGGATATGAATTCTTTAAAACGGATTCGGCGACGGATTCGGTACGGAAATTATCATATCCGTTTACACCCCTAGGCACAGCAAACATTTTTGGGGGTGGTGTGTGAATTGTGATTCTCCTGGTTTTGCTTCTCTGCTGCTGTGAAGGCCTGAAGGGGATTATCGTTTTGGTGAATTTGCGATCGAATTGAGCTACGTGTAATGCTTTGCTAGTTTCTGGACCGAGTATTTATTGAGGTGTACTTTTCAGCGCAGCAAATATTTTTTGGAGGTGATTAGGGATTTTTTTTCATTTCCGGACTTCGACACAATAAGGATATTTTGAATTTATTGTTTTCGGTGGTCGGGGTTTTTCGTTGCGACACTTCGAAACAATAAGGATATTTAGTGTTTCAATTTTTTTCTGGAATAAGTATATTTACTTACTGCAAATAATAAATAAATAATTTAAGAACACCTGGAACTTTAGGTGCGACTATTGGAAGGCTGTCTCCTAAACAAGTTGAAGAAATGAGCTGTGTTTTGCTACTCTTGTTATGCTTGTGCACTCAGAGATGATACCATACATTCGCAAAAAAAAAGATGATACAATTGTACAATGTATAAAAAGTGTAATTCGTTAAAAAAAGTTTAACTAATTAGTTCAAGAACTGGATCTAAAAGTAGGACAAGTGGTTCCTTTTGAAACACAAGTTGTGTTCATGAGGAGTAATATATCATAAGGTTAGACTCCGTGCCAAGAAGTAGCTAGAACTACTGAAGCAAGAAGTTAATTAATTGATTTTTGGGTGATTATGGCTTGTCTGCTCCTTGCATAGTTGCCATGAGGCACCCAATGGAAGTGGAACACTCTAAACATACTGTGGCCACACAATTGTGAGGACACAGCAGGGCTTATGAGAGAAATAAATTTGATTGTGGGATTCTGTTGCATGGCTAACGGTTGAGCTCTTTATTGGAATTCGTAGCCAGAATTGTTATGTGCTTGACCTTGAAGTTGGGACTTTTTAGGTGTCTGACCTGGCCAGCATGGGCAGCTCATGCCTCATGGGAATCTTTCTCATCCATCTTATATTTTGGATTAGGTTGATCTCGTCAGCTGTACTTGCATCAGACATAGTATGGGATTTTCTTTACCTTTTGCATTGAGAAATGTCATTCACATCATCTTTATAGATTGTTAACATCAAATCAGGATGTCACGGTTTCAATATTTATCTATAACCCAATAAGATGAGTTAATGCATATGAAAGCCCTTCTGGTCATACTGCCGTTGTTTCCTAGTGACTTTCTGGAAAAATTATAGTTGCTTGAGAATGAAAGTTATCTGCTACAATTGCCTCCGAATTATTGTTTAGTGCTAGCTGCTAACCTTTTCTAGTTATAATTCCGCGTGCAGTGCAAGTGTGTTTGGCGTTTCACCAACCTCTTTGCAATGTTCATATGATGAAAGAGGAAATAGTGTGCCCATAATACTGCTGATGATGCAGAGGGAGTTGTACCGACGAGAAGGACTTAAGGTATATTCAGCTGTAAGCTACTGAAAAATAACAATTCAGATGTCAGTTTCAACCCCTCAGTTTGCTTATGTATATCCACTATGTTCTTAGATTGAAGGGATCTTCAGAATTAACGGAGAAAATAGTCAAGAGGTCTGTGTCAGGGACCAATTAAACAGTGGTGTGATTTCGGATGAAGTTGACTTACACTGCCTGGCTGGGTTGATAAAGGTGCTGAAAACTTCCACAGTAACACTAATTGCAACAATCTGTCTGTCTTTTTATTTTTAGCTTCAACAGATACCTGAGACTAGCAAACAGATATGCTGTGTGCATGAGATGTCCCCCTTTTTTCGGCAACTCTGAACATGTTTAGAGCAAATATCAGTAGTCAGGAAGGAATAACACACATTAAGTTTGACCAATAGCATGAAACTGAACATGAATGATATTTTATTTGTGGGCAATGTATTCAGCAGTACACATTATCTAACAATTTTTCTTATACATCATTTCGTCGTCTTTGGTGCTCCTTTGTAGGCATGGTTTCGGGAACTTCCAACAGGAGTATTGGACTCACTGACACCAGAACAAGTAATGCACTGCAACACAGAAGAGGAGTGTGCTCTCCTTGCTTGTATGCTACCACCAGTGGAAGCAGCACTGCTTAATTGGGCTGTTAATCTAATGGCCGATGTTGTAGTGCTTGAAAGCTACAACAAGATGAATGCTCGCAACATCGCTATGGTTTTTGCACCAAACATGACCCAGGTTATTGGAAATATTTATTATTCACATCTCCAGAGCGAACCCAGTACATCCACATGCATATACTAATCCCAGGGTATTTCTCTTCCAGATGGCCGATCCATTAACTGCTCTGATGCATGCAGTTCAGGTGATGAATTTCCTCAGGACTTTAATCGTGAAGACCTTAAAGGAAAGAGAGCAGGCAGATGTAGCACCTAATGCATTGGAGTCATGCTCCGGTTCCTCAAATGACCAAGATGAACCTCAGATGCCAGAGCATTTGGAGAAACCGTTCATTTGTTCAAGTCAGGAAACCGTCGATCGCCCTATGATTGACAAGGCTATTTCGGAACAGTTCCTATCGGAAGCTGAACAAGATCATAATTCAAAAATGATTTTGAAGGACAAGATAAGAAGCGTGACATGGACCACAATAAGTGCTACAGTGGATTTCCTCCTCTTGACAATGATTCGAATAGCCGAGTCAGTAGTTCCGGAAAAGAATTTGGTAACAGAAATGCAGAAGGCTTGTTCGAGAGATTTAGTTTAGGAAAGGTGTGAGAGGCTTTGCAGACACCCTGTGTTTCAGTTGAATAGGTCATTGAGGAAGCTCCAGACGTGGTTGCCTTTGATGCTCCCAGAGAAGCGAGACAAGCTTGGGTATGATATGACAGTGAGATTGTATATGTAATTGGTAATGGGGTTATTTTTCGCTTTTCTATTTAGCTGATCGGCCGTTCCTCTAGTTTGTGTGAGTAGAAACGGTCAGCCAATTAGTTTGTAGGTACTGCAGTTTTCAGTGTACATTGTAATGGTTTACTGCTGACGACAAAAGATTGCATGTGGTTCCTATAAGTGAATGAATGGAATTCATTTTCATAGTGAACTTCGACTCTACTGTGTACCGCTAAGTGTGCTATGTGCACAGTGCATTGTTTCATATACGAATATTTCCGATACGTTTTGTGCACAGTTTCATGCTGAGAATTTTGTCTAACTGCTTGCCTGTACTGTACTGCTCCCAACCGAACCTTGTCATCCAGATCCAATATGTCACCCCACACCACCTCAGTGGAACATTTCATATCTTCTCTTGAAGCTGTCAAACGGTGACCATGTCAAATGGTAGGCACGGTAAGCATGCAGTGCCCATGCAAGGAAGATATATGCAGTCCTAGAGACGCCCACGGCTGCACCATACATGAGATGGCCGTCCTTCCTCCCTTGCTGCTGCTCTCCACACCTCACGGCACTGATGCTGCTGCTCTTGTTTCTTCCATCTCCAGCATCGTCACACGCGTTCTTCATCTTCGGCGACTCCCTCGTCGATGCAGGGAACAATGACTACCTGGTGACCTCTCCAAGGCCAACGCCCCGCCGTACGGTGTTGATTTCATGTTTTCCGGTGGCAAGCCAACCGGGAGGTTCACCAACGGGAGGACCATTGCAGATGTCATGGGTAATTTTTTTTTGCGAATCATGGAGCTTCATTGATTACTCATAGTCATTAGTCTTTCTCAACAATAGAGACTAAGAACTGTGGCGTAAAATTTAACCACAAACATCTCCTCCTGACACTAATGCCTTACTAGCTACACTATGGGCTGCCTGGTTCGCAAGCCTACCAATAGAAGACATATGAAAGCTAGTAAGAGAACCAACAGCAAGCTCCTTAACCTACCGTAGTATACTGGCTATATCCGATCTGCCAGCGCCGGGGTCATTCCAGATTTTCACTACCTCCTGTGCATCCGTTTCGATGTGCTCTTCAGGTAGCCTCTCTCAACAGCTAGCTTCGTTGCGTCTCGGACTGCTTCTGCTTCCATAAAAGAGCACTAGCTGCGTCTTCGTACCACAAAACTTGAGCTCGAATCATAGCTCCATTGTGGTCTCTACAATTAAGCATGTTCCCCCTTGCATCTCCTCCCCTCGGAAGCTAGCATCAACGTTTATCTTGTAAATACCGGGGTCTGGTTTCCTCCATCTAGCCAAAACTCGAGCTGGTTTTGGGCTTTTATTTTTCCAGTCCGAGCCAGGTCGATGGTGGTATCTAATGTCCACTTTACGGATGATGTAACCGTTCTTCCTTTGTCGCCATGCGAAACAGTATTTCTCTCTCTCCAGACGACCAGCACCCACACAGAATTGTGCTAGCAGTCTCTTCGTTGACCAACCTCCCCTCTCGCCCATGAAGTTGGGCACAAGTTCGGTAGTTTAACCATGGTAGCTTTTTGAGTTCTTGCCAGAATTGCCTTGCCCATGTGCACTCAAAGAAGGCGTGATAAATGGATTCTTCTTCAGCAGGGTGTTTGTAGATTGTCATGTCTGATCTAACAAAAAAATTGTTGGCACCATGTTCTCAGGTGAAGCATTGGGACAGGAAACATTTGCTCCTCCCTACTTGGCTCCGAACTCGAGCACTGAAGTGACCAGCAGTGGTGTCAACTATGCTTCTGGTTCTTCAGGCATTTTCGACGAGACGGTTCCTTTTATGTAATGTGAACTGCTCAACTTTTTATGCTTCCTGACAGCTTGATATGTTTCTGAATTTTTATCGTATGAATAATGTGGCAGATTGGAAGAGTGCCACTAGGACAGCAAATCAGCTATTTTGAGAAGACGAGAGCAGAGATACTGGAGAGCATGGGGGAGAAAGCTGCAGCTGAGTTCTTGGAGAAGTCTCTCTTCACAGTAGCTGCGGGATCCAACGACATTCTGGAGTTCCTCTCACCTTCAGTACCATTCTTCGGAGGACAGAAGCCTGATGCTGCAGTTTTTCAGGAGGCCTTGGTTTCTAAGTTGGCGTTTCATCTGAAGGTGTCACTAACCTCTACCTCAGTGTTCTAGCTACTGGATTTTCTTTTCGTCTGCACCAATTAATCCTAAACTGATACTGCAATTTTCTTTAAAAAATGAAGCGGCTCAACGAGCTTGGGGCTAGAAAAATCGTTGTGGCCGACATCGGGCCGCTGGGTTGCATACCGTACGTTCGTGCTCTGGAGTTCATTCCTGCAGGCGAATGTTCATCAGCTGCCAACAAGCTCTGCGAAGGTTACAACAAGAAGCTGAAGAGGATGATTGGCATGCTGAACCATGAGATGAGTCCAGAGAGCATGTTCGTCTACACGAATACCCACGACATCGTGATGGAGATCATCCAGCAGCATCGCCAATACGGTAGGCAGATGCAGTGTTGCAAGGCACAAAGTTTGCAGAAATTTGGTACTCGGGCGGTCTCGCATTCTCTGAACTGAGAACTGAATCTTGGATGTGTCGCGTGTATGGCCTGCAGGTTTCGAGAATGCACTGGACCCTTGCTGCGGCGGCAGCTTCCCTCCGTTCCTGTGCATCGGCATTGCCAACGCGAGCTCCACCCTGTGCGAGGACCGCTCCAAGTACGTGTTCTGGGACGCGTTCCACCCGACCGAGGCCGTCAACTTCATCGTCGCTGGCAGGCTCGTCGACGGCGGCGCCGTCGATGCTTCGCCCGTCAACGTCCGCGCCTTGTTCCAGAACCAACAAGAATGAAACGAGATGTGCTCTCGCTGGCTGTGGTTTCATCCTCCTGTGCACTTTTCTTAATGCTTAATCAGATACATTGGACTGCACGTGTAGAATGTGATCGACGATGGCGACTTGTATTAGCAACTTCTTTTCTCTGCTGCTTTTTCGGTCGTTTCTGGGCGGAAAGGAGATCATTGGCGAAAGAAACAAAGTAGACCAACGACGGGAATATTACACTCCAGAAGTTGCACCAGGCTAGCAGTGCCCAGTCCGGGTCTGCCTTTCTATTGTGCACACGAGTACACGACCGCCGCCGGTGCAGTCTCCAGTCTCCAGCCACGACACGCGGCTATATATGCGCACAACACTTGGACTCACTCGGTCGGACGACGTACGTTCTCCTCCGACCAGGAGAATTCCATGGAGGCGCCCGCGAAGCCCGCGACCAACGGCGCCGCCACGGCAAAGGCGTCGTCGTCGTTCTCGTCCGTGGCGGCCACCGCGGCGTGCCTGGTGGCCGTGGGGCTGGGCGGCGTGGCGCTGCTGGTATGGTGGGCGCTGGCGTTCCACCCGGCGCACGCGCGCCTGTGGATGGTGCCCGCGGGGGCTCGTCCTCCTCGGCACCCCCGTCCTCGCCTGGCTCTCCCTCCTCGCCTCCGATCCCTGCCGCTGCTGCGGCCGTGGATCGATCGAGGCGCCTCCAGCGCCCGGTGCACAGAGTACAGAGTAGCTAGTCGTTTCTTCCATGCACAGTACCACGTAGTAGTTACTTGTTTAATTAGTTTGCTTGCTGCTTCCTTGTCATCTCATGGAATCAGATATGCACACATATTGCTGCTTCAGTTTGCTGGTTATCTCAGCCGCAGGTTTGCAGTGTTCTTGCTCTTGTTCACGCGCAAACATCTCCGAGATTCTTCGATCCACTGATGACCTGGCGATCGAGTGCGTCTTTTTATCTGATTTTTGTTCCTTTACGCTGCTACCGAAAGTCGAAAGCGAGCGTGTGCCGAATTGCGTCGAGCCACACTCCATTGGTCGTGGCCGGCGCGTCTCGTCGGTCAGATCAGGAAGTGGACGTTATTAACGATAAGGTTTAGGTATTGGAGCTGGAAATAGGGCGGCTAAACCTATCGTAAGAGGATCGAAGCCGCCTTTTCTTATCTTTTCATCTTAGTTTAAAGCAGATAAACTTGCAGTTCGAATCCACTCACCGCGCACAAAGCTCAACAGTCAGTGATGAGAGATTCCGTGGTACTACTTGAGCTGACAAGCGGATGCAATAGGAGGCTATGGAGCCTTGTGTTGCTGGAACGCTACAAGCTAGACATCCAAAATACGTAATACTTGATGGCTCAGTACATGTACAGGAGCACTGCTTGGTTGTCAGCCAGTCATCATTGGACGGCAACGTGAAAAACTACTGGCTACATTCGACTAAGGAAATTTGGCATGATAGCACGGTCTAGATGCTAGCCGCTTTCTTGTTTATTTCCTGATTGCTCCCTATCTAAAAGTTACTACCGTAATATACAGTATACAACCAACATCCAGAAGCAGAACGCACCAGGATTAGGAAGAACATGGTTCAAATTGGATGTCCACCCCCAATCACACGGTTTCACCTTCAGGGTGAACTTTCGATCCAGGGTAGGAAAACAGCTTGGTAGCGTTCTTGTAGCTCACCTCGGCGAGTTCATTCTCTGGCATTTCAAGCAGCGACGCCACATAACTCAAAACCTGAAAAGAACACGGAAAGGGGGCACAGTTATTAGAATCATTTCATTAATCCACCATTGATTTCTGTGAGAACTTGTGAAGTAAACAGGCCATTTTTGGAGAGATGGAACCCGCACACGGAGTGGATCATTAAGCAATAAGAAGCAGCAGCATATACATTAACAGGCAATTGTGATCTTAAACATTGACATTATGTCGAACAGGGTACGTGAATGTTGAAATAGTACTCAGAGAAAATACTGTGTTTACCCTAGAAAGTTTTAGTTCTTTATATACATGTTAGCATACTAGTCAGGACAAGAATATTCTTTATCATTTTGAAACTTCTTAAAATAGGATAAATAGCAAGGAGCTTATGCAACAAGGCGCCACAAGAAAAAGCATGTACCATGAATATTTCATCTGGAACTAGGGCGGCTAAACCTATCATAAGAGGATCGAAGCCGCCTTTTCTTATCTTTTCATCTTAGTTTAAAGCAGATAAACTTGCAGTTCGAATCCACTCACCGCGCACAAAGCTCAACAGTCAGTGATGAGAGATTCCGTGGTACTACTTGAGATGACAATTGGATGCAATAGGAGCCTGGTGTTGTTGGAACGCTACAAGGTAGACAATCCAGAATACACAATACTTTGATGGCTCAGTACATGTACAGGAGCACTGCTTGGTTGCCAGCCATATGCTTTATACCAGTCATCATTGGACGGCAACGTGAAAAACTACTGGCTACATTCGACTAAGGAAATTTGGCATGATAGAATAGTCTAGATACTAGCCACTTCCTTACTTATTACCTGATAGCTCCCTATCTAAAAGTTACTACCGTAATATACAGTATAGAGCCAACATCCAGAAGTAGAACGCACCAGTATTAAGAAGAACATGGTTCAAATTGGATGTCCACCCCCAATCAAGCAGTTTCACCTTCAGGGTGAACTTTTGATCCAGGGTAGGAAAACAGCTTCGTAGCATTCTTGTAGCTCACCTCGGCGAGCTCTGTCTCTGGCATTTCAAGCAGCGACGCCACATAACTCAAAACCTGAAAATAAAATAGAAATGAGGCGCATCTCATTAGAATAATTTCCTTAAACCATCACTGATTTGTGTGAGAATGAGATGACTTGTGAAGTGAAACCATTTTTGTACAGGTGGAACCTGCAGCGAGTAGTGACATTGCCACAAGCTTAAATTAATAAAAGAAATAGCAGCAAATACATTAATAGGCAATTGTGCATTTCTTAAACATTACACACTGCAATGACATTATACCGAACAGACCGGTCAACGCTGAAATAGTAGTACCCAGAGAAAATATTGTGTTTAGAGCATCTCCAACCGGATCCCCCACTTTGTCCCTATATGTCGGGGCGGGCAAACTGGACAACCCACTTTCCCCCTATATGTCCGGACTGTCTGGCACCCCCACTTTCAGCCCATATATGGGGTGGAAATGAGGGTGCCCCGGCATGTCCGGACAGTCCGCCACATCCACTCTGGACCAGTTTATCTCTTTCATTATTATTTAATTTCTCTTTTTCTCTCCATCCCCACCAATCACATGCAACTGGCCGGACAATTTAAGGGACATGGCTGCGCGCACAGATACATGAGGGTTCAAAGCGGACATGTCCGCGGACAAATGATGGGTCAAATTGGGCCATTGTGGTTGGAGATGCTCTTACCCTAGAAAAGTTCTGCTCTTCATAGACACCTTAGTATACTAGTTGGGACAAGAATATTTTCATCATCAGGGAACTGTCTAATGATAGGAAAAATAGCATGGAGCTTATGCAACAAGGTGGCAAGGGGAAAAGCATGAAGATTTGATACCAAAACTATCAGGCAGAGGAATCAGGGCACAAATCTTACAATGTGGATGTTAGCTGGATGGTTCAAGGATTCATTTGAAGAGGCAGCTGCATCTGCATCTGAAGTGTCCACAGGGACTGTTACTAGAGAAACATTGTCCAACTTTGGTAATGCATCAGGTGCATCTGTCTCTAACAGAATTCTGTCCAAAGGTATCTATAACAAATACAAATGCATTTCATAGGTAAATACTTGTGAGATGGAATGGTGCATAAAGCATAATAGATTACATACCTACTCCCAGGAAAAAGGGAAATAACCTACTTACTGCTTTGAGCATTTGCTTTGCCTTAGTGGATTTCATGCCTGTAAGGAACCCAGACAACGAAAAGTAACAACCTAAATTTGCAAGGCCGAGCACCATTTCTGCAGACCCTAGATAAGAATGCAACAGCACACCTGCTGGGAAAGGCCCAGTTCGCCTGGGTGCAGCCAGAAAGTTAACATGTCATAAGGGTTATTTGTAGAGAAAAGAAATGAGAAACTACAAGACGCCCACAATACTTGACTGTAAGTATGGAACCTGCACTTCAGTATGACATTTCTATCTAGAAGAGCAGTACTTTAAGGGTTTTGGCGATGTGTATAAAATAATCTAAAGTTAAACCCTACTAAGAATCTGGTGTGTGCCATATCATGGATAATTCACTTTTTCAGAAACTAAAATTTCAACTTGGACAAACAAACAATCCCTACCTGTCATACATAGCTACATACAAGAACTAAAAATACTAAAGGCCAGATATCCATGCCTTACTTTAATATTTCCAGAAGATCACCAAAGGCACGTACACAATGAACAGAAACAGGTTTCTCCAATTCCTTAGCTAGTTCAAGTTGTCGTTGGAATACTTCAACCTGTGTTGACATTATGTTGCTGTTATTATAGTATATAATAAAACGGCACAACTAAAGCCATGGTGGGATAGCGAAAATGGTTATATGCATCAGATCATGTAACTGAATCTGTTGGTAAAATCATATGCAACATGAGGTGCAGATGGGTCCATGCTAACAAACCTGTTCTCCAAAGTCAACAGTTTTTCCATGTGATCCCTTGTCCAGACCAATCTGCACAATGGTGACATATGAGAAGATATATCACATGCCAAAAGGAAACAGAAAAGGCTCTGACCTCTAACCAAATTTGAAAACAGTAGTACATTAAATTCAGAAATGCAGTTTCAGCTTTTAAATTACAGCAAGTAGAGGCCGCAGCTTAAAAAACATATTGCTGATAAACATTAAAAACTCAATGACTGGCAGAACCAAATGATCCTAATTTAGAGTTTCAGACTATTCCAGAACAATGCTGTTAGGGAAAAGCCTTGGTTAGCAATTTGCGGCAGTCGAGGCTATTACGTATTGCCGCAGTTCTACTGCTGGCTATTAACCAGGAAGAGTGACAAATTGACGGATAAAGCTCACCTCCCCAACAGCCGCCTCTGGGGTTTCTGAGAAAAATCTCCGGAGCGAATCCATCCAATCGGGCGACCTCTCCGGCACCCACCTACGCAAATTCACGGTTTTAGAACCCACATAGCATAAGAAGCAGTGCACCGCGAGAAGCAGCCAAGGAGTCTTGCCATGGATGGAGGCCGAAGCAGGGGACGACGGCTGGGTGCTCCTGGGCCATCTGCTTCACCAGGTGCCAGTCTTTCTGCATACAACCAGTAAAGAAAGAGTCAGGGAGGAGAGGTTGCCTGCGTTCTCGGGAATGGGCAGGGATAGAGCTGGGCGTACCTCGGAGGTGCCGTTGACCGCGAACCGGGCAACGCCGGAGGCTGTGGCGGCGCGTATGAGGGAGGGGGCGACCGCCGCGATGCGGGGGTCTTGCAGGTGGCAGTGCGCGTCGAAGAGCCGCACGGCGGAGGCGGCGCGGCCCGGAGCCTGGGCCATGTTGATGGTGGGAGAGCTGCGGTGGCCGGTGCCGGGGCGGAGAGCCGGAGACCCGGGTGGGTTTGACCGGTGACGGCTTTCCGCGAGCACCGTATCAGCGGCTCGACGGCCACGGGCCGAGAGGAAAGGAGAGGCCTACTACGAAGAGGATTGCAGTGCGCTAAGCATAATAATTGTTGGGGCTGGCCCAGACTTGTCCTTTTTGGTTGGACCGGTTATAAGGATAGATAAAGAAATCAGCGACAAACAGGCCCATGTAGACATAATTCAATTTGTTTTAGTGGATAAAGTTTTTTTTAGAGCTCCACCAATCTATTAATAATAAATAATCTATCTCTATCTCTACTCTATAATATAGCTAAGCGACCGTGGTACGTCGTACATGGTACGTCGCATCGATCCACCGCACGATTCCGATCGGTAAAAAAACCGGGCCTCACAAGTAGGGGTGTAAACGGATCGGATCGGATCGGATTTTGCCTCTACCATATCCTTCACCATATTTTTTTCTCGGATTCGGATCGGATCGGATAATGAACGGTTGCGGATTCGGGGGCGGATAGATATAATCACGGATTCGGAACGGAGACGGAGCGGATTCGGGGCGGAAAGAAAATTAGTCGGATCGGTATGTGCGTACATCATCAACCCACATAACAAAAACAATAGCTCAACAACGTAATAATCTAACAAAGTTATACTCTATTAGTTTAGACAAATAGAACTAACTACAAATTGTGCTCCACAAATGAACTTCACAACTCAATAACTACAAATTGTGCTCTATTAGTTTAGACATTTCGGTAGAAAATCGGATTATTCGGATTATAACCATCGGATAATACTAATTAATATTCGGATGCTATTTCAGATACCATATCCTATACCGTATCCGGGTGTTCAGTTCGGAATCGGATATCCTTATCCGGCAGATTCTTCGGAACCGGATATGGATTCTTTAAAACGGATTCGGCGACGGATTCGGTGCGTAAATTATCCTATCCGTTTACACCCCTACTCGCAAGCACGATCCGTTCGCTAAAAATACCAGAGCAAAAAACGATGTCGGTCGTAAATTATGTCGCTAAAAGAACCGGACTTCAGACCTTCCAACCCAAAGAAACAGAACATCGATAGGCTCTCGTGCATGAAAAGAACTCCACGTCGGTCTTGTTTATCGAGGAGACGAGATCCAACACGACAAAAGCTGCCAGATATATACCTGCCCTTGCCCACGAACCATCGATCAAACAAGCTAAGAAGAGAGGGATCTATGCCGCGGCCTCGAGAGCGATCATGAGGAGAAAGACCACGATGGAGAAGTTGGAGGTCCGGCCGTGACCTAGCAAACCGTGAGCAAGATCGACGATGGAAGTATCAAGTATCGAGCCCCCGATGCTCTCCGCGTCGCGATCAGACTTGGTTACCGTATCTCGACCGCACCGCCGTCGTCTTCCTCGAGCGACAGCCCACTCGCGCCACACCGACAATGGCGTCCTCGCGTGCAAGATATCGGCATCCGGGTTGGCCCGCCGGCGGTCACAAGCCAAGGGATGGACGCCATGGCGCGCGTCTCCGTGAATGAAGCGTTCGTCATGCGCTCCATGGGCGTCGACATAGACCTGTCAGATCAGCCGGTCAATCTCGGCGATTGGTTGCGGAGCTTTGCCTCCATGGAGACGCGAGTTAAAGGTCCTCAACCCTATGGAAAACGTCGTATGCCTCCCCGATTCGTTCCCGCTAAGAAGATGACCAGATCTACCTCCATGGCCAAAAGAGAATCGAATCTAAACGATGCCCAGGAGGTGGAGGACTGCAGCCTAGATGTTCTCCTTTTCCCACGGTTCAGGCTAGGCTGTGGCCGGTCGAACTCTCGACGAGGACGGGCCTTGTTCGGTTCCTCTGTTTTGTTGGTGCTGCTCCAGATCACAAATTCACAATACCTACTGAGCCAATCTGGTGCAAATTATTATTTTTGCTTATAACGCTACCCATGGATCTTCGCTGCCATGCTGCTGTTGCTGCATGAGAAGCGCTCCTGTCCTCTCGATGAAGCTGATGCTGGTGAGTGCATATGGTTCAGTTCTCATCAATAAGCATCAAAGAAATATAATTGAGAGAGAACATATGGGCTGGTGAGTGCATGGGAACCAAATGCGTGGATGAGGTAAAAAAAACATCCCTATTAGCTGAAGTTCAGTTAAGCGTGTAAAAAAGTAAGTTCAGTTCTGGATTTGTTTTCTTCAGTTCTGGAATTAATTAGTGGAAATTTCATAGAGATAATAACCATCTAGCATGAACCTTGGTGTAACATCCCAAAAATATTAATCAGTATTATTATTCCAAAAATGAGAGCCAACAAAAACTTTTGCTTAATTATATGTGTTGATCTCATATTGTTTCTTGTGTTGTTCTTTCTTGCTAAATATGTGTTGCTTGCTCTAAAGAAAAACATGAAGAAAAGAAGAGAATAAAATGAAAATTGAAACAAGAAAATAATGTGACAAGTGTCACATAAAATTCTCCAAGTGAGAAATTGTTTTCCTTTACAATAAAATTCAGAGGAGTGGTAATGTAAACACTCCCATGTTATCCTTACTACTTTTCTATCTCAAACAATATTTTAAATTAGTTTTAAAATTCAAAAGTAAAATTCAATTGGAAATAAAACCAAATTCAATAATCAAAACCCTATGAAGAAAAATGATTCAAAACATTTTATTTTGTAAAGCCAATTTTTGTGAAGCTTCTGCATGCCATGGGAAGGCTTCACAAATTTTCTTGAATTTTTATAAATAGATTTAGTGCCCTAATTAAATTCGAGAAAAGCTTCTGGTTTGAAAAACAAAAGAAAGAAATGAAAAGGAGAGAAGCCAGGGGGTTTTCTGCAAAACCTTCTTCGCCTACCTCTCCGTCGCCGTGTCGACGCCGCACGCCGCGCGCCTCGCCGTTCCCCGGGCCCCCCAGGCCCCCCTGCTCGCGTTCACCCTCTCTCCCGTGCCTCTGCACGCTCTGCCTCGCAGAGGAGGGCACTCGAGCTCTCTCCCATCGTAGTTACGCCGCGGTTCCCCGACGACCGCCGCGGAGGAGTTGGACGGCGCCGGCCAAATTGGCCCCCCCCCTCGCAGCTCCTCGACACGCGATCAGCTACGCCGTGCACCCTAGCTCCATCCCGGACCCCCCAGACAGCACGCACCGGCCTCTCCCGCTCTCTGGACGCCGCTGGACCGCGACCACCGTGCGCCGACGATGCGCCTATATAGCTCGACCCCGCACCTCACGAATTCTCCACCCCTTCACCCCTGCTTCCCTCCCTTGCTTCACCACCTCACGTACACCGCCAGGAGAGCAGAGCCGCGGCTGCTGAGCCGCCGCTGCTCTGGATTTCTTCCCGAGAAGCTCCGCCGGAGCCGTAGGTGAGCACGACCACGGCCGTGCCGTCCTGCTGCTCCATTCTCCCCTCTGACCCTCTACGTTGTTACCCGAGCTCACCGCACTCACCCCATCCCTTTTCCCCTTTGATTAGTGCCCAGACGCGACCGTTGGACCTCGCCGGAGTTGCTGTCCGTGGCCGTAGAAGATCGGCACCTCGCCGCCGACGAACCAGCCCCCCCAGCAAGTGCAACTCGCGCCAAGGTCTTCCCCGAGCCTCCGCCGTCGATCTGCTTCATCACCACGACCTCCCGAGCCCCCTAGGTGAGCCAACCATCCACCTCGCCGTCGCCGGAGCTTCGGCGCCGCTCGTTTTAGGTCGCCGGAGTTCGTCGACGACGTGGGCTAACGTGAGCCGTTGGATCTTAATCCAACGGCAGCGTACCGGTTCGTTTAGAATAGGAGTCACTGACGTGTGGACCCCACACGTCAGGTTTTTATTAGTTTCCCTCGCGCACCCAGTGTCGCTGACATGTAGGCCCCACATGTCATAACTTTTAACATTATCCAAACAGAGAGAAATTCTAATTTAGTTTTCTCTGGAAATTCAGTACTGGACCTAACTTCAAAAATCAATAACTTGAGATTTAGGCATCCAAATAAATCAAACTCAATTGTTCTGGAAAACTTATGAAAATGTTTAACCAACCCAATTGGTCTCATGTCATTTAATTAAATAGATAAAAAGTATTATTAAAAATACTACAGAAGGTTTAAATTCTAAACTTGTTTGTTTCTGATACTCTGTTAGTCCAAATAATTCCAAACCAATTTTGCTAGCTTAGTACTGCCATGTATTAGCTTCCCTAATTTTGGTAGAATTATTTGTGCAGTATTAATTGTTTAGTATGAAGTTGAAGTTTAACACCCTTCTGCACTCAAACATTTAAATATGTTAAATGGTTAACCCAAATGATTTAGGACCAATTTTGTTAGGTCACATTTAGTCATGTTTAGTTACCCCTAAAAGGATTTAATTTTAGGAGCAACAGAACTTAATTGGTAGCTAAAACTTGATTATTAAGTTACTGGACTCAAACATTTGTGTAGGGAGTTTGGTAACTCAAATTAATCCAAACTCAATTGTGTTGTCTTCTACACATCAGTAGCTTTCTATAGAAATTTAGTTTGTATTTTTGTGACCAACAGAACTCAAGTTGTGCAATTAAACATGTTCCACAAGTTTCTGCCATAGTTTTGAACATAAATAAATAATGTTTAATTCAATGATTTTGAAACCAAATTGTATGGTTTGATGTGTGCAGTAGCTAATTGTGATGTTTATGATTGATATGTTGTGATGCTTGCTTGAGTAGTTTAGTAATTGTTTGCATTGCTTGTTTGACGTTTAGACGAGAACGTTGCCGGAATCTACGAGGAGGGGGAATTCTCTGATCATCAAGCACAAGAACCCGAGAACTTTGCCGAGCAAGGCAAGCTACTCCCTGAGCTTGCACCTAAATACATATGCATCTACTTTGATCAAATGATTTACTCTTAAGGCATTGGTTTACAAAACCTTTTCAAAAGTATATGGATATTATTTTGCCACCCTATGTAGAAATATAAGGTAGTTTATATAAAACTATAGGATGGGAAACAATGTTGTTTATTCAAAACTCCTTTAAAAAGACTTGTGTGGTTATGGAATACCGAGATGTCGGTGTGGAAGTAAAGAAGTGGAGAATGGTGATGTTTATGAAAAATGCACATGTGTCCTAGTACTATGACAACCACCATACCCTGTGCGACCACATCTACCCACATATGGGAAAGGGCGTAGTCATATAATTTGCTCATATTAGTATGGGATGCCTCAACAACGAGGATGACCTCGTTCCATGAGGGGATGGTTGGTGACCTACCCCTGACCTGGGTCCTAACATCTGAGGATGGGGGATTGAAGGGTTCGCTCGCCGGGCAGAACTACGAGTCCTCACACTTAGGTTTCCCGACGGGGAATCTGGACTGGGTGTAGATGGAAAGGATGATAATTCGTAGCGGTAGGGTCCTATACTAGCATGAGCAAAGGACAGGCTATGGTCGGCGGCTTACTTCGCATACACCTGTATGGCGAGACGTGGCAGACACGATGAGTGCCGGATGGATGTGGGAAAAGCGTGCTACCTCTGCAGAGTGTAAAACTATTCGAATAGCCGAGTCCTCGGATATGGACAGTTGGGAGGCCCTAGACCATGTGCAAGTTTTTGGAAAAGCTTTTAAGTTTAAAAGAAACTGAAATGGTGATGGTGTTACACAGCTATACCAAATGGAGTGGTATGAGTTGTTGGAATAAATGGACCATGGTGAGCCATGGTCAGAAAAAGGAGGAGTTTTGGAGAAACAAAATGAGATGGTGACTTCTTTCAAAGATAGTTATAAAACTCTTCTTACCTTTTTCAATAAAGATATAGAGATGTTTTAAACAAATAAAAGTTGTAAGTTAAATAAAACTAGTGCATACTCATGTTGGGGTAGTTTGCGAGTACATTCAAATGTACTCATATTGGTTTCGTCCCTGGCTATTGTCCTAGCCAGACTACGAGGAGGAGCACTACGCCGAGCAGGAATATGGCGACTTCTACGCAACTAAGGATCTCCACAAGTCAGCTGCCTGTCGGGTCGTCATCGTTAGAATATGATGTCTACTACGCCGTAGCTTCCGCTGATATTTTGGTTTGGCCCATGAAGGCACCTATGTAAGACTTGGTCTAAATGACCATTTATGTAAGACTTTTTATTCGGTATTGTAATGGATGTAAACTTTGGTATCCAATTCGGATTATGTGCAACGACAGACTGATCACGGGATCGTTGTGTTAAGCATAATCGGGTATTTCGGACAGCTAGTCCGGGGTCCCCACAGACTTGGTATCAGAGCCATCCTGACTTTAGGAAACCTTAGTTAGCATGGTCGTTAGACAAATGTTACAAAAAGATTAATTTCTAAAAGAAAGGAATGAAGTATTTTCGAAAACTGCTTATCTCCAATCCTCTTACTTATGCAAAATTTATTCTCATTAAACATTACATTTTCCTTGTATCCTTAAAATTTTGCAGACTTGTCATCATTAAACTTAAAATTTGCTTATTGTTACCTCACTAAATTAAAATTTTGTACACTATCATCTCACTAACTTAAAATTTTGCTTAAAAATTGTAGATGGCACTCCATTGGACCGAGTTCGTTCAGCTTGAGAAGGACAGCAAGCTGACGTTTGAGAGGGACTTGTTCGAGTTGAGCAAGCTGTTAGGTCGCCCCGCTCCAGAGTTTGAGGGAGCTCAGATTGACGTTCACGGTGTCGGAAGGCTGAGCTGGCTCATCAGTCGTCAGTTCGCAGGAACATCAAGTCTCCCAGTTCCAGGACGCTCGTCTTCACCACCAAGGAGGCCACCTGGGTTGATGGTCTCTGTACTGCTACACAGAGGATGCTAGCCCGACTTTGTGAGGAGCACAAGGCGGAGTTAGTAGACTCCCGTTTCCGGTTCTACGGGAGGCGCAACTGCGATGGACACCCTACTCCTTCCCTTACCACCCGATGTTTGGGAGCTACATCATGGACATGGAGATCTTACTTCAGTGCACTCAGGATGATCTGTTGCGCACTAGGATTCAGCTTCACTTTGACCGCGAGTCGCTCGTTGAGCTTCGCGAGAACGAGGAGAAGCTGATGGAGGAGAAGGTCGCTCTTCTCAGGAAGAGGGCCCAGCTGAGGAAGACTATCGTGAAGCTCCGCAAGAAGGTGGCGGAGCAGGACGAGCTGATTGAGGATCTAGAGCACCATACTGACGAGATGGAGGAGGAGGGCGAGGATCTCCGCAAGGAGAACAACGCTTTCCTCAGTGACGATGATGACTTCGTGGAGGAGATGGATTGTGAGGAGGACGATGATGAGGAGGAGTTAGTTGACGAGGAGGAGGAGCCACTCGAGGCAGTTCTCGAGGACGAGGAGGAGGATCCCGAGGAGCCACCTACCAGTCAGATGCTGACGTGTTAGAGCTGGAGGTTCCACCTCAGTAGGCGAGTGACTTGATCACTACCGCAGGATTAGGTTGACCCCTATCGCTAGTCGAGTCGAAGTAGTGGTTCTTTTGGAAACCAGATGCTATGTATCTTAGATGTAAGGTGATGTTGTAAGCTTGATGTTGTTGTGAACTCCTTGATGTGTTGTTTGTGAAATATAAGTATGTTTGTCTTGTTAGATCTGTGTGAAATATTTTCATATAATCCTTAAAATTAATTAACCACTTGAGATCGTCTTTTCCCTTAGTCGAACTTTTCTTGCCTTGCCTCTTATACCCGGTGTGCTTCAGGATGCCGCCCCGTCGCAGCAATGCGGAAGGATCAGGATCAGCACCACCACCACCGGACCCAACCCCCGCCCAACTTCTCGCGCTTATCATGGAGGAACGTGAAAATGCCGGCAGGAGCGCCAGGCTCATCTCACTGCCCTGCAACAACTCGCAGCCGCTTATAACAACAACAACAACAACAACAAAACAAAACAACAACAATGGTGGTAATGGCAATGGCGATGGAACCAGCGATCTACCTTAGGTGATTTCAGAAGACCAACCCACCCACCTACTCCAAGGGACTTCACCCACTGGAGCCGATGATTGGCTTCGCACCATCGACAACAATCTGGAAGTTGCTGCTGTGGGAGAAATGAGAAAGTGTTGTATGCAACCCACTATCTCGCTGGACCTGCAAGAGCTTGGTGGGAAACTACCAAGGCTCTCCAGCAAGCTGGTCATGTTATCAACTGGGCTGAGTTCCAGGAGAAGTTCCGCAAGAAGCACATTCCCTACGGACTCATTGAGAGGAAGAAGGATGAATTCCGCAAGCTGAGGCAGGGAAGTAAGATGTGGTCGGTTATCTGGATGAGTTTACCGACTTATCTCGGTATGCTCCTGATGACACCGACAAAGAAGAGAAGAAGATGGAGCGTTTCATGAGTGGACTTCATGATGAACTGCAGTGTGCTCTGGTTATCCATGACTTCCGTGATCTGGAGTCACTTGTGGACAAAGCCATCCAGCTGGAGACCAAGCGCAAGTCTATGTATGAAGGTCGCAAGAGGAGGATGAATGCTCAGGAAGGTTCGAGCAGCCAGAAACCTCGTATCTTTCAGCAGAACCCCAGGCCTGCCTATCGTCCACCCCAAGCTCCACGCCCCAATTTCCCTAACCGCCCAAACAACTTCAACCGCCCCAATGACAATAACCGTCCCAGAGGAAACTTCAACAACTTCAACCCAATGCCAATGTTGTCTGCTTTGAATGTGGCAACAAAGGTCACTACTCCAGAGAATGCCCCAATCCCAAGAAGCCTGTCCACGCCCCAATGCACCGAACAATGGTCAAGGCCGCAATGGAAATGGTAATGGCAAGAATGCCGCACCCCGCGGGAATGCTGCTGTTGTCAGAGGCCGTCTGCACCACATCAATGCTGAAGAGGCTGAAGAAGCGCCAGATGTTGTGCTGGGTACGTTCCTTGTCAACTCAGTACCTGCAACTGTTCTGTTTGATTCTGGTGCCACCCATTCGTTTATTACCAAAGAGTTTGTTTCTAAGGGAGGTTTAGTCGGGAGTCTTTTACCCAAACCATGTTGGTACAAACCCCAGGACTGTTAGCCAAAACCAACCAGATGTGTTCCGAAACCCCCATAGAAATTGGAGGAGAAGGTTTGCAGCCGACCTAATTATCTTAGGAAACCAAGGCATAGATGTTATTCTTGGAATGGATTGGTTAGCCAAGTATCACGGTCGTATTGACTGTGCCCGAAGAGCTGTTTCTCTCACTTCTGATGATGGAGTTGAAGTGGAGTATGCATCTGAGACCAGCCAGACCAGACCCGGATGCCATGAGAGCATAGCTCGACCCGCCCTAGATGAGATCCGTGTTGTTCACCTGTTCAAGGATGTTTTCCCAGAAGAATTGCCTGGTATGCCGCCAGACCGGGATATTGAGTTCATAATTGAGCTTATCCCAGGGACATCCCCCATATCCCAAAAGCCTTATCGGATGAATCCGGAAGAACTGGTTGAGTTGAAGAAGCAGTTGGCTGATATGCTAAGCAAAGGTCTTGTCCGCCCAAGCGCTTCACCATGGGGATCACCCATTATTTTTGTGGACAAGAGAGACGGTACCACACGCCTGTGTGTGGATTATCGCAAGCTGAATGACGTGACCATTAAAAACAAGTACCCTCTTCCCAAGATCGAGGATCTGTTCGATCAAATGAACGGAGCCCGAGTCTTTTCAAAGATCGATCTTCGGACAGGTTACCATCAGTTGAAGATCCGAGAGACAGACATTCCCAAGACCGCCTTCACCACCCGTTACGGTTTGTTTGAATACACCGTGATGTCCTTTGGTCTGACCAATGCCCCAGCCTATTTCATGAATCTCATGAACAAGATTTTCATGGAGTACCTCGACAAGTTCGTGGTAGTTTTCCTTGATGACATCCTTATTTATTCCAAGACCGAAGAAGAGCATGCTGAACACCTGCGTCTAGTTTTGGAGACCCTCCAGAGCACCAGCTGTATGCCAAGCTTAGCAAGTGTGAGTTTTGGCTCAGTGAAGTGGCATTTCTCGGACATATTGTATCTGCTGGAGGAATTTCTGTTGACCCTGAGAAGATACAAGCCATTCTTGACTGGTTATCCCCAACCAGTGTGAAAATCCGAAGCTTTCTCGGACTTGCCGGTTATTACCGCAAGTTCGTTGAAGGATTTTCCAGTATAGCCAAACCCATGACCCAACTGTTGAAGAAGGACAAGAAGTTTGAATGGACTCAGAAATGTGAGGATAGTTTCCAAGAACTGAAGAAGAGACTAACCTCAGCCCCAATTTTGATTATGCCAGACGTCACCAGAGTTTCGACGTGTATTGCGATGCATCACGCCTCGGACTTGGTTGCGTTCTGATGCAAGAAGGCAAAGTTGTGTCGTATCTGTCCCGGCAGTTGCGACCGCATGAAGAGAATTACCCAACCATGACTTGGAGTTAGCTGCTGTAGTCTTTGCTCTTAAGAAGTGGCGTCCCTATCTTGCGGGACATCGCTGTGAGATCTATACGGATCATAAGAGCTTGAAGTATATTTTCACCCAGAAGGAGTTGAACCTGCGACAGAGGAGATGGATGGAATTAATCAAGGATTATGATATTGGAATCCATTATCACCCTGGAAAGGCTAATGTAGTTGCCGATGCCCTTAGTCGCAAACCTTGCACCCTGAATGCCCTGATCCAAGCCGAACAGCCAGCCTTGTTCAAAGAGTTCGAAGACTTTGGACTAGAACTTGTTAGCCATGGTTATCTCGCCAATTTAGAGTTAACCCCAACCCTGATGGATCAAATCAAAGAAGCCCAAAAAGATCATGAAAGCATTGAAGGAATTAGGAAGAAGATTTCCCTCGGCAAAGCACCCGGTTTTACCGAAGATGCTGAGGAGTGCTGAAATTCAATGATCGTATCTGTGTGCCCAATGTCACGGAACTTAAGGAGTTAATCCTAAAGGAGGCTGATGTCTACGCACGATTATATTCTTGTAGACAGTGTTGGGCCTCCAAGAGCAGAGGTTTGTAGAACAGCAGCAAGTTTCCCTTAAGTGAATCACCCAAGGTTTATCGAACTCAGGGAGGTAGAGGTCAAAGATATTCCTCTCAAGCAACCCTGCAATTAAGATACAAGAAGTCTCTTGTGTCCCCAACACACCCAATACACTTGTCAGATGTATAGGTGCACTAGTTCGGCGAAGAGATAGTGAAATACAAGTGATAGGGATGATTATAAGTAGTAACTGCAATCTGAAATAAAGATGGCAGCAAGCAAACATGTAGCAGAAGTTGATGTAAACGGTGTTTCAATGCTTAGAAACAAGGCCTAGGGATCATACTTTCACTAGTGGACACTCTCAACAATGATCTCATAACTGAATAAGTAAAAGCTACTCTTAAACACTCTCTTGTTGGATAACAAACACCATTCATTGTGTAGGGCTACAAAAGCACACCTCAAGCCGGAGTTAACAAGCGCCACAACGTCATAAAGGAATCTCACACGGTGCACACACTTTACACCGTGGAGAGTACCGGAGTTCATATTAAAGTAACCTATAGAGTGCATAATAGATAAAGAGTAACATCTACATATTCAACTAGATTAGCACAACTGAACACAAGTAAATACTGCTCGGGATTATTCTCCTTCTTGATAACACAAGAGTACTACGTGTAGGGCTGCAAAAGCACTCCTCAAAGTCTGAGTAAACAAACACCAGAGTTCCCAAGAACAAGCCATGATAGATATCTAAATTATTCATAGAGTCACACGAGTACCCACACTGTCACCTTGATACCGTGTTGTCACAACGACTCCAGAAACTAGACAAAATCACTTGAGTAGCATAAACATTATTAATGTATTCAGCAATACTAGCAATACACATGATCACACCATGTGAGAGAGAGATGAACCACATAGCTACCGGTAGAGCCCTCAGCCTCGGGGGAGAACTACTCCCTCCACATCATGGGAGTCAGCAACGGCGATGAAGATGGCGGTGGTGTCGATGGAGATGACTCCGGGGGCAATTGCCCGTCCCGGCAGAGTGCCGGAACAGAGACTTCTGTCCCCCGAAACTTGTCGTCGATGGCGGCGGCGCTGCGGAACTCTTCTGGAAATATGACTTGGTATTTTAGGGTTTTCGCGTCTGAGGCAATATATAGGCGAAGGGGCAACGTCGGTGGAGGCCCGAGGGGCCCACACCACTGGTGGCGCGGCAGGGGGCCCACCCGCGCCTGGGTGTGGTTTGGCCACCTCGGCGCCCTCCTTCGTCTCTCCTTCGGACTCCGTGACAGTGCTGGAAAAATAGGGACGTGGCCTTTTGTTTCGTGCAATTCCGAGAATATTCGCAGAAGTACTTTTCTGGAACCAAAAACAGCAGAAAACAGGGAACTGGCACTGTGGCATCTTGTTAATAGGTTAGTTCCAGAAAATGTATAATAATGATATATAATGCATATAAAACATGTGACAATTGGTATAATATAAGCATGGAACATCAGAAATTATGGATACGTTGGAGACGTATCAAGCATCCCCAAGCTTAGTTCTACTCGTCCTCGAGTAGGTAAAACGATAACAACAAATAATTTCTGAGGAGACATGCTTTCACACAATCTTGATCAATATATTGCAAGGCTCATGTCATGAATGAAGTGACTCAAAGCAATGATCTATAGTTTGCTAACAAGTAGATAAAGAGTAAACAATGAATCATATAAGGAAAAACTTTTCATGAATAGTACTTTCAAGACAAGCATCAAAAAGTTTTGCATAAGAGGTAACTCATAAAGCAATAGATTCAAAGTAAAAGGCATTGAAGCAACACAAAGGATGATCAAGTTTCAGCATTTGCTTTCAACTTGTAACATGTATATCTCATGGATAGTTGTCAACACAAAGCAATATAACAAGTGCAATAAGTAAATATGTAAGAATCAATGCACACAAAGTTGACACAAGTGTTTGCTTCTAAGATAGAAAGGAGTAGGTAAACTGACTCAACATAAAGTAAAAGATAGGCCCTTCGCAGAGGGAAGCAGGGATTAAATCATGTGCTAGAGCTTTTTAGGTTTTCGAAAGCATATAGAGAGCACAAAATAAGTATTTGAGAGGTGTTTGTTGTTGTCAACGAATGGTAGTGGGCACTCTAACCCCTTGTCAACCAGACTTTCAAAGAGCGGCTCCCATGAAGGACGTTATCTCTACCAGCAAGGTAGATCATCCCTCTTCTCTTTTGTTTACACATGTATTTTAGTTTCTTTATAGATGACACTCCTCCCAACCTTTTGCTTACACAAGCCATGGCTAACCGAATCCTCGGGTGCCTTCCAACATTCACATACCATGGAGGAGTGTCTATTGCAAAATTAAGTTGCTTACTGATAAATCAGGGCAAAACATGTGAAGAGAATTATTAATGAAAGTTGTAATTAATTGGGCTGGGCACCCCGTTGCCAGCTCTTTTTGCAAATTATTGGATAAGCGGTGTATATGCCACTAGTCCAGGTGAAAGTCTGTCAGAAGTAAATGACAAGATTGAAAGATAAAACACCACATACTTCCTCATGAGCTATAAAACATTGACACAAATAAGGAGTAATAAAGTTTTGAATAGTTTAAAGGTAGCACATGAAATATTTACTTGGAATGGCAGGAAATACCACATAGTAGGTAGGTATGGTGGACACAAATGGCATGGGTTTTGGCTCAAGTTTTGGATGCACGAGAAGCATTCCCTCTCAGTACAGAGTTTAGGCTAGCAAGGTTGTTTGAAGCAAACACAAGTATAAACCGGTACAGCAAGAATCACATAAAAATATTGCAAGTATTATAAGACTCTACACTGTCTTCCTTGTTGCTCAAACATTTTACCAGAAAATATCTAGACCTTAGGAGAACAAATATGCATCCCAAGTCTCAACAAGCTCTACGGTAGTCTCCACTACTAGGCTTTAACTACATGATGCAAGAGCTTAAACATGATCTACTTGAGAGCTCAAAACAATTGCAAAGTATCAAATCGAAACAAGACAATGATCTACAAGAATGCATATGTCTTTTCCAATACCAACTACCTACATGTAGCATTTTCTTTCTTCCAAACAAACACCAATCAATTTATTTAAATATAAACTCTCCAAATGATAATAAATGCAGCAAGAGAGAGTATTAAAAACAAGTGCTAACAGCTCGAAGAGATGCATGAAAAACAGGAGCTAAAAGCACTGCAGTAGCTAGTTAAGAATACTCAACAAATATAAGTGAACAACATGAGTATTCACATGAAAAAGCGGAGCGTGTCTCTCTCCCACACAAGGATTGCTAGGATCCGAATTTATTCAAACAAAACACAAAATAAAAACACACAGACGCTCCAAGTAAAGCGCATAAGATGTGAAAGAATTAAAAATAGTTTCACTAGAGATGACCTGATAAGTTGTTGATGAAGAAGGGGATGCCTTGGGCATCCCCAAGCTTAGACGCTTGAGTCTTCTTGAATATGCAGGGATGAACCACGGGGGCATCCCCAAGCTTAGGCTTTTCACTCTTCTTGATCACATAATATCACCCTTCTCGCTTGATCCTTGAAAACTTCCTTCACACCAAATCAAGACAGTTCTCATTAGAGGGTTAGTGCATAATCAAAATTCTCATATTCTGTAATGATACAATCAATCCCAAAGCTTTTGACATTAGCTACAGCCACCAATGCTTTGTGGAGCAAAGAAATCCACACAAACACAGTAAAAGAGCGAATGCAAAACAAAAGGCAGAATCTGTCAAAAACAGAACAGTCTGGAATGACGAATTTTTTCGAGGCATCTAAAGTTGCTCAGATAGATCTGGCCTAAAA